>CM042247.1:41530342-42130342 GCA_023566225.1 Romanogobio albipinnatus | reverse complement strand
TGGGTTGGGTTGGAGCACAGCATTCACAGTATGTTAAGTGTTGCAAGCACTGTGTCATCAGTAAAACACTTGAACCCGAAGGTAGAGCCCCACTAGAGAGTGTGAAAACCTCGAGTCCAATGGAGCTAGTATGTATTGATTTTTGGACTGCGGAAATCTCCAAAGGCCATAACGTGGACCTGTTGGTCGCAACTGGCCATTTTTGCTGGATGGCTAACGCATCCTGTGTCGTGACCAGTCAGCAAATCAGGTAGCATGACAGTTGTGGAATCAATATTTTTGTGTTTACGGTTTCCCTGACAGGATCCACTGATCCACAGGATCAAGGGTTTGATAGCCAACTGATCCAAGATTTGCTGCACGTTACCGGAGTGAAAAGTCCTGAACAAATGTTTACCATCCCATGGGAAATGGCCATGTTGAACAGTTCAATAGAATTGCCACCAAGGTCTAAAGAAAAGTAGTCACAACTACTTCACATATTGACTTGTGCATACAATTGTACCTTGCACGAGTCCACTGGCTACGCTCCATTCTACCAAAGGTTTGGCACTGATGAGAGACATTGTGACGTTGTTGATTACAACAAAATGTGAAAAGGTTGAAAGATGACCTGAAAGAGGCTCTGACTGTCGCTCAGAGGAATGTCAGCAATGTCAGACCGAGTTGTACAACTGAAAGACAAAGGGCTGTACCCTGGGTGAGATGGTTGATCAAGTTCTCCTGGCCAACAAAGGTGAACGTGGGAAGAGAAAATTAGCAGACAGGTGGGAGTCCACGCCCTATAGGGTAGTTGCATTGAACCCCCAGTGCCATATTGAAATTTGAATATTTAGCGCATTTGTAACACCAAAACGGGCCAGGAGAAAACTGTTCATCAAATTTCATAGAATTTCCTGTCGCTTGAGTTGGGAGGTCCTGAATAACCTGAGGATAGTGGTGAATCTGTCCTTGGAAGCAGGAGTGCATCCCTGGATGATGTTGGTTCTGTGTCTGAGATGTGTCCTGTGTATGAACCAGTTGCTAGTTGGGTGGAAAGAACCACTTCTGAGGATTCTCAGCAGAGGTTGTCCTGCAGGTCCGATAGTGCTGCATCATTGGACGTAGCATCTGTTGTCGCGTCAGCATCTGCAAACTCAAACGTGTAAGTACGACTTTTATACAGCGAGTATAAGACGTGATTGGATAGAAGGTAATAAGTGACAAAGTAATTAAGTCTTCCTGGCAGAACTTAAGCTAACGCTTCCATTTTTGCATTTTTAAATTAGTTTTTATTTTAATATCGTTTTCAATTTTGCTATGCAGTTCAGTTTAGTTTTAGTTAGTTTCATAAATATTTTTGCTAGTTTTAGTTTAGTTTTTATTTTGTGATCACACTTCTATTTAGTTTTTATATATTTAGTTTCAGTTTTAGTTTTAGTAATTATAGTTTAGCAGAGTTACCAGAACGAAGTGTAGACCAAAGCAATATTTTAATTTCAGCAAAGTTGAATGTTTGCACAGATTAGAGTTAACTCTTGAGAAGACATCTAAATAATACAACTAAAATAATGGTCTGAGATTGAACAAAGAACCAAATAAATGCAACTTAAAAATATAAAAGTAAAAATTATGAAAATTCCAGACAAAATCATTCATATTACAGTTTTTACATTCACTTTGGCACTAATTTCAGAACATTGACGTAATTTTTCAAAACTCTAGACACAAAACTCACAACCAATGATCAAAATGCACATTTTTCAATTGCTTGGATACAATACACATAAAACTAAGATAATTTGTTCATTTAACAAAAATCACCTGTTCAATATGACACAACTTAACATCAAAGTGCTACTATTTCAAAAGGCAATTCACACATTAAATTTCAGATGAGTGTCTATTCACTTCATTACAATGATCCAACTATCAACTGATACAACTGCTCAAAATGATAAGTAACTGTTGCATTACTCTTGTATGGAAACAAACAATATTCCATGTTTCGATCATGAAAGTTTCAAGATAACAAGATTCATTGTCACCAATTAGTGTGGAGTATGAACCAATTAGACTACATTATCTATGGATGTTATATTTCATCATCATTCTTTACGTATCAGACACCGTTTCTATGGTCCTATGTACCACCTTTTCAGACTATTTACAGTATTGTCAGTACTGTACTGTATGGATGTAGGCCCTTGTAATTGATGCAACCAAACCGTGGCCTCAATAATCAGAACTTTCCACAATGAAAACCGCAGTCGTCAGCATACACTAAACATTATGTCAAATGACCGCATACCAATGTGTATCACAGAGTAGGTGATGTGACCAAGTGTCGTCTTACTGTAATGTTCCCTGTAGAATTGAGACTAGGCCAAATAGGGGAGGCAGAGGCAAAATTCTGACTGACCAACAAGAGCAGGCTGTGGTCCATTTGGTTCGGGCCAGAAATGATATTCACCTTACAGAAATTAGCCAGCATATCTTGGACAATGAAGACATGTTTAACAATGTGGAATCCATAAGTTTGCAGACTATTGCACGCATGCTGAAAAGGCACCAGGTGTCTTTAAAACAACTATACCATGGGCCTTTTGAAAGAAATGCAGACAGAGTGAAGCAAATGAGGACTGACTGTGTACAGGTATGTTCAGTTTCAAGATGGCTGTTGTAATAAAATTCTCTAAACATTCTACATTGTACAGTAATCAGTCAATCTTTCGGAATTTAATGTATTTTTAGAGGACGATGGAGCTGGACACTGATGACAACCATCACAAATTCATATATTTGTATGAGGAAGGCTTTAACTTGGCCAAGACAAGGAGGAGAGGTCGGAACATTCATTGTTCAGTACATTCATTGGCTAGCAGGTAACCATTCAAGTACCTGGACAATGAGGGGCCAACATTACCATGTGTGCGGCTATATCAGAAGATGGTGTGGTGGGACGCAGACCTCGTATTGGATCATATAATGCAGCTCTTCTTGTAACCTTCCTTGATGAGCTTGATCAGGTCTGTAGAGCTGATGGCTTGACCTATGTCATAATGTGGGATAATGTGAGGGTCCACCGTGCTTATATGGCGCAAGCATGGTCCCAGGCCCATTTACCACCCTGTATTTACCCCCATACTCTCCTTTCCTTAACCCGATTGAGGAATATTTCTCCACATGGAGATGAAAGGTTTATGATAGGCACCCTCATGAGCAAGTCACTCTTCTCCAGGCCATGGATGACGCATGGAATGACATCACAGCAGACAAGTGCCAGGCCTGGATTCGCCATGCCCGAAGGTTTTTTCTAAGATGTTTGGCAATGAAAACATCCATTGTAATGTAGATGAACCTGTGGCCAAATCCACAAGACTGAGTTGATAAAAATTTAGAAGTACAGTAATCACTCCTATGTTTTGCTTTTTACAGTACAAACAAGCAAGTTGAGGAACACTGCATTTTATGTTTTACAGTACTGTCTTTTCTTTTCTATTTTGTAGCTAATTATTTTGCTTTGATTCAAATAAACATATGTTGTGATTGTACTGTATAGTTGTTCATCAATATACTGTATTTCAGATTTTCTTCAATGATTCCACTGGGTCTGTAGTATTCTCTCTACTACTGCAGTACTTTTACAGGGATGTATTTGCATGTAGTACCATAATGAAACATGTATCACCTATTTTGTACAACAATATTTAATGATTGTACGAACAATGACACAGTGAAACTATCGGTTGCTTGTGTGTGGGTGATCTAAATGAATGTTTCAATGGTATTTCACAGTAAATTTATTTCACTGTTTATTGTTCTGGTCCGCTCCCCGTTAGAAGGAGTGATGAGATAGTTAGCAGGCTATCATCACTCAATGGCTGGTTGTCTAAGTGGTGTCTGCAAAATAACATAGGGTTCATAGACAATTGGAAAAGTTTTTGGGGCAGACCTGACCTGTTGAAGAAGGATGGCATCCATCCCTCCTGGGGTGGTGCCGCTCTTCTCTCTAGTAATTTGGCACATAGTCTTAGAGCTAAACCTTGACTCACTAGGGCCCAGGTCAGGAAGCAGACAAACTGGCTAAACCGACCGTCTGCTAGCTGTCTCACGTCACCGGAGTCAGATAAATCCCAGCACATGGAGACTCTTTCACCTAGATATTATCATATAGAGACTGTGTCTGTTCCCCGAATTAGTAAATACAAAAAAAACATCAAAACCATTCAACAGTAAAAATTTAATTGATGTCCAACAAATAAACAAAAGAAATAATACAGATGAACAATTGATAAAGCTTGGGTTGCTGAATATTAGATCCCTTTCCCCAAAAGCGCTTATTGTTAATGATATTATTAAAGATAATAATCTTGATGTGCTGTGTTTGACAGAAACCTGGCTAAAACCTGACGACTACATTACCTTAAATGAGTCCACCCCCCAAGATTATTGTTATAAACATGAGCCGCGTCTGAAAGGTAAAGGGGGATGGGTTGCTGTAATTTATAATAATATCTTCAGTATTACTCAGAAGTCTAGTTTCAAATATAATTCCTTCGAAGTTTTGGTGCTTTATGTAATGCTATGTAGTGTACATTACAAAACCCGTTCAACATTGGTGTTAGCTACTGTATACAGGCCACCAGGGCATAATACAGACTTTATCAAAGAATTTGCTGACTTTCTATCAGAATTAGTACTGGCCGTAGATAAAGTACTAATTGTTGGTGATTTTAATATCCATGTAGACAACGAAAAAGACGTATTAGGATTAGCATTTAAAGATACACTAAACTCTATTGGAGTTAGGCAACACGTGTCAGGACCCACTCATCGCCATAATCATACTTTAGACCTAATATTGTCACATGGAATTAATGTTGATACCGTTGAAATTCTGCAGCAGAGCGATGACATCTCTGATCATTACTTAGTATCTTGTATACTTAATTTAGCTAAAGTTGCAAAGCCGCCCCCTCGTTTCAAAAATGGCAGGACAATCACTGCCGCTACTAAAGATTGCTTTTTAAATACTCTTCCTCATCAGTATCATCTCCTCAGCAACCCAGATAGCATAGAAGAACTCGATGTTGCAACAGAAACTATTGACTCTCTCTTTTCCAGTACTTTAGACACAGTTGCTCCTCTGCGCTTAAAGAAGATTAAAGAAAATAGTCCAACGCCGTGGTACAACGAGCACACCCGGGCCCTTAAAACAGCAGCCAGAAAAATGGAGCGCAGCTGGAAGAAAACAAAACTAGAGGTCTTTCGAAATTCGTGGAAAGAGCATATGATCGCATACAGAAAGGCCGTAAAAACTGCTAGATCCGCTTATTTCTCAACTCTCTTGGAAGAAAACAAACACAACCCAAGGTATTTATTCGATACAGTGGCTAAATTAACCAAAAATAAAGCTAATGATTGTAAACAGCACAGCAGTAATGACTTTATGAACTTCTTCACATGTAAAATTGATAATATTAGGAAGAAAATTTTAACCATGCAGCCGTCTACTACAGTATCACATCAGACAGAGCATTGTAGTGTCACTGAGGAAAAATTACAATCATTCACTGCTATAGGAGAAGAAGAATTGGCTAAACTCGTTAAATCATCAAAATCAACAACATGTATGCTTGACCCTGTACCGACTAGGCTATTAAAAGAGATGCTACCAGAGGTCATAGATCCTCTTCTTAATATCATTAATTCATCTTTGTCATTAGGATATGTACCGAAAACTTTTAAGTTGGCTATTATTAAACCACTTATTAAAAAACCGCAACTTGATCCTACAGAATTAGTCAATTATAGACCAATCTCAAATCTACCCTTTCTGTCAAAAATACTTGAAAAGGCAGTGTCTTCACAATTATGTTCCTTTTTAGAAAGAAATGGTATCTGTGAGGATTTCCAGTCAGGATTTAGACCGTATCATAGCACTGAGACTGCTCTCATCAGAGTTACAAATGATTTACTCTTATCATCCGATCGTGGCTGTATCTCTCTATTAGTGTTACTCGATCTTAGCGCTGCATTTGATACCATCGACCACAACATTCTTTTGAATAGACTCGAAAATTATGTAGGTATTAGTGGAATTGCTTTATCATGGTTTAAATCATACCTATGCGACCGTTATCAGTTTGTAGCAGTAAATGAAGAGATGTCACACCGATCGCAAGTTCAGTATGGAGTACCACAAGGCTCAGTGCTAGGACCGCTACTCTTCACCCTGTACATGCTACCACTGGGAGATATTATTAGGAAGCATGGCATTAGTTTTCATTGTTATGCTGACGATACTCAGCTCTATATTTCTTCACGCCCTGAAGAAATTTACCAATTCACAAGATTAACGGAATGCATAGCCGCCATAAAACATTGGATGACTGGTAATTTCCTGCAACTCAATTCAGAAAAAACTGAATTTTTAATTATTGGACAAAAGAGCTCCACAAGTAGTAACCTAGAATACTGTCTAACACTTGATGGCTGCTCTGTCAAGTCTTCGTCGTCAGTGAGGAACCTGGGTGTGCTCTTTGATACCAATCTTTCGTTTGAAAGCCACGTTTCTAGCATCTGTAAAACTGCTTTCTACCATCTTAAAAATATATCAAAATTACGGCACATGCTCTCAATGCAAAATGCTGAACAGTTAGTTCATGCGTTCATGACCTCAAGGCTAGATTATTGTAATGCTCTATTGGGTGGTTGCCCTGCTTGCTTAATAAATAAACTCCAGCTGGTCCAAAACGCAGCAGCTCGAGTACTTACTAGAACCAGGAAGTATGACCATATTAGCCCAGTTCTGTCAACATTGCACTGGCTACCTATTAAACATCGCATACATTTTAAAATCTTGCTTATTACTTACAAAGCACTAAATGGTTTAGCTCCCCAATACTTGAGCGAGCTCTTAACATATTATACTCCATCACGTCTACTGCGATCTCTAAATTCTGGCCAGTTGTTAATACCGAGAATATCCAAATCAACTGCAGGCGGTCGATCCTTTTCCTATTTAGCTCCTAAACTCTGGAACAGTCTTCCTAGCACTGTTCGGGAAGCAGACACACTCTGTCAGTTTAAATCTAGACTAAAAACACATCTCTTTACTGTGGCATACACATAAAACACTTTATCAATTAATTGATTGTTAGGCTGCATTAACTAGGTCAGCCGGAACCGGGAACACTTCCCATAACACCTGATGTACTCGTTACATCATCAGAAGAATGGCATCTACGCTAATGATATTCTCTCTGTTTTATCCCGAGGTTTACTGCAGTCAGCCAGATCTGGGCCGTATCCTAATCAGATGGTGGACCAGAGAAGACCAACACAGGACCCCGAAGTGTCTGCAGAGACCGTGTCAATTATCCTCCCCCTGCAACTGCCTCATCGACACGGCATCTAAATAAACCCGTCACCAGTGTGATGACTCCGATTGTTCGAATATTATCATTAAATAATACTTAAATCGATATGTCATCCGCAATAAACCCGTCTCCAGCGTGTTGCCTCCGATCATTCGAATATTGCACTTTAATAATTATTTAATCAACATCATCCTCAATAAACCCGTCTCCAGCGTGTTGCCTCCGGTCCTTTGAATATTCCGATCTATTATGACCTCTGACCTGTAAAGCAGCCAGAATAATAATAATAATACGTTGTTTGTAAATTGGCCAGAGGAGAACTGGCACCCCGACTGAGCCTGGTTTCTCCCAAGGTTTATTTTTCTCCATTAGGTCACCTAATGGGGTTTTGGTTTCCTTGCCACTGTTGCCTCTGGCTTGGCGTGCTCAGTTGGGGACACTATATTTTTCAACTAAACATCGAAATAAATCTAATTAATAAACTAATTTAACCATGTAAACTAAATTACTGATCTAATTATTGATCTAAAGCCCACACTGTCACCGTATGGAAATTGAAATGAACTGATGACATCAAATGGCTATACAGCTGAATAAAATTAGGCTGCATTATTTTGCTGTTTAACACTGTAAAGCTGCTTTGAAACAATCTACATTGTTAAAAGCGCTATATAAATAAAGTTGACTTGAGTAAATTTGTTTTTTGAAACATTAAAGATATGAATGCACAATGCAATTTTGTGACTAGAGTTTTGAAAAATGACGTCAAGGTTCTGAAATTAGTGCCAAAGTGATTGTAAAAAACTGTAAAGATGAGCCAGTCATCTGACTACAGCCAACACAACCTGCTGTGAAGCCAGTTTGATAAGCGTGCATGCGTGCGTGTGCTGGTATTCCCTTAGTGGGGAAATGTCTCCACATGGATAGTAATATTATTAGTAGTAAATTATTTGTAAAAACATGTGTATTGGATTTATTCCAGTTTATGAAAATGTTTTTGACCAATAGTTTTAGTCTTAGTTTCAGTTATCGTTTACGAAAATAACCTTGTGCCCCATACCAACTCTGACTGGCTCAATTGTCTTTCATAGACATACATGATAGGAACTAGGCTTGTTTGACTTCATGCAGCGCCGCGCAGACTGATCAGAAGCTGACTTGAAGCAGTGCATGCCGGTTAGAAATTTTGTCCGACTTGAGACCGCTTCGGTACGTCACTGACGTATGGCATCAAAGTATTATAGGCTTATGCTGAGCTTTATTCTTGTCCAAACAGATGCTGTATTAAGCATGAAAATGTCTGTGATTATGAAACATCTGTGTATTTGACAAATATTGTATTTATTTCACTTCAGCTGTGATAAAGTATACAAACATAGCACGGACCAGGCGTCACTACGGGAAGCAGAAAGTGTCTGACTTCATGTCACCATTTTCAGCTGCAACCAATGGCGATCAATGGGACAGCGAATTTACTTTTCTGAAGAGGAGCAGGGTGGGGGACAGTGACAGTCACGCGTTTTGTAAGTTTTGTAACTGCGACTTTAGCATCTCACACGGGGGAAGGAGTGATGTATGTCAGCATGAGAAATCCGCCAAGCACAAGCGCAGACTAGAGGCACAAAAACATGCTCAGGCGATGTCAGCATTCATGACGAGAAATGCCACCGAGGCAGACCAGGTCACACATGCAGAGGTAAAAATGTCAATGCTGTGTGCCAAAAACAACATTCCTTTCTCCTTCCACGATGACTTCAACAAGTGTGTAGCTGACATGTTCCCGGACTCTGCTATTGCACGGAAATACTCAACGGGAAAAATGAAGGCTACTCAAATCATCAAAGGTAAGTTAGCTAGCCATATGGCTACCTATCTTTCTTACTGCCGGGCTACTGTACGTTTGCTAAAACGGTATAAAATGGGTTTGAAATGTGTTTGAATATTCTAACATTTGAGCATTAACCCATGACATGCATGTTGTAGGCTAACTTACTAGCTAATTACTGGACACTCAACAGGTGCCATAGCAGCAGAACTAGAGGACGAGTTGGCCAAAACATGCCGATCTCAGCCCTTTTCACTGATGTGCGACGAATCGAACAACAGGAAAACAGACAAAGAATTCGTCATCCTGACTAGACTCTACGATGAGGCCACTCTACAGGTCGCTACAAGATTCCTGGAAATGCCTACATGCAATGTAGGAAATGCAGAAAATCTGTATGAAAAGCTTAGTGAAGCATTAAGGTAAGGGGAACTGCACTGTGTTATTGACATGTTTAGTAGATTGCATTTATTACAACACTCTAAAAAAAAAGGTTCTATATGGCACCAAAAATGGTTCTTCGTCGTAATCATAGAGGAACCACTTTTGGTGCTATATAGCACCATATCTTAACATGTTATGTATATGGTAGCGGTGCTATATAGCACTTTAGTCAAAGAACCGGTGATGAACCTCTGAAGAACCACTGAAGCACCAAAATTGGTGCTATATAGCACTAAAAAAGGTTCCCCTATGATTACGAGCCAAGAACCATTTTTGGTGCCATATAGAACCTTTTTTTTTTAGAGTGAACCTTACATTTTGTCTGAGACGGTTTGTGGCATTTTTTCCTGTTTCCAATAGAAAGAGAGGCATCCCATGGGATAACCTGATTGCCTTCAACTCTGATAATGCGAGTGTTATGAAAGGCCGCCATAACTCTGTCATCAGCAGACTGAAGACCAGCCAGCCCCATGTCCAGGACTTTGGCTGCATCTGCCACCTGGTACAGCTGGCCACTGGCTGTGGCATCAGAGCAGCCCAGGTACCAGTGGAAGACATCCTGGTGGGGATATACACTCACTTTGATAAAAGGTAAATGCATACATATAGGCCTTCTATTTCTATCGCCTAATGTTGTATGCATTACAATGTAACAACATTGCATGTGGCTAACTCATGAACAAGGTAGCCTAGTGGGCCTGCAGTTCATATTCTTTACACACATTTACTCACACACTCACTCACAATTCCAACCACTAACAGAGTAATTTTCTATCTCACAGTTCAAAAAGATGTGAAGTCTACAAAGAGTTTGTAGGCTTCACTGATTCAGACCACCTGAAGCTCCTCAGGTACTGCAGCACCAGATGGCTGAGTCTGTTAACCTGCATCCAGAGGGTGCTGAACCAGTGGGATGCACTACAGGTAGGATGGTAACTCCACTCAGCAGATATCTACACAGTTTACTATGCTATATTTCCATTTTAACCATGTATTGCTACCCTGTATCTCTATGTACTGTAGGCCTACTTTAACAGTCATGAAGAGGTGGAGTGGAGTGTTAAAGTGTGTGATCTGGCAAGCCATCTGCGTGATCCAATCGTGAAGACCTACTTCCTGTTCTTGAGTGCTGCCCTTAAGCCTTTATCTGAATTTAACATTGCCTTCCAGGTGGGTTTCAATTATATTGAATGAATGAGTGAATAATAGTTTATAATTAAATGTTTGTGCTTATTGTAGCATTCTTATTTCACTGTTATTTTGTTGTGACCATTGATATTATCTGCATTTCAGTCAGAGGGAGTACAAATTCACAGACTTGAAGAGGAGATGTGCAGGCTGATGAAGAGGATCCTGGGCTACCTCATACCAGCCAGGGCAATCATGGGTGTACCTCTCAGGGAGGTGGAGTATGGAGATGGACATCAGTTGGCTGATGAAGATCTCTTTATCGGAGCAGACACAAAAGCATTCATGAGAAGCGATGAGCTCCCTGTGTCAGCCGAGAAGAAAATCTTTCAGTGAGTATATTACTCAGTAGTTATATTATGATATCATCTTTTGACAATATGAGAGTATAGGCTGTAGTGTGCCTAAAAATATTACCACTAATGCATTTTTTTCACTCTTATGCTGTTGTAGAACTGTGAGAAGCTTCTATGAGGCAGTGCTTAAGATGTTCTCCTCCTTTCCCCCCGCGACCATCCACTCCTGAGGGACCTGAAAGTACTGGACCATGCAGCTCGTCTTAACATAACTCCAGGGACAGGTAAATAATAGAAACAGTTTCCAATAGGCTTTATGCCCAGCTCCACTACTTACCCTAGCAACCACCCTAGCAATGGTCAGACACACCTGGATTAATCAGTTTGTCCAATAATGTAAGACAGAAAATAAAGGAGCTGGCTTAAGTTCAGGAAGTAGTGCAGCTGTGCATAAAGCCTATTGATGTTAGGCAAGGCAACGCAATTTTATTTGTATAGCCAATTTTTACAAACAATTTGTCTCAAAGGGCTTTACATCGCATCATAAAAACATCCTCTGAGGACAGTTCTCCATTGATAACCAAACACATAATTGCACAGTATACTTGATACTTATTTAGATCTGCAATGTTCAGTCAAACACTTGTTTTACTTTACAGTGGAAAGGCTAAGGGCCCTGTTACCTCAGTTGAGGTTTAAAGATGATAAGATGAGAGAGGAATTCACAGACTATCAGGTGACAGATAGTAAGCAACTTCCCCAAGAAGACAGAATCAACAGATTCTGGGGCCTGGTAGGAAAGGACATGAGGTTCAGTGAGCTGCCAAAACTTATGAAGGCTTTACTATGCATTCCCCATAGCAATGCAAGTTCAGAAAGGGTGTTTAGCATGGTACGAAAGATTGTTACAGAGAATAGGATGACGTTAGACAACAGAACTGTTTGCGCTCTACTCTCATGTAAAATGAACCACTCTGGCCCAGCCCACAAATACACTCCTTCCAAAACAGTCTTAAAGAATGCAAAGTCTGCAACAAATTTGTACAATAACTCACTAAAAGACTAAAGAAAAGTTATGTGAAATGAAAAGAAAAACTGTAAAAGAAAAGCAATATGAAATGAAAAGAATGTGTGGAATGAAAATAAAGTGTAAATGTAATGACAAGCAATGTTAAATTAACAGAAAATATGCAAATAAGCTTTTAAATAAATGCTCTTCATACAGTATATACCCTTTTGTGTTTTCATTTAGGCTATAATGAATGTTCACAGCATGTCTGTTACGTACTGCTCTGAGTCAGAAGGTTGAGGATCCAAATGCAGCTTTTATTAGAGGGCAATCCAGAATCGTAGTCAAAAGTACAGGCAAAAAGGTCATACACAGGAAAGCAGTCCAAACAGGCAAACAAGGCAGGAGAGACAGGCAAAAGGGTAATCCGGGAGACAGGCAAGAAATCCAAAAACCGACAGACATGAAACCAGGGAAACGCTCAGAATTGCAGTAGACACACGAAACAAGACTTAGCAATGATAGACAGAATGAACATGGTTTATATAGGCTGGGGTAATGGGGTAATGAGGTAATGTGACACAGGTGCAAACAATGAGTGATGATGAGTCCGGGCAAAGGATTATGGGTAATGTAGTATATGATGAAGTGACAAGTCCGGGGTGGAGTGACAGTCTGAAGTGGAGTGCCCTCAGGTGGTTCTCATGGGCACTCACACTGGTGAATTGTGACAATGTCAGTGTCAACAAACAACTACCTCAGTAGTCACAACAACAATAATCAGACACACCTGGATTAATCCGTTTGTCCAATAATGGCAGACAGGAAACAAAGGAGCCGGCTGAAGTTCAGGAAGTAGTGCAGCTGTGCATAAAGCCAAATGTAGTTTATAAGTGGTTGACAAGTAGTAATTTTAGCTTTCTTGTACACCTGTCTTAAAATGTAAGGGATACTGGAGCTTGGTTGGGGTGGTGGGCGGCGGAAAAATGTCCCTTATTTTCAAATCCAAAACTTGACAGATATGACCTAAAGTGTTCGTAGTCGTGTAGGACAGAGTATGTCGTTTATCTCACAATGTCCTTGAAATTATTTGCCTGTATCTCCTGTCTTGTTTTCCTGTTTGGACTGCATGCATGTGTATGACCTTTTGCCAGTTTTTTACTTTGATTGTGGATTATCCTTTAATAAAGCTGTGTTTGGATTCTCAGCCTTTGTGTCTCAGAGCAGTATGTTACAATTATTTTGGAATTTAACAGGTTTTTCTGGTATGTGTGAGTTTTTGGGGTTACCGTTGTGCTGAAGAGTAGATCCTGTGGTTAGGTTGACGATTGGCCAAACACATTAAGACTATGTTACTATATTTAAAAGTAGGCCAAACAGCTGTGCCCTCTTCAGTACAGTGATAGCCTCTTTGCTAATTACTTTAGTACATGCTGCGGGCTTTTTTTTTTTTGGTAACTTGTTTGAAAATATGGCACATTTATGATATAAATAATTATAAGAAATATTACATTATACATTTTTTAATGTGTTTTTGCTGTGAGTAAACATATGTGACCAGTCACGGAAAGTTGGGACACAAGTTGGCAGCACAAGTTTCGAGCAAAATGTGAAAGAAACAGGGTTTTTTTTTTTCAAAATTGATGATTTTCGCTTTTTTGCAGAATCTGTTAGTTGAGATCATGAAGAAGCCTCTCCGTGTTTGAGATAGCAGTATTGGTATATTTAAAAGCATACACTTTGAGGTTGAAATCGATTTGTTTTTCTGAGATTCTAGCATGCATTCTAGAGGCGTGTTTCTTTTGTTCTTGCCCCCACCCTCCAAGGGAAGCGTGGTTCACTGTTGCCAAGTCTGCGGATGGGCTACTTCAACACCCTTACCGTGGGTTGTTTTTCATGTCCGCGGGTTGAAGCGACCCCAATTATGTGATATTTAGCCCCGGGAATGCGAATTTTAGTAGGCAACCATGCCAAAAAAACACATATTTTACATTAGGATGTATCGAATATTCTTTAGTTTTATGCAAAACAGAAATATGACAAATAGAATATCAGACCTCTGTCATATGGCCAAAAATAAATGCAAAAAAAAAAAAGGCTGGACCTGGAAAGTCCTTGAAAGGTTCTTGAATTTGAAGTTAACCAAGCTGTGGGAACGCTGTATTAACAACTATCCAAACTGTTTTAGACCTAAAAGAGTCTTTGTAGGCCTATGTTACCCTTAAATGTCAGAGAAATTTTTTTTTTCTTATAGAAAATTGTACTTTGCATATTTATACTGTAAAAACACATAATTATAGTTGATTTTAGTTTATCATAGTTGATTATAACTAGAGATGAAATGGCATGAAAATTTCATTTCATGATTATAGTGACCAAAATGATCACGGTTATCACAGAATCCTGTTCAAAAAGTCCTAATGCTACACAATGCATCCCATTGGGTCTGTCGTTGCTATGCAACCATGCAGCTTTACAAGGGGTATGGCTTATCTAAATGAGATGTAAATGAGCCCCATTGTCACTCCCAGCAGGTGAGAACAGGTAAGAACTGCAAAATCTTTAGAGGTCTGTGGCGAGCAGCGAGGCCGAGGGACCGTGAGGGCGGGACGAGGCGGCGCTCATCAGGGATGATGAGCGCCAGCTGCGCGCCGCAGCGATCTCGGCCCTCGCGGAGGAGTGAGGGACTATAAAGGAGGAGCGACGACAGTGAGGGACGAGAGAGGACCAGGCCTGGATTTTATGTTGTATTTTATTTTAGTTCTGTTATGTGTTGCTGCAGTCGACCGTGAGGGGCTGCAGCTTATTATTTTCATTTTGTGTTTGTGTGTAGGCGGCAGTCGACCGCGAGGGGCTGCCGCCGCCATTTTATTTTGTGTTTGGTTTTTATTAAACACTTTGATTGTTCGCCGGTTCCCGCCTCCTTCTTCCCGTACAAACAAACTTTACTACAAGGTCGTTTCTGCCTATTAAGGTTTTTTGAGTGCTTACTTTCAAATGGCCACAACTTCTCCAAATATGATCAGATTTCCATGTGTTACACATCGATGGAAAGTTTGGAGACTACACTTTCAGAATATGTAAATAACTCAAAATGCCCCATAACCGACTTGTGTCCCTACTTTCCGTGACTGGTCACATATATGCAATATATTACACATGCAGCACCATATCTGATCACATAAGCCCCGTTTCCACTGAAATTACCCGGAGCAATTTGTAACAGGAACTCTTTTTTCCCCCAGACAGCGTTTCCACTGTGGTCTAAAGTACTGTAAAAATTAGTCAAATCCGGTGACGTAGGTCTGCGCGCGACTGAGATTATAGCGTATAGCTGATAATAAAGCGTATTCTGAAAGCTCGTAAAGCTAGATTTAAAATAAGACAACGTATGTTATCAGCTATTACGGACATTGACCATGAGATGGCTGAGACGAATGTGCGCCATCGGACAGATAGAGCAAGACTGATATTTACTGAACGCTGAACGATCCTCGCAAAAGACTTTTAAAAATGCTGGTTGAAGCAAAATGCTGCGTGAGCTCAACCAATCAGCATGTTCAGCGCCCAAGTCCCACCCATGAAAGTTCCCGAACTTTGAAAAAGTACTACCTCACAAGCAGGGCTGTTTGGAGGGGGAAACACACCGAGTACCACCCCAAAGTTCCTAGTTCCTAGGGAAAGTTCCTGCGGTGGAAACGCGGCTATATACATCTATATATTATGAAGTGTATTACTGAATAATTTTTTTTACATACATTGATATATTAGTATTTTCAATATAGACTTCAGTATTAACACATCTTTGCTGAAATGTATTGTGCTGTTGTTGTTGTTGTTGTTGTTTAACAGGCATGCTTTATTTGCTCTGCCTTAGGATTGCAAGTGTCCTGGGACAGGTGAGTGGGAAATCCACTGCTGCAACTTGCCTGTGGTTTGTCCTCATGGATGAGGTGTTGGGACAGAGGCATTCCAACAATTCCGTCCTAATTGCCTCTATCCCTGAGGACAAACCAGGGCCAGGTTCAGAAAATGAGAAGCCAGCACCAGCCAAGAAAAAAAAAGAGACAGACAGGATGAGCTGATCAAGCTAATTAGGGAGGACATGAATTTCCTGAGAGAGAGAGAGAGAGAGAGAGAGAGAGAGAGAGAGAGAGAGAGAGAGAGACAGTAGAGGAGTAGAGGAGAGCGGGAGAGAATGGACAGATTGTTTTCTCTTCTTGAGAGATTGATAGCAAAATAATTTTGGTTATGTAAATTAAAATGTGTTAATAAAACAAAATAAACTGTTCTATACATTTCTATTTACTGTACTTTTTACAGCTATTTACAACATAACTTAAACAAAAATTAAATTAACAGTATATAAAACAGATTGGAAGAAAACAATATATACACTTTCAATCAGCTGCGCTGGGAGACCCTGGTGGTGCTGTTGCATATGAGTGCATATTTCCACTGTCCTTTGCGTTGTCTCCCAACAGGTTTGCAGGGCTGACTCAGTCGATGGCTGCTTAGATTTTTTCAGAAAGAGGGAAGAATAAATGAAATTAACTCACATCCTCAAAAATCAAACCATAAAATATTATTTTAAATTATTATTTTTTTTAATTTTAACATGTTCTTTGACTGCAGAGCTGAACTCTTCAGGACAGCGGCCCTCCAGGACTGCCGTTGCCTATCCCTGTTCTAATAGTATCTAATATCCAATATCTAACTCACATAATGCATAGAATATTCTGAGTGAAATACATTGATGCTTATGTTTTGACCACCACCGCACCGGGCAATAACCTGTTTTTTTAAATACAGTCATGAAATTGCCAGGTTATTGATTTGCACATAAACCAGTAAATCCAGAAAACGAATTATTGGAAGTTATCAGCATATTGGTGTGCATGTGAACGTGCTCAGTGATCATGATTATTCTCAAATATGATGTTTATTAGTCTATCATTACTATTATTAAGTATTTTTTTAAAGATGGATGTAGAATATATGGATGTTTAATTGTCATGAAAATTATATTATGAAAAAAAGCCAACATAGTGATATTGTGCAATTTTTGTATTAATCCCTCAACAGAGAACAAAATTTCTAACTTGTACAGTAATTTCTCCTTGAGCTCTAAACTCTGACTTCCCAAAGCAGATGATCATATATCCCAAAATCCCCAATCCTTCAGACATCCATTTACATTTTCTGACTTTGAATGGGCAGTAAATTCATAAATTACTGCTGTTGACAAAAAACCTACAGGTCATGTAAGTTCTTTAGTGCCTTGCATGCTCTGCACGTCTGAGTTCTGCCCACAGTTCTCAAAGATGTTGAGGCCCAAATTTGCCTCGGGACAATTGAGAGACTGCACAGCTTTCACAAAGGCTGCGAACAGGCATTGATGCTCGAGGAGGCAACATGTGGTACTCTTGAACAGGATAATGTATGCAATTATTTGTTTCACAATAATATCTTTCACTTAAAGGGATAGTTCACCCAAAAATGAAAATTCTGTCATCATTTACTCACCCTCAAGTTGTTCCAAAACTGTATGAGTTTCTTTGTTCTGCTGAACACAAAGGAAGATATTTTGAAGAATGTTTGTAACCAAGCAGATAGAGCAACCATTGACTACCATAGTAGGGAAAAATACTATGGTAGTCAATGGTTGCTTGGATCTGCTTGGTTACAGGTAGATCCAAGGATCTAATGCCAAGGCTGGGTCTGCCCCCTCCACGGGCAGCGCTTGCAGGTTCACCACCTGGTCTCTGAACAGAGGGGTGGGAACCTTGGGCACATATCCGGGCTCCATATCAGGATCACGTGAGAGTTAGCCGGCCCGAACTCCAGGCACGCTTCGTCAACCGAAAATGCCTGCAGGTCCCCTACACTCTTGATGGAGGCCAATGCGGTAAGGAGCGCTGTCTTCATAGACAAGAATTTAAGATCGACTGACCGCAAAGGCTCAAAGGGAGACCTCTGCAGAGCATCTAAGACTACTGAGAGGTCCCAAGAGGGTACGAGGGGAGAGCGAGGAGTATTTAGTCTCCTGGCTCCCCTCAGGAACCTGATGACCAAGTCGTGCTGACTTACCTTTTTGTTCTCCAAGAGGTCGTGGGGGGCAGATATTGTGGCCACATAAACTTTATGGGTGGAGGGAGACACCCTTCGCTCCAACCCTTCTTGAAGGAACGAGAGCACGGACCCGATCGGGCATTTCCAGGGGTCTTCTTGGCGGGAAGAACACCAGGTGACAAAGAGGTTCCACTTCAACGCATAGGCATGCCGAGTGGACTCTGTCCTAGCGGAAGTGATGGTAGCCACCACCGGAGGTGGTAGAGTGGCCCCACGGCCAGCTGTGCGCCAGTGCATCTGTGCCGAGTGTGCCCTCGGTCAGGGAATAAAACAGGCTGCAGTGGGAAGAGTCGTGGGTGGCAAACATACCTATCTGCGTGTCGCCGAACTGTTCCCAAATCAGCTGGACTGTCTGGGGATGGAGTCTCCATTCTCCCGGAAGTGGCTGAGACTGTGAGAGCTCGTCGGCTGCACGGTTCAGTACTCCCTGAATATGCTTCTGACTCCATAGAACGAGATGGCGGGAGAGTTGAGACATACAGCGGGAGCGTAGACCGCCCTGGTGCTTGATGTACACTACTACGGCCGTGTTGTCTGTCCTGACTAGTACATGTTGACCCTTCAGCAACGCTCGGAAGCGGTGCAGGGCGAACCGTAATACCAGCAACTCGAGGCAATTGACATGCAGAAGGCGCTGGGGTCCTGTCCAGGAGCCCGTGGCTGCTTGTCCATTGCACATGGCACCCCAGCCTGTGGCAGAGGCATCCGTCGATGAGACAACATGCCTGGAAACTCGTTCTAAGGGCACACCGGCCTGTAGAAAACTGAGGTTCGACCACGGGGTGAACGTCTGCAGGCAGGCCCGAGTCACTTGTACCCGGAGCGTGCCAGACTGCCATGCCCATCTCGGGACTCGGTCGCAAAGCCAGTGCTGAAGCGGTCTCATATGAAGCAATCCGAGCGGCGTTACCACGGCTGCAGATGCCATATGCCCCAGGAGCCTCTGAAATAACTTCAGTGGAACTGCACTCTTGCTCTCGATTTGACGGAGGCAAGTCAGCAGAGACTGCGCGCACTCGCTCGAAAGCTGCACGAACATGGAGACCGAGTCGATGTCCATACCGAGAAAAGAGATCCTCTGCGCTGGGTAGAGTTTGCTCTTCTCCCAGTTGACCCGAAGGCCCAGACGGACTAAGTGTTGGAGCACTAGATCTCTGTTTTCGCACACCTGAGCTCGAGAGTGGCCCAGTATGAGCCAGTCGTCGAGGTAGTTCAGGATGCGAACCCCATGCTGCCTGAGGGGCACAAGGGCTGCCTCGACAATCTTGGTAAAGACGCGAGGGGACAGAGATAGCCCGAATGGGAGGACCGTGTATTGATATGCCCGCCCCTCAAAAGCAAACCGTAGGAACGGTCTGTGTCGAGGAAGGATGGAGACATGGAAGTAGGCGTCCTTCAGGTCAATCGGCTGGACGAACGCATTCGAAAA
Organism: Romanogobio albipinnatus; assembly: GCA_023566225.1. Lineage (NCBI taxonomy): Eukaryota > Metazoa > Chordata > Actinopteri > Cypriniformes > Gobionidae > Romanogobio > Romanogobio albipinnatus. Next base: position 42,110,655 of record CM042247.1, on the reverse strand, counting down.
GGCACTGCCATTGGGCGTTTTCTAAGATCTCGAAGATGATAGGCTTCTAAGCGAAACCCCCATTCATTAGTCACTAACGTTACGTCGTAGTGACTGAACGAAAGGGAACTTATTTATATATAAATATGTAATTGCTATGTTCGCCTGCAAGGCAGCTGTAAATTAACAACATTGCTTGCTCTTTAGCTAACTACAGAATCTAGCTAACTGTTAGCTGTTATCTATTATCTAGTTCACAGTGAACACCTTTGGATTTCTTATCATTGCAATGAACTGAGACCATCTGATGTGTGATGCAACCATTCTGTATTCAAATGCCATGTGACAGAAAATGATGAGCCTGCCTGAGGAGCTGTTCATAAATCACCACAAAACACTTATTTGTTGACATTTCAATGCTTTATTTTATGTAGAGCTCTCATTTCGTCAAGCTGGTCCTGTTACAACACTAAAGTTTCCCACAAGCAGCTATTTTTCTTCGCAAATTTGTCGATTAGCCTCACATCATTACCAGTAATATAATTTATTATCATTTTAGTGCAGAATAAAGTGCAATCCTAATAGAGTATGGTTAGTTAACTGTTAAATTTTACAAGTGCGGTCTTGCCCATTGGAGAATTGTTTAAATCTCAGTTGTTTCTCCAAGACCTCACTGAGATTAAATGGAGACATTGGAGCTTCTCACGTTTTACTCCTGAGGAAAAAGACCCCAGTAATCTCACTATGTCTCATTTGAAACATAACCAAGAACTTAATAAAATGTAATCGCAAACCCATCAACCAATCATCAGCAATGCTGTGACCCTTTCCTGTAAATGAGAGCTATTATGTAGGAATTAACAAGCACTCAGGCAGAAACACTCACATTGACCAACAAAAAAAGGACAAAATCTGTTTTTGCTCCTCAGACAAGAGAGAAACGGTAGTTGCAAGAAGTTTAGCAGTCAAATCAGCTTCAGAAAGATGGGTGAGAAAGAAAAGCTACTGTACTGTTCCTTTCACCACACACACACACACACACACACACACACACAGAGAGAGAGAGAGAGAGAGAGAAGTGACTCTAGGTGTTCTCCTCCTCTCTAAAGCACTCCTAATTGGCCACATGCTGAGTAATGTGACCAATGAGTTTCAGGGCCGGCTCTCTTCATTGTATGTGTGTGTTTGTTGGAGTTCCTGTTGGAGTGCATCTGACTCTTTGGTGTCTCCTACAGAAGGATCTGGATTGGTTTTACACTCCGGCCAAGGATATACAGTTCCTCACAATCTAGATCCAGCTTGAACTTCTCAGAAAGTTTCACACTTTGTCGGAAAACACTGAGGAATCCTTAATAAACCCCAAAGAGAGAAATTTGGTGAGTAAAACTGGATATGTGTTATGCTTTAAGAGAGATTATTAGATAAGATTTATAGCAAGAAAAGAAAAATTGTAGAATTTCTTCCTTGGGTGACCATGACTAATCACAGTCTCTGAAGACAAACTCTCTATTGAAAACAAATCAGCATCCAGATCATCACAGGGCAGTGTTTGTGTTTGCATGCATGTTAGTGAATCCTTTTTTTATTCATCAATAATTCATTATTCATCATTTTATTATGCATTTCAGGACATCTGGTTGTTTTTTTGTTTTTTTTGTCTTAAAGGGATAGTTCACCCAAAGCAAAAATTGTCATTCCAATATGACTTTTCTTCTTCCCTGGAACACAAAAATAGCAGAACATAAAAGTAGCCTACATGACTATAAAGACTGAAATGTATGTCTCCCTTTCCATCAAAGCTCTGAAACGGACAACAAAAATGTTGTGTTGATGTCATTTGACAGCAAACATTGCTCTTTAGTAAAAAAAAACTATGTATTTCACTGTATTCCTCACACACAGCTATGATATGAGTCATATGGACTATTTTAGTAGTATTTATATTAGTTTTATGGTGATTTTTGTCATTTTGGAGCAGAACCGGGCCCTTTTTTCACATAAAAAAGTGTCAATGATACTTATATTCATTGGTTTTGTATTTTGAAAGGTTGAATTTTAGGGTAAATGTCCTATAAATATCCACATCTCTCTCTATTCTCTTCTTCCTCTTTTCCGACTCTCATCAGGAACTGACCCCCCCCCCCCAAACACACACACACACACACACACACACACACACACACACACTTGAAATAATCATTTACCCATGAGCACACCAGACTCATTTGCACTCTGACACATTGAACTGTGTGCAGTGGAGAGTCACTCAATTTTAATCAGACCAAATCTCTGGTTAAACTCGTAACTAAAGTCACCAAAACAAAGCACATTTTTTCCATTCTAATTCATCTTGAAGTTCACATAAGTAAACCATGCACGACATGTGCTAAAGTTCAGCAGTTACAGTTCTTACAGTAACTGACAATAAAGCCAACCATATCCAACTCACACACACACACACACACACACATTGTTCACTATCCTTGTGGGGACTCTCCATAGACGTAATGGTTTTTATACTGTACAAACTATGTATTATCTACCCTTACACAACCCTACTCATCACACAAAACTTTCAGCATTTTTACATTTTCAAAAACATTGTCTACTGTGATTATACGCTGTTTTCCTCATAAGGGACCAAAAATGTTCCCACAAGGATTTCAGATATTTCCATCTCTGTGGAGACATTTTATCTCCAAAACGGAGGGTTTACCTGAACCACACACACACACACACACACACTCTCACATTCTTGTACATCTATCTTTGTGAGGACATTCATTGACACAATGCAACATCTAGGTCCTTAACCTAGCCCTACCCATCACAAATAAGTTCCCACTCTGAACCCTGTCCTTAAACTTTCCCCCTTACCTAATTATAGCCTCGTCCATAAAACCAATTTAAACTAATCAAAAACCACCTAAAACCAATCCTCACTTTACTCGTTACTCCGATGGTCTAAAACTCAAACCGGTCCTCACAAAGAGTGTTACACACACACACAGACACACGCAAAGGTCCAGGTTAATCTTATATCCAGGAACCAGCTACTCATTGTTTTGCTATTGTTTCTCATGTGTTGAAGTAAGCATTCACAAGGTGAGGTGTCATTGAGGTAGCTTAATAATTGCAGAGCCCAGTGAGATGTCAATCAAAGATATGACTGATGAAAGGGGGGAAATAAAGAACTGCCAGAAAATCTAATCCTGAAATGCAAAGAAAATGATGTCCTTAGTTAGATTTCAATCAAACTTTTAAAAATCTAATTGAAGTATTTTGTAAATGTTTAACCTAGACAGCCAACATAAATATCCTGGCATAACAGACTTAACAGAAGTATATGTGTAAAAAGCCCTGTATAATAATCCTGTGTAAAATTACATTGTGTAAAAAAATATGCCTGGAAATGAGATTTGTTCTTGTATTAAAGAAAAAAACACGAAAGAATGAACATTTGCATGCTTATAAAAAGCACATTTTCACACTAATTTTCACAGTCCTATCTGTAAATATTGACTGAAAGCCCATCATTCACAAGCTAATGAAATCTAAGACAAGTACTAGCATTATTATTTGCAATAAAATAAATGATTATTATTGTTATTATTAAACATGGTCAAGTGGCAATGACTAATTTTACATCTGCAGGGTTTGTGTAATTGAACGGCATTCACTCACATGAGCTGTAGTGTATAGCATCAGATGTAAACAGAATGTGTTATGCTAAATGTATTGCTGACATGATCAGCTAGGAGTTAATCTGTGGAACACTATACATAAAGAGAGATGTGTTTTTATTGCCCTGTGGCCAGACGTGATCACATGAATAACATGCACAGCAAACACGCACACCGCTATAAGATGTACTTCACAGTCTACCATGATTTATCATGTGATGAATTTTCTCATGATGTTTAGGCTATGATGTACAGGAAATATTCGTGGCCTTGTCTAATCAAAAGTGTACTTCATGGAGAGGGACCCGGGGTTAAATTGGGCCAGAATGAACTAGATCTGTGTTCTGGCACCTTCAGTTAAAGTACAAAGAATAATAATAAGAAGCGTTTTGCCAAATGCGCCCCCATTCCTCATAGACCTTAACTGATACGAAGCAAATTATTTTACTTATATATTTCTTTTAAAGTTTAGATTCAATTTAGAATACATGTGTTCTTTTTTGTTAATAAATTTCAAAATGTAATTTATTCCTATGGATTTTCAGCATCATTACTCCAGTCTTCAGTGTCACATGATCTTTCAGGTAATCAGTTACATCAAATCTTTTGAGTTATGATGTTCCCAATTTTAAGTAAGCAGAACTATCAAGTTTTGAGTTTGTAGTAGCCTACTCGTGCATGTTAATTGCTCCTAAATTGAAGTACTGAGTTAGCTAACTCATACATTTTGATAGCAATTAACAAAATATTTAGTTAAGTAACTTTTTTATTTTGAGTTCTTGAAAATCAAATTAGATATTTACTTCACTATAAACACTAATAAGTAGTCAGAACTCCAAAAAGTTTTTTTTTTTTTTTAAGTACGATTTTTATTTTGTACATTTTTATTGTTCTTAACTTGAAATATTTGAGTACACTAATTTATACATTTATAAAATTATCAGGTTATCTCAACATAAATATTTTGCTAGCTATAACAACATGTAACTTACCTGCTCTCAAACCAATCTGCATGCGCCACTCGTCACCATGAGGGTAATTCTCTAAAAAACCCACATTAACAGAAACTTTTCTAAATTAGCATAACAAAACATTAATCACTACTAAATCTCCCTTACTATTAATCTTGCACACACAAAAAAAACATTATATTACACTTAATTTTAGCATTCACTTTCCCTTTCGAGTGCCATGGGTAAAGCATGCTGGGAAATAAAAAATCCCAGCCCAGTTTTCAGTTAAACTTACATTAGTCTAAATGAAAGGAAATTAGTTCATTAAACTCAAAACAAAGAAAACAATTAAGTTTGCTTGAAATATGTCAGTGTTGTGAACTCAAAAGAAAATGAAAGTCTTAAATACTCATAAAAGTTAATTTAACTGAACTAATTGTTCAACTGAACCAATTGTTTAATTTAAGTCTGTCCTACTCAAACCAATTAAGTATTTTGAGCGTTAGGAAATCATTCTATGATGATTTGATAGCATGACAAGCCAGACCCACATCAAGATGTTGGGTCTGGAAACTCACCATTGACAGGGCTCAATCCGAGGGGCGGGATAAACGGTTGTCTTTCAAATTCCCTCTGCACGCAATTGGATAGCGCCATGAGCGCCACAACCAACCAGAGCGAAGAAGAAGGTGAGCCGAGCTAACGTTAGTTGATAGACTTTCGCCGTATCCGGTCGGCAAAACATTGAGCATATCTTCTTTTCATAAGAATGACTTCTGTGCTGTTCTTTGTTCTTTTCTCAAGGAAAAGCTTAACTCAAAGTCTTCCAGTCGCGGCCAAAGCCGATTCAAAAGACTGCTGTTCGCCAGCTGCTTTGTTTACGAGTAGCACGCAGATCCTCCACAACTCTGCCGTGACGTGCCGTCATTATGTTAAGCCCGCCCACCGACTCTACACACACTGTGATTGGCCTGACCAGAGTTTGGTTTTTACAGCTCTCAGGTCTACCGAGAGTTGTTAGACTACACTCACGGCAAAATACATTTTCTTCCTCTAGGGTGCGTCTAGATTTCTAGGCTAATGATTTGATGCTCAAGAAACATTTCTTATTATTATCAGTGTTGAAAACCGTTGAGCTTTTTCATGATTCTTTGATGAATAGAAAGTAAAAAAAAAAAAAAAAGCATTTGTTTTGTACTATTATACATGTCTTAACTATCACTTTTGATCAATTGTATGCATCCTTGTTGAATAAAAGTATTAATTTCTCTAGATAAATATCTTAATGACCCCATACTTTTTAACTACATATTTTTACTAGTAAATATATGAATGTATAATATTGCAAAAGCGTCTCTACACTGAAAGTGTAATGTCATATCATAAGGCCACCAGAAACACCACTACATTTTAGGAATTCCCTAGTTCCGAAATCCCAGTTTAGCCCCGGGGAGGGACCAAGGTCAGGTCATGCTATAAGATCAATTCTAGCAAGTTGTCAATATGCTAGAATTTGAAAAGATTTCAAGCATATTTGCCCCATCTTCACCAAAGTAATTCCTTCCCATCAGGAAAACATCCTGAAGCAGAACATTCCCTCTCCTCACCGGGAGAGAAGCCGGAGGGCAAGTTAACATTTGATAAATTAAAATGTGATACTCTCCTCTTCTTTACAGTTTAACTTCAAGCGCTGGCATCCAAACACACTCAGGCACTTACATTTCGTGTGCCTGCATAATATTTGCAGACACATTTTACTTGTTTTACAAGGGCCTACTGGAACACTTTTCTTCATCAGATTCTCTAGCGCACAATTTAATATCATTAATCAATGTGACACAATGTGACAGTTTATTTTTTTTATTTTATTATTATTTCAGTGCTTTGATTTTTAGTGTCAGACTAATTACTTGCAGTCGTCCGGTAGAGAGAGCGAGAGAGACAGCGAAAAAAAAAAGTGTGGATTAAACACACATTCCTGCTGTCCCTTCCACACACACACCCCACTGAGAAACATCAGCAATTAAATCACCTGGCAGTTGAAATGGCAGATTTCTTATTGAGATGTTAAAGGAATAATTCACCCGAAAATCTGTCATTATCATGCCTCATGTACTTCTAAACCCAAAAGGAGCCTTTTTTTTTTCATTACAACAGTTGTCAAATGCCAAAAAAGTGTAAAAAGAAAAGAAAAAAGTTCTTAAAAGTAGTTTAAGATTTAGTAAAACATTTTTTTTAATCATTTTTATTAGTTTTTTATATTATAAGATATATAATATACAATTATTTTTATTTAAAAATATTTTATATAATAAGTTTTAATTCATTTTCATACTTAAATGTAAACAAATCTTAGTTAGTTGCCCAGGCAACATTTAAAATTTTCTAAATTTATTTTAGCCTTATTTCACATACCAAAAATGTAAATGAGCACTTTTAGTTAACAATAACAAAAACTGTGTAAATTTAGGTCTGTTCCTTGCAAAAACGTTTGGAGCACAACAGCCGACCTGGTTCAAATTCTTCAAAATGTCTCCTTTCTGTTTCACAGAGCTAAATAACAGGTAAGCATGCAGGTTTGGAATGTAATGTGCTTTAATTTTCACAGACAGAATTAGATTTTTTTGGAGGTTGTACTATCCCTAGAAGAACCCTAGATTTTCATATGTAAATGTGTAGAAATGTGTAACTGATATCAGGTGCTCTTTGCTCACCTTTCCAGGTGCCAGCCGCTTGCCAACTTTCCATCACCATGACAAGCACCACCAGTGACCAAAAGGCTGTGTCGTCCCCCCTGATGGCCAAAACTCATCGCCGGCGACTGGTCAACAAGGACGGACGGAGCCGGATGCAAGGCAATGCCCCAGGCTACAGAGAGACGTGGTTCGGTGCCCTGCGGGACATGTGGGGGACGTGGCTGGCGTTGCGGTGGCGATGGGTGGTGCTGGCATTCTGCGGCTCCTTCCTGCTTCACTGGCTGCTGTTCGCAGTGTTGTGGTACCTGCTCGCCCGTGTCAACGGAGACCTGGATGTTCTCGACCACGACTCCCCACCGCCCGGCCACGTGCTGTGCGTCAAACACGTGACGGGCTTCACCGCCGCCTTCTCATTTGCCCTCGAGACGCAGCTGACCATCGGGTACGGCACCATGTACCCCAACGCTGACTGTCCAACCGCCATAGCGCTGCTCGCCCTGCAGATGCTGCTGGGCCTCATGCTGGAGGCCTTCATCACCGGTACACACCACAGTCTTCTACTTTACTGTAGAAATATGCACCAGGTCTATATAAGAGATAGGCCTTTCAAATTAGTCAAGTTTAGGTTAGGTTTAAAGGAATATTCCAGGTTAAGTTAAGCTCAATCGACAAGCATCTGGGATAATGTTATACTATTTTTTGGATTTCTAATGCACAGATGTATTACACAGTAAGTATTATTATTATTATTAGGGGCCAAGCACCAATGGTGCGGGCACCTACTGAAACCGTTAGATTTCTTATTATTATTCCGCCATTGCTTGCGGGAAAGTTGTGAAATTTGGTACACAGATAGAAGACAGTCCCAGCATTAACCATGCCAATTTTGGAATCTCTAAAACAATCCCTCTAGCGCCACCACATGTCCAGAGTTTACAAACAAAATTATTTGATTCCTCTGATTCCTTGGCTCAAGCCAATTCGATTGCACCCTATGATGTCATTTTCTGTCATTATAATTTTAAACAAGTATGACCTGAGGCAACATGCAGCGTTTCGGCGCAGTGCCACCTACTGGTCCGGAGATACAAAAATTGGCTGTTTTTGCTTATAACTTTTGAACCGTTTGTCCAAAAATCCCCAAAAGTGGTCTCGTTAGATTCAGGACGGCATGCCGAGTCGTCTGATATCCAATTTTACCGTATCGGCTATTTTGACTGTCGGCCATTTTGAATTATGTGCTAAAATTCTGTATTTTATGAACACATGAACGGATTGTTATGAAACTCGGTATGGGTCATCAGCACGATGCCCTGAATGAGCCCAAGAAGTTTCGAAACAGCGCCACCTAGTGGATAATAATTTTTTCCAAATGCTTATAACTTTGGGTGAACTTGACTTATTTTCATGGGAGTAACTTTTTTTGTTTCCTGAATCCTCGCCGAGTCCAACGATACCAGACTTGCTAGGTTTCGGCATATGGTTTGTGTAGTGTTTTAATTTAGCGCTTTAAAAACATTAGCTGATATCTTTGAAACCGCTAGTCCGATCGAGACAAAACCAGCGTCAGAAGTTCGAAAACATAGGTCTATAGCCATTCACTAATGCCCAAATGTCAAAATATTGATAGTAAGGGGGTCGTAAAATACAATCAAAGTCAGGTGTCAGTAATTTTTCATGTGTTTTTTCATATAAATGTCTATAACTCCAAAAGGAAACAAGATATTTTCACCAAAATTGACACAGACATGTATGGGCTCACTCCAAGGACACATAAAAACAATGGTATGATTGTGCCACTTGGTGGCGCTATAATAGAACAAAACATGAAATTCCCATTGACTACAATGCAGCATTATGATATAAAATGCTATGGTTTACAAATGAATTGGTGTATCATTACGAAACTTAGTATGTTCCATCAGCAACATGCCTTTAAGGTACTTAAAAGGTTTCAAAACAGCACCGCCATGTGGTCCATACTTATAATGAAAAGGCCTCTTGAGGCTAGATCTCTGCAATGACATATTGACACTATATTGACACCCTGCTTTGATATATTGACACCAATCTTTGCAAGTGTCATTGTTCCCTTATTCTGACCACATCGCATCAATTTCGAAACTGTGCCACCTATTGGTTGAAAGTGATAAATCATTAAATCATTATTATTGACTGTATTTATAATTGTACAGCTATTTTGCCTAAAATCACCTTAATAGGTCTTTAATTGCTCATTGCTGCAGTTGATCTGACATTGCCAGCCATTTTGGCATGTCTTGTCTTCTTCTTTGCGCTTGTTATTATTATTATTATTATTATTATTATTATTATTATTATTATTATTATTATTATTATTATTATTATTATTATTCAGCCGAAAGTCTATGGCAGCCCATAGAACCGGTTGCGGGAAAGTTGTGAAATTTGGCACACAGATAGAGGACAGTCCCAGCATTAACCACACCAATTGTGGAACCTCTAAAACAATCCCTCTAGCAAATGTCCCTCTAGCCCACATGTCCAAAGTTTGACTCATATTTTTGCTATAACTTTTGAACCGTAAGGGCTAGAAACAAAATTATTTTTTCCTCGGATTCCTTGGCTCAAGCCAATTCGATTAAGTTATGTTATAATTAATTTTCCAATAATGCTAATAACTTTTGATTAAATTTGACTATTGTCATAAAACTGGATTTAATAGATTCGTTGGGTCATGCCAAGAACATAGATCCCAATTTTACCATATTTGGCTAAACATTCTGTTCGCCATTTTGATTTCCTTTACAAACCTACTTTTTCAAACTCCTCCTAGACCATTTGTCTGATTTTCACCAAAATGGAATCGTAACATCTTCAGACTATTACAGCAAAAAGTTATTAATTTCGTGTCAACAGACAAAACGACCAAAGTGACAAAGTTGAGCCATGATGCCAAAATGACTCTTGAGGCTGTATCTCTGCAATGCTTTGACATACTGACACCAAACTTTGACTTTGTCATTGTCATCTCACTCTGACCACACCACATCAATTTCGTTACTATGCCACCTATTGGTCAAAAGTGACAAACCATTAAATCATATTATTAGTGACTGTATATATGATTTTTTCAGCCATTTTGCATAAAATCATCTTAAAATGCCTTTAATTGCTCATTGTTGCAGTTGGTCTAACACTCTCAGCTATGTTGGCATGTTTTATTGGCTTGTTTGTGCTTGGCCCCGTTAATTGCTGCTTGCAGCTATATTTATTATTATTACACAATAAAAATATTTATGTACTAATTTACTATTATTATTAATTATTATTTACTAAATGAACATGAATAAATGAATAAACTTGACAATGCTGATTGGATATAACATTACACAGAAAAATTGGTAAACATTTCTTGCCAACTAAAATCATGTTAAAGGCCCACTAAAGTGTCTTGAAATGCGCAGTATTAATCAGTGTGTTGACGTAATTTCCTCTAAAACAGGAAGACAAGGCGGGACATATCGAACAGCTCCTCCCCTTTTTTTAAATAGCCAATAGCGTTTCATTTATTATATATCACAGCTTGACTAGAGCCTTTCAGCTCAGTAAAGCTGCAGTGTCCTCCTAATCTAACCATTTCTCATCATAATCTCCTCCATATCGCTGTGAAATACAGCATTCTGTGCAGAATTTAAATGGGTCCGATACGTTCTCTGGTCTGCGCCGACTCGATCATATGATCTGCTCTGTGCTATCGTGTCTCTGGATCGGAGCAGACTGTGTGTGCGCTGCAGAAATAAAGGTACAGTGGAGGTACAATGTTGTTCCTTGGGGAACAAAACGTATAACTGTACTTTTAAAGTTACACAATTGGTCCTTAGGTTACAATTAAACCATTGGCAGGCAAGTTCGGTCCTAGTGAGTCACTGTCCTGCAAAGTTTGACTCCAACTCTGAAAGACGTCTACAGAAGCTCTTATTGAGAATTAACAGAGGTTTAGATGTTGGTTTTATTGAAAATATTTGTCACCATTATGGTGATCAGTGTTTCCTTTAGTTGGGTAGTTTGACTCTTGGCTTTTTATGTGAGTTTGTGGTTATTGTTACAGTGTTAACAAAACACATAATCTGTTCAAATCAAAAGAAGCCATAAGCAAAAATTGTCATGAAGAAAAATGTTTGACTAAAATCATCACTGACTAAATAATATTCACCAACAATACTTTCTTGCCACAGATCAGACATTCTGAATTTTGATTTTTAAATACATTCTTGGGGGAAAAAGATTAGACGCACACAGATGTCAAGAATCAGCATATGATTCTCAACAAAGGTGACATACTTAATGCTGCAATGCATGCTGGGAGCCATGAGTTTTATACTGTGGTGGCTTAGTACACTCTAAAAAAAAAGGTTCTATATGGCACCAAAAATGGTTCTTGGCTCGTAATCATAGGGGAACCTTTTTTAGTGCTATATAGCACCAATTTTGGTGCTTCAGTGGTTCTTCAGTGGTTCTTCAGAGGTTCTTCTCCGGTTCTTTGACTAAGGTGCTATATAGCACCGCTAACTATGGTGCTATATAGCACCGCTACCATATACAGAACATGTTAAGATATGGTGCTATATAGCACCAAAAGTGGTTCCTCTATGATTACGACGAAGAACCATTTTTGGTGCCATATAGAACCTTTTTTTTTTAGAGTGTAGGGTTGGAGCTAAACTCTGCAGGACATCAGCTCTCTATGACCGAACTTGCCTACCCCTGACTTAGAGGTACAAAAATGTACCCTTAAGGGTACCACCCCAGTGACGGCCACTTGAACCTTAAAAGGTACAATTGTGTACTCTTTATTTTTTTATTTTTTTTGAGAGTGTGCGCCGTTGCCACTAACGTGAAACCAGACTGTATTCGCCTTAACTGAAACCATATTTACGCTGTCTGAATCGTTCCCTATTCCCTATATGGTATACCATTCATTGTGTAGAAAATAGTAAATGTGTTGTTTAGCGTCTATTTAGGGGGCGGGACTCTAGAAACTTCAGATTCTAGAAAGCATTTGATTGGACAGAAAATCTGATGAGAAGTTGAAGTGCAGCGTGATGTCATACAAATCGTTGATCCATATTGGTGGAAGTGAGAGACTGTAAGTTTTGAATCATTGTTTTGGCACACACTGGCATATTCATATTCATACTAAAAGCCAAAAAAAAACTTTGATTTCAGGTGGACTTTAACCTGCATATTCCCACTAATTAATATAGGCTATGCATATTTATATATGTATATAAATGCGTGCGTGCGTGCGTGCGTGCGTGTGTGTGTGTAAATGTTTGCCAAGCTTTGTGTAAATATATACATACAGAACAAACACATACATCGCACATTTACATTAATGCTTAAACCAGATGTCATTATACTGTATATCTGTTGACTATTTCAGCACGTTCCCCTGTTTATAGGTGAATCAAACTGTAACTTAAGATCAACATATATCCTGGAAAGACATCCATTAGTTACCTGAGGTGAATGTACAGAAAGTCATGTGAATCCTGTGTTCACATGCTTTAAGGTCAGAGGGAAATGCCAATAAAAGAGTCTTTGATTAATGTGTTAAAACTCATCACGAGTACTTTGCCTTTGAACTATGGAGTAATGAATGTAAATGCATCACAATTCTGGCTTTGTATTGAGCAGAGGACCCTGGTACTGACACCCTCAGAGGAAATGTAGAAGGACCTGTAAATGTCCTGCTATTGAACTAAAATATAAATGGATTTAACAGTATGCATTGATATTAATATTAAATATATTTAATATTAAATTAGATAGATATTAAATACCTAGATTGCAGTTCATTAGCAACAGTACATCAACATATATTGGAAACTTTAAAAACATCACTAGCAAGTGAATTGACAGATGCAACAAGCAAAATGTTTACATTATCATTCTTAATTTTTGTCGATGCAGTGATGATAGGTTTACTAGTTATTACCTCTGATGAACGCAGGGTATCCTGAGAAGGGGAACAGGACACTGGATGGACGCTATGGGTACGCCATCATCGTATCCGGTGTCACATGTGAAAACACTTGTCCACAGTTTGTTAGCGGTGCGCCCAAAAGTACCTGTAAGAGGGCGGCCCTAATATACGCCATGAACTTCTTTGTCTGAAGGAGACATGCAGGAAGACCCAATAATAATAATAATAATTAATTTGTTACCTTTATATAGCGGATTTTTTTTTTGTATGGAAGGGGGGAATCTCCTCAACCACCACCAATGTGCAGCATCCGCCTGCATGATGCGACGGCAGCCATATTGCGCCAGAACGCCCACCACACGCCAGCTTATTGGTGGAGAGGAGACAGAGTGATGAAGCCAATGAGTATATGGTGATGATTAGGAGGATGTGATGATGGACAGAGGCCAATGGGCAAATTTGGTCAGGATGCTGGCGTTACACCCTTACTCTTATTCGTGGGAAATCCAGGGATTTTTTATGACCACTAAGAGTCTGGACCTTGGTTTAACGTCTCATCCGAAGGATGGTGCTTTTTGACAGTATAGTGCCCCCATCAATATACTGGGGCATTAGGACCCACACAGACCACAGGGTGAGCACCTTGTGCTGGCCTCACTAACACCTGAGATGTTCCCTTTCAAATGGGAACTTACACTGCGTCTTGGATGGATGCTTTGGGAAACAAATACTCACTGTGCCATGCCGCGGGGATGCCTTCCTCACTAGGTGAAAATATGCAGAACATAGTAGACATAGCATACACAGACCATCTAGTGGTAGCATTCCCTAAGCCATTATCCCCCACAAAAGAAGATCCCTTATAGTCCCATTCTTACTGGAACCTTCCTCCCTCCCCAGCGGGCTACTTTAGCCTCCATGGCAGAGCTACAGAAAAAAGGCCAGGCTGTGACAGCCTTTTCTTGTCTGGAAATGCCCTGCCACAGGGAGGGTTTTTTTTCCCCTTTAATATTCCACTATCAACCTAGGTAGTGCCACTACTTCTGGGGAAGTACCTCACCTCACTCAATCCTAGGACTCAAAGGGCAGCTTACCAAAGGGAGACATGCTGTCATTGTTTTCCACAGCGGCTACCTTCACTGATAATGCCCCCTCTCCAAAGGGAAGACTTGAGTAGAGAGAGGCTCAACCCTGAGAGCCACAGGGGAGTCTAGGAGTCTACTTTAAGACCCTTGAAATCTGGGGAATAATAATAATAAATAAATAAAAAGTTAGCGCCTTTATTCCTTTTCTCTTTTTTTCACCTGTTTTAAGGGCCAGATAACGAGGAGGGTGCCATTTAGCGAACTTCCTCAACTTGTTAGCATTGCCATATTAGAAGAAAAGGCCAGATAGATTTACAACGCCTGCTATATACAGCACTTATTCTTTCTTAAAGCGCTGGACCATTGTGGGTGATAGGTAACAAGGAGGGACGCCCCCTAATTGAACTTCCTTGACTCATTAGTGCTGTCAACTCACAACTGGGGGAGAAGAAAGAAGAAAGAGGAGTGATGTAATTTCTCATCAGCAGACCACTAAGAATAATCCCTGAGATCTTGTCTCTTCTTCATTGCATCTCTCCTCCTCTGCGCTCTCCCTCTGGCCCTGCCTCCAGACCTTGTGGTGGGCCAGAACCCCCAGAGGCTTTAGGAGGGGATCTGGATCGGCATGGAATGTATTTTCTGAATGCTGCCGCCTGTGCCCTCGCCTCTCTAAACTTTCCAACCACTCGACAGATGTGCCAAAAAGTTCTGAGGGTGAGACTGGGGCATTGAGAAGAAAATTATTTTCTTTCTCCCTGATGTCCACCAAGTTCAGCCACAGATGCCTCTCCATGACCAACATTGCTGGCAGCACGAGGTGATCTGAAGCAGCTTGGAGGGCAGGGCAGGAGCTTTCAAAGATGATTTTCTTGTGGTGCCCCCCTGAGCACTTGGTGCCCTACGCACAGCGCGTGATGCGCGTGGTGGGAGCGGCTGCACTGCATGGAAAGCTTTTCCAGCCTACCACAAGCGACTTCCCGTTTTTCAGGCCTCCAAGCCAGCAAGACTCCTTGCCTTGTGTTTGAACCTTTCTGGATCCGCCATCAAATTGATAAGTTTAATTATATCAAGTGCTGTGAGAAAAGGCTATAAATCTCCACCTCCAACATCCTCACACGCAATATAGCCTACTAGCCGGGACACCTTCTTTATGTGTACAGATGTGACGTAATGAAGCAAAGGACATGCTTGAATTTCCAGCGGAAATCCACCAGTACCACTAGAATTAAAAACATTATTACAAGTTTACCATTGTAAATCGAGCCAAGGTAAGCAGATAGTATTAAACACTTGCTGGTTATGTACTTGCTAAAAAAATTATTTTGGATAATTTTTAACCCAAAAAAGTTACGGAGTGCAGCTTACGTTTTGGTAGCCCTTCTGAAAAACACATATCCCCGGGACGTTGGGCTTTGCAAGCCCTGGCCCATAACGTTACAAGTCCGAGTCTGATCACAAATGAACCAATAACACCTCAAATAAAGGATTCTCCAACCTGTGACAGCGTGCTAAGGTATGTTCAGTTAGACATGTACACATAATCAACACTATATGTAACAATGCAATACTATCACATATAAAAAACGTGTGTTGTGTTGCAACATTCCTGTCGGATCCAATATAGAAGGCACAGCATTGTGTTTTAATCTCAATATGTCTGCAAATCCAGTCTCGACCCGTGTCTTGTTTACAAACGATTCCGTGGTGAAATGAAGCGAACAAACGCGCAATGTCTTACACACGTGAGCTGGAACCAGCATGTTCATTGCTTGGTAGCGCGACCCATTTAGCTCCACGAGTCGGAGGGTGGGCTTGAGGCGGCGTTTCACCACACAATGACGTCAAGTATCGACATATTCTGAGATCTCTCGTTTTCTGGGCCTGGTGTCAATAAAAACTTTTCTTTGACTAACAAGGAAGTTTTCAGCTCTGAAACTTACAGGATATTCTTATATCACAATTAACTTTTATATATCAAAGGCTCAAAGGAAAGTTGATTTCTCAATTCATCACTCCTTTAAACCAAATTAACTTCCTGTTGGCTGAGTGGTCTGTTGGATCGAATGACTCGAGAGACAGCAGATCCTGATCCAAAAGATTGCTCGGCCTGTGATCCTCACAACCAAAGCCTGAGCTGCGGGGCACAGACGCTTGTCCCACATCCATTGAGAATAGCTACAAATGTAAACAGAGCTTTCTCAATGTGAATTTATCACAATGGGCACATTCAGGACTCTCAAGCACTGAATGCACATGCTCCTCTCCCATCCAATAGCCACACAGGTCGTGTGTCCTCAGGTGTCAACAACCTATGACACGGAGGCACACACTTCCTAAAACATTTCTCTTGATGGCAGTTGCGTGACTAGTGGCCCAGGGGTGAAGAGCATCTTGCCTGAATGTCACTCAGTTCTGAATACAGGTTTTGAGAGCTAGCCAATCAGCTGAGCTGCAAATGCCATGCGATCCATGTGACTCAACTATCCTGTGATTTGTCATCAAAGACAGCAGACAGGGAGAGGAGTCTATATACGCTTTCTGAAAACATTTACCATACTAAATGAAACATTTTCTTCAAGAAAAAAATAATTATTGACTGTCAATAGAGAAAGATGCCTTTGCCCCCATACTGGTGTAGTTACAGAATTGACCAGCAGACACTGACTTTTCATGTAAACCAGTCAAACCATGACATCTGACCAGGATTGAGCAAAATTCTGAATTTAAGAATTATAAGTTTGTGATTTTGAAATGAAATACCCACAGGAAATGAAATAGGAAACACAATTCAGAGAAATCCAACAGACAATTGCATTGTGGAAAATAAAGTATTTTCTCATACTGTATTGTATCTAAGTGTATTAGAAATAAGTACTACTAAAGCCTACACATTTCTATAGGCGACATTTCTAAAAACTCTGTCTCCAAGGCGTTTTTTAACTCCTATAAACTATCAGACAAGACTTCATTCAAGCAACATTCAAACTTTGTCTTGACAAACTTATACCTTTTCCAAAGAACATTATAATAATAATAATAATAATAATAATAATAATAATAATAATAATAATAATAATAATAATAATAATAATAATAATAATAATATTTTTTTATTTTGAAGGTTTTTTTTATTTATTTTTTTTTACTTGTTTTATTTGTCTTGGCTTTTCTAATTAATAATAATAATAATTATTATTATTATTAATAATCATAATTTAAAAATGTATGTACATACAGTATGTTCTATTATTCTATTATTAAATTATTTACTTTATTTATAGATTTATTTAATTTCCGTTCCATTTTATTCTATTTCCTTAAATTAAAATAATAATAATAATAATAATTCTGTCACTTCACAGGTGCATTTGTGGTTTTGTTATTTATTTATTTATTCAGTTCCTTTTCATTCTATTTCCTTAAATTCAATTTCTTTGTTTGTTCCGTCAGGTGCATTTGTGGCAAAGTTCTCCCGCCCTCAGAAGCGATGTGGTGGGATCCTGTTCAGCCCTCAGGCCGTAGTGTGCGAGGTCAGAGGTCAGCGCTGTTTGATGTTCCGCGTGTGTAACCTGCTTCCAAGGCCGCTGGTGGACGTGTACGTGAGCGCCGTTCTCTACGAAGAACGTGACGATCACGAGCTCCACCAAACCGCAATGGAATTCACCATTGATAACCTGGGGTCACGACCTTGCCCTCTTTTCCTATCACCCTTGACCTTTTATCACCCCATAACTCCATCCAGCCCCCTAAACAACGCCCCAACCAACCAATCACACTTTGAGTTAGTGGTGTTCCTCACCGCCTCGCAGGAGAGCACGGGTTCTGGCTACCATAAGAGGACGTCCTACCTGCCCGACGAGATCCAGTACGGCAGCTGTTTCACCAGGGTGACGTCTCTGCACGGAAAAGGCCGGAATAAAACCGAAAGCATGCAGTATTTTGACACGCAGCCCTGTCCGCTCACACTCCCCAACACACACACCACCGACGCACTGGAGAAAGAACACGTGGTGGTCCAGATTAACGGGGAAGGCAATGACCGTGTGGAGTAGTGGTGGTTGTATTTTTATACAAGGTTGTATGATTTCATATGAATTCTCTGTTCATAAAAAGTGCATTTCATTTCATAACACAACCTCCAATGTAGGACTTTTTTTTATCCTAAAAGACAACCTCAGTTAGTTATGATCTGTTATGTCACCCTGTCCCATTAGGAAACCATTTTTGCTGCTATGGACACAATGATTCACACTTGCATCCTTCAGTACTGCTGAACACACAGTGACAGATGTTTAAGATCTTGTTTTCATCTGGAAATAAGAGGAATCTCCAGTGTCTTATTACAAAAAATATTTCACCCTTGAATCCACAAGACCATCATGTTTGAGCCCTTATTTATTCGGCACCTGGACATTGTCATTGCGTTATCTGTCTGTGTCTGAGTCAGATGGGCCGTTTTCTATTTGTAAATTATTGAAGCCCTATATGGACGGGTTTCCTCCTTGTCCATAAAGTATTTTTTATCAAATAGATAGTTCCCAAAAATTAAGTTGTATTGCCTTGTTTCATGTTTTCCCCGACAAAACATAAGAGGATACTTATTATTATTATCACAGTAGTCACTGAAAAAATTAAATAAATTAAATATACTTTTAAAGTGCTCATTGACACCCCTATTAAGTGCCTAATGACAACCTTTTTCCTTTTTTTTTTTTTTTTTCAAACATTTTCACCAAAGTCATGAAATGGACTTTTGGATCGAGAGATCAAATACTGTACTGAACATTAACAATGTTGTAAATAATAAAGTATATAGATAAAAAAATAGCTTATTTACTAGATTATTTTTTGGGAAAGAAAAATCTTAATATTTTCAGTGCAATGCAATCTATGCAATAAAAAATGGACCCACTTTATATTAGGTGGCCTTAACTTCTATGTACTAACATTTAAATTAATAATTTAATACAATGCACTTGTTGTGTACATACAGTGGGGAGAACAGGTATTTGATACACTGCCAATTTTGCAGATTTGCCCATTTACAAAGCATGTAGAAGTGTGTTTCGGTCATTGTCATGCTGGAAGACCCAGCCACGACCCATCTTCAATGCTCTTACTGAGGGAAGGAGGTTGTTGGCCAAGATCTCGCGATACATGGCCCCATCCATCTTCCCCTCAATCCAGTGCAGTCGTCCTGTCCCCTTTGCAGAAAAGCATCCCCAAAGAATGATGTTTCCACCTCCATGCTTCACGGTTGGGATGGTGTTCTTGGGGTTGTACTCATCCTTCTTCTTCCTCCAAACACGGCGAGTGGAGTTTAGACCAAAAAGCTCTATTTTTGTCTCATCAGACCACATGACCTTCTCCCATTCCTCCTCTGGATCATCCAGATGGTCATTGGCAAACTTCAGATGGGCCTGGACATGCGCTGGCTTGAGCAGGGAGACCTTGCGTGCGCTGCAGGATTTTAATCCATGATGCTGTAGTGTGTTACTAATGGTTTTCTTTGAGACTGTGGTCCCAGCTCTCTTCAGGTCATTGACCAGGTCCTGCTGTGTATTTCTGGGCTGATCCCTCACCTTCCTCATTATCATTGATGCCCCATGAGGTGAGATCTTGGATGGTGCCCCAGACTGAGGGAGATTGACCGTCGTCTTGAGCTTCTTCCATTTTCTAATAATTGCGCCAACAGTTGTTGCCTTCTCACCAAGCTGCTTGACTATTATTTCCTGTAGCCCATCCCAGCCTTGTGCAGGTCTACAATTTTATCCCTGATGTCCTTACACAGCTCTCTGGTCTTGGACATTGTGGAAAGGTTGGAGTCTGTTTGACTGAGTGTGTGGACAGGTGTCTTTTATACAGGTAACGAGTTCAAACAGGTGCAGTTAATACAGGCAATGAGTGGAGAAGTGAGAGGTCTGGGGTTTGTGAGAGACGGAATTCTTACTGGTTGGTAGGTGATCAAATACTTATGTTATGCAATAAAATGCAAATTAATTATTTAAAAATCATACAATGTGATTTTCTGGGTATTTGTTTTAGATTCCGTCTCTCACAGTTGATTAAAATGACAGACCTCTACATGCTTTGTAAGTGGGCAAACCTGCAAAATCGGCAGTGTATCAAAAACTTGTTCTCCCCACTGTACATGTTTTTCCATTGTACTTACATTTTTAAAATGACCTGCATGTAATAACATCTGTAATTTATTTCTGTAGTTACATTCATAATTACACTCTTGACCCTTCCCTTCCCTACACTTACCCATCCTACCCCACCTGTCCCTAATTTTACCCTTAAACTGACCCATCCCACCACACCTGCCCCTAACTTTACCCTTAAACTGACCCATCCCACCACACCTGCCCCTAACTTTACCCTTAAACTGACCCATCCCACCACACCTGTCCCTAACTTTACTCTTAAACTTACCCATCCCACCACACCTGTCCCTAATTTTACCCTTAAACTGACCCATCCCACCACACCTGCCCCTAACTTTACCCTTAAACTTACCCATACCACCACACCTGTCCCTAACTTTACTCTTAAACTTACCCATACCACCACACCTGCCCCTAACTTTACCCTTAAACTTACCCATACCACCACACATGTCCCTAACTTTACTCTTAAACTTACCCATCCCACCACACCTGCCCCTAACTTTACCCTTAAACTTACCCATCCCACCACACCTGTCCCTAACCTTACCCTTAAACTAACCCATACCACTACAACTGTCCCTAACTTTACCCTTAAACTAACCCATACCACCACACCTGTCCCTAACTTTACCCTTAAACTTACCCATCCCACAACACCTGTCCCTAACTTTACCCTCTAACTAACCCATACCACTACAACTGTCCCTAACTTTACCCTTAAACTAACCCATACCACCACACCTGTCCCTAACTTTACCCTTAAACTGACCCATACCACCACAACTGTCCCTAACTTTACCCTTAAACTAACCCATACCACCACACCTGTCCCTAACTTTACCCTTAAACTAACCCATCCCACTACACCTGTCCCTAACTTTACACTTAAACTAACCCATACCACCACACCTGTCCCTAACTTTACCCTTAAACTAACCCATACCACCACACCTGTCCCTAACTTTACCCTTAAACTGACCCATACCACCACAACTGTCCCTAACTTTACCCTTAAACTTACCCATACCACCACACCTGTCCCTAACTTTACCCTTAAACTAACCCATCCCACTACACCTGTCCCTAACTTTACACTTAAACTAAACCATCCCACCACACCTGTCCCTAACTTTACCCTTAAACTTACCCATACCACCACACCTGACCCTAACTTTACACTTAAACTAACCCATCCCACTACACCTGTCCCTAACTTTACCCTTAAACTAACCCATACCACCACACCTGTCCCTAACTTTACCCTTAAACTAACCCATCCCACTACACCTGTCCCTAACTTTACACTTAAACTAAACCATCCCACCACACCTGTCCCTAACTTTACCCTTAAACTTACCCATCCCACCACACCTGTCCCTAACTTTACCCTTAAACTTACCCATCCCACCACACCTGTCCCTAACTTTACACTTAAACTTACCCATCCCACTACACCTGTCCCTAACTTTACACTTAAACTAAACCATCCCACCACACCTGTCCCTAACTTTACCTGTATCCACCTCAATATCAAAGTGTGTTTTGCAATATAAGTATATTGTACAAATTGTTTTATGTAAGTACATAGTAGTTAAGGCCACCTAATATAAAGTGGGACCAACAAAATGCATTCGATCAATCGTATTGGTGGCACAACACTGTATGATTTTTACTCTGTAGGTAATTATATAGCACATATAATGTCTGTCAATCAGAAAAGGCTGATTACTATTATATGTATATTATAATGATTAATTGTTAAACTCTGGAACACTGGAAAAGAATTGTAGTTTAGTTTTCTGCATACAAGCCACTAATCAAGCTACACGGAGTAGCAACTGATCTGTAAAGAAATGCCTTTATTTTGATATGCAGAGCACAAACACTGGATTAAAATATCTGTGAAAATGTTGTGGTTGTGTTTTTTTTATCCTTATCGAAAATGTTATGCCTCATTACCAATAAATCATAGATAGTTAAATGCAACTTATGTCAGTAAAATACTTTATTGTGCTTGTTTTGTCCATTCCAGTGCTGCCATCTATTGGCATACACTAGACACTTGAGACAGAAGAAATGTCAGGGATATATAAACAATTATTCCATGTCGCACATATGGAATAAAACACACAAAGCAGCTCCAAAAAAAAAAAACATTTTGTTGAAAAATACAGTGATTTAATAGGCTTTATGTAATTGGCAAAAACAAAAGAGTAACAGGTAGATATTGTGAACATTTTATCAAATACAATTTACTAAAAATTAACAACAAACATATATTTAGGTGATGAATATGAAAAACAAAACAAAAATTATTCAAATTTATAAAAAAATAAACATATTTCTTGACCCTTTGTTTCCATTGTTTCTATTTCTCCGTTGGTCATAATCAATATTTAGTCCAAGACACCAACTATTTAAAATTATGATTAACACTTTACAATAAACTTCTTGTTTCTAAAAATATATAGTTGCTTAGATGATTAAAATAGAAGCACAATCTAGTCTATTAGAGTTTATGCTGTTCCACATTACAAGTCTCCTGAAATTTCAGCCGTCACCAGCGAAACAAATTCCTCATGCATATTTCAGGATAGCTGTAGGCGACTAATAACACTAATGCTACTTGTTCAGTGTTACGTTGTGGTTTTGATTACATATAGGTGTGAGGTACAGGAAGCAGTGTGTGCATGCGTGTTTGTGCTTGTGTGGTTCTGTGCAAGTCAAATGTGCTCTCTGAAAGGCGCATCTGCTAAACTGTAGCGTGCGTTTTATGAACAGAATGTCGACTGCAGCTCTTTAAAGGCGGCACGCCGTTCTTTTCTGTCCAGTTCCATCCTCTTCCTCTCTTCTTGTTCCTCTCGTATCTCCGCCTCGAACTTACTGCGCACAGACAGAGCCTGAACCTGCACAAACACACGGATAAAACACATTTCAATGATGTGTCTCATATGTTCACAACATTAAAAACAAATGCATTAATATTGCTGTGGTCCTGCTAAAACACTTTTAAACCTGTGAAATGCCAATTGTGTAATGCAGGCTTATTTACCTGTCCCACACCTGTAGCTGAAAAATTTTAACTAATTCTATTTAAATCGTTTACAATAACTGAAATAAAGCTAAAACAGAAATATATAAATATTACTTGAATTTTTGTTTTTAGAAATGCTGCCTTGGCAATTAAGTGAAAAGAATAAGTTTAAATACAAAAATTATTGAAATTAAAACTGAAATTAATATCAATTAAAGCTAAAAAGATTTTTTTTTTTTTTGTTCAAAGGTACACGTGAAAATTACTAAAACTTAAACTAAAACAAAAATAAAAAATGAAAATATAAAATAAGAGCTCATTTAAAATATGAATAAGTACTATAATATATACAAAAATACTTTAAAATAATATTATTAGTTATGAGAAATGCAAATGCTGAAACAATATAATATAATATAATTACATAACATAATAATATAAAAGCACATGTACACATAATATAATAAAGATAATTCTAATACATTATAAGTGTATATCTATATAATAATATTAAAATATAACTAATTTCTTTTTAAAGTACACTGAAATGTAATGTGAAAACACAATTATATATATACAATAAATAATAATATTTAGGTTAACATTAACTTCCAAGTAAAAATGTAGGACATAGGGATTCAATTGCTCTATATAGTGTAACCCCTGTCCTCTGCAACACTGATGTGTTCTTTGTAGACTCCAGCCTTTCATGTACTTACACTATATGAACACAAGGGGGAGACTAAAGCCAAAAATACTCTTCTGAAGCACATAGTAGTGGTTTCCCATGCATCAAAACTCACTTTCACATGAAAAGATATTGAAACAAACAAACCTTGGCCTCAAAGAAGTCCCTCGCTCCAAGAACGCCTTCAGTCGAGACGTTGATCTCTGAAAGTCGAGCCAGAGCCATCAGCCCGCTCTCTTCCTGCAACTCACCTGCCGCGGCCCTCCGGAAGATCAGCAGGAACTGACACAGAGATTGGGAGATTTGAATTATAGGGAAGTTTCAATAGCTTTAAAGGTCATCAGCATTTCAAGGGAGGGTGCATTTCTATTCAATTCTAAATATAAATTCAAAAGCATCTGACATCAGTTGGCATATCGACAAGTAAACTAAAAGTTCAGCCGATTTTATTTACCCCAAACTGAAAGGCACTGCAGATACAGTATTTCTCTTTAAATGATAAGCAGTACAAACTAAAAAGCCCTTTTTATTTAACTGATCATATCCAAACAGAACTGATTTCATTGAGGGGAAGGGGGAGGTCAAAAGAATGACCTTATATCTGGCTCCCCCCTTTCTCTGCACAATCTGTCTGTGTGTGTGTGTGTGCGCGCGCACGCGCGTGTGTGTGTGTGTGTGTGTGTGTAATCTTATCCATGTGGAATGTCTGTCCAATCACACGAGTCAGAGCAGCATCTGACACACAACAGACTCACTGTACTTAAGACACAGCTGCACTATCACCTGTTTGAGTGTGTGTGTGTGTGTGTGTGTGTGTGTGTGTGTTGGAGGGGGGGGGGGGGGGGGTATACCACAGCCCCACAAAAAAAAGTTACTACAATGGCACTAAAAGGATCAAAATGGAACAAAATTATGCCTTAGGACAGGGGTTTTAAACTTTTAGATGCCAGAGACCCCACAAATGACCATCATCATGTGAGGAGCCTCAATTTTAAAGTTTAAAGGATTATTTCACCTCTAAATGAAATTTTTAATGATACTTTACTCACCCCAATGCCCTCCAAGATGTCCATGTCTTTCTTTCTTCAGTGGAAAATAAATACATTTTTTTGAGGAAAACATTTCAGGATTTTTCTCCACACAATGGACTTCAATTGCAACCAAAATGTTGAACGTCCACATCAATGCAGTTTCAAAGGGCTTTGAAGTGCTTCAAATGGTACTGCGCGATCCCAGCTGAGGAATAGGGTCTTATCTAGCGAAACGATCGGTCATTTTCTATAAAAAAAACAAATATATATACTTTTTAACCATTGATCACGCGTTTGAAAAGGTCATGCCGAACGTGGGTGGAAGTAACGCCCCATTGTTTACAAAGCGAACGTTCGAAGACTAATACAAACGCTTTTTTAACAAAACAGGTAAAACAATGATAAATTAAATAATAAATATGTCATTCAACATACAATACAATTTAAACGATCCTCCTTTTCCACCCTTTTAAACAATGGGGTGGTACTTCCGCCCATGTTCGGCGTGACCTTTTCAACATATGTTACGTAATGCCTGGATCGTTGCAGACCAGCCAAGACGATTAATTGTGGTTAAAAAGTTTATACATGTGATTTTTTTTTTTTAAATGGCCGATCGTTTTGCTAGATAAGACCCTATTCCTCAGCTGAGATCGCGCAGTACCATTTGAAGCCCTTCAAAGCCCTTTGAAACTGCATTGATGTGGACGTTCAACATTTTGGTTGCAATTGAAGTCCATTGTGTGGAGAAAAATCCTGAAATGTGTTCTTTTCCACTGAAGAAAGAAAGACATGGACATTATATATATATATATATACACACATATACACACTTTATATAATATGTATATACATATATATATGTCACTGTAGTAGTGTACAGTTAAATGTATTATTTAAATATTTGTTCATTTAATTAATACATTTTAAGCTAATTTATGTATTTATATTAATCAAATTACTTATTTATTTATTTTAATCCAATTCGATCTATTTAATAGATTAATAACTGAATATGTTTTATTATAATCACATTTTTATTCATCTATTTATGTTAAATTAATGTATTTATGTGCTTATATTTTTTTTATCAAATGTATTTATGTGCTTATTCCTTTTAATCTTATTTATATACAGTTTTTCTCTAGACCCCCTGTCACTCCCTTGCAGCCCCCAGTTTGAAAAATCCTTGTCTTAGGTCTTTTTCTCACATAACTCAGAAGGTGTGTATTTATCGATTAGGGATTATTTGTTGACATAAAAAATGTAAGTCATATATGTATGGAAGTCAGTTTTGCATTAAGTACTACTTAAATGCTTTAAGTAATTACTTAAGTCCTTAAAAAGTAATATATCAGAATATCACAGAGACCATTGTGTGTGTGTTCTGAGAGGTTGCTAGGCTATCTATGGCATTAAGATGCGTTTTGGTCGATCGGATCACAAGTGGACGACGCTAAATACAGGTGTAAAAAGGGTCTAAACGTTTTGTCCACTTTTGACCACTTCCATAGGTTGTTGAAAGCGCAATCGACCAGAATGCTTTCATAGTGTAGATGCTCATGTGGTCAAATGCGTTCAAACAACCACTAAAGACTCAACTCTCGCCTACTGATCTAACACGTGAACATTATGGGAAGCGTGCTAGCGGGATTTATACTTTGTCGGCAGAAAACCCAAGTTTGGTTTGAAGATGAAAAACATACCAAGCACAATCTTCTCTCACCATTCCTGATTTCTAACGGTGTCTCGCGGCATTCAGAGCAGAAACTAAAGCTGCTGCTCTCAGTGTGTTTTCCCATCGTCTCCAGGTGTGTTCATATGTAAATTGTGCAAGCTTATTTCATCCATTACATCGAAAGATCTGAAAAAGCCTATAGATTTACCCACCCATAGACCCTCCCCTCGAAGAAATCAGGACGGAAGTGATTGAAAGTGGACAAAAGAGATGGATTAAAACACTAGGTGTAAACAGGTATGTGTCTCCCTCGTCTACATGTGATCCGATTGACCATAACCAAACAAAAAAAATCGAATTACACTTCAAATCAATTGTTTTCTGTCATTATATGTAGTTATCATGACGCTGATGTAAGTGTTCATTCTTTAAATAAGTTTGGAATCAGTTCAATATTTTATGCTATAAAAATGTGTGAGACGTCATGATTGGCAGCTTCTCTGAGTGAAGTAGTCGCTGACGCACCAATTGACTATTTTCGGGATCTTCGGGAGGAGATTGGAGCTTTAACTTTAATTTCTACATTTCAATGTTTATTTCACAACGACATAATGAGTTGGTCTGCAGTAAACTGTATTAAACAATTCTGTGGGAGCCTTGATATCGCTCACTACAGCGCAGATTCGAGACTCAAGATGTCAGCGGCATATTGGGACATTGACAGCTTCAATGACTACAATGGAAGAGTGTAAAGATGTGTCGTCCATTTTAATACCAGGTGTAAACAGGGCCTACGATATTGCCAGGGCCTGTTTAAAGGGCCTAAGAGATTGCTACACATGCCCTTTTCCATGTAAATAGGATTGTTTATCCCTATTTTATCACTCACCAGGTGAAAATTTCCTAAGGTGATTACATCTGAATGACTTTTAAATGAAGCCACATCAGAGCTGCATTCAGAGATAGAGATTGTATCTCTTACAGACCTCTCAAAAATGTGCTGTGATCGTATCATCTGAGTAGTTGAGTCTAAAGTGGTTTCCATGGAGGGTAATATCTCTGAAAAGATTTAATCACTAGATTAAATCAGTCATCAGGGACGATGATAGACCTAACAAAGCTGTAACTATAGCATGAAAAAGACACATACGCTATACCTCTCTGTAGCTGAGTTTGCCGTCGTAATCTTCATCCACCTCCTTGATCATGTTCTTCAACCCCAGATGAGTCTGTGGAGCTCCAAGCTTCTCCATCATCAGCTTCAGCTCCATCAGATCAATGAAGCCGTCTTTACCAGAGTCAAATCTACACACAAATACAGCTTTTTAAAGGAGAAGTTCACCTAAAATTAAACTTCTGTTATTAATTAGACACATTATGTGCTGTTTTCCCATTATGACGACAATTTAGCTCACCATTATCGGTAAATAACAATGAGCATTATCAGTAAAACTTCAATTTTGATCTCTTCATTATTTTTTAAACTTGTTATATGGCTTCATAGACCTTCATGAGACCTACTATAGCACAAAACTTGTTTTTATGGTGTTTTTTGAGGGTTTAGAAGAAAAGTTCTGCATTACAAGTTTAGAATGACTTCAATAAAATGATTAATGCTACTGTTCAAAGGTTTGGGAGCAGAAATATATTTTTTAAAGAATTAATCATTTTAATCAGAAAGAATGCATTCAATTGATCAAAAGTGACAGTAAATATATTTATAATGTTACAAAAGATTTCAATTTCAGATAAATGCTATTCTTTTCTATTCAAAAAAATTATCCTAAAAAACATGTATCAGTTTCCACCCAAATATGAAGCATCACGACTGTATTAAACATTGATAAAAATAATAATCAGAAATGTTTCTTGAGCATGAAATCATCATATCAGAATGATTTCTGAAGGATCATGTGACACTGAAGACTGGAGTAATGATGCTTTGAGCACAGAAATAAATTACATTTTTAGATTTCTTAAAATAGAAAAAAATTATTTTAATAATATTTCACAATATTTCTGTTTGTATTGTATTGTAAATGCCTTGATGAGCATGAGCCTTTAAATCATACCAACTCCAAACTTTGAAACTTGTATTAATGCTAATTGCATTCTAGCATCATATGGATCATATCAAGCTACTACTGACACTAGAAGTGCCTGTTGACATGAAGATTTATTCAGCCGCAGCAGAGGGAGGGCAGCAGAACGGCAGGTGGAGAGTGACGGCAGAAACAGCAGGAAAAAGAGATTCTAACGGAGGAGAGTATTTATAGAGTCTCACCCAGCTGTTGCCACACCAACCATCAGGATTTCGTGTGTGTGTGTGTGAGAGAGAGAGAGAGAGAGAGAGAGAGAGAGAGAGAGAGAGAGAGAGAGAGAGAGAGAGAGAGAGAGAGAGAGAGAGAGAGAGAGAGAGAGAGAGAGAGAGAGAGAGAGAGAGAGAGAGAGAGAGAGAGAGAGAGAGAGAGAGAGAGAGAGAGAGAGAGAGAGAGAGAGTGTGTTTGTCTTGAACATTGTGTGAAAGTGGAGAGTCTGAGACTGAAGGAGTGGCACGTGTTTCTATTTTAGTTTGAGTGATGCTTTTAGAAAGAACAGGCTCATGGTGGAAGAAAAGTACAGGTGAGCAACGTCTCATCTCTATTTATCTCCCTCTCCACATAGGAAGGAAAATCATGAATGAGATGCCATTTTATTCTCCTAGACAGCGAAATGGAGAAAGTTTCATGCCTCTCAGATTTTCCTCCTCAGAAAAAAAATCACAATAACCTCACATGACAGTTAGAATGGATCTCAATAACATCTAAACCTGTGCTCAAGAAACTTAAGTACGAAATTAAAGTCAAATGTCATTATGAACTCTGAAAATCTTCAGGTTTAACTATCTTGCTATACTATACAACAAGGTTCCATTTGTTAACATTAGTTTACTGCATTAGTTTACATGAACAAACAATGAAAAATCCATACCTTTAATAATGAAAACCTTTCATAATGAACCGCTATGTTTTTATTACCTTAGAATGAGCCATTTCTACCTACATACACCGCGGGTCTCATTACAGTGAAGTCTTCATTTTGCGCTGTCATGTTTCTACAGTAGCCCTAAACAGACAAACTTCTCTAAGAGCGCTAGCTGTCCTAGACGACGGCATATTTGTTCTGTGTCGGCCACCGTAGCTTTTCTATGTGCTTCTAAAGAGAGGGGTGAGCGGTGGGTGGTTGCAATTCGCAATCTCACTGCTAGGTGCCACTCAAATTTACACAGTGCACCTTTAAAGGTTGAGCTGCGAGCTCATTGGCTCCTTTAAAGGTTGAGCTGCGAGCTCATTGGCTACTGATATAGCGGGAACCAATCAGCTGTGCCCTATAGAGAATTATGTCATTGCAAGAAGATTGAGGTAAAGACCAATCTAGAGTTTCATGACAGAACTTTGTATTTATTAATCTTAGCTAACGTTAATTTCAATATTTACAAATACATTGCAATCTTAAAAATAAAGGTTCTATATTGGCATCCATATAACCTTCCCAATGAACAAACTGTTCTCTATAAAAAGATTATTAAGATGTTCTTCACACTAAAAAAAATATTATTTTAAAGGTCCCATGGCACAAAATTTCCATTTTATGAAGTTTTTCAACATTAATATGAGTTCCCCTAGCCTAAATATTGTCCCCAAGTGGCTAGAAATTTTGATCGGTGTAAACCGAGTTCTGGCTGTCTTTCTCTACCTTTGAGAAAATGACAGCTCAGACGAGCTAATGTTGAATTTTCCTGTTATGACATCATAGAAGGAACCTCCCTTTCCTCCGCCCAGAGAATTTGGCACGCCCATGCGAGCACCATATTTGTTTGTCCTCGAGAGATCATGGCTTGTGAATGAGTGAATGCTGGCAGTTTCTCAGTGTTTGGATGTACAAATGAAAACAGAAGTCTTTTTTTCAGTTCCTTCTGATCTGTGATCAGTGATTTCTGAAGTGTAGCTAATTATTCAAGTTCACACAGAATTTTATTATTCGTGTTGCGGCTTCTCTCTCTCCCGACAGAACGGTGTTTTCACTCTTGTGAGTCAGTGTTTTTGTACGTCCTCGTCACGTCTATCTGTTCTAAAATGTGCATACAGTCGTGAGTTTCTGCTCAACATCGGCAGAGCCACATCTTTAGAGATAAACCGCACGCACGCTAAAGCTCGGGCTGCACTGACCGGTCGGCCTTCAACATCACCGACCCCCAGTACTGAATTTCGTCCACAGCGGAGACGCCATACGCGGCGAGAGATTAAGCAGACGGGGAGTAAGCGTGAGGGTATCAGGCTAGGCTAGCCAGCTATCCCCACAATAAACTGGATTACATTCGATTACTGCGCTGTTGTGTCTTTGTTTGCGCTGTGTACTCAATGCGAATCACTGACGCTTTTCATATGATAGGAAAATATCTAAAAATAATGCTACAATCAACACTTACTCGTAACTTGTTCATCTCGACAGCTGTAAGCAGCAGACACGCCTCTTGAAACAGAGCATTCAGCCAGAGGGCAAACATCAGTACAGAAAAAATGCCTTTTATTTCTAAATTATGACATTTTATGATGTAAAAATCATAGTAACAATATAATTACACCTCAGTATACATTATAAAATAAAAATAAAAAATCCATGCCATGGGACCTTTAAGAACTGTTCCCTTTCAGACAGTCACGTTCAACCTACGTCGGACGTACCGACGAATTGGGATCACTTCAGGAAGCCCCTATCAGCTTCGAGATATAGAGAACAGGCCAATGGGCCATTGGCGTGCGAGATTTGCATCTCGCGCTCCGCCCCGCGGGTTTAAACAGGAAGCGAGAGCGAATGCACGCTGTCATTCACTTCTGAGCTGAACGGCGTTGATGAAGCAAGACTGCTTTTCTAAAAGAGAGCCTATCTACAGAGAGAGATACTCCAGGGAACGAGAAGGACGCTCTGTGTTGGCGAAAAGGCACAGTCCTACTGGCAAAGGACATGATAGAGCCGGTCCCTCCAGCCGATATGAGGTCCGGGTTCTACAGCCCGTACTTCATTGTACCGAAGAAAGGACGGCGGGTTACGACCCTCGGGTCGGATGCCCTGGCACACAGCTGGCCCCGGGGCCAATGCAAATATGCGTTTCCCCCAGTGAGCCTTCTTGCACAAACACTGTGCAAGACCTACTGGACCTACTAACTCCTAACGCATCCGCATCCGGACCTCTGGAAACTCCATGTCTGGTCCCTGGACGGGATGCGGAGGTTCTAGGTGACCTACCGCAAGCCTCTACGAGGCGCCTCTATGCGTTGAAGTGGAACATGTTCGTCGATTGGTGCTCTTCTCGCCGAGAAGACCCCCGAAGATGTTCGATCAGGTCTGTGCTTTCCTTTCTACAAGATGGGTTGGAGCGAAGGCTGTCTCCCTCCTCCCTCAAAGTCTATGCTGCCACTATCGCCGCTAATCATGAGCTAGTAGATGGAAAATCTCAAGGTAAGCACGATCTGATCGTCAGGTTTCTGAGGGGGGCGAGGAGACTAAATCCGCCTCGCCCTCCCTCTGTACCCTCGTGGGACTTGTCTCTGGTGCTAACCGCCCTGCAAAGAGCGCCCTTTGAGCCTTTGCAGTCAGCAGAGTTGAAAATCTTGTAGTTAAAGACAATATTCCTGACTGTGTTGGCCTCCATCAAGAGGGTAGGGGACCTGCAGGCATTTTCGGTCGACGAATCGTGCCTGGAATTCGGGCCCGGTAACTCTCATGTGATCATGAGACCCCGGCCTGGATGTGCCCAAGGTTCCCACTACTCCCTTCCGGGACCAAGTGGTGAGCCTGCAAGCGCTGCCTTCGGAGGAGGCAGACCCAGCCCTAGCTTTTCTCCGTCCCGTCCGTGCTCTCCGGACTTACGTGGACAGAACGCAAAGCTTCAGGACCTCAGAGCAGCTCTTCATCTGTTACGGAGGACAGCAGAAGGGAATGGCTGTCTCCAAGCAGAGGATGGCCCACTGGATAGTGGATGCCATCGTCTTGGTGTATGAATCCCAAGACGTGCCTTGCCCGCTCGGGTTAAGAGCCCACTCCACTACGGGTGTTGCTTCTTCCTGGGCGCTGGCTCGTGGCGCCTCGCTGACAGATATTTGTAGAGCTGCGGGCTGGGCGACACCTAACACGTTCGCTAGATTTTATAGCCTCCGTGTAGAGCCGGTATCTTCCTGTGTGCTCACTTCCCATAGTCAGTAACACCGAAGTGCCCATTCTAGTGTCGGCTTGCTGCGCCATTCCCTCCCTCATGGTACGGATACGTGCGCTTATCTGCTCCAGTCGAGTTCCCCAGAACGGCGAACCCTGTTGAGTCCTCCGCAACCCGCGGCAGTCGGACGTGGCGGAGCGTTCGACGCCAGGTCTAACACTCGTATGCATTGGTGGAACTTGTGTTAGGCTGGGTTCCATATGTTGTGACCCCCACGGCGGTCCCATGTGTCTATTCGTCCACGGTACGGCTTCCTACGGCGAGCCC
The DNA here is from genome assembly GCA_023566225.1 of Romanogobio albipinnatus. Lineage (NCBI taxonomy): Eukaryota > Metazoa > Chordata > Actinopteri > Cypriniformes > Gobionidae > Romanogobio > Romanogobio albipinnatus. The sequence continues at coordinate 42,077,170 of CM042247.1, read as the reverse complement.
GTGTCTTTCCCTCGGCAGAGTCTGCTCTGCCGTCTCAGGAAGGTGTTGTCCCCCACCTCTAATTGGCCGGGGCCACCCCTGGGACTTCCGTATGTTGTGCTGCCCACGCCCAGCCCATACGTGTATTCTCCACATGGTAACTCCCTCCGGGCATGATGTGGCTTCCACAGCGGCCTCCACAGGCACGCTTTCCCAGCATTATCCAATAGAGTCAGCTGAATGGGTCTTGCGGAACAGCAGCTTTTTGACTCTCCCTGTGTGAATTTCCCCGCCCGCATCAGATCGGGGTCTGAGGGGCTCATCGCTGGGCGCTGGAAGTGGTAGTAACTATGGCGTTTTTCAAAGTGATCCCAATTCGTCGGTACGTCTGACGTACGTCGAACGTGACCGACTGAAAGGGAACGTCTCAGTTATGTATGGTAACCCTCGTTCCCTGAAGGAGGGAACGGAGACGTACGTCCCGTCGCCACAGTTGCTGTACCATCACTGCAGGGCCGAGCCACTCAGTTCGGCTCCTCAGTGAAAAACAGCGTGCATTCGCTCTCGCTTCCTGTTTATACCCGCAGCGCGGGGCGGAGCGTGAGATGCAAATCTCGCACGCCAATGGCACATTGGCCTGTTCTCTATATCTCGAAGCTGATAGGGGCTCCCTGAAGTGATCCCAATTCGTCGGTACGTCCGACGTACGTCTCCGTTCCCTCCTTCAGGGAACGAGGGTTACCATACGTAACCGAGACGTTCACTGAAAGGTTCTTTGGGGACCCAAAAATCATTCTCTCCAGGAAGGAGGGAATGTTCTCATAACTTTTAGCCTGACGTCGTCATACTCAATTCTAGTCAGAATTTAAGTCTGATACTGCTCCGTTGGGCTGTGATTATGGGGCGTGTTTAAACCGAACCAGGAAAGACCTCAATTGGATAGACCTACAACCAATCAGAGCAACGGAGCGACGCATAACGTTAGTTGTCAAATGTCAACAGAACTCAACTGCACTGTGTTGCCAAGTCCGCGGGTTGAAGCGACCCCAATTATGTGATATACAGACCCAGGAATGCGAAATTTAGCAGGCAGTCCAGCCAAAATAACACATATTTTACCCACCAAATGCCATTTTTCCCGGAGAAAAATTCCCGGAGCTATTGGGCTTGTTTTTGGCTAGTTTTGAGTAACGTTAGCAATTGGCCGGTTTTGTTGTAAAAACTTGGCAACCCTGTCTGCACGCACGCCCGGAATAAGTAGCCTAACGTTAGAAGAAAAAGATGAGTGTAAACGATCTTTGCCGGTGTTGTAAAAAAAAAATTGGAGGATACACAGAGTACTTACCAACACGATCATCATTTCTGAGAGAAACAGTAAAGGTGAATGCATATACGAACAAGTTTTCCGTTTAGGATTAGAACAAATTCAACCCAAGCGCCTTTGATGACGTGGATGATTACGTTACTGTTAATCATCTGTCCATCACCGTCTAAAGCCCGCCCTGACAATTTCATTGGTCCGAACAGTTTCTGTTCAGGCATAATTACTTCTCTATGGATCAAGTCCAGACCGAACTGCCCGTGCAAAAAAATGTGTGGGCGGGGCTAAGTTCGTCTGGCATCCAGGCTACATAACTTTGGCAAGGTTTTCTAAAAGTTATGAACAAACGTTCTTCCAGGAAAGTTAATAGAATGTTTGTTCAGTTATATGGTCTTTAATAATGTTTTCAAAACATTAGCACATTAACGTTATTTATACATAGTTCATGAAACTTCTGAAACATTTTAGTCGTCTAAAATTTTTAAATGTTACAACTTAAGAACGTTAAGAGAATATTCAGAAGTAACGTTCCCATAATGTCTGCCAAACCATCAAATGTTCCCTTATCGTTATATACCCAAAATCGTTCGTTTCACCAATCATTATTACATATTCGGGTCTTTAGCGACCCGGGTCTATATCTAACACGGATGGATCTCTAACTGTCACGATAATATAAAACTCTCCTGATATTAGAGTAACAATTACAGAAGAATAAAATAAAACCTATTTTGTTATTGTATGGAGCTTGTAAGAGTTCAGTTTGAGCAGATGTTTTATACCATAATCACTGTCCTCATCAGAGCTCATTTCACATTCAGCATCAGCCTCATATTCCCCATCTCAAATATATTCTCAAAACTATCAAATCAATATTTGGATCGCTGACAGTTTCTTCACCAGATCCACCATCAAGTGACAGTGACAGTAATATTTGATTGTGTTCAGTTCTTGCTCTGCTGTAAATCGCTGAGCCATTTCAAGTGTTTCTGATGATTCTTCCTATTCTTTTGATTTCTGCCTGCGGTGACTATGAGTGAAACGTCACTTCATCATTGTGTATCAGACATTGCCACGTTGTGGAATAAAGGTGGATTGAACTTATTCAGTCATCAAAGATTCAATAATTGTTGTGCAGAAAAAAATATACTTACACCGTTACACACCTCGGGTCGTTAGAGACCCTATACAATTTTTACAAAACTTAATGGGATTTTTTCTTGTTATATTGTTTATATTGAATTGATTGAGGAATACTAAGAAGGTTGATGTCTAACTTTAAAAAATAAATGAGGAGGAGGGTATTGAATGACGTCCCATAGTGCATAGTTAATGTATTAAATAACATTTGCTATATAAGCAGCAATCCACATTCATTTTAGAGCTCTATACTATTACTATATGTATTTCTCATATGCTTGTTTTAATCTCTCCTAAGGTATTTTAAAGATAAACCTCTGAGACGATGTGAATGTTTATCAGGCTGTTTCATATTGTTGCTCTGAATGGCCGTCTAATCTCATCTCCTTCACACATTGTTTCTGAAAGGTCATTAACAGCTCAACCTTCGTTGATAAGTGCAGCATAAAAGCCCTTCAGTTTAACCATTTCATGCAATATCCTCACTTTCTTTCTTAGTTCGATGTTGTTTTCACAGCCCCCACCAAGACATGCTCACACTTGCATGCCCTGATTAAAGGACAACTGTGAATCTGCTGACCAGAACAGCAACTGCTTTCAGCAACTGGCAGCACACACTCCTACACACACGGCTTGAAAATGTGTGTGGATGCATGAAAACACAAACTGCACCCGCAATTACGTCAGGGCATCGCATGTGTTTGTGTGTGGACGTTTTCTTTGTCCTCTCTGGTTTCCTGCTGTGGTATTTATAGATGCCAAGGCTCGGGGCAGAGATTCAACTATAAAGCCTGGCATTCAGAGCGCTGCAGTCCAGTAACAGGGCTCAGGCTGATCCTGGATCTGTGGCTAACTGCAGATGTGCTGCATTATGAACTACTTGAAGCAGGTCAGGATTAACACGGCTGACCAGGCGTGTGAGAGAGAAAGAGCGAAAGAGAGAGAATAATAAAGAGAAAGAGGAGGATGAGATTGGCATGTTGGTCCTGCCGCCTGCATGCCGGCCACATTCCAGGTCAGCACCCCTCCCTGTGCTAAAGAGGCACGGATGGAGAGCATCAAAAAATATGCACACTTAAACATAGAAATTATCCATCACATGCACTGCTGTACAAATGTTTGGGGATGGTACGATTTTTTTATGTTTTTGAAAGAAGTCTCTTATGTCTCTCTCACCGAGACTGCATTTATTTGATCATAAATACAGTAAAAGCAGCAATATTGTGAAATATTATTAAAATGTGAATATATTCTAAAATGTAATTTATTCCTGTGATCAAAGCTGAATTTTCAGCATCATTACTCCAGTCTTCAGTGTCACATGATCCTTCGGAAATCATTCTAATATGATAATTTGATGCTCAAGAAACATTCCTGATTATTATTATCAATGTTGAAAACAGTTGTGCTGCTTTATATTTTTGTGGAAACTTTTTTTTCAAGATTCTTTCATGAAGAATAAGTTCAAAAGAAGAACATTTATGGGAAACATTCAAAAAAAAAATTGTAGCATTTGAAATGTCTTTACTGTCACTTTCGACCAATTTAATTTGTCCTAATTTGTTTAATTTGGGAGAGGTGGTGGTCCAGTGGGTTAAACCACTGAACTGATATGCAGAAGGTTGCTGGTTCGATCCCAGCGGTCACCACCAGTGTGTCCTTGAGCAAGGCACTTTTACTCCACGTTGCTCCGGGGGATTGTCCCTGTAATAAGTGCACTGTAAGTCGCTTTGGATAAAAGCGTCTGCCAAATGCATAAATGTAAATGTAAATGTCCTCGACGAATGATATTATTCATTTTTGTAAATAACTTTAGAACCATAGTGTGTATATTATATATTCTCATATGATATATAAACAGCAATTTCTATGGAAGCGTGTTACTACGGTGGCCCAGTAGTGCACAACACAATGAAATTTAAAAAGCATATATAAGTTCACAACATAACGGAATCAAGCCACAACACAACAAAATCAAGCCACAACTCAAAGAAGTAAAGCCACAACATAACGGAAAAGCCACAACACAAAGAAATCAAGCCACAACAAAACGGAAATGCTCCCTACCACTAGGGGGCCTTCGGAGTGTGGTAGAGTTAGTTTGCCAGTCTTACAAATATTTAAACACGACGATCAGTTTTAAGTGTGCAATTGTGTATCGACATGAAATATCAATTCAAAATCACCTACGTGCATTATAGCTGCATATTTATATATTTATACTCGACAACGCTTTGACCCGCTGCCACGGCTCTAAGGGACCGTCTGCCAATTCCACCAAGTTGAAACATATAATTTACTTTTCTTTTTTTTAAATGTTCAAACATTGTTGTGTTGTGCATTACTAAGTCAGTTTTACCAATACAATTAAGCTGTGGAATTTTAACATGTCTGTTTTTAAATGTTAAAAGTAGTTTTAATTCATACAAATTATACGTTTCAACCACTTGGTGGAATTGGCAGATGTTCCCTTGTGCCGTGGTATCAGGTCTCGAGCATAAATATGCAGCTATAATGCATGTAGGTGATTTTGAATTAATATTTCATGTCGATAAACAATGGTTAGCCTACATACTGTTAAAACTAATTGTGGTATTGATATCTTTGTAAGATTGCTACTTCTATAGAACAGTGGTAACTTTACCACGCTCCGAGAGCCCCTGAGTGGTTGGGAGCATTTCCGTTGTGTTGTGGCTTGATTTCGTTGTGTTGTGGCTTGATTTCGTTGTGTTGTGGCTTTTCCGTTGTGTTGTGGCTTGATTTCGTTGTGTTGTGACTTGATTTCGTTGTGTTGTGGCTTTTCCGTTGTGTTGTGGCTTGATTCCGTTGTGTTATGGCTTGATTTCGTTGTGTTGTGGCTTGATTTCGTTGTGTTGTGGCTTGATTCCGTTGTGTTGTGGCTTGATTTCGTTGTGTTGTGGCTTGATTTCGTTGTGTTGTCGCTTGATTTTGTTGTGTTGTGGCTTTTCCGTTGTGTTGTGGCTTGATTTCGTTGTGTTGTGGCTTGATTTTGTTGTGTTGTGGCTTGATTTCGTTGTGTTGTGGCTTGATTTTGTTGTGTTGTGGCTTGATTTCGTTGTGTTGTGATTTCGTTGTGTTGTGGCTTGATTTCTTTGTGTTGTGGCTTGATTTCTTTGTGTTGTGGCTTGATTTCGTTGTGTTGTGGATTGATTTCATTGTGTTGTGGCTTGATTTCGTTGTGTTGTGATTTCGTTGTGTTGTGGCTTGATTTCGTTGTGTTGTGGCTTTTCCGTTGTGTTGTGGCTTGATTTCGTTGTGTTGTGGCTTGTGTTGTGGCTTGATTTCGTTGTGTTGTGATTTCGTTGTCTTGTGGCTTGATTTCGTTGTGTTGTGGCTTTTCCGTTGTGTTGTGGCTTGATTTCGTTGTGTTGTGGCTTGATTTTGTTGTGTTGTGGCTTGATTTTGTTGTGTTGTGGCTTGTGTTGTGATTTCGTTGTGTTGTGATTTCGTTGTGTTGTGGCTTGATTTCGTTGTGTTTTGGCTTGATTTCGTTGTGTTTTGGCTTGATTTCGTTGTGTTGTGACTTGATTTCGTTGTGTTGTGGCTTTTCCGTTGGGTTGTGGCTTGATTCCGTTGTGTTATGGCTTGATTTCGTTGTGTTGTGGCTTGATTTCGTTGTGTTGTGGCTTGATTCCGTTGTGTTGTGGCTTGATTTCGTTGTGTTGTGGATTGATTTCGTTGTGTTGTCGCTTGATTTTGTTGTGTTGTGGCTTTTCCGTTGTGTTGTGGCTTGATTTCATTGTGTTGTGGCTTGATTTCGTTGTGTTGTGGCTTGATTCCGTTGTGTTGTGGCTTGATTCCGTTGTGTTGTGGCTTGATTTCGTTGTGTTGTGGCTTGATTTCGTTGTGTTGTCGCTTGATTTTGTTGTGTTGTGGCTTTTCCTTTGTGTTGTGGCTTGATTTCATTGTGTTGTGGCTTGATTTTGTTGTGTTGTGGCTTGATTTCGTTGTGTTGTGATTTCGTTGTGTTGTGGCTTGATTTCGTTGTGTTGTGGCTTGATTTCTTTGTGTTGTGGCTTGATTTCGTTGTGTTGTGGCTTGATTTCGTTGTGTTGTGGCTTGATTTCGTTGTGTTGTGGCTTGATTTCGTTGTGTTGTGGATTGATTTCATTGTGTTGTGGCTTGATTTCGTTGTGTTGTGATTTCGTTGTGTTGTGGCTTGATTTCGTTGTGTTGTGGCTTTTTCGTTGTGTTGTGGCTTGATTTCGTTGTTGTGACTTGATTTTGTTGTGTTGTGGCTTGTGTTGTGGCTTGATTTCGTTGTGTTGTGATTTCGTTGTGTTGTGGCTTGATTCCGTTGTGTTGTGGCTTGATTTCGTTGTGTTGTGGCTTGATTTTGTTGTGTTGTGGCTTGTGTTGTGGCTTGATTTCGTTGTGTTGTGGCTTGATTTCGTTGTGTTGTGGCTTGATTTCTTTGTGTTGTGGCTTTTCTGTTGTGTTGTGGCTTGTTTTCGTTGTGTTGTGAACTGATGTTTGCTTTTTATATTTTCATTGTGTTGTGCACTACTGGGCCACCGTATGTTTCGGCCACTGAATAAAAAAATTTACAAAATAATTGCAGCTTTTTATCTTACAATTCTGACTATTTTCTTACAGTTAAATGGTAAATGGACTGCATTTGTATAGCGCTTTTAGCAGACCTACGGCCACCCAAAGCGCTTCACATCTTGCCTCACATTCACCCATTCATACACCGACGGCGGTGTCAGCCATGCACGGCGCCATCCAGCTCGTCGGGAGCAGCTGGGGTTAGGTGTCTTGCTTATGGACACCTCAGCACTTGGTCAGGTGAAACCGGGGATTGAACCACCAACCTTCCAGTTTGTAGACAACCTACATGAACCACTGAGCCACTGCCACCCCAGTTGCAAGATATAAACATGCACTTGTGTTTTATAAAGTCAGAATTGCAAGATATAAATTATTTATCTTTTTAATTTCTTTATTCAGTGGCGGAAACAAGATTTGATAAATTACAGACCAGTCAAAGTTTGATTTGAACCTCATAAAATGTGAATCTAGATAATGTGAATATATAATTCATATATATGATCTTCGTTCTATCTCTCTATCTATCTAGTACACTGTGCTAATTCATAAGTAGGCATGAGTTGTGTTTATGAATGTGTTAACTCTGCTGTATCTTGCTTTTGACCCATTTTCCTCTTATACATGACATCTTTTTTCATCTCTGATGAAACTGGGCTGAACTGATCTGAAGTGGGCCAGAGTACGCACTTCTATGACTTAAACAGACGCACCTTGCAGTCCTGACGTAACCTAGTCCTATGGGATATTCACACTTTTTTATCATTGTTTTATACACTATACATGTTGGGTTGGTTTCCTTTAACACAATATAATCTAATAGTCTTGACTGAACCGCATAGTTAATGAAGCTTCTAGTGCACAATTCTAAATCATCTCCCTGATCTTAAAGTGTCACAAGGCAAGATTAACTTTGGGATCATCGAAAAAAAATCTATTAACATCATACATTTCTATGATCTGGCAGCAGAGGTTGACACGCAGAAACAAAGTCTCTGAGATGAAACGCACATACCAGGATTCTCCTCACATCAAAACACTGGACAGTTTGCTATTTGCTTTTGTATGGTTTTGTTGCACTACCAGAGATCTGAGTTTCATGTGATTAAACACATAAAAAATATCCAATAATATGATGAAAATGAATGGATTTTGTTTTACTTTATCCATTTCACAACTCTGCATGAAACCAAAGAGACTCTCTCTCCTCATAGACTCTTCCAAATCCCCGTAAACACACGCACAAACTGACAAAGATGGCATTGTTGCTCATGGAGTGGGTTCCATGGGGACGCAGAGTTTGTGAGTGGACCCTTGTGCTGAAATAATGAGGGGAACCAGGACAATGGCTGTTCAGAGAGAGAGAGACGCCAGAGAAAAACATTATTTTGGCACAGTATGAGGATGCTCAGAGAGAATTCGTGTTCATTTAATGTGAGATCAAGAATGTTTATTTCTTGCTACCTGACATTCACTAATCTAGTTTAAAATGATACTCTTATTTTACTTGTGTGTTTAGTGTTTTGCAATACAAAAGCCACTAAAGCTGAAAGAGAGTTGTTGTTATAATATTTTCTTCAATTATTTTGATGTTTTTATTATTATTTTGTTCATGTTCATTGATTCCAAGCTTTGGCGATATTGTATTATTTACATTAATGCCAATAAAACAATTTTGAATTTGCGATCATTATTTTTATAACTCTGTTTAATTCATAAATATTCACTTTTGTAAATCCATATTGTTAAAATCTTATTTTATTACATGCAGATTTTTTATGCTAATATTATCTGTTTAATTTACATTCTTTTATTTTATACGTTACTATTTCATTTTATAGAAATACAGTGACAGCCTGTCATTAAATCACAGTAAACTGGAATATAAATGTAATAAGATGATTTAGAAAATGACTAATCAGGAAAATGATGAACAAAAGATCAAGGACAATCAATCACGGATTTAATTTTTGTGATGCATCATTCCTTCTGCTCAAAGAACACAATGATCCCAAATCTCTCTCTCTCACACACACACACACACACACACACACACACACACACACACAAACTTCAATCTTGCTATGGCCTAGTGATGTTCAATGCATCCATAACTTGATTAGAAATCTTAATTTAAATAAATACATATCAGCTGAGCTTTAGAATGGTGCTGATTAAGTGACTAATGAACTGACCTCTTGAACATTTTCTCCATGTCTTTGATCTGTTTTCTGGAGAACTCTTTAAACTCGGTGTAGGGATTGAAAACCTTCATCTGCTTGGGTTTCGCCGTGCCGTCATGGATGTCCAGCCTGCGGTTGAGTTTCTCCGTCAGTTCAGAGGTGGCGTCGCCGTCCACGGCACTGGCGGGTCTCACCTTCTCCTCGTCCGCTTCTGTTTGCACCGGTGAGCCGGGATTGGTGTCACGCTGCCCGGCGTCCAGCCTGCGCTGCAGCTTCCGTGCGAGCTCCTCGGATGACATTGCGGACTGTGATGCTCTGCCTCGCTCGATCAGCTGTTTCTGAACACTATCGAGTTGGGAGAGAGGCGGGGCTGCAGAGTCTCTTTAAATGTGATCTTTAAAGCCCAGTGGGATTCGAGACAGTGTCGAAAGTAAAGCTGTTTGTAAACGCGTCTGTTAATAAAGCTAAGAATGGATTAGATGTTTCATTTTTACATAATGGATTTGTGTAGACATTGTGGTCCTAATGTAGAGGGTGTAAATAATAATAAAACTGTTTGCGTTGGCCGGGAATCGAACCCGGGTCAACTGCTTGGAAGGCAGCTATGCTCACCACTATACCACCAACGCGTACATGTGAAACAATTCCTAGTCCCGGTCCCAATCATGGAGTAAAGACTTTTAGCTTTTACAAATATATTTATTTTGGATAAAATTACTGTGTTAAAAGTAAGCGAATCTGAAGACCAGTAACTGTTTAATTACATTAATGTTAGAGTCATTTGAAGATCGGATACATCACACATCAGCATCGACCTGGCGTTTCTGAAGCTTTATAACTTAAACTTAATTGCGCCACCTGGTGGTCACAATTTTCTTTCTTTTTTTCGTTGCAATAAACTCTATAATAATCCGTACAACTGTATCAGATGACTATTATTCTGTTTTTACATATATAAAAGCAAATACACAGTTGTAACACAAAACTGAATTTAACAACAAAAATAGGATTATAAACAGTAGACAGATTAAAGCAATTACTCCAATAAGATATTACGGAAGGGACCGTAATAATATCGTTCTGAAAGAGTTGTCTAGCTAATCTTTCTATTCCTGAGAGCGGGACTAGACAAAAAGCAAATCTTCCTGCTTTCATTCCTTGAGTAGCCTACAGTAGAAGCTTCCAGGAAACCGAGGACCTGATAAAGTATTTAGCTGGAAGATCAGTGGCACCACCTGTGAGGAATGAAGATGACACCTTGGTTGGCTTTGGGATTAACGCAGACAGGACTTGGAGAGATGTTTGGGAGAGCAGAGCAGATGGATATGCTGCATTCATCCTTCAGAAACAGTGTTCCAGGCAGCAAAATGTATCGGCTGCAGCAATACCTCACTCAGAAAAAGAGACAGCTTCAGAGTGTTTCAGCTGAACTTGCAGCATCTGCCTCTCATCTTCCAGGTTTGTTGACAGTACAGTTGAGTATATATTAGGTCAAAATTGAAATATGTAAATGTGGGATGACATATGATTTGCATCTTTGCTTTTATGCTTTGTTTCACAGAAATGGAGGATGATGAAGAATTGGAGAGAATGATGCTTTCTATATCTCCATCCAAACTACAAGGCCAACTGAGTAAGAAATCCACTCACACACACAAACACATTCTGCATTTTTACATGTTTAATAAAACATTGTTTAGTATGTTTTTAAAGATATTTGATTTACGGGGACATATGAAATGTCCTCATAAACCACTTTTATGTTGTAATACCAGTGTAATACCCACGTCATTATACACACACACACACACACACACACACACACACACACACAATTAGTGATTGCTTTATCAATCTTTTTCTAAATTCTAAATGTACACCCATATAAATGTATTATTTCATCCTTTCATTCCATCCGTTTGTTCTTTTTTAACAGAAGTGGAGGAAGGTGAAGAATTGGGGAGGATGATGCTACCCACATATTCATCTAAAATTCCAGGCGAACTGAGTGAGAACCTCATACATGCTCAAACACAGGCAGGCACACACACACAAACACACATGCACTTCAGTCCTCTATGAAACTGGATTTGTTTCCATGAAACATCATTGGATTGTTACATTGTTTCTGTGCTGTGCACTCAGGTCATATTCTACTGCACACTGGGGATGATTCTGACATCCAGTCCCTCCAGAAAAACACGATTATGCGATCGCATGATTTAACGCATAATCAGCCAAAGTCCGCATATTTATGCGGGGGCTACATTTTTTCAAATACGCCGCACTTTCGCCGCATAAATTGCCTATTTCCGTGTGCAAAATATGCGGGGCTAGCATGATTTCATAATCCCTGCATTTTCGTTGCAAAAAAAGTCCAATATATTAGCAGAAAGTTGAAAAATGTTAGTTTACTTCACACAAGAACCGCCATTTCCACCTATTGCCATGGGAACGTTTTGAAGTGACGTAATTACCCGACGCAAACGTCATCGAAAAGCTGCAAACCCCGTGGAGAAACATAGATATCGGTGAAACCATGATGAAGCACGCAAATTACCATTTGTCAACAAAAATAACAGCAAAAGACCGCGCAAAGCAGTTTCCCGGTGTGTTGACCGATTTCAAAACACGGCATCATGAAGCTTTGAAGCGTTATGAATCAGTGAGTCGATTCAGCGGTTCGGATCGGATTCGAAAGTCACGCATTTCAGCAGTTTGACACGCAATCCGAATCATGAATCGACTCGCTTTCAAAGGCTTTGAAATTGAACACACAATTGGTTAAACAGCCACCAGGTGTGCACACACACTGGTGCTTAATTGTAGACACACCAATCAGGTTTAAGCACTATAAAAAGGCAACTATGCCCAGATGCCCCTCATTCAAGCTATGGAAGAAGCATGTGATCAAATTGAAGCAGCATCCATACAAGGGTGGATTCGTCACTCCAAAAGATTCTTCCCACGTTGCCTTGCAAATTAAAATATAGCCTGTGATGTTGACGAGGCCCTGTGGCCAGATCCAGCTAGGCGAAGAGTTGTTTAGTTTAGTATATACTGGTATATACTAATCTGGATATGTAATTTATGTTACAGTATTACTGCAAGCTTACATTAAAGGTATGTTCAGTAATACTGTATGAAAACTGTTTTGTCATTAATGTTTTGTTGAAATATTCAGTATTGGCTGACTTCAGAACATGAAAAGAATTACATTTTTCATTAGTTTGCACAATTGGTGTTGTGTGGTGCTGGTGAATTTATTTATATACTTTCTGTGTAAATGCTAAAAGTGTTTTAGATTGAGTGTAACGCTCATTATCTGGCAGCATTCAAATCCCCAGCGTTTCAATCATGCGTTGTGTTTATTTTCTGTAACACAAGGAGAAAAATATTTCCTCTGGCGACACAGTGGGCATTTAGAGATGTGTGAATCCCCTCTCTGAATGAGAAACACTTCTCTGCCCTTTTTCTAAACAAACACCAAATTGCAAAGCGAATCTAATTAGAATACATTTAACAGTCAATATTCAAACATACCTGTAACACAAGGAGAAAAATATTTCCTCTGGCGACACAGTGGGCATTTAGAGATGTGTGCATCTACCCAAAAGAACAAAAAGAAATGAGGTTCACCTGTATAGCACTAGTCAAAAAGATATCGTCAGCCATGCTACGAACATGGTGAGCAAATTATGTCTAAACTTCACGAAGTTAGTCATATACAAATCACAATCAACTACCATATCATTACACAACATCACTGAACTTTCAATATAACATTATTTGTGAGATAAACATGCATTATGTTACAAAAATAATCTCATTTCGCTGGAGCATATTTTTACCTACCCCCCTCTCTGCATGAGAAACACTTATCTGCCGAGGGAAGGGTGTGGCTACACAGGTTAAAGTTAAAGGACCCACTAATTACTTCATGTCGCCACCTGAGGTCGCACAACAACAATTAACTGAACAAAAACACAGTAATTTTGGTGAAAGTCATAACATTTACAGTAACATTTTTAACCCTGTTACATGAGCACAGGAGTGTTTAACTGATTCAAACAGAATCAGACCATATGATGGTTGTGTTGTATGTTATGACAACAAGGTTTTTATAAGACATTGTATAGTTTTGACAAAAGTGTTCCATTTTGCACATGATCTGAAGTGTTGTGCTACTTTGGTGTAGGGTTGTGTTAATTGTGTGTAGTGTTTTGAAAAACGGGGCCCTGTTTTCAATATTGTGCTTAAGCAATTGAGAAAAACTGTAAAAAAACAAACCCTTGAAAATGCATGAATTAATCAAATGATTTTACAATGTGGAGAGAAATAGCCATATGCAGTACTGGTCTTGTGTACTGTTTGGTCAATATATTCATATACTTTAAAAAAATCAAACCCAGATTATATCATTAGAAAAGTAGAAATTTTACAAGTGTTTAAGATTGAGAACAGCAGTGTGTAAATTAATCAAACAGAATCTGATTGTATGAACCATGTGTATGCCATGTGGTGTCAAAATTGGGTTTTGTTAAATTATTGTAAAATTTTGAAAGAAGTGTTTAATTTTGCAAAAGAACTGAGGGGTTCTGCTACTTGTGTGTGTGTGGATGTGTGAATTGTGGGTAGTGTTTTGACAAAACGAGCCTTGTTTTTAAAATTGTGCTTAAGCAATCGTAAAAAACTGTATCAGCTTTCATATGTAATTTTGTCTGTTTATGTTATAAATGCTTGAAAGTTAAATTATCTTCACTGTGCTTTTAGGTTCAGACGTTGTTGGAGTCCCAGTGGTCAAAGGTCTTATTCCTGCTGCATACTAAGGATAATTCTGACATGAATCAGGATCATGGGACAAGACCCACCCACTTTTTACGATCAATGATATTGGACCCACTCACTTTTATCGTCTCTAACATTCAGCACATGTCTGTTTACCTACCCCTAATGGATAAACACTTATTATTAAACACATGTTAGACGCTTTATTTCCACTTTTCTAATATTTTCTTCATTTTTATTGAAAATAAATGCCTTTCCGATCTGATATGTGATGGGAAAAGGGAGAAGATTGAGCTCGGCGAAAGGCGGACTAGAACCGCGGGTCGATTTATGTCAAAACTAGATGCCGTGCATCTTACCCCTACACTACTGCCACTCTCAATGATATGGCGATTTCCGTAATTTTGTCTTTCCGAACTATTCGTTAAGCAAGCTAAGCAGTATATTTGTACTTAATGTAATTAACATCTACTCCAGTAAAAAAAATTCTGAGGACCCACCCACATTTTTTTTGCTTCCGACGCCCATGATCAGGATGATCTGTTCTACATTCATTTGTTGCTGTTTGTTAGTTAGGCCACGTTCAGGCCTGTTCTAATTCTTGTGTTCAATTGTTCTACTAACATTGAAGGCATTTATATCTCATCGTTGAGGGTAAGCACAGAGTTCTTGTTTTGCATGCTATACTTAAAGGTTTGGTATGTACATGATCTACATAGTAAAAGAAGCACATGTCCAAAATGCAGAAGTACAGCAAAAGTACAAATATGTATTTAATTTTAATTTTTAAATTACAAAGCAACACATCAGGGAGCACTGCCGCACCAGGGTCCCACACCCCAAAGAGCTGCTGGAGAGAGTGGAGAGTGTTCTTCAAAGATTTATTTTAGAATGTGATCCTGATGGTGTGCCACTGTTCAAACCATCAATGTTGAAGGTGTGGAGGATTCAGCGAGTCCACATCCTCAGAGGCTACCTGAGTGACCCAGAGGTTGCAGAGGGGATCCTCTATAGGCATGGTGGAACGGTCCAGCTGAACCATGTGAAGGGGGAGGCGGCAGCTGTACCCGTGTGGATCCCTGTGAGAGGCACCTCTCAGCAGGAGGGGTTCCATTTACATCAAGCGAGATGGGTCACAGGCACTCAGGTATCCACAGAACTTTTCCAGGCGCAGGGCATGATTGGAGTGGCTCGTTGGAATTTCCAGCGCCTTGTGGACCTAAAGCAGCCTGGAGTGAAGCTGCCTGCAGTTTTTGATCCCGTGCTGATCATGGAACTGAACAAGCTCTCAGACGTGGTGACCGGTCAAGCCAAGTACCCTGCCTTACTTGTCTCACAGACAGACACCAGAGAAAGATTTGGACTGCAGTATGTGGAGCCTGGTTGTCCTCCTGTACCCCTGGACTGGGACAAGCACAAGTCCCAGAAGGTACATGTTGCAGTGGAGGGAGAGCATCAGTCCTCAGAGCCGTCTGCTCTCAGTGAGAGATTCCCACCTGATGACCCACCTGAGGAGGTGAGGGAGGAACACTTTGCTCAGGTAAACTTGACTGTTGTATGTACGAATATACTCACTCACTAAAACACAAAATGTAACTATGTAATCATTGATTTTATCCCAAATGAATTACCCTATGCTCCAGGATGACATCTTTGGTGTGGCTCCTCTTGGCTCACAAACAATGATCCAGCCTGAACAGCCCACCAAAGTAAAAGGTAATTCAACTCACATCTTCATCCCTATACAGCTATTTCAGAGATAAAAGTGAAAATTATTTATTCTTTTCTGCTCTTTTTCCCTCTCCTTTAGATTATATGAAACCACCACTGCTCCCTCTCCGCAAGCTGCTCGCACAGGTCCCATCAGGGCAGGTGGCCTACTTTTTGGTCCTGGACCACTTTCGGTGGACACAGCCCATGAGGGATTGCATTGATGGCCTTCTGGCAAAGTACCACGGGCAGAAAGACCTTCTCATCCAGGTGGATGCAGAGTATGCTGCCCTTGTGCAGGCTGCCTCCAGGGATCCCAATAGCCTCTTACACCCCACCACAAAACTGCATATCTCACGTTATGTAAAACACCTGGTCAAGATGACAAACACAAATTCATCCCTGAACACCAGTCCAGAGAAACTCCTGGAGACCCAGCAGCTGTGGCATCACCTCACAGAAGGAAGTGAAACTGTAAGTGTTCCAGTAGTAACCCTCCCACCTGCCCCAGTGAACCCACCCAGTAATAAGCCCCAGGAGTCTCTGCTAACTAAGGGTGAGATTGAACAAATGGTGAAAGAGCTTGTGGAGAAGCAGCAGCAAAAGCAACTGCAACTGCAACAGCAGCCTGTTACAAAGAGGACACGGAACTGTCTTGCTTGTGGACACCCAAAGTCACGGTACCTTGGTGATGGCTCCTCCATTCATTTATTTTATCAGTCTGGGAACGTGAAGTACTTTTACTGCTCTACAAAGGTATACCAGATGTATGCAGCGGAAGGCCTCACCAATCCTAGAATGCCGTTTGCTGACTTTGCTGAATTGCCTTTTTTAATCGAGAGCTACAGGCCGTAAAGCAGCATTCTGCAGAGGCAAGAAAGGTAATGGAGGAGCGGGGAAAGAGAAAGGCCATGGAGCAGCATCCTACAGGTCGTCTCTGTAGGTTCTGTCACAAGCCACTCAAACAAGGTCCAGAGAGTCCACACACACACATACTGGGTTCCCTGGTATGGCAGGGAAATATGTCTATTGTCCTGCCAAAGTGTTTTCCCTATATCGGACAGAGGGGATGACTCACGAGATGACTTGGGGAGAGTTCTGTCAGTCTTCCTTTTATGAGGCTGAAAGAAAGAGATGGGCAGCAGAAAAGGGAAAGTGACTGCCCTCATGTTTCCTGGCTTTGAATGTGTATATATTGTAATTATTGTATCATAAAAATATAACTTTGTATCTTGTTTTTTATGGATGTCTGTTACATGCTGAAACCACTGTGGTTTGTTCTTGCCTTTCTGGGGTTTCTTCTTTCTTTTGTTTTAGAATGCCATGTTGGTCCATGCAGGATTGTTAAATGTTAGAAAGTCTGCTTAACTTTTACTGTTATATTTTGCATAAATAACTTTTTTTTTTTAATCAATGAAAAGTTGTTTACAATTCTTTCAAAACATTTTCAAAACTCTGATTATTTAGATGATTGAAAGCACTATTTTAAATCTTTTTAAATTGTATATACTTTGTATCTCACCTGTAAGAAATGTTTGTATATAATATTTATTAAGCATGTTGTTATACTGTTCTTACATTTTATTAGTTTATTACTTTTGGTACAATCCTATGTATAACTGTACTGTATACATGCACATGGGCAGTAGTGTTAAACTGAAAAGTAGCCTACTGTGTAGCCTATGTAGTTTCTTTTTTATTCTTCCATAGACCTTTGTTCAGGAGGTGGTTTAAAACTGTCACTCGATTTCATAGATTATTTCTTTTGGTTATGTTGAGATATTCCCAGTATTTTTTTTATTATTCAATCCAATTGACTTTGTTCACAGTGTGCTAATATTTTCATAGATTGATTATTTATTTTTGTTATGTTGAGATATTCCCAGTATTTTTTTTTATTTTATTCAATCCAATTGCC
The DNA here is from genome assembly GCA_023566225.1 of Romanogobio albipinnatus. Taxonomy (NCBI): domain Eukaryota; kingdom Metazoa; phylum Chordata; class Actinopteri; order Cypriniformes; family Gobionidae; genus Romanogobio; species Romanogobio albipinnatus. The sequence goes on along the minus strand of CM042247.1, from coordinate 42,059,562 downwards.
TTTGTTCACATTATTGTGCAATTAATGTTTACATAGTGTTGTGGTAGAATGATAATTAAATAGGCATACATTTTTCTTTATTCTTTTGAATGTTAAACTTATTTATCTTGTTTAAAATTATACATTTGTAAATATGTGTTTGATCTTGCTTGTATGTTTTAAACATTTTGGTATTTGCAATATTTTCAGTACTTGCTATAACAAGTTTATTATTATATTTTTATTATTATAGAAAAACGTCTCGGTTACGACTGTAACCTTAGTTCCCTGAATAGGGAACGAGACGCTGCGTCACCGCTTTGGGAACGCCCCTGCGTGATTGCGTCGTGAAGCACGTATGTCATCAGTCCAATAGAGAGACGGAACGTCATAGGCGGGTGACGTCATAGACCCGGAAGCTATAAAGCACACCGGCAAACACACGCCGTTAGCTTCTGAAGAAGGCCTGAAACAAGGCGCTTGCGGGCATGCGAGGAGTATGGCCGGGTGACGCAGCGTCTCGTTCCCTATTCAGGGAACTAAGGTTACAGTCGTAACCGAGACGTTCCCCTTCAAGGGAACTCGAGCTGCGTCACCGCTTTGGGAACGAGAATACCCACGTCCCCATGCGAGTCTGGATGCCCGCCTGTGCAAGCTACGAGGCGAGTACCCGAGACCCCGGAGTAGTATTAACGTCTAGCTCATAGAACCTGACAAAAGTATGCGGCGAGGACCACCCCGCCGCATCACACACTTCCTGCAGGGAGGCCCCTGCCAAGAGAGCTTGGGAAGCAGCCATACTCCTAGTGGAGTGGGACCGAACAGCCAAAGGAGAAGGCTGTCCGGCCGCCCCATAAGCCAGTGAGATAGCCTCGACTACCCACTTGCTCATCCTCTGCTTTGACACCGGACCCCCACGGGATGGAGGTCCGTAGCAAACAAATAATTGATCAGTTTTCCTCCACAGGGCAGCTCTGTGGACATAGGCGTCTAAAGCGCGAACTGGACAAAGCAGATTTAACTTTTCCTGGTCTGACGTCACAAAGGGAGGAGGACAGAAGGCCTGAAGCACAATAGGTCTCACAGGATTAGTGAGGACCTTAGGAATATACCCGGGCCTCGGAGAGAGAAAGGCCTTAGCCATACCCGGGGCAAACTCCAAGCACGAGGGTGCGACAGAGAGGGCTTGCAAGTCCCCAATTCTTTTAAGAGAAGAAATAGCAAGAAGAAAAATAGTTTTGAAAGTGAGAAACTTTTCAGAAACTTCCTCGAGCGGCTCGAAGGGAGCCTCGGAAAGGCCTTGAAGGACGATGGATAAGTCCCAGGCCGGCACCCTAGTGCGTGTCACAGGTCTCAGCCTCAAGGTTCCACGGAGGAAACGAGTTACTAGAGGGTGTCGCCCTAATGAAACTCCACTCAAAGGAGTGTGGTAAGCAGCTATGGCCGCCACGTACACCTTTAGTGTGGAGGGGGCTAACCCAGCAGAGAATCTCTCCTGCAGGAACTCCAGCACCACGCTCGCAGGGCAGTTAACTGGATCCCGCAGGCGATCTCGACACCATAAGGTGAAGAGTCTCCACTTTAGGTAGTAAAGTTTCCTCGTAGAAGGAGCTCTGGAGTGTAGAATGGTCTCAACAACCTCAGTTGAGAGACCGGAACTTATGAGCTGGGCCCCCTCAGAGGCCAAGCCCACAGTTTCCACAACTCCGGGCGGGGGTGAACAAAAACTCCGCCCGCCTGAGAGAGAAGGTCCCTCCTGAACGGGATCTCCAGGGGAGAGCCGTCGAGAAGAGACACCAGATCCGAGAACCATACCCGGCCCGGCCAGAACGGGGCTACTAGCAGGAGACGGGCCCCGTCCCGGCGCACCCTCTCTAGAACTCCCGGAAGCAGAGCGATCGGGGGGAAAGCGTACAGGGGCAGCCTCGGCCACTGCTGTACCATCGCATCCAGTCCGAGAGGAGCTGGAGGCGACAGGGAGAACCACAGACGACAATGAGAGTTCTCGTGAGTGGCGAACAGGTCCACATGGGCCCTGCCAAACTTCTCCCAAAGGAGCTCCACCACATCGGTGTGGAGTCTCCACTCCCCGGGCCTTGGCCCCTGCCTCGACAGGATGTCTGCTTCCACGTTCAACCGCCCAGGAATGTACATAGCCCTGACTGACAGCAATTTCCCCTGAGCCCAGAGGAGGATAAGGCGCGCCAGCTTGTATAAGCGACGGGACCTCAGACCCCCCTGATGGTTGATGTAGGAGACCACCGATGTGCTGTCTGTGCGCACAAGCACATGATGGCCCCTGAGATGCGGCAGGAAGTGCTTCAGAGCCTGAAACACCGCCAACATTTCCAGGCAATTTATATGTCACGAACGCTGGTGCTCCTGCCACAGACCCTGGGCCGAGCGACCACTCATGGTCGCCCGTCAGGGAGGCATCCGTGGTCAGAGAAGTACGCTGACACGGTGCCCCCAGCGACGGGCCCTGGGTCAGGAACCTGGGGTCCTTCCACATAACCAAGGTGCGGAGACACCGCCGCGTTGCCTTGATTACGCGAAAGGGGTTCCCCCTCGGGGAAAAACCCCTGGTCTTGAGCCACCACTGTAGCGGCCTCATGAACAGCAGGCCCGAAGGAATAACGTTGGACGCGGCTGCCATCAGACCCAACAGTCTCTGAAACTGCTTTACAGTGAGCGGCTGGTCTAGCTTCACCCCTTTCACGGCTGAGAGGATCGACCCCACGCGAGGCTCCGACAGACGAGCCTGCATAGCGACCGAATCCCAACTCACCCCGAGATAAGTGATCTTCTGCACAGGAGAAAGAACACTCTTCTTGGAGTTGAGCCTCAGCCCCAACCTCCTCATATGCGCGAGAACAACATCTCGATGCTGAACCGCGAGACGCGCTGACTGTGCTAGTATCAGCCAGTCGTCGATGTAATTGAGAATGCGGATCCCCTGCAAACGCAAGGGGACCAGAGCAGCGTCCACACACTTCGTGAACGTGCGGGGTGAAAGGGCTAAACCGAAAGGAAGCACTCGATATTGGTACGCTTCTCCCCTGAAAGCGAACCTCAGGAACTTCCTGTGCTGCGGAAGGATGGAGACATGGAAATATGCATCTTTGAGATCTATCGTGACAAACCAGTCCTCGGACCTGATCTGAGACACGATCTGTTTGAGTGTCAGCATCCTGAACTTGAGCTTTGCCACGGCTCGGTTCAGGACGCGAAGATCCAAGATGGGGCGCAGCCCACCATCCTTCTTTGGCACTATGAAGTACCGGCTGTAAAAGCCTGACTCCCTGTCCGGGGGGGGAACCCTCTCTATAGCCCCCTTTTGCAGCAGAGTCTGTACTTCTTGAGTCATCACCAGAGCCTGCACCGGGTCCACCACAGTGGAGAGGACCCCGTTGAAGCTGGGGGGACGGCATCTGAACTGAATTGCGTACCCCAACTTTACGCATCGCAGGACCCAACGAGATATGTGAGGCAGATTTTCCCACTCTGACACAAAATCTACTAAGGGAACCAGCCTCTCGAGGCTGGTCTCTGATGTACTCTGCACCGCGAGTGCAGCGCCCTGAAGCGGCGAACCGGCAGGGAACGACTGACTCAACGGCAAAATGACCCGCGGGGCCCCTCCGCGCCCCGGCACTCGGGCGGGGTTGGCGGACTGACCCCGTGAGGGTACCGCGGACGCACGGGTACCGTGTACAGCGGTAAACACCGTGCGCCCGCGGAGGGGACCACCCTCACTGTCCTGGGCCCAGAGGCGTCAGGACTTCTTTGACGCAGCCTTCCTCGCCACAATGACTGTCCTCAGATCAGCCCTGGGGTTAGAAGGCTGCGCCTGTGAGCGCCGCGCACCCGACGACCCTTTCTGCGGGGGTGTACGAGTGGCGACACTCACTTTCTGCTGCGCCCTGTGCGAGGAGCTCGTACTCGGCGTCTGCTGCTCCCGCCCAGCAGCAGACGAGACCTGGGGCTTACGGGGAAGGAACTGCTTGAGCGCCGCTGCCTGTTTTTTCGCCTCCAGGAACCTGTCGGTAACCGTGGTGACGGCGTCACCGAACAGGCCCTCCGGAGACAACGGCGCATCAAGCAAAAAGCTCTTGTCCCTTTCCTTGATATCCGTAAGGTTCAGCCATAAATGCCTCTCCGTGGCCACCAGGGCTGCCATAGAACGGCCGACGCATCGGGCCGTCTCCTTGGTGGCACGGAGAGCGAGATCGGCAGTCGATCGAAGTTCATTAATAGTATCGACTCCGATCTCGTGGCTTTCCCCCAGGTCCCTTAGCAGATCAGCCTGATATGCCTGCACAATAGACATAGTGTGCAGACACGCGGCGGCTTGACCTGCTGCCGAATATGCTTTGCCCACAAACGATGATGTCACTTTCAGAGGTTTTGTGGGCAAAGTCGGAGCCTTTACGGTTGACGCAGACTCGGGTGACAGATGGCTCGCAAGCGTCTGTTCAACCCGAGGCAGCTGACCGTAACCGTGTCTCTTACACCCCGCGATATTACTATAAACAGACGTTTGCGGGGTGAAAATGCGTGCAGACACGGGCCGCTTCCAGGACCTCGACACCTCGGTGTGGAGGTCCGGGAAAAACGGCAGACTCCTTCGAGGAGGCTGAACAGAGCGCGCGGGGAGAAAGCACTCGTCGAGTCTGCTTTTTACGGCAGCTCGCTCATGATGTTCGTGTGGCCAGTCAATGTGTAGTCTGGCCACCGCTCTGCTCAGCACCTCCATGAGCTCCTCACTTGCAGGGGAATGAAGTGACGAGTCTCCACCCCCTGCATCGATGCTACAGACATCAACCTCCTCGGAGGAAGATAGCTGCAGTATCGCGGCCGCTCCCCGGGCGGGAGAAGCCGCAGAGCGGGCTCCCGATCCCAGAGAGGCAGCGCTGGATCTGGCGGGTGAAGGAAGAGATAGGGCGGGGCCCGTCTCCATCCCCTCCGGCAGATCCCTTTGCGAACCCCACGACATGAGTCGCCGCTGAGCCTCAGCAGCAGCGGGACCCGTGCCGTGGGGAGCGCTAACCGGGACGCCCTCCTCGAAGAGCGCCCGGCGGGATCGCAGCACACGAAGAGGCAGAGCCTCACAATGCTCGCAGCCGGCACCCTCGAGTGCCGACTGCGCGTGCTGCTCTCCCAAACAAACAACGCACATCAAGTGTGTATCCCCGCTCGTGATGTAACGTGAGCAGGGAGGAACACACTGTCTGTAACGCTGTTCGCTCGTCATACTTTTTTCTCTTGTATCAATGTGGTGAATAGTGCAAACGTAACAAAACAGTCTGAACTCAGACACAACACAAAGACACTTGGACAGAATAACACAGAGCGCTTGTTGAAGGCAACAGAAGCTAACGGCGTGTGTTTGCCGGTGTGCTTTATAGCTTCCGGGTCTATGACGTCACCCGCCTATGACGTTCCGTCTCTCTATTGGACTGATGACATACGTGCTTCACGACGCAATCACGCAGGGGCGTTCCCAAAGCGGTGACGCAGCTCGAGTTCCCTTGAAGGGGAACTGTTAATTTCACATTCTCTTTTAGCAATTAATTTTACACATACTAAATGTTGACAATGCCTGTTTAATATGTTGCAATATATATTAATCCTCTATTATCCTAATGGAGTATTAATATAGAATACAATAAATATATATATAAAAAGAATGTTGTGTGGTGTTTTATATTTGTAAATCTTATTTTAATTTGATTATAATATTTTGTTTATTAATCATTTAAAATTGTTTTATCATTTCAAATAATTATACACATCCTACACAAAGACATCTGTTACATATTCTTATTTTTGTATCTATCTTAAAAACAATTATAAATAATGTTACTATAATTGTTAATATAACACTATAGAAACAATTATAGTAATGCACATAGTAAATTTAATTTAAACTGCATATCCGTTGTACATTCTTTATATACATTTAATATACATTTACAATAATGTATAAAAATGTTGAAATGTACACTCTAAAAAAAAAAAGGTTCTATATGGCACCAAAAATGGTTCTTGGCTCGTAATCATAGGGGAGCCTTTTTTAGTGCTATATAGTGTCACGGGGTGACAAAAACCGAACGGGACTAATGCTGCGTTCCAGGCAGGTTTTTGAGCCTGTAAGTTACGACTTCAAACCACGACTCACGACTTTGTAGCATTCCAGGCAAAGTCACACCAAACTGCCTGAGCGGTAGCTAGATAAACAAAGAATGGCGAACCTTACGGGGATTATGCTCATTTACAATAATTTCTTTCGCCAAAGGTGCTTACACCATGCTTATTTGAGGGAAACGGAGGAGAAAAAACTGTGCATAAGGCAAGAGAAGCTGTTATACCTTTTATTTTACGTTATTTGCATATTTGGAAATGTATTTGGTATTCATTTATTCTTGCACTCCATGGCCTGAAAACTAGCTAACACTAGAAGAGCTGCTGATAATGCGGATAAATAACATTAGAGCAATACCTTATATTTGTTTTTTAATGTACGACTTTCATAAACACCGCGTCCATAGGGGCTGCCATTGTTGCTTCGCGGGCTATGTGACATCAGATCTCGTAACTGGGAGTACATCGATCTAGTACGAGTTCACGGGTGGGAAGTCACGGGTTTGACTGCTGTTCCAGTGCACTTTCACGGGTAGAAGGTTGGAAAAACACGGGTTACGGGTTGCCTGGAACGCGGCATAAGATCCTGGTGAATGCAGTTATTCAGGATTTTCCAGTGAACATCCGTTCTATGCATTGTGAATCTGTTGCCATGGCAGCGGGGCTGATTGCCTGAGTGACAACAGGTGTGGGGCAATTACAGAGAACGCTGTGAGAGGGACACATATTCAGATGGGGCTTTAAAAACAGAGAGAAAAGAGACTGTGGGGTGGATCTCCTCCCGTATGATGCTGTGTTGTCAGCGGGTTGTTCTTTTTATTGAGGCTGGGCTGTGGAGTGGGGAAGATTGAAGCTGTGGAAGGGAAAGGAAGGAGTGAAGGATTTGTCAGCGAAGACTTGAGGAATATCGTCAGCAGTGAGAAAGACGCAAGTGATGAGTATCGGATCCGTTGTTTATATGCACTAACACTGAAGTGGTGTGGAGAGTTTGGAAAATGTGTGGCACGAGTGAACTATTACACCGAGTGACTTAATGATCTGTCTCTAACTTCTGTCCTCTCCTTGCCGAATGTGAAGATCACTGCACCGTTCGTCTGCTTCCCCGGAGCGAAGTCAAGCCCTGATCGAGGACGAGATCCGATCTGGTGGGAGAAAAGACCGGTGGGTGAGTGCTGGCCCGAATGCACGGTGTACGAGTGGAATTGCAGTGCCTGGAGTGACGATTCCCACGGTTTGTGCTGTGAAGTGAACTTGGTGTGTGGAGAAGTAATAGAAGTCTGCCGTGCACTCTCCTCCTACAGTCTTCCACCCGCTGTCTCTAACGAAGGGTTTTGATAAAGCAACCGCCCAACTTCCTGCTTTGAGAAGACCCGGCCCCGTTAATGCTGAGCGCTTCATATATCATGTACCGTTGAAACTGTGCTGTGTCTGTTCCAGTGCTCAGCCGAAGTGAGCGTCCCGCTCAAAGCGCCCTTCCCACCTGGTGGTCTCCACACGCCCCTATTGGAAGCCTTTACCCTGTTCAGAAGAAGAGAAGGTATATCAGTTGAAAAGCTTCATGTACTGTTGAACCGTTGAAACTGTGTGGTGTCTGTTCCAGTGCTCAGCCGAAGTGAGCGTCCCGCTCAAAGTGCCCTTCCCGCCTGGTGGTCTCCACACGCCCCTATTGGAAGCCTTTACCCTGCTCAAAAGAAGAGAAGGTATACCAGTTGAAAGGCTTCATGTACAGTTGAACCGTTGAAACTGTGCTGTGTCTGTCCCAGTGCTCGGCCGAAGTGAGCGTCCTGCTCAAAGCGCCCTTCCCGCCTGGTGGTCTCCACACGCCCCCATTAGAAGCCTTTATCCTGTTCAAAAGAAGAGAAGGTATATCAGTTGAGAAGCTCATGTACTGTTGAAACTGTGCTGTGTCTGTTCCAGTGTTCAGCCGAAGTGAGCACCCCGCTCAAAGTGTCCTCCCCGCCTGGTGGTCCCCACATGCCCTTATTGGAAGCCTTGATCCTGTTCAGAAGAGAAGGTATATCAGTGGGAAAGCTTCACATACTGTTGAACCGTTGAGACCTTGTTGTACTGTTCCAGAGCTCAGCTGAAGTGGAGCGTTTCGCCCCAAAGTGTCCTCCCCGCCTGGTGGTCCCCACACGCCCTTATCCTGTTCAGAAGAAGAGAAGGTATATCAGTGGGAAAGCTTCACATACTGTTGAACCGTTGAGACCTTGTTGTACTGTTCCAGAGCTCAGCTGAAGTGGAGCGTTTCGCCCCAAAGTGTCCTCCCCGCCTGGTGGTCCCCACACGCCCTTATTGGAAGCCTTTACCCTGCTCAGAAGAAGAAGAGAGGTAATTCAGTCGAATGTTCCACATATTGTTGGACAGTTAAACCTTGCTGTATCGTTCCAGTGGCTCGCTTGCCCCCACATCTGAGTACCTCCCTCCGGAGTAACCCCAGTGACTCGCTTCGCCTCCGCATCTGCATACTTACCTGGTTCCAGTCTGAATGGGGTTCGTATGACCACGACCTCCCCTCTTGGATCCCGTAGAGGAGTACTTACCCAGTGACCTACCTGGACGGCGCGGGGATTTCCTCCTTGATTCCCCTTCGACGGGCCTCCGGTCCACCACGATCGTTCCTCCCCTCCTGTCCCAAGAGGTCTAGAGACTCTTGAACTGTCCTGGTGGCAAGAAGAAGATTTTAATTAGGACTTATCCAATTCATCGATCTTTTAATATAATAAATAAACTGTATTTTATTCTCTTGTCTGTCTGGTCCTTGACACGTTCCTCGAGGTGGTTCCCGGGTTTTTTCAGGGGTGGGTGCAGTCTGGCTTGGGTGCACCCTGCTATTTTGCAAGTTCTCCCACTTAGAAATCATGGAGGGGTCTGAAATTGTCGTCGTAGGTGCATGTCCCCTGTGAGAGACATAATCTAAAAAAAAAAATCTAGAAATCACAATGTATGATTTTTTAACTATTTATTTGTATGATACAGCTGCAAATAAGTATTTGAACACCTGAGAAAATCAATGTTAATATTTGGTACAGTAACCTTTGTTTGCAATTACAGAGGTCAAACGTTTCCTGTAGTTTTTCACCAGGTTTGCACACACTGCAGGAGGGATTTTGGCCCACTCCTCCACACAGATCTTCTCTAGATCAGTCAGGTTTCTGGCCTGTCGCTGAGAAACACGGAGTTTGAGCTCCCTCCAAAGATTCTCTATTGGGTTTAGGTCTGGAGACTGGCTAGGCCACGCCAGAACCTTGATATGCTTCTTACAGAGCCACTCCTTGGTTATCCTGGCTGTGTGCTTCGGGTCATTGTCATGTTGGAAGACCCAGCCTCGACCCATCTTCAATGCTCTAACTGAGGGAAGGAGGTTGTTCCCCAAAATTTCGCAATACATGGCCCCGGTCATCGTCTCCTTAATACAGTGCAGTCGCCCTGTCCCATGTGCAGAAAAACACCCCCAAAGCATGATGCTACCACCCCCATGCTTCACAGTAGGGATGGTGTTCTTGGGATGGTACTCATCATTCTTCTTCCTCCAAACACGTTTAGTGGAATTATGACCAAAAAGTTCTATTTTGGGCTCATCTGACCACATTAATTTCTCCCATGGCTCCTCTGGATCATCCAAATGGTCATTGGCAAACTTAAGACGGGCCTTGACATGTGCTGGTTTAAGCAGGGGAACCTTCCGTGCCATGCAGGATTTCAAACCATGACGTCTTAGTGTATTACCAACAGTAACCTTGGAAACGGTGGTCCCAGCTCTTTTCAGGTCATTGACCAGCTCCTCCCGTGTAGTTCTGGGCTGATTTCTCACCTTTCTTAGGATCATTGAGACCCCACGAGGTGAGATCTTGCATGGAGCCCCAGTCCGAGGGAGATTGACAGTCATGTTTAGCTTCTTCCATTTTCTAATGATTGCTCCAACAGTGGATCTTTTTTCACCAAGCTGCTTGGCAATTTCCCCGTAGCCCTTTCCAGCCTTGTGGAGGTGTACAATTTTGTCTCTAGTGTCTTTGGACAGCTCTTTGGTCTTGCCCATGTTAGTAGTTGGATTCTTACTGATTGTATGGGGTGGACAGGTGTCTTTATGCAGCTAACGACCTCAAACAGGTGCATCTAATTTAGGATAATAAATGGAGTGGAGGTGGACATTTTAAAGGCAGACTAACAGGTCTTTGAGGGTCAGAATTCTAGCTGATAGACAGGTGTTCAAATACTTATTTGCATCTGTATTATACAAATAAATACTTAAAAAATCATATATTGTGATTTCTTTTTTTTTTTTTTGATTATGTCTCTCACAGTGGACATGCACCTACGATGACAATTTCAGTGGGAGAACTTGCAAAATAGCAGGGTGTTCAAATACTTATTTTCCTCACTGTGTGTGTGTGTGTGTGTGTGTGTGTGTGTGTGTGTGTGTGTGTGTGTGTGTGTGTGTGTGTGTGTGTGTGTGTGTGTGTGTGTGTGTGTGTGTGTGTGTGTGTGTGTGTGTGTGTGTGTGTGTGTGTGTGTGTGTGTGTGTGTGTGTGTGTGTGTGTGTGTGTGTGTGTGTGTGTATCGATCTGGCGTTTCTGAAGCTTTATAACTTAAACTAAATTGTTTTTCTTTTTTTTTGTTGCAATAAACTCATAATCCGTACAACTGTATCAGATGACTATTATTCTGTTTTTACATATATATAAGCAAATACACAGTTGTAACACAAAACTGAATTTAACAACAAAAATAGAATTATAAACAGTAGACAGATTAAAGCAATTACTCCAATAAGATATTACGGAAGTAATAATATAGTTGTATAGGATATAGTAGAAGTAGTAATAATAACGGACCGTAATAATATCGTTCTGAAAGAGTTGTCTATTCTTTCTATTCCTGAGAGAGGGACTAGACAAAAAACAAATCTTCCCTATCGCTGTCTCACAAGGATGTGCCCAGGAGGTAGAAGAGGGTAAAGAATCAGCTGAGCTTTTAAGAGCAACAGCTCAACTGGGGATGGCATCCATCACTATGGCAAAGTCTCGTGAGTGGCAGAGATTAACTATTTAGTTGAGAATTCAGAATAAGAAAACAAATGAGTTGATAAACTAAAACAATATTATTATTATTGGTCACAATTTTCATTACTGTAACCATTCAAAATAGCAGAATAAAGAAGCACAAATTAACATCTCACCTTATGCCTTGTCCTTTACTCACCCTCATGTCTGTCCAAACCTATATTATTTCATACCCAAATTTGTGATTTCCATGCAGGATATTTTTCACAGTAGGCCTACTACTGGTGTTTTTTTGTTTGTTTTGTTTTGTTTTTCAGTTAAATAATACAAATCACATTGGTTCAAATTGATGAAGGATAATTTATGATGGAAATGCCAGCTGGAAATAGATAGGCTAGCTTTCTATGCTGTATTTGGGAATGTAGTCTGGTCAAAGCATTTTGTTGTTTGGGCAAAACATTTGGAACAGCTTCTGAATACAGTGGAAATTTAATTGCTAATCCTAAAAAAGTGGTTTGGTGATAATAGACTTTCAAAGTAAAACAAAGTTCATAATATTTAATCTGCAAAGTAATCACAAATGTAAAATTAGGATTATTAACGAGGAAATAAAAATAAATGTGTTTGAAAATAAATGTTTGGGTTTTATATCTTATAGATCATAAATTATGATGGAAACCACGTATAAATAATGTAAAAACAAAAATGTCTAAATCCAATTATCAAATAGACCAAAACATTTTGAATGAAAACTCGTTACAAAAGAGCAATGAGGATTGTAAAACGATTTGACTATTACAAAAAATATATTATTTATTAAAATACATGCTATAAAATGATTAGATTAGATTAGATTAGATTCAACTTTATTGTCATTACACAAGTACAAGTACAAGGCAACGAAATGCAGTTTAGGTCTAACCAGAAGTGCAATAGCAGCAAGTGCAGGATATATACAATGGTTGCGTAAGTGCTGGGCATAAAAATGTACTGAATATATATAAATATGTATAAGTAGAGAGATGGTTATTACTATAAACAGAACTGAATTTACAGATGAATATATACAGTGAATAAATATAAATATACAGATGGCTATTACTATAAACAGAATGTAAACAGAATGTACAGGTGAATATGTACTATGAATATAATATACAGATGGCTATTACTTTGAACAGAATTTTACAGATAGAGGTATACAATAATATGTTAGGCTAATATGAGGAATATAGCAGTGGATTAAGGTAGTGCAATGAAGTATGGACAGAAGCTATCCGAAAGAAAGTGTAAAAGTGCAGTGGAAAGTGGTTGCATATTACAGTTAGAAGTACGGTGCAAAATGCAAATGTAAACATGGTTACTATAAATACAGTCGGCAGTGCAAATGAGCATATTCCAGTTAAGATATGGTGGTGCAAAATGCATAAGTAAACAGTTGTTACTGTAATAAACAGTCGGTAGTGCAAATAACAAAGTGAATGTAGGTGTGAGGTAGGAGAGTTTGCAGTTTATGAGGGAAGTGGATCAACGGGGGTTTGAGTTCAGTAAAGAGACAGCTCTGGGGAAAAAACTGTTCTTTAGTCTGCTGGTCCTGGTCCGGAGGATCCTGAAACGCCTGCCGGAGGGCAGGAGAGAAAACAGTCTGTGGGCTGGGTGAGAGGAGTCCTTGAGGATGCTGCGAGCTCGATGCAGACAGCGTTTCCTCTGGATGTGCTCGATGGCAGGTAGTGGAGTCCCTGTGATGCGCTGGGCAGTTTTCACCACCCGCTGCAGTGCCTTGCGCTCCGCAACAGAGCAGCTCCCATACCATACTGCAACACAGTTGGTCAGGATGCTTTCTATTGCGCAGTGGTAGAAGTTCACCAGGATAGCCGTGGAGAGCTGATTCTTCCTCAGTGTCCTCAGGAAGAAGAGGCGCTGGTGAGCCTTCTTGACCAGGCTGGAGGTGTTGGTCGTCCACGACATGTCCGCAGAGATGTGGATCCCCAGGAACTTGAAACTGGAGACACGCTCAACAGCCATTCCATTGATGTGGATGGTGTCGTGTGTGCCTCTTGACTCCTTCCTGAAGTCCAGGTATGAGTTGCTTTGATGGATTTTTACACTGCTCAGATAATGTATAAATTATATAATAATTTACTTCCACATTTGCATTCGGAGACTCTTCGAAATAAGAGAAAGTCATATAAACTAGGGGAATGTTTATATTAAAAAAATAAGGGCAAAAAAAAAAAAAAATAGTTGTGTATCTATCATTGTGAAAAGGAATTAAAAATGTGCAGTTTCAAGAAAATATTTAAAGGTGATAATTCTCAATATGTAACTCAATCTGAATAAATTGTTAAATATTGAATATAGTGAACCTTCCAGAATTATTTTTTAAAAATATTGTATTATTATTATTTTCATGAAAGAAATATACTAACACTACCTTCAATAAAATGCAAAATTAAAAAATAAATAAATAAAACTGTGATATACCAGATTTAGTCTATGTGATCTTCACTTCATACATTCATAAAGTCATGAATGAAGAAATATTATGCATTTAAAATCATTATTGTGGCTGTTGCTGCCATCTGCTGGACAACAACAAACAACTTAATAATCTTTATTAAAATATTAAGTCAAAAGAGACTTTGAAATGCAAGTTGTAAATACAATACAGCTAAGATACAAAAGGTTTGTTTACCAGATGTAAAGGACATCGTTGTCTCTGCACATTCACTTAGTAGAAGTAAAAAAAACAAGACAACTCCCCTTTAAGACAAAACGAAAGTAAAAATACAGAAAGTGCTTCTGCCTGTGGCTTTGACACATCTTTCAGAGTATTTTTTACTCTGTCGTGTATTTCTTTTTTGTCTGCTCTGTCCTTTAGTGTCTAATAGTATCGGCTTATCAAGGATGGATTGGGTTTCGATATATTCGACATTTTTCGCCGCGACAGCTCGTCTGTGTTGAAAAAGTCAACAATGATTTACATTACGGGATTAACGTTACTCACAGGATTCAGAAGAGGAGCTAAATATATTTAGCTGGTAAGTGTGCTTCATTCTGTTTTTTTTTAATTAATTATACCAGTAATGAGGTAAAGTAAAGTGAGATTATTGTTAGGCCTCAATTGGTCTCAACCCAACCCATTATTTTGGGAGGGTTATAAATAGCGATATCATATGTGAATACAAATTGATTTGTAATCTTATCTTTCAGATGTGCCTAGTCAAAATGAAGTGAAGTTGCTTCCTACAGTACTTTCTTGTTTAATGAAGTCATTATGTACAGTTTTAAATGAGTTTTGCACATCATGGCTGTCAGTAGACTACTATACAAACAGTTACAGACTTAGTTGAGTTTTTAAAATTAAATATATTTCTCTAAAACTTCATTGTCCAGATATTTGTCTGGTAAACTGTAAACCACTTTTTTTTCAGGGCCTGTATACTTTGAAGTAATGTATTGCAATTCACGTTGAGTTTGACGTGTTTACATAAACATATGTTTACGTGTTTACACATTAAACAGATTTAAAACAGGTTTATTTACAGTATTTACAGTACGCCTACTTTTACTGGATTTTCAGAACCTTTGTGTGTTTATTTTACAAATAGCTCTTATTAGTTTCATGTTTGTCTCATGTAATAAAATAACTGCAATTGTGTGCTGTGTACAACAATCCTTTATTACATATTTAATCACCCTTTTTTTCTGTGTATCAAAGGGTGAATGGAGCTCCCCAGCGCTGTACCTGTCTCTAACAAGCAGTCAGTCGGTGGATCTATCCACTGTGTTCAAAATGGAACCTCTAGTTATATGGAAGAGAAGTATGACAATTTAGATTGATGTGTAGTATAAAAATAATTTGTCGACTTTTGCACAGTTTTCACTTGCCTCTTGTAGATTGTTAAACTAGTTTTCTCTATCATTCTCCAAAGTTTGATTTCAAATGAAACAACTACTCTATAGAACCTTGGGACTCTGGCCTTGCCTTAGCATTATTGTCATAAAGACTGAGTTTTAAGCTACTCTATGTAAGTTTTGGCCCTCTAGCAGTTGAACATTGTTTTGGTAATTATGTGAGTTGGGCGCTGCAATTCTTTGTGGATGAATCTGAAGGTTTAAGGCATGCCTGTTTAGTCATGGTTACAGGTGATCATCTTATCAGAGAGAATGTTACTAACAACATTTACAACCCTCCATGAAAAGTATGGATATGCTCACACCTTCCACCTACAGTATCCAGACCTTTTTTTTAAATTAAAGGGGTGGTAAAACACATTCTTTCAAAGGCTTGATTGTGTTTGTGGGGTGCACTGTAACATGTGTTCATGCTTCGTTTTTAAAAAATTGCATTATTTTTCATATATTTTACCTTTATTCTACACTGCTCTGTCCCTCCTTGTAAAAATGGTCTGATGGTTTCCGGGTTGTATGAAGCCGGTCCCTCAAAAATACGCAATGGGCTCAGATTGGTTAGCTGGCCCAGTGTGTTGTGATTCACTAACCACCTAGTGCATGTTTGTCAGAAACGTCACGCCCCTTACCTTTACCGGTAGCCTCAGGCTACTAGCCTGTGCTTTGGGTAGTATTAGAAACAATGGCGTCAATAAAACCATACCTATTTGAGCCCGAATCAGACCCAGACAATTTTAGTGAAGATGATCGAGCAGAACCTGTTCGGTCCTCAAGAGTAAAGACTGCGGATCTATAGTGATCGCTACTGAATGGCACCGTTACTTTTGTATTTTTAGAACGGTTTGCCAAATATCTGTCGCAAGAACGAACACTAAACATTGGCTTTAATATAGTATCCAAATCAAACACAGAACCATGTTTAGCATGCCTGTAGATAAACAATACATAAAAGCTCTAATCAAAGAATAATTTACACTAATGCCAAGTTCGCTGTTGAGATTTTAAAAAGTTTGTAATGTTAGGTGTTTGTCAGATAACGTTAAGTATGAATGAGCATTTAACAAACTGGTTTGCATAGCCAAATGAGCGTTGTCATCTGTGTACTTCCTTGCTACAACGTACAATTAACAATACAAACTATTACAGGAAAACACATCGACGAAGAATAAATCATACTTACAGGTTGTAGCCCGTAAACAGCTTCTGTTTTTAAATCCATCTTTCAGGACAAGCCGTTGTGCGAATCCTGCATTGAACTCGTGAAGATTGTGGAAGCTTTCCTCCATGAAATGTGCAGCGGGAGCCGCGCGTGCCCGTCTCACACTGGCAGTGTTTGTCTCACGCAGCTGAACCGCGGCTCTAGTATTGCAAATACAGACGAATATTGTCCAATATGTCACATTTTCCGGTCTTCTCCTCCGACACCTGTCTGTCTCGTGCTTTGATTTATGATGGGCAGCATATATCTGCTGCAAATGCGACCTGTTCCCCTCTGTCTCATACACGCATGCATATAACGTTGTATGTTAAACGTACTGCAGAACCCCTGTCCCTAGGAAGGCTGAACAAAGTGGACCTGCAATCCGGATGAAAATAACAGCGTTTCGTCGGCATTGGCAACAACACCCTGGAGGAATGTGTAGTAGTCCCTACCGGCCGTTTGCTGTAGTCCTTAGAAATTGATTTCTTTAAAAGCAAATATCTCCCTTTGCTTTAAACTTTGAACGTTGTAACTTTGAAGATGTTGTTTATGCTCAAACAGCAACATTACACACTAGCTAAAGTTAGAAAAGTGAAATCGTGGTTTACCACCCCTTTAACACATTGCAAGATCTGTGAATTAATAAATCATCTTTAATAAATAAATCATTATTATAGTCATTATAGTCAGTGATTTAGGTAAAGCAAAAACGCAAGGAGATTTTGTCAACTAACAAAAAATGTACATGGTGTAGCTTTAAATAGTAGACAAATGCTAGCTTCTGAAGTGAAGTTTTTTTTAGTATGTTTAGAGGAATTGTAGAACCTTCAATTCCAATAATATTTGTTTACATTTAATGGACTTAGCATATTATTATTTCAGCTTTTTACAAGACATTTTTGTCTCCATGTACCAAAGGGCGAGACCAGATGAAGCACGTCCAGAGTCCAGCGGCGTCTCCTGTCCACGTCCAGAGAAGGC
The DNA here is from genome assembly GCA_023566225.1 of Romanogobio albipinnatus. Lineage (NCBI taxonomy): Eukaryota > Metazoa > Chordata > Actinopteri > Cypriniformes > Gobionidae > Romanogobio > Romanogobio albipinnatus. The sequence goes on along the minus strand of CM042247.1, from coordinate 42,042,339 downwards.
TCCAGCCTGTGATCAGAGTCCGGAGAGGGCTCCACCCCGTGATCAGAGTCCAGAGAGGGCTCCACCCCGTGATCAGAGTCCAGAGAGGGCTCCAGCCCGTGATCAGAGTCCAGAGAGGGCTCCAGCCCGTGATCAGAGTCCAGAGAGGGCTCCACCCCGTGATCAGAGTCCAGAGAGGGCTCCAGCCCGTGATCAGAGTCCAGAGAGGGCTCCAGCCCGTGATCAGAGTCCAGAGAGGGCTCCAGCCCGTGATCAGAGTCCAGAGAGGGCTCCAGCCCGTGATCAGAGTCCAGAGAGGGCTCCACCCCGTGATCAGAGTCCAGAGAGGGCTCCAGCCCGTGATCAGAGTCCGGAGAGGGCTCCACCCCGTGATCAGAGTCCAGAGAGGGCTCCACCCCGTGATCAGAGTCCAGAGAGGGCTCCAGCCCGTGATCAGAGTCCAGAGAGGGCTCTTCCCAGCTTTTTACAAGACATTATTGACTACATGAGTGGAAGGTATGAGAATTTACATTGTCTGGAGGTTGAAGATATTGCGCTTATTATATAATGAAGAAAAAAATGTATTTGCTGCAAAACTGCTTGTTTGGCTTTGCGTATCTCTTGTGCATTGAAACTATTTCAGTTTATGCATTAAACCGACTTTGTTTCTCCTTCTGCTTTCTAGGCCATTAGATTCTGTAATGATTAATAATAATAATCTCACATTGCTCTCCATGTATCAAAGGGTGAGACCAAATGAAGCACCATCTCCAACACTCTCACACCTTTCTATGAAAAGTGATCAGTCAATGGATCGACCCATTGCGTTCAGCAATGAAACCCCTTGTTACATTGGGTATGAAATGTATGATAATTTACTTTTTAAATGGTGTGTTTGTTGCATGATAAAGACAACAAATTTATATTTTCTGTCTCATCCTGACAGTCTAAGACCAGATGAAGCACCATCTCCTGTAACTTCATACTTCTCTTTGAAAAGCAACCAATCAATGGATCGACCGATTGCATTCAAAGACAGAACTCAGCCTTACAGTGTTAAACGGTATGAGAAATGTTCATTCTTTGATCAGATATATGATCTTATAGTGTGGTTACAATGCCAAAAGTCAGTAGTCATTAATACCACAAAACTTTTTTAATTCTCTTCCCATTTTTATTTACGAATTAGAGTAACACACTGCCTTGAACTGTTTTATTTAACTATTTGAAAATAGAGACTTACAAAATGATTATTTAACAGATTAAATTAAATGTGGTTGTCACTCCTGAAATTTTGCTATACACGTATCCTCTTAGCAACTTAAATAAAACTTTTATTCAAAAATTGAGTGTAATATATAAGCAAATATAAGCAAAAAGAGAATTCTTTTTAAAATCACTGAAGCTGTCAATTTAAAGAATTGTGTACATTAGAGGTCCTATTTACAAATCAAACAACTATTTAACTCTCACAGTCTGAGACCAGATGAAGCATCATCTCCAGCACCCTCACTCCTGTCTGTAAAGAGTGATCAGTCAATGGATAGACCCATTGCGTTCAACAGTGGAGCTCAAAGGTACATTGGAGAGAAGTATGAAAATTTACATTGTCTCCTTACCTTTGTTTCTCCTTCTGCTTTCTAGGCCATTAGATTCTGTAATGATTAATAATAATAATCTCACATTGCTCTCCATGTATCAAAGGGTGAGACCAGATGAAGCACCATCTCCAGCACCCTCACTCCTGTCTGTAAAGAGTGATCAGTCAATGGATAGACCCATTGCGTTCAGCAATGAAACCCCTAGTTACATTGGGTATGAAATGTATGATAATTTACTGTTTTAAATGGTGTGTTTGTTGCATGAAAAAAAACAATGTATTAGACATGCAACTATCCTTTTCTTGCATATGTTGTAAATCTCCTTCACATTGTTAAACTTAAATTTTATGTTTCATCCTGAAAATTGAAAATTGACTCACTTTGTACTCATTTACTCACTTTACTTTTACTTTTAAATTGTGTTTGTTTCATGAAAAAAATCTATTAGCCATACAACTATCCTTTTCTTGCACATGTTGTATCTTTTACATAGTTAAACTTGAATTTTCTGTCTCATCCTGACAGTCTAAGACCAGATGAAGCACCATCTCCTGTAACTTCATACTTCTCTTTGAAAAGCAACCAATCAATGGATCGACCGATTGCATTCAAAGACAGAACTCAGCCTTACAGTGTTAAACGGTATGAGAAATGTTCATTCTTTGATCAGATATATGATCTTATAGTGTGGTTACAATGCCAACAGTCAGTAGTCGTTAATACCAACAAAACTTTTTTAATTCTCTACCCATTTTTATTTACGAAATAGAGTAACACACTGCCTTGAACTGTTTTATTTAACTATTTGAAAATAGAGACTTACAAAATGATTATTTAACAGATTAAATTAAATGTGGTTGTCACTCCTGAAATTTTGCTATACACGTATCCTCTTAGCAACTAAAATAAAACTTTTATTCAAAAATTGAGTGTAATATATAAGCAAATATAAGCAAAAAAGCTAATTCCTTTTAAAATCACTGAAGCTGTCAATTTAAAGAATTGTGTACATTAGAGGTCCTATTTACAAATCAAACAACTATATAACTCTCACAGTCTGAGACCAGATGAAGCACCATCTCCAGCACCCTCACTCCTGTCTGTAAAGAGTGATCAGTCAATGGATAGACCCATTGCGTTCAACAGTGGAGCTCAAAGGTACATGGGAGAGAAGTATGAAAATTTACATTGTGTCCTTAACCTTGTTTCTCCTTCTGCTTTCTAGGCCATTAGATTCTGCAATGATTAATAATAATAATCTCACATTGCTCTCCATGTATCAAAGGGTGAGACCAGATGAAGCACCATCTCCAGCACCCTCACTCCTGTCTGTAAAGAGTGATCAGTCAATGGATAGACCCATTGCGTTCAGCAATGAAACCCCTAGTTACATTGGGTATGAAATGTATGATAATTTAATGTTTTAAATGGTGTGTTTGTTGCATGAAAAAAAACAATGTATTAGACATGCAACTATCCTTTTCTTGCATATGTTGTAAATCTCCTTCACATTGTTAAAATTAAATTTTATGTCTCATCCTGAAAATTGACTCACTTTACTTTTACTTTTAAATTGTGTTTGTTTCATGAAAAAAATCTATTAGCCATACAACTATCCTTTTCTTGCACATGTTGTATCTTTTACATAGTTAAACTTGAATTTTCTGTCTCATCCTGACAGTCTAAGACCAGATGAAGCACCATCTCCTGTAACTTCATACTTCTCTTTGAAAAGCAACCAATCAATGGATCGACCGATTGCATTCAAAGACAGAACTCAGCCTTACAGTGTTAAACGGTATGAGAAATGTTCATTCTTTGATCAGATATATGATCTTATAGTGTGGTTACAATGCCAACAGTCAGTAGTCGTTAATACCAACAAAACTTTTTTAATTCTCTACCCATTTTTATTTACGAAATAGAGTAACACACTGCCTTGAACTGTTTTATTTAACTATTTGAAAATAGAGACTTACAAAATGATTATTTAACAGATTAAATTAAATGTGGTTGTCACTCCTGAAATTTTGCTATACACGTATCCTCTTAGCAACTTAAATAAAACTTTTATTCAAAAATTGAGTGTAATATATAAGCAAATATAAGCAAAAAGATAATTCTTTTTAAAATCACAGAAGCTGTCAATTTAAAGAATTGTGTACATTAGAGGTCCTATTTACAAATCAAACAACTATTTAACTCTCACAGTCTGAGACCAGATGAAGCACCATCTCCAGCACCCTCACTCCTGTCTGTAAAGAGTGATCAGTCAATGGATAGACCCATTGCGTTCAACAGTGGAGCTCAAAGGTACATGGGAGAGAAGTATGAGAACTTGCTCTGTCAGGGGATTAAAGTCAGCATGCTTACTGTACTGTGCTTGTTTGCATAGCATATCTCTTGTGCATTCTTAAATACATTTTGTCTCTCCTGCTCAAGTTTAAAGCCAGATGAAGCTACATCTCCAGCACCTTCCCTCACATCTATGAAAAGTGAGCATTCAGTGGACCGACCGATTGCATTCAGAGATCAAGCACAGAATTGCAGGGTCAAAAGGTATGAGAATGTATGCTTGCTGAGTGTTTAATAAAAGTTAGTTATGTTGAATTTATACATCAGAAATTTCCAAAATTAAAAGTTGAGACTTTCCAAAGAAGAATTATTATTAAGGATCTCACTTTTAGGAGCTAAATTGCTGATGCTACTCAATTTGCAGACCAATTTGCCCATAGTTTTAAATTGGATTTTGGCAGGTTTACTTAAAGCTACACTTTGTAACTTTTTTAGTTTATTCTTAGCTAAAAACACTTAGTTCTTTCAAAAATATATGTGCTCATTAATGTATATTTGCTTCTTTCAAGTAATAAAGTATTCTCGTAAGTTTATAATATGCCATTGAAAATACATACGGGTAAGGGGTTCGAATGGGGGTCGCACTGTTGCCCCTCCATTTTGAAACTACATTAGCCAAAGAGGGACATACCCGTAAATTCAAGCTTCGCCTTTCGCGTTTTAACACTCGATGGCACCATGTTGAATGTGAAGAGGGGGATTGCTTGAGACTGCTATATGAAAACCTGAAAGCCTTTTTGAAAGTCTGTTGCTGATGGAGGATCCCTCTTATTCTCGAGGATATGTAACAGAGTCGCCAAGGAAGCGAAAAAGAGAATTAAGACGGCAACACAACAGGCAAATCAACACTAATGGACGAGGTCGAACTGGAAGCCATGTTCATTTTGGACTAAATCGACCACCGTAGGAGTTAAAACGAAATCGGAATTGGGAGGAACAGAAACTAATATTTTCTGGATGGTCATATACCTTTTCACCACTAGATGGGGGAAAATATCACACAGTGTAGCTTTAACTACTTTAGAAACTTTAAGCTGTTCCTTTAAGAACAGCAAAAACGTACACACAAATACAAAACTCCTGAGCAAAAGATGGTTTGCAGTTAGAGTAATGAAAGATTTGTTTTGTTTTTTATTCTGCATTAGGGTTAGGGTTAAGGTTTTGTAATATAATAAGGCACTGTACACTCCGATCTCTTCTTGTTTTTACTTTTCTAAACTTTTGTGTTTATAATTGTTGCATTACAGTTGAATAATAACCACAGATGTTCCCACAGCACACTTTCAGCCACTCTGCTGACAGAGGATCACTACAAGTGCCCAGTGTGCACAGAGGTCTTTAAGGATCCGGTTTCCATCCCCTGTGGACACAGTTACTGCAAACACTGCATTGAGATCTACTGGAGCAAACCAACTCAAGCTGGAGGTTATGCTTGTCCTCAGTGCAGAAAGAGGTTCAGAGGTTCACGTCCTGTGTTGAGTGTAAATGTAGCTTTGTCTAAACTGATTGAGGAACTCCAGAAGGCAGGATTTAGTCCTGCTCTTCCTGCTCACTGCTACGCTGGACCTGAAGATGTGCCCTGTGATATCTGCACTGAGATGAAGCTCAAAGCTGTGAAATCCTGTTTGACCTGCACTGTGTCTTACTGTGAGACCCACGTCAGACAACACTACACCGTACCAGCACTGCAGAGACACAGCCTGGTGCAGGTGATTGAACACTTGTCTGTCTGTTACAAGAATATACAACAATGTGAAGGTCATTGATGACATTAAATGAATATGTTGCATCTAGTGCACATGCTGCTAAACTGGCATTAAAACTGACTGTTTTTTTTTTATTATATAACTTTACAAACAGGAAATATGTGGACCCCACCAATAATGAAGTTCTGAATGAATTAATCTGATTAGCTGAAATCAGACTGATTCCACTGTTTGTCTGCCTGTCTTCAAAGAACAGTGAATATAACTTATCTGGCTTGTTTTTTAGGCTGTTAATGTATCACATAAAGAAGAGAGGGAATCACAAAATGAAAAATTATCTGCAAGAGTGACCGAACTGGAAGCGGTAAATGATGCTTATTACACAACCCACTTGGTGGGGAAAAAACTGTCATACTCTTTTAAGTGATATTCAAGAGATTTTATTTATTTATTCTTTTTTTTTTTGTCAGACCTTGAAAGAAAAAGATGCACAGACAAAACGATTGTGTAGAAGATTTGAAGTTCACTGCAGTGGTGAGTTACAGAATCTCCTCAGTTTTCCAGTAGTTTATTAATTACAGATCAGTATATCATGTTAATTTAAAAAATATCAATTGACAGCCCTACATTTTGGCCATAATGATCTAATGCATTAATTTGTGACTGGATTAAAATAAATGAAAAATTAAGCAAACTTAAAAAATAAAATCAGTTTTATAATAACATAAAAATAAATAGCTTTGGTCAAATGATCAAATTAGTAGAAATATTTAAAACTTATTTAATTAATGTTGTAAAATGTGCATTTAAAATGATTAATTTACTGTTTTATTTAACTACATTTTAGATCTATTTTTATTTTAAGTGTCTTGTTTTGTCATTTTATTCAACTACAATTTTATTTCTTTAAAATTTAAATGTTATTTTTTTATCCTTTTAAAATGTATTTCCAATTTTATGTTTGAATTATTTTCGATATAATATTTTCAGTTGTCACTCCTATTCCTCCATAACCTAAGACAATATAAAAGGATTGTGGCATTAGCTGTTTAAACGTTTTTTGTTTTAAATATGTTTTTCTCTATGTGTGATTTTCAGATTTCCCCTCAGATGTGATAGAGATGGTTGCTCTAGGTCGCCCTTTAAGACTTGGAATGTTGTACGACAGTCACAACAATTCTTTCTGCCAAGGTGAAGTTTTTGTAGAGGCAATATTATATTATTAATACAAACAGAAGAAACTGTGTCTGGAAACAAATTGCTATGATTACATAATCTTTTCCAACTATCATTTAAATTGAGCTTGAAGACATGTTTTAAATAGGGCTGTAAATTTGACCTGCTAAATTAGTGACCTGTAAATAAATTCTGTAAAGGTTTCAGTAATTGTTTAATGAAGTCACATCTAGTATGTTTTTCCAGATATCTTTATGTGGGATGAGGATACGCTAGCCCGTATGAAAGTATCTTTGCCCCGACCACACACAAATGTGAAGGTGTTGGAAAATGACTCCCTTCAGGAAAGATTCAGAGTCCTTGAAATGTCTCCAGTGTTACAAGCTGGCACCCAGACTGGACAGATACAAATGAATGGGGCTGCAACATTTCTAAACCACCCAGAACAATCTCAGCATCAGGAAAGGGTGACACTGCACTACAGAACCACTACCAGACTGGACATGATCAGCCAAAGACTGTTACAGGAAGCAGCACCTTCTGCATTGATTGGTCAAACCACAGCAACACATGTGGTCACTGCTGTGTACTTAGGATGCCAAGCTTTTTTGGTTTTTGATAGTGAGAGCTCGAATCATGTGAAAAAGGCAGAAATTGTTGATGTATTAAAAAAGATGACCTCAACCTTTTGCGCAAACCATATTATTTCACACTTGAGTACCAGTGAAACCGCTAAAAGCTCATTACTTGCTTGTAGTCTCTACATTGATGTGGACGATTGGAAGAGTCCAGTGTCTTTTGATAAGGCAGTGGAGATCTACGGTTCTCTGCCAGCACTGCTTGGATCCAAAGGAGAGAGAGCAGTTCCTCTGAAGGTCTGGCTGTACCCTCTAAATAAACTGGACAAGAGCTCAGTGTGTGCTGCTCTGTGTGGAGTCAGTGAAAACTTGATGCAACAAACGGAGAACATTCTGGAGCATCTGAGAAAACAGATCAAGATCTGTCAGGACATGATAACAGACTACATCAATGTAAAGGTGTTTATGTGGTTTCCGACTCTGGAAGATAATCTAATAGATTTTTCAGAGCTTCTGCAGAAATACCAGACAACATTTCAGAAAGGAATCACAGACATTGTTCACATTAAAGAAGGGAAAAGGGATAGGAGCCTAAAGGATCTCCTAGAGAGGCACAGCCAATCACCATTCAGTTCAGAGAGCACCAACCGGTGGCTGGAGAATAAAGAAACTGAACTGAAGACTCTGAATGACTGCAGAGCCGCAGACATCACTGTTGTGAAATCACAGGCAGAGTTACAGCAGGTCATCACTGACTCTCAGATAACCAGAGTGATGTGTCTCACGCTTTTCTGTCCAGATAAAGAAGATTCCTTCCTTACTGCTCTGAGGCAGCACATTGAATCTGACCACATTATACAAAATGATTCATTCCTGTTTAGGCCTGTTAGCATCACTGAAAAAATGCTTATTAAAGTGCAACTGTTTATTGCTGCAAATGAAGATGCAGAGCAAACCAAGTTCATTGCTGCATTGATACCTGGTGAAGGGTTTCCAGAATGCTCTGTGCGGTTTTATCGTGATGGGAGGATTGTGAGCAGAAATGTGAAGCTTGGAACAAAACCAGATCTCACCCAAATATCTCACATAAAACACACCAGTGTGTCCCTGAAACTGAATCAGCCACAAACCAAAAGCACTGAGAGATATATAGTGGAGTACAGGGTTTTGGGTCATGATGGAAGCAACAACAACACTTGGAAACAGATCATTTTTGATTCCACAATTATCAGAGAACCATGCATGATATCAGATCTAAAGTCTGGCCATCAATATCAGCTGAGGTATATGTTTATTGAGCAGGACTGTATGCACTTTAGTAGGATTATGAACTTTCAGACAGTGGTTGCAGCAACACCTGGGCAACCCGTAGTGAATAAGCTGGACAGAGACACTCTCAGAGTCACCTGGTTGGAGACTGAAACTGATCAAGATTGTCCAGTGCTGCGGTATATGGTTGAGTATAAAGAAGCAGGACTGGAGGGCTGGTCATCAGTACTAACACAAGGACCTCAGTGTGAATGTATTTTAACTGTTCCTCACAGCACCTGCTATAGAGTCAGAGTTTCTGCTGTCTATGAAGACATCACCAGCAAACCTAGTGAGGAAACACCAGTACCAGTAGATGGTGAGATACATATTGAAATATTGAAAATAAATAAACCCCATCGGTAACACTTTATTTTAAGGTGACATAGTTACACGTTACTACATGTATTTTCTATAGTAATAACAGTACATTATACATATCCTAATTAAGTTATTAATCCTAAACCAAACCCTAACCGTAACTCTAAGTGCATGTAGTTAATTCATATTTTTCAGTGCTTATTTGAGTAAGTACAATGTAACTGTCTCTTTAAAATAAAGTGTAACCAAACCATCTTTTGTATTGCTGATGCTAATTTTAGGCCTATCTCCAAACTACCTTTTCTTTCAAAAATTCTTGAAAAGATAGTTTGCAGTCAGTTAATGGCCTTTTTGAAAGACCACAATATTCTCAAGGTTTTCCAGTCCGGTTTTAAAACTCTACATAGCACAGAATCTGCTCTGTTAAAAGTTTTTAATGATATCTTTTTAGCTACTGACTCTGGTGATAGTCTTATTCTTGTGCTTCTTGATTTAATTGCTGCATTTGACACAGTGGACCATGAAGTGGTGGGTGGGCATCAAGGGCATAGCGCGCGAATGGTTCAGGTCCTACTTGGAAGGTCTGACTTTCTGTGTCAGCTGTGGTGACTCTGAGTCCTCCTCTGCTCCTCTCTCTTGTGCGGTCCCACAGGGCTCAGTTTTAGGCCCTCTTCTCTCCTCTCTGTATTTGCTCCTGCTTGGTCCTATAATTAGGAAGCATGGCATATCCTTCCACCGTTACGCGGACGATAGCCAGATGTATGTGCCTCTAAAAAAGAATGACACTGTCAGAACGCTACTCGAGTGTCTTGACGACATAAAGGCCTGGATGTCTCTTATTTTTTACGTTTAAATGCAAACAAGACAGAAGTGTTGATTTTTGGTGCCACCACTGGGACCCCTCCTGGTGAATTGGGTGCATTGGCCCAACACATCAAGTCAACCATCACTAACCTCCTAGGGGTTAAAATTGATTCTGACCTTAAGCTCGACAGTCAGATCGAGCTTTTTGCAGTTGAGGCAGCTGACCAAAATAAAGCCTTTTCTTCTGAAGCAGCACTTGAGACAGTAATCCACGCCTTTGTTACCATTCAGCTGGATTACTGTAAAGCTTTGTATGTGGGGGTTAGTGGCTCTTCTGTCACCTGTCTTCAGTTGGTACAAAATGCTGCATGCGCGTCTTATAAACTGGAACACGTAATCACGAACACATTTCACCCATTTTAGCCGCACTCCACTGGCTACCCGTACATTTTAAGATCCACTTCAAAATTATTTACTTTTTACTTTTTCACCCATCCATTCTCTCAGTTCAGCTGATCAATGGCTCCTGAATGTGCTCCAAAAAAGCATAAGCTTAGAGGGGACCGTTCCTTTGCTGTGGCAGCTCCTAAACTGTGGAATGATATGCCACTGCCCATTAGAAAGGCCTCTTCGCTGTGTCTTAAAACCCACCTTTACTCCTTGGCCTTTGATGCCTGACGTTGACATTTACATTTACATTTACATTTAGTCATTTAGCAGACGCTTTTATCCAAAGCGACTTACAAATGAGAGCAATAGAAGCAGCTAGAACAGTCAAGGGCAACAGTATGTAACAGTATGTAAGTGCTGTAACAAGTATCAGTTAATCAAGCACAGAACACATAGGACAGAAGGTTTTTTTTTATTTTTATTTTTTTTTATAGACAGACAGACAGACAGAAAATGAATAGAATGTTAAGTGCTAATCTTGATTGGTAAGGTACTGCTGGAAGAGATGTGTCTTTAGCCGTTTTTTGAAAATGGCTACAGACTCGGCTGCTCGAATTGAGATAGGCAGGTCATTCCACAGGGTGGGTGCGGTCCAGGAAAAGGTCCGTGAGAGTGATTTCATGCCTCTTTGGGATGGCACCACAAGGCGTCGTTCACTGGCAGAACGTAAGCTCCTGGAGGGAGTGTAAGTCTGCACAAGCGAGTTTAGGTATCTTGGTGCAGAGCCAGTGGTTGTTTTGAAGGCGAGCACCAGTGTCTTGAATTTGATGCGAGCTGCTATTGGGAGCCAGTGGAGACTGGTGAAGAGAGGCGTGATGTGTGCTCTCTTCGGCTCGTTAAAGACCACCCTTGCCGCTGCATTCTGGATCAGTTGCAAGGGTTTGACAGTACATGCCGGAAGGCCCGCTAGAAGAGCATTACAGTAGTCCAGTCTGGAGAGAACAAGAGCTTGGACCAGGAGTTGTGTGGCATGCTCTGATAGGAAGGGTCTAATCTTCCTAATGTTGTATAACGCAAATCTGCAGGACCGGGTTTTGTTTTATTTAATTGTTTATTTTATTTTATTTGTTCATTTTATTGTTTATTGTTTACCATTTTATGGTATTGCGGTTTGTATCAAATCTGTTTTATTTGTATTTTATTTATTATGAGTTATGGATTTTTTGCTGTACAGCACCCTGGTCCATTTCGGTTGTTTTAAAGTGCTTTATAAATATTCTTTATTTTATTTATTTATTTGATTCATATTTCATATTCATTATTATTCATATCATTACAGTCTGGATCATAGACCTCTCAGAGAGAAAGAGCTCCATCCTCCTAGAAGTGCTGAAACTCCAAACAGAGAAGAAACCAGTAGAGCTGAGAGACTGGACAGATGAAGAGAGTGAAGTGAGGGGATTCCTCCAGTGTCTGCCCTACATCTCACAGCTCAGGTGAGAGTTTTATGGGAAAATACACTTTGGATTTGATTTAATTTTGCCCACTAATTTTTTTAATCAACTAATGAATGTGTGAATACAAACAGCAGAATGTCTCAGGTTACGTATGTAACCTCTGTTCCCTGAGAACAGGGAACGAGACACTGCTCCTAAAACGCATATGGGGAACGCCTCCAGCGTGACAGGTGTCTGAATCACTATTGAATCACGTCAGTCCTTGTGACCGGCGACAGCCTATGACGTCATTGACGTGCGACCAGGAAGTATACAAGGGCGCCGTGCAAACATGACACAATTTTTTTCATCTGAAGGGACTGTTTGGCAGGCAGGCCCCGAGGCATGGCAAGAGAGATGCAGTGTCGTTCCCTGTGTCCCCAGTGTCCACCTCAGACCAGATCTCAGAGACGGGTATCCTGGAGAGCAACACTCAGCGTAACACTTTCTAACCCTTGCTAGCGAGGGGAGTTTATCTGCTCGATCCTAGGATCTACCAAGCACTTTATCTTGCAGAAGCACTCAGGAGGCCAGACAGGCCTACGGGCTGATTTAATTGGGAGACCTCGCGCTGGGACTGCGACCGTCTGATCAGACTCATACGGCTGCAAGCTCATAGACGACCCTCAATGAGGGGAGCTCCAAGCCTGCCTGGTAGGTAAACCAAGCTGTAGGCTGAACACGAGTAGGTTCCCTTCTGTAGGGACAGAGTAGCAGAAAGTAGCCTGGAGGGGCCTACTACCTGATAGCAGTCGAACTGTCGAGGTAGCTGGAAACCGGGAACTCGTTCCCTCAGGGAGGCCTGATGAGGCCTACTACCTGATAGCAAGCCTTAAGGGGGGCCTGGTGAAGCCTACTACCTTCTAGCAATTCATGCTAACTGTCAAGTGACTGAAGCCCAGGAACACGTCCTCAGGGGAAGCCTGGTGAGGCCTGCTACCTGATAGCCACTCGTGCCCACTGCCAGAGCATCCTGGTCCAGGAGCTCACCTTCAGAGAGGCCTGGTGGGGCCTACTATCTGATAGCAAGCCTTCAGGGAGGCCTGGTGAGGCCTGCTTCCTGCTAGCAATTTATGCTTGCTGTTAAGGTGGCTGGGGTCCAGGAACTCACATCCAGGGAGGCCTGGTGAGGCCTACTACCCAATAGCGAGCTTACAGTCAAGCTAACTGTCAAGGTGACTGGCAACCGGGAGCCCGCCTTCAGGGAGGCCTGGTGGGGCCTACTACCTGATAGCAGGCCTGCAGGGGCGGCTTCCTGATGGCAGGTTGAGAAACTGGCTGCTACGACCCCGGACTGACAGTAGCAGAATGCTGATTCTGCTGGCTGACAAATTTTTTGATGGACATCCAGTTACTACCTAGGGGCTCGTTCCCAGGGAGGCCAACGTAGGGCCTACTGATTGATGACATTTTCTGCTACTGAAGCAGACATCATTGGGGAGCATGCCACCCCAAAGCACACACGGGGCCTCTCAAGGCTGACTACCTGGTAGCAGCTGCTATGCGTGTATAAGCGAAAGACTGCCTAACCCCGCCCCATGACCACTGGCTAAATCGCTATCCATTCTGCCTCAGCACCAACCTGCATACTAAATTTTAAAAAACAGACGCAGAGAAGGGGGCGGGCCTTGGTTGGACGACTCTCGAATGAGAGGAGGCTAACACTAGGGATGCTAAAAAACCCTTGCTCACTCAGAGAAGGGCCTGGGGCGATAATGCTTTAGCAAAACGTCTCCGTCATCCCTAAAAAAGGCTAGGCCAACTAATGCGGCGCCCTGGTATGGGCCAGCCTGCAAGCATAGATCTACTGGAGTTCATGCGTTAGTCTGAACCTATACTTTCTGAAATTTTTACACTGAGAGGAGACGCTAACTGCTCTACCCTGAGGTGGCTACCAGCCCAAAAGGCCTACCAGTTTTAGTCTAGGAGAACATCCACAGTGAACAGAGCGGCGGCTCGTTCTCTACTAGCGATACTAACTCACACACGGAGTCATGCAACTGGTGTCTCTATAAATCGTTCTAACCACTTAACAGGGGAACTACATGGCCCTAGCAAAACATCCTCCAAATGATCCGGTCGGGGAGCAGAAGGTGAGAGAGGAGAGGACGAAGGCTGATGTCTAGCGCACCCTCGGGGGTGGAGACTTATCACAGCGCTGGTTCCGCGTTACCTCCCCGGCGTCCTTCCTCTTCCTGCTGCAGGTGTCCCGCCTCTTCTGCGTCCTACTCCGCCATGGAGGGGGCGCACGAGAGGTGACACTGGCTCAGTGGCCCTGTCACCAGTCCTCAGACCGTGACGGCCAGGGCCTCCCACCTGCCTGGGCGCGGCCCCGGACCGCCGCAGAGCGCGCCTTCGCCACTCTGAAATTTCCCACCACCGCCTCGACGGAGATGCCGAAAAGCTCAGACTTTTCACACTCCCCCTGATCGAGATCCTTCAGCAAGTCAGCCTGGTAGGCTTGCAGCACCGCCATGGTGTGCACCACCGGCATGGCTTGACCCGCTGACGTGTATGCCCTACATTTAGACGGCAGGGTGGGAGCCCTCAGTGTCGATGGCCGCCTGGATGCGAGACAGTACGCAAACGTCTCGTCGATAGGAGGCATTGACACATACCCAGACTCGGCCAATCTCTCAACATCAGCAAAGTTACCCCGCTGATATCGATGAATTCTGGCCGAGTATGGGTTCTTCCATGCCCCTGTGATCTGTTCGTGAAGTGCTCTTCCCCCAGGCAGAAGACAAAGCGTGTGGGTGTCCTCAGGCGCCAAAAACCTGGGGCACGGATCAGCGAACCTACGGAAGTCGCGCTTCTTCTCTGTGCATTTCATAGTTGCTTTTGATTGCGAATTCACTAGTCAACTCAGACAAACAGTCCCTGAAGACGAAAAGGATGGTGTCATGTTTGCACGGCACCCTTATATACTTCCTGGTCGCACGTCGATGACGTCATAGGCTGTCGCCGGTCAATAGGATTGACGTGGTTCGATAGTGATTCAGACATCTGTCATGCTGGAGGCGTTCCCCATATGTGTTCTAGGATGCAGTGTGAGTTCCCTTTCAAAAGGGAACTGCATTTCACGCCATCACAGTTACTGACTGAACTGCAATACAGTTGATGATCTCAGTAGTGGTGTGAGTAAAACTTTACGTTGTTGTCACAACATTCCACTTGTGTTTAAAAGTAAAAAATATTGACAAAAGTTGGTGGTCACATTTTAACTGATTACCCAATACATGTTGAACACTTCTAGGATGAGGGGTTTGGATAGCTAAATCATAGGGAAGTTTTGCTCCTTTTGTTTTTTTCCTAAATGTATTTGATCATTTATTTATCTGTGAATATTTGGTGGTGATCACTTGCATTTTATTCCAATGCTTTAAAGGGATAGTTCATCTAAAGATGAAAATTGTCTCATCATTTACCCTCATGCCTCATGTATATGGCTTTCTTTTTTCAGATAAACACAAACAATGAATAATCAATCTTTGTGAGATCATATAATGCAAGTGAATGGGTGGCACTCATTTGATGCTTGAAAAACGTACTATGTTAAATGTATTTAAAGGTCCCATGGCATGAAATTTTCATTTTATGAGGGTTTTTTTAACATTAATATGAGTTCCCCTAGCCTGTCTATGGTCCCCAAGTGGCTAGAAATTTTGATCGGTGTAAACCGAGTTCTGGGTGTCCTGCTCTGCCTTTGAGAAAATGTAAGCTCAAGACGAGCCGATCTGGAATCTTCCATGTATGTCGTCGTACGGGGAAAGGTTACCTCCCCTTCCTCTGCTTTGCCAGCCCAGATAATTTGGAGAAAATGGATTCCGTTTATTTTAATCGCAATGTCAGCACAGGCTTTACAAACAGACTTTAACCATATGGTTTCGACAGCACCGCCACAAACATTTCATTAATGCCTGATCTGTGATCAGTGATTTCTGATGTGTAGCTAATCATTCAAGTTCACTCAGACTTTCTTTCTAAATCATTTAATACTGTTTATGCATCAGTGAATCAAGCCAGTGACTAAACAATCAACTTCACATTGTTTCTCTTAGTAGCAAGAAACAAACCTGTTATTTAAGTGATTAAACTACAGAGAGCGATCAAAGAACACTCTTTGTTATGACCATATGAACACTTTTTATAATGTTTGAAGCTGTTTTGGCAGTGATTTATTGGATATGACCGCTATTTGCATTTCCAATGCATGGCATATACATGAGGCATGAGGGTAAAGTCTCATGAGAATTTTCATTTATAGATGAACTATCCCTTTAAAGCATTGGAATAACGTATAAAGAAAATAAGTGGTTTTCTGAAACTATGGATATTTTCAAATTTGAGTCCACTTTCAATCGTTGCTTGCAGAGCACCTCCGAAAATGCCTGCAAGCACCTGTGAGATGATGACTATGACCAGAGTTTAAACTTCCATATTCCGTTCAAATTTCTGTTGGAGTATATATAAATATAATGATAGTTAAATGTACCTTCATTAAACCTGCAGAAGTCCTATAGGAGGAATCACTTGCCATTTTTAATCACCTGCCCTAGACATTGATCGAGTATTTAAATTTGTGTCTCCACAGATTCTATCCCTTTGTTTCCTTTGAGAAGAAAAGGTCTTTCCAGTTTTTAGTGAAACTGATTGCTGCATCATATTTTGAAAAAAACACTGAAGACGATTACATTGATTGGTTCACATCTGTGTGCAGCTACACATCTTTCCCCTTTGATGAAAAGTATTTTAAAGATGATTGCCTGTATCAGATGGATCAGTCTGATTTCCTGCTGGATCTGTACTTACATGTGAAGGACTATGAGACTCAAACAGGCAGGAGTGTCCTTCCAGCATTACAGTCAGTTTATCAGTCAGCTCCTGCAGTCTGGAGCATAGACCTCTCAGAGAGAAAGAGCTCCATCCTCCTAGAAGTGCTGAAACTCCAAACAGAGAAGAAACCAGTAGAGCTGAGAGACTGGACAGATGAAGAGCATACATTGAGAGGATTCTTCCAGTGTCTGCCCTACATCTCACAACTGAGGTAAAGCTTTATTACAAGTTATATTACTTTAATGATGTCTTACTCTTTACTACTTTTCTGGGGCTTGAATGTGGTAGTAGTTGCATAGTATGGCAATGGAGGGACATAAAGCTCTCAGATGAACGAAAGTGTTACGTGTTTAGAACGACATGAGGGTGTGTAATTAAAGGTAGGGATGCACCGAATCCAGATTTTTGGGGTTCGGCCGAATACCGAATCCACTGGTTAAGATTCGGCCGAATCCGAAACCGAATACCGAATCCTACTCCCATCCGCAGTCCATTATCACAGTAAACACATTAATGAAGTTAACAACGTCCACAGCAGTGTAGGGATGCTATTGACCATTAACTGTTTTGGTCAAGTTTACTAAAGTAAACATTGTCGCTATTTCATGATGGTTTATAGAAAAATTACCCCGAGTCGTCCTCTGTCGTTTCAAAGAACCCAACGGAGAGCGCAGGAGGCGCGCGCTAGGGTTGTGCCACCATCGTGATGCCACGCCCCCGTTGCGAGTCTGTTGTGTGCGACACACTAATCCTCTTCTATAGTATTAGTTAAACTAAAAACTTAGCAGGGATTGCTCTGTAAATTAAATTGAGAATGTAACTAATGCATATATGCTATTTTAAATACTGTAGTCTATGCCAGAT
Source organism: Romanogobio albipinnatus (assembly GCA_023566225.1). NCBI lineage: Eukaryota > Metazoa > Chordata > Actinopteri > Cypriniformes > Gobionidae > Romanogobio > Romanogobio albipinnatus. The sequence goes on along the minus strand of CM042247.1, from coordinate 42,024,925 downwards.
ATATAGCCTACATTTTGAAATCATTTGAGGCTGAAACATCCATAAGCATGCGTGTTTATTTTAGCACTTCCGTCAGTGAAACAACACAGCCTATAAAACAAAAACGATTTTCAGTAAATAATGGTAACCTCAAGAATATATGAAAATTAAATATTAGTTAGAAAAATATTTGATTCATACTATTATTTCCCCGCAAAGATGTGTCATATAGGCTATACCGCTCTGCGCTTTGAGAGGAATGGACACTGAATAGACACCTTCTTGAATATCTTCGTCTTCATATGTTCTGCTGATGTTGCAAAGCAACACTTGTTGTAAAAGGTCTGAAGAGCGGGTTTTATTTTTCACAGGGTCAAGACATTTAGGCATTGTTTGATTATTCACTGCCAGAGAAAACAAAACTAAAATCACCGGCGTGTGTGAAATGCGCTATTCAAATAAATCAAACTTGACGCGCATTACCAAGTTTAATAACAAGAACAAACTGTGTTAAATACAATTTGAAGTAAAAAGGTATTCGTCTTACAGTGTTTTTTATACTTTCCCACAGTAAAGGATGTGAATAGTTATAATAGACTTAATTAGGAAGAAACGTTTATAATCCCCTGCGACATATGGGTGAGACGTGAGTGAAGAGTTGGGAAAAGAAACGAGATGTCCATGTCCATTGGGATAAAATGGACTAGGCCTATTGTTCAAATTCACGGAAAAATCGAGTGACCATATCCAGATTGCAAAACAGAATGAAAACGTGCTCTCTGACCATTATTTCCTTTCTAGGCTAAACAAAGCTTTGTGCTTCACTCCTGTGGTAATATTCACATGAAACAGCATTCACATACAAAACACTGGGTTAGTAAAAATTTTTTTAAAATTATTTTTTAAAAAGTAGAAAATAGTATTTATGTAAAGAGATAGGCTATATTCAAATAAAAAGAGCTCAACTCTTAAGTGGAAGGAACCTATTTTTCCCCCTCACGTGCAACCTAGCGGATGAATCATTATTTGGGTTAGTAAAAATAACGAAATGATGGTTTTAAGAGAATAGTATTTATGTAAAGAAAAGATATATAGTATATTATCTACCTATTTACCTAATTCCGGTTCTTCAAAGCTAACGGATTCAGTGTATTTTCGTTTTGTCATCTTAATTTGGTAATTATTTAAGTGAAAAATATTTAGTGTAGGCCTATATATTTTATTAATTTTATTTATATTTTATCTGATCTATAGATCTATAGGCTGTTTGCACGGTAAAATAAAATACATTTTGGCTGTCTGTAGATTCCTTCATGCACAACTATTCTCTCGGATGTTTCATATGCAAATGTTTTAACAGCGGCTGTTGTTTAGGGTCCTTGTCATCACGAGACAAATCGCAAATTGAACGCGTAGCTCAACTTGAATCGCCTTCTTTTGACTTAAAGTATACTGCCACGTTTTCTGTTCATGAGTTCCATTTTCACTTTCAACAGCGGCGTCATTACGTTCGACCAGCGGGGCGCGCATAGTGCAAGCCTAGGGTTCGGGTTCGGTGGAAATAAATTCTGAGGTTCGGCAGAAACCGAACCCAGTCAAAAAGCCCAATATTCGGCCGAATCCGAACCCGAACCCTGGATTCGGTGCATCCCTAATTAAAGGTCCTGTTATTTTTCAAACTTTAGTTAGTGTGTAATGTTGCTGTTAGAGCATAAATAATACCTGTAAAATTATAAAGCTCAAAGTTCAATGCCAAGCGAGATATTTTATTTAACAGAAGTTCCCTTTCAAAGCCTACAGCGAACGGCCGGCTTGGACTACATCCCTCTACTTCCTTCTTAAATTACGTCAGTAGAACAGTTTGTTAACTAACCTCCGCCCACAAGAGCAACAAAAAGGGAGCTTGGTCTTGTTGCTCTCCCACGTGGAGAAGAGGAAGTGTTGCGTTTGAGTGTGTTTGTCGCCATGTCGTCGAGACGCTGTTATTTTCATCCCAGAGTCAAATCACCTTTGTTTGGCTTTCCCAGGGACGCTGTACTTAGAGATCATTGAGCGCATACATCTCCCGTTACGGTAAGAGGCGTGACCTTTCCGTGCAACGTGCGCTAAGCTGCTGTTGAATCACAACACAGGAACCGGGCAACGTGCGCTAAGCTGCGGTCAAATCACAACACGGGAACCGCTGGCACAATCAGACCTTGTTACATATTTCTGAAGGAGGGACTTCATAGAACAAGGAACTCATTAGCCTGTTTTTAGGACAGTGAAAACAGCGGTGTACAGATAAGTAAATTGTGTGAAAAATACTGTTTTTTTACACGCGAAACATGAACACATGTTACATTGCACACTGTAAACACAATCAAAGCTTCAAAAAAACACGAAAAACGGGACCTTTAATGTCAGAATTTTGGGGTGAACTAACACTTGAAGGTAATCAGTCTTGTTAGTTTGTTTCATATTATCTCTAGTTTCAGTTGTTAAATCACGCATGGCCCCTCATTACTGTGGTTGGATGTAATTATGTCACGATAAAACTAAAGAAAACTAAGGTGAGGACTCGTGCAGTAAGGGATAGGTTTTATTAACAAAATAAACATAATCAAAAACAAAAACCCACAAGGGGGAGAACAAAACAAAACTTAAACCAACAAAACAACACCTTCAAAACAAACATACCAAATGGTCACGGAGAAAGGGAGTGGATCACAGGGAAGGAAGACATAGACAAGACAACGATCCGACGAAGACTGAACACACAAAGGAACTTATAAAGGGGACAAATCAAGCAGGGAAATGAGGGAACACAGGTGGGGCAAATAAAACCAATAACGAGATAACAAGGGTGGTGGGATCTAGACAGAGGCAATTTCTCAATATGCGTTCTTGTCTGTACTTGTGTTCTCATGGACTTGTGAAACATCATCAGTCGCTGCCCAAGTACTGTTCCAATTCAAAGTTCACATCAGGTTCACATCTAGCCAGCCAAACACAGTTAAAATCCCCGGTTGTGTCCTTGATCCGCCACGAGGTTGCATCGAGAAGAGACTTCAGACAGACCAGTATCCCAGAATTCATCTCGCACTAACAGACGCAAAGATCAGTACTTTGCTACTTGGTTGTGCACGAGCTTCTACTACTAAGAAAGTAACCCAGAGGAGAGCGACATTATCATCAATTGAAGTAATACTGTTTGCATGTGCTTTATAACAGAGCCTCAACGGGGTGCAGCATTGTTTTGTCACTTGCAACACATCCAGAATACACATCATTTCTGCTTAAAATAAGCCTAAAATGCAAAACAAGACCAATTTAGGATAGTAAGAGTTATTTTTAAGCACAAGCCTAATAAAACATTTGAAGTAAAAAATTGTTTTTTTATTTATTTATTACTTATATATTAGTATAAACTTGTGAAAATTAAAATATTAAATACAATTATAAAATGTGAAAATTAAAATATTAAATACAATTATAAAATGTGAAAATTAAAATATTAAATACAATTATAAAATGTTAAAATATTTGTTAAATAGTTTTATTTATCATATTTATGTTTTATTTTTGTAATGTGTTTTTGTTAAGTCATGTTATAATATCAAATCAAATCAAATCAAATCACTTTATTTGTCACACAGCTATATACACAAGTGCAACAGCAGGTGAAATTCTTAGGTGCAGTTCCGAGCAACATAGTAGTCACGACATGACATGTACAACATTTAAAGCAGCATCAGATTACACATCTGATGCGCCCACAATTACTCACAGCACAGTGAACTCTACAATAAACAATTTACACAATGTGAGTGTAGTTCTCACAGCTTTAAACAATATACACATACTTACAATATACATATACTTTAAACAATATACACTAAACATACACTAAACAATATACATTACGCTATAATAATAATAATATACAATGTACAGTATACATTATTATTCACAGTAGAGATCCAATGTACAATAGGTGCTATATGATAAATGATAAATAATAAATGATAAATAAATGTGTATATAGTGTGTGTATCTACAGTGGGTTGTGCTGAGTGATATTCTGTCAGTGTGTGTTATGATCCTGATGGATCAAGAGTTAAGTAGTCTGATTGCTTGTGGGAAGAAGCTGTTCTGGAGTCGGCTGGTGCGTGTTCTGATGCTGCGGTACCGTAATATTGGTGTGAACTGCTTGTTATTTACAATGGCAACTATTAACTGTTTTCATTTTTATTTAATTTTTTGCGGGTGCGTTGAATTGTATTAAATCCACATAAAAATCCTAATAATCAAACTAAATCATAGTAATTATTAATGTTAATAATAATAATATAGAGAGCCCACAACAACAACAACAAATAAACAAACAAAAACATTTAAAAAATGTACAGTGAGGAAAATAAGCAAGTTTTTTTGTAAGTTCTCCCACTTAGAAATCATGGAGGGGTCTGAAATTGTCATCGTATGTGCATGTCCACTGTGAGAGACATAATCTAAAAAAAAAAATCCAGAAATCACAATGTATGATTTTTTAACTATTTATTTGTATGATACAGCTGCAAATAAGTATTTGAACACCTGAGAAAATCAATGTTAATATTTGGTACAGTAGCCTTTGTTAGCAATTACAGAGGTCAAACGTTTCCTGTAGTTTTTCACCAGGTTTGCACACACTGCAGGAGGGATTTTGGCCCACTCCTCCACACAGATCTTCTCTAGATCAGTCAGGTTTCTGGCTTGTCGCTGAGAAACACGGAGTTTGAGCTCCCTCCAAAGATTCTCTATTGGGTTTAGGTCTGGAGACTGGCTAGGTCAGAACCTTGATATGCTTCTTACAGAGCCACTCCTTGGTTATCCTGGCTGTGTGCTTCGGGTCATTGTCATGTTGGAAAACCCAGCCTCAACCCATCTTCAATGCTCTAACTGAGGGAATGAGGTTGTTCCCCAAAATCTCGCAATACATGGCCCCGGTCATCCTCTCCTTAATACAGTGCAGTCGCCCTGTCCCATGTGCACCCCCATGCTTCACAGTAGGGATGGTGTTCTTGGGATGGTACTCATCATTCTTCTTCCTCCAAACACGTTTAGTGGAATTATGACCAAAAGGTTCTATTTTGGTCTCATCTGACTACATGACTTTCTCCCATGACTCCTCTGGATCATCCAAATGGTCATTGACAAGACGGGCCTTGACATGTGCTGGTTTAAGCAGGGGAACATTCCGTGCCATGCATGATTTCAAACTATGATATCTTAGTGTATTACCAACAGTAACCTTGGAAACAGTGGTCCCAGCTCTTTTCAGGTCATTGACCAGCTCCTCCCGTGTAGTTCTGGGCTAATTTCTCACCTTTCTTAGGATCATTGAGACCCCACAAGGTGAGATCTTGCATGGAGCCCCAGTCCGAGGGAGATTGACAGTCATGTTTAGCTTCTTCCATTTTCTAATGATTGCTCCAACAGTGGACCTTTTTTCACCAAGCTGCTTGGCAATTTCCCCGTAGCCCTTTCCAGCCTTGTGGAGGTGTACAATTTTGACTCTAGTGTCTTTGGACAGCTCTTTGGTCTTGGCCATGTTAGTAGTTGGATTATTACTGATTGTATGGGGTGGACAGGTGTCTTTATGCAGCTAACAACCTCAATCAGGTGCATCTAATTTAGGATAATAAATGGAGTGGAGGTGGACATTTTAAAGGCAGACTAACAGGTCAGAATTCTAGCTGATAGACAGGTGTTCAAATACTTATTTGCAGCTGTATCATACAAATAAATAGTAAAAAAATCATATATTGTGATTTCTGGATTTTTTTTTTTTGATTATGTCTCTCACAGTGGACATGCACCTACGATGACAATTTCAGACCCCTCCATGAGTTCCAAGTGGGAGAACTTGCAAAATAGCAGGGTGTTCAAATACTTATTTTCCTCGCTGTATTGTACCGTTTTTTTAATTAAAAGATAATAACAAATGAGATTTTAGTGATATTTGACCACTCAAATAAGAAATGTCCCCGGTTTCCATTTCAGAAATCTGGTCACCTTACCTAAACCACATATTAATGTTTAATATAGGCCTATTAATTTTTAAATCTAAACGAAAAGCAGCAGGGTTGTGTTTTATACTTCGTTTTGTTATAAATATATAAGATAATCAATGTAGCTACGCGTTGCCTGAACAAAATTTGTGGCTAATATGTTTACAATTTATTTAATTTTTTTTTAATTAAAAGAGGCAGTGGTTTTTTATGACATATTTCGTTTTATTGTAGCCTAAAATATACATTTCTCTATACCAAGTAGGCCTTCGCGAACTTCTGACTTGCGTCCGTGGTATTTCAGGCTTGCCAAGTTCAACTCCGGAGAACGAGGACGGGAGGACAGTAGTCCGGAACAGCAGCGTTCTTGATAGTGTTATTCAATGTATATATGTATATTTTAGGCTACAATAAAACAAAATATATGATAAAACACCACTCTGCTTCTTTTCATTTTCATTAAAAAATATTAAACATATTTTAGCCACACAAATGTATTGCAGGCAATGTATTATCTTGCATACTTATAACAAAACGAAATATTAAAAACGTCTCGGTTACGTATGGTAACCCTTGTTCCCGGAAGGAGGGAACGGAGACGTACGTCGGACGTCACCGACGAATTGGGATCACTTCAGGGAGCCCCTATCAACTTCGAGATATAGAGAACAGGCCAATGGCCCATTGGCGTGCGAGATTTGCATCTCGCGCTCCGCCCCGCGCCGCGGGTATAAACAGGAAGCGAGAGCGAATGCACGCTGTTTTTCACTGAGGAGCCGAACTTAGTGACTCGGCCATGCATTGATGGTACAGCAACTGTGGCGACGGGACGTACGTCTCCGTTCCCTCCTTCAGGGAACGAGGGTTACCATACGTAACCGAGACGTTCCCTTTCAGTCGGTCACGTTCGACGTACGTCGGACGTCACTGACGAATTGGGATCCCTTTGGAAAACACCACAGTTACTACCACTTCCAGCGCCCAGTGATGAGCCCCTCAGACCCCGTCTGTTAGCGGGCAGGGAAATTCACGCAGGGAGAGTCAAAAAGCTGCAGTTCAGCAAGACCCATTCAGCTGACTTTATTGGATAACGCTGGGAAAGCGTGCCCGTGGAGGCAGCTGCGGAAGCCACATCATACCCGGAGGGAGTTACCATGTGGAGAATACGCGTATGGGCTGGCCGTGGGCAGCACAACATACGGAAGTCCCAGGGGCGGCCCAGCCACTAGAGGCGGGGGAACAACACCTTACTGAGACGGCAGAGGAGCTCTGCCGAGGGAAAGACACGGGCTCGCCGTAGGGAGCCGTACCGTGAAAGAATACACACATGGGACCGCCGTGGGGGTCACAACATATGGAACCCAGCCTAAGACCCGTTCCACCAATGCATACGAGTGTTAGACCTGGCGTCGGACGCTCTGCCACATCCGACTGCCGCTGTCGTCCACACACCACTGAGAAGAGGGGAATGAGAGTGGCGAGGCTTTGTAGCATCACACACTGCCATTCTCGCCCTCTTGTGGGGAGGGGAATGAGAACGGCGAGGCTTTGTAGCGTCAGAAGCTGCCATTCCTGAACTCCCGAGACCCAGAGGTATTGGAACTGCTCTTGAGAATTTCGGTACCACTGGCTGTTTTTAACACCAGTGGCGGAACAAAATTACTAATGGTTTTCCACCCGTCCCTCCTCCGAGCGAAGAACAGTTCCTGACCAAATCAGGGGTCAATGGTGTTTCTGGACCAGGGTGGACATTGTATGGCCAAGGGCCAGCGCTGTGCGCAGCTCAACCTCGGCTCAGAACTACCCTCGTGCACTAAGCAGGGCGGAGGTGGCCTGCCAGTGGCACTGCCACCCCACCTATGAGGATAGTGAGAGAGAGGAAAACTTAATACAGATTATGGCCCTATTGGTGCTCCATATTTTGGCACCAAATAGTTCCACAATGCCAAAGCCTTCCAATGCATATCCGGGAAAAAACAAGGGGCGGGCAAGGCGATTTATGCGTTGCACTATGCCTCAGCCACCCAGGAAAGCATGGCTGTCAAGTATGAATCTGATTCAGCACAAGCGCCCACTATTATAGTGGGAATCTCAGCATCATCTTCATTTTCAACACATAACAGCCCTCTCTCCGATGCAGCGATTGACATCTGTCCTCTGCTAGAGCCCCAAATGAAACGCTAGGTCCCCTTCTTTTAAGGACCAGCAATCTCATCTGTAAGCTACCAGCAGACATGTGAGATAGTGAGTGTGGCCGTGAGACGGCACACGGCGCGCTGAACACTCAAGCCCTTATGAAAAAGGCAAGATGAACAACGCGCCGACGTGGCTATGCTCTCATGAGAGAGCATAGACCACCCACAAACACAGTCTCAACATGCTTGTGATGCGATAGAGGAGTGGGGGGCCCACGGAGGTGTACTCGGCAGGGAAGCCTCACTGTAATCCTCAGGTCACCCAGGCTTATCAGCCAAAGTAGCCCCTTTTTTGGTGCACCAGAAAAGAGACTAGATCGGGGTATAAGCGAAGGGACTCAACCCCGTTTGAGGTATTGTAACAACAATAAGTTCTGGGGAATAATTAATTCAAATGGTATGAATATTCATGAGTTTATGAATATTATTAGCTTGTTGTACAGAAAAATTAACGTATAACGGAACATTTAATCATTTAAAAGTAACCTTTATCCAAATTGATTTCTTCATCAATTATCAATCTTACAAACCTTAAGAAACATTGACTTGTTTGATCAGGACAAATAATATCTCTTATGTTTGCACAATTTATATTACTAAGGTAGTAATACATGAAAATCAAGCTTAAATGGGTAGCTTAGATCTTACGCTTCAGTGACTTCGAGATTTGTGAGCAAAACAATACGGATTCAATTTAATGCAATTATTGGGTTTTAATAAAACAACTACAGAATACAAAGCTACGAATCACACGGGGGTAAATATGCATATATATATAGGAGAAACAAAATGATATGGTACAAACAAGGAAAAATCAAACTTAATAGAATCAAATCAGAAGGAAAAGAATGATGGAAAGAGAGAATTCACGAGGGAGAGAGAGAGAGAGAGAGAGAGAGAGAGAGAGAGAGAGAGAGAGAGAGAGGCAGACAGTTCAAATCACTTCACCAAAAACCCTTCAGACATTTATGATTTCGTGAATCAGGATTAATTAAGACAACCTCGTACAAGCAGTTAAAGGTGAAATATAATACTTGCATTAGGCTCTCTCGTGTACGTGTCTGAGTTTGAATCGTCGTGGAAGTTCGCTAAGGAGGTGAGTCCGGAGAATTTCGGTGAAGTTCAGGAAAGTCGCTCCAGAAGTTGCAAGTCTCTCAGTCTTGGCTGGGTGCCAAAGGAATCCCTCTCTCAATGGCAAGAAATGCGTGTCTCTCTCGGAATGGCAAGGATGCCAAGTGGCCCTTCCTCTCAGTGGCAGAATGCCAGGGTGGTCTTTTCGGGATGGCAAGGATGCCGTGTCTCTCTCAATGGCAAGGAAGCACTGAGTTAATGATAAACTTCTGCTCTTATAGACGGAGTGGCCGAGCCCGTTTTATTGAAGGATCCAATCACGTCCGTGGAAAGAGAAGGCGCGAGTTTTTCATTGTTCTTTGTTCGTGGACACCCCTTGCTCTGAGTTAATCAGTAGGGTGGAAGTTCTAAAGCCTCTATTTCTTCAGAAAGCTGGTATTTTTGTAATAATGCATCTTGTAGTAATCTGTGAACGATATTCGGTACATTCGGGTTTCTGCGATCGAGAAGATACCAAAACACTATCGTTCTGTGATTTTAGAATACAGAGGCACAAGCATTTTTACAATTAGTGGCATACCAAATCAATTTTACATACAGTAAACATCCTAGCGATTCTAATCCATCCTATGAAGACATTACCACAACAAAATATATATATTTAAACGTTATTGAGGCTGTTTTTGGGTCCATATGTATGTGTATGTGAGATGAGTCCGAAAGTTCAGTGTGTTCAACTATGTGTGTGTGCGCTCATTCGCACAAAAGACTATGTGTGTGTATTGTTTCGAAACTTCACGTGGTCATCTGTGTGTGTGCGTGCGCTGAAGTCAGCAAAACAATCCCGTCTATGTATTGCGCCGGTTGTACACAGGATATGGGTGTGTGTGAGGAGTCACATGACTGCCTAAGGTGGTGAAGTCTGTGAAGAACTATTCAACTCTTGAGCTGTTCATTAACCTTAAGTAGCCAGTCCATAACGAACCTCTGTTTGGCATGATCTGATCAGCAGAGTCATGAGATAATGATGATGAGTCCAAGATTTGGACTTCCTGCCATCTGGCTTGAGTGAATCAATGCTGTTACAGTATCATAGTCTCGACCACGCATCGGAGGCGCCGAGTGACGTGCCTGGGTTGCCGTGTCACCCGGCAGCTAGACGGCAGCGCTGAACACTCAAACCCTCAGGCGGAAGGTGAGATGAACAGCGCGTCGACGTGATCCCGTTCCCCTGAGAGAACATGGATCACCCACGAACACAGTCTCAACATTTTATGCGAGAGGGATCGTGGCCATCAGGACAGGAAACAACCGCATCCAGAAACGCACGAGTGGAATGACGTCTTGAAAAAGACGCAGTGTCACACCCATGTTGCTCTTTTGTGAGGAAACGCTCTTTCAACAGTGCTGAAGCACCCAGGGGAAGACCGCGGCAGCACACAGGAGGTAAGTGCAGTCCTGTGTCTGCACTCACTGAAACAAACGCCCTCACCAAACCAACAGTTGCTGTGAGAACAGCAGTTTGTTATGCTGATGCAGCGGTGAGCACGCGATCGCGCTGATTGTGCCTTTTCGCCAACACAAAGCGTCCTTCTCGTTCTCTGGAGCATCTCTCTTGCAGATAGGCTCTTTTTTAGAAAAGCAGTCTTGCTTCATCAACGCCGTTCGGCTCCGAAGTGAATGACAGTGGCATTCGCTCTCGCTTCCTGTTTATACCCGCGGCGCGGGGCGGAGCGCGAGATGCAAATCTCGCACGCCAATGGCCCATTGGCCTGTTCTTTATATCTCGAAGCTGATAGGGGCTCCCTGAAGTGATCCCAATTTGTCGGTGACGTCCGACGTACGTCGAACGTGACCGACTGAAAGGGAACCCTGCCTCTTTTCGTTTACATAAAAAAAAACATTAATATGTGGTTCAGACTAGGGATGGGCGATATGGCCTAAAATCCATATTGCGATATACATTGCAGCCTCTTGCGATAACGATATATATTGCGATATAAAAGTTATAATAGAACCATTTCAGAACGGGTTAGACCCTAAGGAAAGCCAAACTGCTAAATGTTTTTTTTTTTTTTTTAAAGAAAGAAACATATGTAGTTTTGAGAACATGTATTGTGCAAAACTGTAATTATTATAACATATTGTTGCAGATAAATAAAATTCAAGTACACTAGCTGCAGAGACTTTAACAAAAAAAAACGTTTTAAAAAACGTTTTAAAAACGTCCTGTACACGCTTATCCATATAATGGCAGTGAATAGCGACCAGGCTAAAACTTTACAAAAATTATACAAAAGTATCACGCAATGATACAGGGAGATGCATGCCAGATCTGTACCAATTTCGGTACCAATTTTTTTATTTATTTAAGTATTTAAAAAAATTAAATGCAATTCAATAAGTTTATTATTTATGATGATAATCATTATATATCATTATAAGTAAATAATACATAAATATTTAAAGGCTGTATGCTGTTTAAAAGTAAACATTGTTTACTTTTACTGTACTTGTTTACAGATCAAGTTAAAAATAAGCAACCATCTAGGCAAAATGTTTATTATTATTAGTTGAGAATAATTATTATCACATAGAGACAAAGTTAAATCTATTAAATCCTAATATATTCTGAAAAATTTCTCACGTTAAACCAAACTTTTATTTTGACGGGTTGCCGTGAACACCTTTGAGTGACAGTTCATTTTATGATATGACAGTTTTCTCAAATGAAATGGTAAATACCTCTATAGCAGTGTTTCCCAACCTTTTTTCAGTCATGGCACCCTTTGAAAATGTTCTCCATTTTGTGGCACCCCCTCGCATACGTTACGCTAGGGGTATAACAGGGGTATAATAGGGGTATAACAAATTGCTCACGGTTCGGTTTGTGTCACGGTTTTAGGTTCACGGTTTCGGTACAGTTCAGTATTTGCTATGTTCTGGGAAAAAAGGACTACTGTCAAATAAAAATAAAGAAAATAATAAGAGCAAATAATTTAAATACAAGCAGCAGCACAAATAAATAATTTTGAGAAAAGATACTAATAAAATAAACTATGCTTTTCAGGTTTTTCAGGTAGCCTACGTCTAACATTAGTTTTCAGGTTCAGAAAATGATCAGATGTAAAATAACATTGCATATTTGACTGTATAAATTAAAGATTAATCCTATTAAACTTACAAAAGCATTTCAATCAAGAGCAGTGAGTGATGTCTTTTTCTTTTGTTGTTTGACATTAAACAGACAGCAATAAAGGCTACTGCCCCTTTAAGACCTAATGCATGGATATGCGTTGTCTTTCTCGACTGTATAGAGTTTACTTAAGGCATATACAGACTATGTCTGCTAGAATACTCATTAGGATGGACATGTTGACATACTTTTTGTGTGAGTTTGTCCGTTCAAGAGCAAGACTTGAAAGATAACTCAATATTTGCTCGCTGTGAGACGTGTGCGCGCTTTCGGATGAGTGCACAGATCACAGATCGCACGCGCCCGCTCATCTGTGCGTCGGGCGGCTTAAATCCGAACCAAGTCCAAACAATGGATGTTGCACCGGCCTTTTTTACCAGCTCCTCCGTTTCGCTTTCAGCTATGTTTACTCAAGATGACCAATACGATGATGCATTGCTGCCAACTGCAGCTCGTGGCTCTAAATTTCGCGGGTAGATTCAGTAATCAACGTGCATTATCGTGATAGACTTAAAATCTCTATCGTAGGCCAATTTTGTATCGTTTATATCGCATATCGTTTATATCGCCCATTACTAGTTCAGACAAGTGACATAAAACACAACCCAGTCTATTTTTGTTTATTTTTTGTTAAATGTCAGTTTATGTGTTTAATAGCCTAAAAATATAAAGTTATGAAACTTCACTTTGCCCTCAATCAAAACGATTTGCCAGGGAACAAATTATAGATTCATGAGACCAAAGATCGCCCGTTAGAAGACGAATTATCAGAGCCAGCGGCAGACGTCAAAAGGACTAGCTGTGTTAAGGCTGCTCACGGCGGGGAGAGCGCCCGCTGATTGACTGGATTTCACACCTCCGAAAACGCCAGATCAAATTTTCAAAAAGGCGCTCTCTTTATAAATAAACCACATATTTGAGCTTTGAACAAGTACATTCTCGCCTGAAAAAGTCTTAATACTACAACCCCAAATCAGAAAAAGTTGGGACAGTATGGAAAACACACACAAAAAAAAGAAGTGATTTCTAAATTTACTTTGACTTGTATTTCATTGCAGACAATATGAACACAAAATATTTTATGTTTTGTCTGGTCAACTTCATGTCATTTGTAAATATGCATCCTTTCCTGTCATTCAGACCTGCAACACATTTAAAAAAAAGTTGGGACAGTAAAGCATTTACCACTTTGTAATGTTGCCATTCCTTTTCGCAACACTTAAAAGACATTTAGGGACTGAAGACACCAAGTGATGAAGTGTTTCAGGTGTAATTTTGTCCCATTCTTCCTGCAAACAAGTCTTAAGGTGGGCAACAGTGCGCGGTCTTCGTTGTCGCATTTTGTGCTTCACATTCTCTATTGGAGACAGGTCGGGACTGCAGGCAGGCCAGTTTTTTAAATGTGTTGCAGGTCTGAATGACAGGAAAGGATGCATATTTACAAATTACATGAAGTTGACCAGACAAAACAATATTGTCTGCAATGAAATACAAGTCAAAGTAAATTTAGAAATCACTTTTTTTTTTTTTTTTTTTGCGTTTTCCATACTGTCCCAACTTTTTCTGATTTGGGGGTTTACATTTTGTGAAACATTAACAGTATTTTTAAATTACGCGGGGGTTTCTCATCTGCTATTGACGTTCGCTGGTCGGTGCAAGATGCATTCTGGGATACCGGTCTGTCTGAAGTCCACAATGCTGCATCCCAATTCGCATACTATCCGTACTAAATAGTATGCGAAAAAAGAATTAGTATGTCCCAAATCGTAGTATGTTGAAAAGACTATTCTAAAGATTCCCTGATGGTCTACTATTTCTGGTCAGAATTCGAAGTGCAGATTGATGCGCACTCTAACGGCTGATATGGCCCACAACCCATTGCGAGATGGACGATTCGATTAGAACTCGATTAGAACGTGGATAAAAAGTGTTTAAAAACTACAAACATGACGGTTATGCGAGTCCGACAGAGAGGGTTAGATAAAGGGGTTTGAGTGAGCAATTATCAGTATTTATCCTGACGAAAATATATTTATTTAGTGTTAGCCACATTATATTTCACCTGCAGCAGCTTTGTGAACTTTTGTAATGATACATTTGGCCATTAACTTTGCAAACACATGAGAGGAGTCTCTGCATTAAAGACCCACTAATGGCAGATCAACGTGCTACTACATTTCTCTCCGATACGGTAAGAAATAAAATTGAATGTGGAGGATTTGAACTGTGACGATGATTGACAGGGCAGTTTAAACGGTGACGGGATGCACGTAACTAGCGACAGAGTCCGTTAAAGATGACGAAGTAGTATGTCCCAAAGCTTGCATACTCTTCTGCTACACACTCAAAAGTATGTACTTTTTCTTCACAAAAAGAGTACATACTTTTAGGTCGTAGTATAAGTAGGCGAATTGGGACGCAGCACAAGTCTCCTCTCGATGTATCCTCGATAAAAGGGGCGGATCAAGGACACATCCAGGGATTTGAACTGTACTTGGCTAGATGTGAACTTTGAATTGGAACAGGACTTGGGAAGCAACTGATGACGTTTTACAATTGACGACTGATGACGATTCCTCCCATCCTCTGGAGTTTGTTCTCCCAAGTCGAACTTGCATGTCTGAACTACCAAGGACGCAAGTCAGAAGTTTGCGTACTTGGTATTGAGAAATGGCCAGAGACAGGAAAATTACAAAACACCACATGTGCTACACGAGACAGGACAGGCATGTGACACAAATTATAGTTTCTGTAAAACAGACTGTAGTATTTATAGTTGCCTAAAGACATTTAACCCCTTAACAGTCACACCCCTTGTTGAGAATACACATGAAAATGCACTATCCAAACTTAAAGGGCTGTAATTCAAGAATGCTTTGGAATATAGACCTAAATTTGGTCTTGTTTTAAAGCACTCAGCGGATTATTGCTGAAGTGAAAGCAATTCAAAATATGAAAGGATGAAAAAGTTATGGAAGTCTAAATTTGCTGTAAATAAAAAATACTGTACTAATTTTTTTTTTTATATATATGAAATATATATTTTAGAAAACTATTTTTAATCTGAAATTACTATAAAATCAAAGCCATATGTCTAACCAAGTTTAACCAAGAGTAGTGTTCCAAATTTGAAGTTGATATCACAAAAATTGTAGTTCCCATGAGATTTTGTTTAGGCGCTATACCAAAAATAGCAACCAGATGTCATTGAAATTTCATTGATTGTTTTTTTATATGCATTTTCCTGTAAATTTCTGTCCAAATGTCACTTCCATCACAAAACGGTCACCAAATATGGAACTTTGATACTCAGACCTTTCCGACGATATGTGTTGTCGTGGAAAAATTTCAACTATCACTGCATTACTGAATAAGAGACAAAACCTTGCCCAATTGTCTTTATAAAGATTTAATTTCTTGTAAGAAATGAGTCACAGTCATACAGCCATCTTCAATGTCTGCAGAGTGCACTAACTAGACATAACAGCACTCAGAAACAGCTTTTATCAGTTTCCCAAACAAAATCACTCCTGTACATTTCCACACATGACAAGAAAAGCAGCACTTGCTCAAATCCCCGAGTGTGCTGTTCATTTTAACTCTGATCCCTACGTTTAGGCCATCCTGACCCCTGAGTGTCAAATCCCAGTCTTCATGTCTCCTGTACAAAACATGTTTTCCATGTGTAAGTGTAGAACGTGTTCTCTATATTCTGTATATGACCTTTTACCTAGTAAGCTGGTTCTGTATGAATATATGCAAATCAATAAACATTTCATGCGCAATGTTTAATGTATAGCTATGATTACATTTTCCCATAACAGTGTTTTGTCAAGATTATAAAAGATTTTGATTATAAAGTAGTTAAAATAAATGTTGTAATATGAAACATGACACCGCCCACTAGGGGGAGGAGCCTGCTAGAAGAATTTAAAATACAATTTCCATGGTAACGCAACGTCCAATTTCAAAACAGTTTTCACAGGATGAATTTTGAGTTCGTAAGCTTTCGAATGATACCTAATTTTTGATAATTACTGAAATATATGATACAAAAAAGGCGATCAAAAAAAGAGTGTCAGGTGGTCCGCCAGCGGGACGGTGACAGTTAAGAGAACTATAAATAGCTATAGACTGCAATAGCTGTAAAACAATAAATTGTATTCCCTATCTTTTTTTAATACATTTTATAGAATATGTAAAAATCAAAAAATAATTTGGGGTAGAGATAGGACCCATGTCGTGGATAATTCATTGCCACATTCAAAAGGGCTGGATTGCACTGTGATTTGAACTGGTTTGAGGAGTGTGTGCACAGTTCAATCATGTCTGTGTTTTGTGTGTCCATTGGACCATGCAGATGATAGGTCTCTTCTGCATGATTCAATCGAGTAGCGCTGTGTTTGAGTGCTTCACTTTTCATGTTGCCTAAGCAAGCAGTGCATAATCAGAAATAATTTTTCAAAAAATAGCCTCACCTGCAGGAAAAATGGTCATAAGTGCCTGTTGTAATTATTCTCTTTCTACAGATTCTCTCCTCAACAGAACGGGTCGTTCAGTGAAACAGAAATTAAAAAAAGGTTACTGGCATTGAATGTGTCTTTTCAAGTGCCTACTTTACCAGAGGAAATTATAGAACCATCTATGGAGACATTATTCTCATACGTGTACTATGGGAATTGGGATTTCCTGCTGGATCTGTACTCACATGTGAAGGACTATGAGACTCAAACAGACAAGAGTGTCCTTCCAGTATTTCATCCAGTTTATCAGTCAGCTCCTGCAGTCTGGAGCATAAACCTCTCAGAGAGAAAGAGCTCCATCCTCCTAGAAGTGCTGAAACTCCAAACAGAGAAGAAACCAGTAGAGCTGAGAGACTGGACAGATGAAGAGAGTGAAGTGAGGGGATTCCTCCAGTGTCTGCCCTACATATCACAACTGAGGTACAGTAAGAGTCTCATAAATTACAGTTTTACAATTTGGGATCATCTAGGGCATGGGTTTCCAACCACGTTGCTGGAGCAAAATGGATAGATGTGGGAAGCGTTCTGGGGCGCTGAGCAAAAAAAGAAAAAGGGGAAATGATAAGCTTAACCTATTGTTTACCCATTGTAAAACGGGGGTAGAACGTTAGTGATAAAAAATAACTAGGAAAGCATCGAAACGAAGAATGATTAAGATTTTATTATTCAGTGTAAACAGCGATTGATAATGGATAGTGTCTGTCTCTTTGTGAAAGGGTTTCTTGGAAAAATCAAAACAAATGAGCGTAACAGCTCACAGAAGAAACTGAGGTAAAAATTCAAAATGTTAAAGGTCCCATGGCATGAAAATTTAATTTTATAAGGTTTTTTTTAACATTAATATGAGTTCCCCTAGCCTGTATATGGTCCCAAAGTGGCTAGAAATTTGATGGGTGTAAACCGAGTTCTGGCTGTCCTGCTCTGCCTTTGAGAAAATGAAAGCTAAGACAAGCTGATCTGGAATCTTGCCTGTTATGTCGTCATACGGGGAAAGGTTACCTCCCCTTCCTCTGTTTGCCCGCCCAGAGCATTCAGAGAAAATGGATTCAGTTTATGTCAGCACAGGCTTTACAAACAGACTTTTATGATATGGATTCGACAGCACCGCGACAAACAGTGAGTAACAGTGTTCATTAATACCTGATCTGTGATCAGTGATTTCTGATGTGTAGCTAATCATTCAAGTTCACTCAGACTTTCTTTCTAGATCGTTTAACGATCGCCGTATTGATGCCCTAAGTATAATGCATCAGTGAATCACGATCGTTTCTGTTAGTAGCATGAAACAAATCCGTTATTTAAGTGATTAAACTATAAAGAACACTCTCTTTATAATGTTTGGATCTGTCAACCACACGTCGCGAGTGTATCTACACACTTGCCCAAGCTGCCATTATAATAAATGACGCTGTTATGCAGCGCAGCGAAGCTCTTACTGTATTCATATCGACGTCGTGTTTGCTGTTAGTTGTGGTGAAAGCATTTTGTGAGAGAAAACGCGCTGCAATGACGAGATCACTGCATTCACGCAACAGACTGTCTGTGGAGCCGTTCATGTGATCAGAAAAGATCTAAAAAGAATGCTATAATCCACACTTTGACGATTCGTTCATCTCAACAGCTGTAATGGTACATTACATGTGTTACAAAGTTCGTAGTATAAGAGTCGACGTGACTGGGACTGTTTATTCAGAACTCTCAGATACAAACAAAATAAGCTTGCGCTAACAGCACAGCGCTCTCAACACTTCCGCCAGCTCTCCATAGTTCATGAGTGCCCAGTCAGTCTCACTCTCTCCTGCAGTGCATGCAGTGCCTCACTAAACCCCAGGGCCAGGGCCAGGCCCAGGGCCGTTTGAAGGAATTTGGGGGCCCCAAGCAAAATGGACATGGAGGCCCCCCCAATAAAACTTACTTGCAGATGCAGTAAGGGTTACTAGTTGGTTTGTAAACTGTCTCTGGATGGTTATTATAAAGTTGCAACAGATGACTATAATATCTTGTTAAATAGTTAATAAACAGTATCAGTAAAACATGTGGGTTGTCCTGATACTGTACTTCAAAATGTAACAGTGTAAAAATTGCCACACAGAATAAAGTAACTGTTTAAGATCCATTGGTAACTTATAAAAATAATGTCATATTTGCATAAACTGTCACTACCGTATATCCCGACACTAGCACATTAAGATAAGCTATGAAAAAATCATGTTCCTCTGCCTCTTTCTGGTTAAATAATGTTTATAATAATAGTTAATATAGAATGCTATATTAACTATTCCAGGTTATTTATGCATAGCATAAATAGTTAGTATAGCATATGCTATGCCACTTTCATCAAAACCTATTACAAAGTCAAGTCAAGTCAACTTTATTTATATAGCGCTTTTAACAATGCAGATTGTTTCAAAGCAGCTTCACAGTGTTAAACAGGAAAATAATGCAACAGAATTTTATTCAGCCGTATAGCCATTCCGGAGAAAACAGTGATGTCATCAGTTCATACAAAGCTATAATAATGTCATTAAATACGATAAACAGTGATTCTGGAACAGATCTGCGTCTTTCTTATCCCATTAAAAAACATATTACAGTATGAAAAAAAAGTTGCTGATTTGCCGTCAGGCAGGTAAGTTAGCTAACATAAACATATTTTTGCTAGTCTACCTGCTGCAAAATTACACAATTTTTGTACAAGACAAGTAGAGCTATTTTATCCAGTGTAATTTATCTCTTCCCACTATCTTGTTTTTTCTTATCCTCCTCTTCCTTCCTCTTTTTTCTTTTCTGGCTTCCTGAAGCATAATTCCGCTTCATGATGACTGCCGAGGAGGTTTTGTATTTTGCCGGCAGCAGAGATCGCGTGGTTGGCTGGCTGCTGTCAGCGACTAGAGGGACCCCCTTGAGGGGGATCCCAATAACAGTGTCATTGCACTTTACTGCATTGACTATCAAAGGGGCGCTCACACAGTTTGTCGTTGCATTTTATTCTTAACCTGTTGTTGTCTTGGGGCCCCAGGCCAGCTCGGGGCCCCAAGCAATTGCTTGGTTTGCCTGCTTTGTCGCGACGGGCCTGCCACCGCCACATAATCTAACACTCATTTCAAATGCAAAGATGTCAGCCAATCCAACTGAAGTCTCACTGCAGACACGCCCCTTGAAACAGGGCATTCAGCCAGAGGGGTAATAACAGTATAGAAAAAATGCCTTTTATTTCTAAATTATGACATTTTTTGATGTAAAAATCATACTATCAATATAAGTACACATCAGGAAACATTATAAAATAATAGAAAAATGCCATGCCATGGGACCTTTAAGTATTTTTCGATTCAGCGTTTTGAACAAATCGTTTGAAAGAATGACTCAATGACTCACTCATTAAGATGGTCACTTGCCGCCACCTATTGGCGGTTTAGTTTCATGTTTAAAAGTAGGCTATCAGTGTATTATTTTCATACTTGTATACTATTCAAACATTTATTTAAAAAAGCTTAAAGGGATTGTTCACCATTTCACACAAAAATGTAAATTATAGAATATAATAGAATATAAAATATAGATTACTTTGTTTCTTCAGTAGAACACAAATGAAGATTTTCAACTTTTAATTAAAAAAAAAACATGCACAGACAAATCCATATTAAACACAGCGGCTCGTGACAACACATTGATGTCTTAAGACACAAAACAATTGGTTTGTGTGAGAAACCGAACAGTAATATAATTTTTTACCTCTAATGCATCACTATGTCCAACAGCCTTCAGTGCGCGATCACTTGCGGTGAGTGAAGTCAATGTACAATGTACGATCTTTATCTGATCTCTAGATCTCTAGCCATCTACTGGAAAACAAACACTTTAAAAATTAAAATACTAAAATTTTTACCAACTATGCCACTATGACTTTATTTTTATTTTTTTAATTTAAATTTATGTTTAGAGATTTTAGACAATCATTATTATAACAATAAAAACGTGGTTAGATATAAGTAGCTAAACATTTAATATTTGACAACTGTTTATGATAGAATTTCACCATATTTTATTAAAATATGTTATAAGACACGTTTTGCACTTTTGACATATTAGTGAATATTGAATGTGTGCATATTTTAAATAGAATACTATTAGCAAAGAGTTCAGCCTAAATGGATTACCTCACATCTAGGCTACAATTAGACTAGAACTTCTTTTATCCCTTTTAATCCTTATTTTATTTTCCAGGTATCATTATATGCTTGGTCTGTGTTTTCATTGCATTTCCAATTTTGACCAGCATGAGTCGCCATTTGTGTGTGTTTTGTGCATATCTCGCATGTATTTCTGGATTACAGTGCGGGTTTCTGGATCTGATTTCACTCGAAATATAATGGAAATTCAAGCTCTTTTCGGGAAAGACGGCCGGATCATTTTTAGATGATCATTTATGTATTATTATTATATTTATAGACAAGATAATTTCAGGTATGTTAAAAGCATTATCATTTCAACGTTTCTGTTATGGCATCTGTTAAAGTAACGGGTTTTCGGTCAAAAATCACAGTTCTTCATTCCAGATAATTTACCTCAAGTACGCACCAACGGAGAAGCTTTTCCATTGGCTGCAGTCTGCAATATTGGCCAATCACAAAAGTTGACATTGCGCAGCCATTATCACAGAATATTCCGCTACGTTTTTATTATTATACATTACATTACGTTTATAATGTGGCTATTATATTGTACAATTTACATTTACATTTATGCATTTGGCAGACGCTTTTATCCAAAGCGACTTACAGTGCCCTTATTACAGGGACAATCCCCCTGGAGCAACATGGAGTAAAGTGCCTTGCTCAAGGACACACTGGTGGTGACCGCTGGGATCAAACCAGCAACCTTCTGCGTATCAGTTCCATGGTTTAACCCACCGGACCACTATCTCACATACAATATTGTACAATATTGTACAATATTGAGTGGCTAAAATATAGAAATCCTTTTAATTAAAAACTGGAATTTTTCAACTGGAACTCCATCCCCCCTCGAAATTCACTCCCCGGACTCCGTCCCCCTGCGTACCCCCCCATTTCCACCCCTGTATATACATAATCGTGAAGGTCTCTAGAATTATCCAAACAAAACAACAGATCTATAGTTATTTGTACACTTAGTCAAAAGTCCAAGCGGCAACTATAGTTGCCGGTGGGCAAATGCCTTGTAAGTACATCCATCCATCATCTTCCGCTTATCCGGGGCCGGGTCGCGGGGGCAACAGTCTAAGCAGAGACGCCCAGACTTCCCTCTCCCTAGCCACTTCCTCCAGCTCTTCCTGGGAAACCCCGAGGCATTCCCAGGCCAGCCGGGAGACATAATCCCTCCAGCGTGTCCTAGGTCTTCCCCGGGGCCTCCTCCCGGTGGAACGTGCCTGGAACACCTCCCTGGGAAGGCGTCCAGGAGGCATCCAAAATAGATGCCCAAGCCACCTCAGCTGGCTCCTCTCGATGTGGAGGAGCACCGGCTCTACTCTGAGCTCCTCCCGAGTGACCGAGCTTCTCACCCTTTCTCTAAGGGAGCGCCCAGCCACCCTATGGAGAAGGCTCATTTCAGCCGCCTGTATCCGGGATCTTGTCCTTTCGGTCTTGACCCACAGCTCATGACCATAAGTGAGAGTAGGAACGTAGATCGACCAGTAAATCGAGAGCTTTGCCTTACAGCTCAGCTCCTTCTTTACCATGACAGACCGGTACATCGACTGCATTACTGCAGAAGCTGCACCGATCCGTCTGTCAATCTCCCGTTCCATCCTTCCCTCACTCGTGAACAAGACCCCAAGATACCTGAACTCCTCCACTTGAGGTAGGAACTCTCCACCAACCTTAAGTGGGCAATCCACCCTTTTCCGACTGAGAACCATGGCCTCGGACTTGGAGGTGCTGATTCTCATCCCAGCCGCTTCATACTCGGCTGCAAACCACCCCAGTGCACGCTGAAGGTCCTGGTCTGAGGAGGCCAACACGACAACATCATCCGCAAAAAGCAGCGTCGAAATCGTATGGTCCCCAAACCGGACACTCTCCGGTCCTTGGCTGCACCTAGAAATTCTGTCCATAAAAATTATGAAAAGAACCGGTGACAAAGGGCAGCCCTGCCGGAGTCCAACATGCATCGGAAACAGGTCTGACTTACTGCCGGCAATGCGAACCAAGCTCTTGCTCCGGTCGTACAGGGACCGAACAGCCCTAAGCAGGGGGCCGCCGACCCCATACTCCCAGAAAACCCTCCACAGGATGCTGCGAGGAACACAGTCGAATGCCTTCTCCAAATCCACAAAACACATGTGGACTGTTTGGGCAAACTCCCATGAACCCTCCAGCACCCTGAAAAGGGTATAGAGCTGGTCCAATGTTTCACGACCGGGACGAAAACCACACTGTTCCTCCTGAATCCGAGGTTCCTGAATCCAAGGTTTTAAGTACATATAATGGGAAAATGGGGTATACTGTGTTAACAGGCTAATAAATAAAGATTTTTGGTCTTTAGGGCTTTTTGCTTTCATAATATCCCACCTAAAACATAACTTAACCCTTTAACTGACATCTCTACTGTACAGTAGACCTTAATTCGATAAGGAAAAATAAAATATTTTATGATATTATGTCTGGTAAGGGCCAAAATATTGAGGACCCTTCATCCAGTTTGGAATGGATGCGTTTCATTCTAATCGTTCAAGGACCCCTCATTCTTTTTATGACTAGTAGCTTATGATTCCATTATAATGTGGAAATTCAGACAAGTAATGAGTTTACATTTACATTATTATTTCCAGCCATTGAAAACTATGGGACTATTTGTTTATTTATTTATTTTTGTTATATAGATGTCATTTTTTCGTCATTATATAATTTTTTTTCATTTAACCTTTTGATACACAATGCCCTGTTTAAGGCAACTTAATGGCTGCACTTTGTTCCACCACTTTAAGACAAATGTATTTGTTGTTTGTTGTATTTTCATATTCAACAGATTATAAGATAGATGCAGCTTTTTTGAGTTTGCATCGAATGTTCTTCGAATTTTATACATAATAAATTTGTTTATGAATAAAGATTGATCTGTTTAAAACAGTTATTTTGAGTTAGATGCCAAATGTTCTCCTCCTAGTCAAATTTGACATTTAAGGGGTGCATACAACATATTTGCCCACTGGCAACTATAGTTGCCGCACATTCAAATACGATTTTCAAGAAAAAATTAAAACCTGGGGAAAATAAATGCAGATCATGGTCACATAGGACACTATTAACATGACTATATGCATGAAACCATTCAGAAAAATTTGGGCACAAATGGGTTAACTTAGAAGTCAGTGTGTGCACAGTTCATTTCTTTTACACCGAGACGTAAACAGGTGTTTGGTGCTTTTTTCGGAATGGTATGTGTTAAGTTGCAGCCTAATATGTTGTAACATACCATAAAATGTTATTTACAGATAGCCCTTCTTTTGTATTTACATGCTTTTGTTTATATTTTGTTAGTAGATGGTGAGTTTTGGTGATGCCCACCAATATGTGAAATCTGTTCAGAATAAAGGTGCAAGCTGCACTCCAGTGTGCCACCCTGTATTGTGTAATGTATTGAGAGTTGAATTGTGCATAATACATTTGCTGCATGTAGGTGCCAATACAGTGATGCAATTGATTAATCTTTTAAGTTTTTTTTTTTTATAAGATATTGAACACACAAAAAATCAATTAAGTGGAAGCTGCCACTGCTGGCTAGTGCTTAAACACTTAATTTAACTACTGTGTCATTATGGCATAAATAGTCAAGTGAACAGCTGCATTTACGTTAACTAGCCTAAATCAGTAAAAGTATCACAATGTATATCTAATACAGGAACGGCAAATTAGCATGTTACCTTTTACACAAGAAAATTATTCAATAAATTAATAAATACGCCGCGAGTTTAACCCCACCAATGGTCGACCCAAAGTTACGCCCTTGCCGGAGTATATTGCTTAAGGGTTAGTTCAACCAAAATATAAAATTAGCCCATAATTTACTCACCCTAGTCCTCCTAGGTGTATATGACAGTCTTCTTTCAGACGAACACAATTGGAGTTATATTAAAAAAATGTCCTGGCTCTTCCAAGGTTTATAATGGCAGTGAATGGTAGTTTGTGTCTGTGTTTGTTTTTTAAGTCCATAAAAGTGCATCTGTCCATCATAAAAGAAATCCACACAGCTATGGGGGGTTAATAAACGCTTTCTGAAGCGAAGTGATGCGTTTGTGTGAAAAAAATATTCATATATAAAACTTTATTAAGTAAATTAACTAGCTTCTGGCAGACAGCGAAAGAATAACAACTGAACTGACGCATGCGCAGAGGTTTTATTCTCTGCTTATGTGTCAGTAAATCATGGTCTAATTTTCATTTTTGGGTGAACTAACCCTTTAAACAACGTTCGGAATGCGGCGCAGCACTGTTTGAGAGGGGTCCATTTTCACTATTGCTCTACAGGCTTAGTGTCTTATTACTATAACTGAATGTATTGATCAAATGTAAGAATTTGACCTTATAAATGATGCATACATTTAATAAGGTGAAAAAATTAGAATAAAATAAAAAATTGCATATCACAAATATGCAGATTTAAGTATGTAAAAGCTGATAGAACACAGATGAGAATATTGCTTCAGAATAAATTATATTTATACCACCAAAAATCTTATTGGGATAGTTCACTCAAAAATTCTGTCATGAAGAAAAGAAAAGCAAACACTTGGTAATAAAATAAGAACAAATAAACTCAATTACAAGCAATGACCTAAAAACAAATTTAATAGAACAAAGATGAAACTAATTAAATAAACACTGCATTAATAGTTTACCAAAATAATGAAAATTCTGTCATCATTTGCTCCCCCTCAAGTTGTTCCAAATCTCTATGAATTTCTTTCTTCTGCTGAACACAAAGGAAGATAATGGAACACATTTGGAAGAATGTTTGTAACCAAGCAGCTCTCAGCAGTACAAGTAAACCGCATTTACATGACTATTAATAAATCTGATTATTTCCTTGTGGTGACATCAAAAATAATAATTTCCATATCTGAATCAGAGTATTCCATATGTTATGTCAGTTGTGATGTAAAAGGGGGGGTGAAATGCTGTTTCATGCATACTGAGTTTTTTACACTGTTAAAGACTTGGATTCCCATGCTAAACATGGACAAAGTTTCAAAAATTAAGTTGGACGTTTGATATTTCTGTGCCAAAAATACTCCTTCCGGTGTCTCACAAGTTTCGGAAAGTTTTTTTTTGAGTATGGGCCTATGTGACGTCAAATGGGGCGGCTCTTCTCCCGGAAGGGCGCGCATGCACACGTAGACCAGAGCGAGCGAGTTAAAGCAGTACGCCCATCAAAGGGCTTTGCTCGGCTGCGCTGCAGTCACAGAACTTCACGACATCAACAATGTCACCAAAGATGTGTGTTTTTGGTTGTCAGGGCAAGACAACCCTGTACAGCTTCCCAAAGAACCTAGTGTTAATGGGACAGTGGGTGGAGTTTGTTTTTCCGGAGCAGCAACAGAGTTGTGCAAGTATTTTGTTTGTTCCCTGCATTTCGGCGACGATGGTTTTATAAGCAAGGCCCAGTTCGACGCCGGATTTGTAGCTCGTCTAATTCTGAAAGATTTAGCAGTTCCAGCAATTAAGGTTCACGGTCATGTGTTGGAAGCAGGCGGTGAGTAAAACTGCTTCAAATGTCTTTGTGTTGTTAGCCATCGACTCGTTCATTCAAATGCGCTACTATTCCATTGTTTTTCTATGTAAACACGCACTAGTCTGACATGCAAAACCGTTATGCTTGCTACTGCTAAAATTAAATGACATAATAGTCCATAAATCAAATTATATCCTCATAAACCATGAGTAAACACACACAAATTTTGTAAAACAAGCCGCTAAGCAAGTATATAAGTTACAGTACATACCATTGAGACGTCCTGCTGTAGTCGTCGTTGCTGCTTCTCCTGTTCAATTTCAGCCTCTAGATCATATACGTATGGATATGATATGAAGGATGCAATACTACTCTATAGGTACTCAAGATTGACATGAGATTGACTGAAACTGAGTGTCCACCTTTTATGACCTTACTGACTGTCCACCATTTATGACCTTACTCTGATAAAAGAAAACGGGTTACCGCGTTTACATGACCATGTTCGTTGTCGGCTTATTAAGCATAATTGGCTTAAGAACGTGCATGTAAATGCACTCAATGGCTGCCGAGCCTGCATCCATCCACTCGCCATCTAGTACTTGGGAGATCTTCCTAGTTCCCAGGCAGTATAGCCTGCCTAGTTCAGTGCGTCAACTTCAGGGCTGAGTGGGATAGTCGACCGGAAGTGAGGGAGCACAGTACCCCTTCATGGCGCCAACGCTGCTTCAATGCGACTCATGGCTACGATGCTGTCCAAGAGACACATTCACTTTATATGATGAACAGTTTGAATTTAGGCTTTTATTCACATATAAACATTGATCATCAAACATCTTGGAACCCGGGCAGTACGAGAGAGAAAAATCAAAACAACCGAGAAAAAAAAGGGACCACCGAGCCTGCCTGGAATTGAATCTTTTAGCAGATCTGATGTACTCCAAATTCTTGTGATCAGTCCAAACAATAAAAGGTACCCCCGACCCTTCTAGCCAATGACGCCACTCTTCCTATGCTGCCAACAACTCTCTGTTACCAATGTCGTAATTCCAATCGGTAGGTGACATACGATGGGAGAAAAACGAGCACAGGTGCATCTTGTCATCCGAGGAGGAGCGCTGTGAAAGAGCCGTTCAGGGTGAGGTAAATTCCATCAGAGGTGCAGCTAGTTGGCTGAAATTACGAATAAAACGTTGGTAAAAATTGGCGAATCCCAGAAACCTCTGTAGGGCCTTACGGGAATCTGGACTTGGCCAATCTACCACAGCCTTAACCTTGTCGGGATCCATGTGCATTCCCTCGGATGAGACGATATACCCAAGGAAAGGAACCGACTGTGCGTGAAATGCACATTTCTCCGCCGTGACAAAAAGCCCATTCACTAGCAACCTCTGGAGCACTCGTCTGACGTGCTGAACATGTTCCTGGAGAGAAGAGGAAAAAAAATCAATATGTCGTCCAGGTAGACATAAATGCACTGATCGACCATATCTCTCAACACATCATTGATGAGTGCTTGGAAGACCGCAGGGGAGTTAGACAGCCCGAAAGGCATGAACAAATATTCAAAATGGCCCCTGGGGGTATTAAACGCCGTCTTCCACTCATCCCCCTTCCTTATACGGACCAAATGATAAGCATTACGTAAGTCCAATTTAGTGAATATGGATGCTCCTTGCAACCTCTCGAAGGCTGAAGACATCAACGGCAAAGGATAGGTATTCTTAAGCATGATTCAGCCCTCGGTAATCAATGCAAGGTCGCAAGGAACCATCCTTCTTACCCACAAAAAGAACCCCGCAACCGCTGGCAAAGAGGAAGGCTGGATGAACCTAGAAGCTAGTGAATCAGAAATATATTTCTCCATGGCCTCCCTTTCAGGAATCGAACGCGAGTATAACTTGCCCTTAGGCGGAAATGTACCTGGCTGTAGGTCTATCGCACAGTCATAGGGACGATGAGGAGGTAGAGAAGCTGCCCGGGACTTACTGAACACTTCCTTCAGGTCGAGGTACTCCGGTGGCACGTTTGACAAATTCACCAACTCATCCTGCAACACAGAACTAGACACAGACGTACAAGCAGACACAAGACAAGAGGCATAGCACTGATTACTCCAGGCAGAAATAGAATTATGTCCCCAGTCGACCCTGGGGTTATGTTGACCAGCCAAGGGTGACGGAGGATGACAGGAACCAGGGGTGAATCTTTGAGAAAGAAGTCAGTGCTCTCTGTGTGGTTCCCAGATGTCGTCAGTGTGAGAGTGTCAGTGGAGTGTATGATGGCTGGCAGACTCTGTCCTTTGAGGGCGTGAACAGTGATGGCGTGGTGAAGGGAGACATTGGGAATCTTTAGGTGAACTGCCAGTGAATAATCCAAAAAGTTCCCTTCGGCCCCAGATTCCACCAGCGCTTGTCCGTCGTGGGTT
This sequence comes from Romanogobio albipinnatus, assembly GCA_023566225.1. NCBI lineage: Eukaryota > Metazoa > Chordata > Actinopteri > Cypriniformes > Gobionidae > Romanogobio > Romanogobio albipinnatus. The sequence continues at coordinate 41,995,787 of CM042247.1, read as the reverse complement.
CCGTTGGCCCATTGCAGTCTTCCCGAGAGGAGGGTGGTGGACGAGGATTTCCCCAACATGGACCTACTGTAGCCTCCTGTCTACTGCCGGGCCTGATCTTTTACTGGGCAATTGTTGAGGAAATGCCCCGTCGCACCACAGTAGATGCAGAGTCCTCATCATCGTCGACGTTCTCTCTCCTCGACCTACCTGCATGGGCTCGTGATAGACCGGTGGGCTGACCGTGTTCTCCCCCGTGAACTCGTGAAGCGCGGGGGTTCCTCTTGTTCGTGAGCGTTGATCATTTAGCTGTAATCGCGCATTCACTGAGAGAGCTAAATCCATAAGTCCATTCAAGTCTCTGGGTAACTCGAGAGCGTAGATCTCCTTGTGAACACGGTCAGCCAGCCCATGCAGGAACATATCCCACTGCGCCTCCTCATTCCATTGGCACTCCGTAGCCAGGGTGCGAAACTCAATCATGTAGTCAGAGACGGGTCGATGGTCTTGACACAGATACGCGAGCCTCCGGGCCACCTCGCGACCCACTACTGCTCGGTTGAAGACCCGCCTCATTTCCTCAGAGAGTGCCTGGAACAAGGAACAGCACTGATGGTTATTGGCCCACACCGCCGTTCCCCACCGAGCCGTCCGCCTGGATAGTAGCCACTAACACCAGTGCCACTCTAGAAGTCTCAGTAGCGAATGTAATTGGCTGTAATGAGAAAAACACGGAGCATCTGGTCAAAATGATCTGCTGAGGTCGGGTTCCCCCGAATACCTTTCTGGTGTGGCTCGTGATTGCTGGTAGCTGGCGCTGGATTAAGGGGAATGGACGGCGGGGTTGGCCTAGTAGGTGTTGGTAGCTGTTGCATCTGGTTGGTGAGCTCGGACACCTGCGTCCTTAACGCCTGCACCGCGCGTGCAGTAGCGGCCGCCTGTTCATCCTGTTGATCCATGCGCTGGTTGCTGGAAGTCAGATCTTCCTGTAACTCGGATATTCTCGCTGGATCCATGATGCAGGGAAGCAATGGGCCACTCTACGGAGGATCCTCCAGAGACTGGAACAGATGAATCTCCCAGGAAACAACGGCAGACACAGACACAGACAGACACACACACACACACACACACACACACAAATAGGGAGAGATAATCAGGTGCAGCTGGAGGTGATGAGGAAAGAAGCAATCAGTAACCACGCCTCCAGCACAACCACACAAACACAAAGAGAGAATGATTCAATTAACACATGAACTGTGACAACACAAGCACAGGACTGCAAACACAAGGAGAATAAATAGGGAAGCAAACAAAAGTGGGTAATGAGGCAAGACAGGTGGGGCAAATTGACCAATAATCAGGAAACCAGATGGGCGGGGTTAGACAATAGACAGGAGAACACATGGCACAGGAAATACATGACAAGCCATGTGCTCAAACCACACATGACAAACACAAGCACATGGCCAGCAATGACAAAATTACAAGCCATGTGCTCACAAAACAAAAGATGATCACTCAGCCAATGAGGACACTCACAGGCTGTGTCCAAAACCTGGAAAATGCTGCCTTCGGAGGACACATTTCAAGGCAGGAAGGAACCAAGGCACGTCCAAATCTGAATTAGCTTTACTTCCTGTCTCCTGAGAGACCTTCATCTGATCAATTTTTGAAGGCAGCATATTTGTATTTGCCTTTGATAGCTATCCCACAATCCTGTGCATTCCATTCTGACAGTTGAGCTGGAAAAAGTTGCGTTTGTGTATAAATATAAAAATAATTTTACCAACATTTTCCACTTCTGATGTATTTTCTAGCGAGAAATTACTAATGTATTAATTAAATATTTGTTTAGTTCTTACCAAAGCTCTTTGTATTTAGCTGTAGATCATTAAACGGTTACACTGCCTTAGAAGTCTGTCCAAAATTAGTTTGTGAGGTACCTTCATGCACAAATTCTGCCTTACAAGCCATTGCCTGTTAAGGCAGCGAGGCAACGAGTCAGCTGCCTAGGTTTTTGGACGCAGTGACGACATGAAAGCACACGGCCAGTGAAAGCACAAACCGTGTGCTACACAGAACATGACAACATGAGCGCCTGTCCAAAGAAAATATTAACCAATCGCTCACAAGACACACAAGACAAGAGCGCACAATGAGTGAAAGAACACAACCCGTACGCTCACATGAGAACAAGGAGACAAGACATGGAGACAAGAAAGTGCAAGGCTCGAACACACTCAAGACCCTACGCTCACACAAAGACAAGACAAATACAGGAGTGCCAGAGCTTTGTCACTCGCTCCTGACACAAAAGTTCAACCGAACCTGCTTGGCGCGTGAGAACAAACCTCTTAATTGTATATTGTATGGAATCAGAGGAATTGGATTGAATTGGGTAAGGAGCTATTTGAGAAGCAGGAAACAATTTGTGGAAATTGGTGATCAAAAATCTGTGTGTATGGATATGACTTGTGGAGTACCACAGGGATCGGTCCTTGGCCCAAAACTCTTCATAGTGTATATTAATGATATTTGTAAAGTATCAAATATATTAAAATTTATCTTGTTTGCTGATGATACAAATATTTTTTGTTCAGGGGTGTTACGTCCGCAACGTATGTTGGTTGTTGTTTTTTTCTTTCTTTCTCTATTCTCAGCTATCCTTTATTCTTAGGTTCATGATTGGTTGTTTTGAACCTCAATCATCATTTGTTCCTGATTGACATCCATCCCAAAGAACCAATCGGAGCTCGCCTTCCCTGTATAAAGACCCGGAAGTGACCAGAGGACAGGAGGCGTGGTTTTCTCTTGCTTGTTTTGCTTTCTTGTTGTTTGTTTCTAGCCTCCCCGATTGATTGGTTATACTTTGTTTTGAAAGTTTCTTTTTCTGATTACAACTTTAAGTTTGTACCGTTGATTTGGTTGGAACCTGACTACTATTTTCTCGGACTCAGAGCAATGGGATAGTAGCATGTCACGTGACCTACATAATACAACACATTAGATTTTGCAATTGTTTATATACACCAGGTAAGGAGCGGATGCTACCCCATGTATTTATGTTTGTTAGTTAGTGTAGCTTAGTTGTGTAGTGTTTACTTTTGTCTTTATTTCTTAGTTAGTTGAGAACTTTAAATAAGTTAGTGGATGTTTTGTTTTGTTGATTTGTTTGTTTTAGCACCGCTCATTGTCCCTTGCTTATGTGTTCTGTTTCACTATATGGGTGTATATATTTTGTAAATATTCCTTTCCTTGATCATTATTACTTTGTAAATCAATTGGGTGTTCACTTATGATTTTGAATTACTAAAAGACTTAAGTTCAAATCTGTCTCTGCCTGATTCATGCTATCACGTAATTCATCAGTAACTGAACCCGTTCATTTATTTTTATTTTATTTTTACATGTTACTGACCCTGTTACTCCTAGACATTTATTTTTAATAGGGAGACGTAACAAGGGGAAAACTTACAGCAGCTTCTGAATGCATTAGCAAATGAAATGATTAAATTAAAACGCTGGTTTGATGTAAATAAATTATCACTAAATATAGCTAAAACAAAGATTGTGTTATTTGGAAATTATATTAAACCTGAAATAGAATTGAAAATTAATAATATTAGTATAGAAAGAGTCTACAAAAATAAATTTCTTGGTGTTATTTTAGACCACAATATTAGTTGGAAACCACATATAAAACACATTGAAGCAAAATTGGTAAAGACTATATCAATACTAAATAAAACAAGATATATTTTGAACAATAAATCACTCTATATGCTGTATAATACACTCATAGTGCCTTAAGTTATTGTGTGGAAATCTGGGGAAATACCTACAAAACCAACCTACAGTCGTTATGCACATTACAAAAGAGAGCAATCAGAATTATAAATAATGTCGGATATCTTGAACACACAAATTCATTATTCTTGAAATCATATATATTAAAGTTTTTGGATTTGGTTAAATTTAAGACGGCACAAGTCATGTTTAAAGCAAGAAACAATTTACTTCCGGAGAATATACAAAAAATTTTCATGGAGAGGCAGGGTGGGTATAATTTGAGAGATGAATTAAACTTTAAAAAGCTCAATATAAGAACTACTCTGAAAAGTATGTGCATCACTATATGTGGGGTGAGGTTGTGGAATAAGTTGGAACAGGTGTTAAAATACTGTACAAACTTTAAACCGTTTAAAAAGCTGTATAAAATCAAGTTAATAAAAGGTTATGAGGTGGAACAAGAATAATGAGGGTGTGTTAAAAGATTGAGTATAAGATATTTTTTCTTATTTTTTTATTTATTTAATGTATTTGTGCAATGGTTGTTGTGCAATAAGTATATGATGTATGTGGTGACAATACAATTTTGATGAAATTTTGTATGGTTATATAAGGGGTGGGAAAATAAGCTTTTGCTTCATCCCGCTCCTTTTCGAACACATGTAATTTTATTTTTGATATTGCGTCTATTTGGCAACACAAATGTTGTATGTTTTAATTTGTTTTTATTATTTTTTTGGTTGTTGTTCGAAATGAAAGAAAGAAAGAAAGAAAGAAAGAACCAACCCTTTAAATGGAGCTATACATCTTTTTTTGTTTGATTGAATATGTTTTAGTTTTTTGTTTGGTTGACTGCGGTTTAGCAGTTCTAGAACTAATATATGTTTGTGTGTGCTTTGTCCATGTTTTGCATAAAATGCATGCTTTGAAATATAAGTTGCAGCATTGAGTTTCAGGTGATAAAAAACTTATATTCTGGAAAAAACTATAACAAGCAAGTCAAGCATTGAACATTATGGTAAAATAATGTTTCTTTGTCTCCACAGATTTAATGTGTGTTTGTTTGATGATGAGAAGCAAAAGACTGCTGTTCAGTTTCTGGTGAATCTGAGTGTTGCAGCATTAGAGCATGATGAAGCTACAGGAGAGAGTTTCACTGTGCTGTTAATATATGTGTGCAGCTACACATCTTTCCCCTGGGACAATAATGATCACAATAAGTGTGGCCATGGTTGTTATGAGGAGTGCCAGACTAAACGCTGCAATTTCCTTCTGGATCTGTACTCGCACATGAAGAACTATAAAATACAAAAAGGCAAGAGTGTCCTTCCAGCATTACAGTCAGTTTATCAGTCAGCTCCTGCAGTCTGGAGCATAAACCTCTCAGAGAGAAAGAGCTCCATCCTCCTAGAAGTGCTGAAACTCCAAACAGAGAAGAAACCAGTAGAGCTGATAGACTGGACAGATGAAGAGAGTGAAGTGAAGGGATTCCTTAAGTGTCTGCCATACATCTCACAACTCAGGTGAGAGCTAAGTTGTTTTTTTTTATCAGTCCAGCACATCTCAGCACATCACAAGTTCAGTTTTTTTTTTTTTTTCAAATTCTGTATTAGCACAGAATTCTCATCTTCATGCTGGTGTTACTCGTCCATTTTGTATTCATTATAACTTTCACATGTAACAAAATATTTAACTGTTTTTGCAGGTTACCTCCCTCACAGAATGAATACTTGAAAGTAACTGACTGGAGATTTAGATTAATTGTACTTCATATGTGTCTGCAAGTGCCTGTTTTAAAGAATGAAATCACAAAGACATCTATGGATACATTACACTCTTACATATCCTATGGAAAGTGTGATTTCTTTTTGGATCTGTATTCACATATGAAAGTCTATGCAACTCAAACAGGCAGGAGTGTCCTTCCAGCATTACAGATAATATTTCAGTCAGCTCCTGCAGTCTGGAGCATAAAGCTCTCAGAGAGAAAGAGCTCCATCCTCCTAGAAGTGCTGAAACTCCAAACAGAGAAGAAACCAGTAGAGCTGAGAGACTGGACAGATGAAGAGAGTGAAGTGAGGGGATTCCTCCAATGTCTGCCCTACATCTCACAGCTCAGGTGAGAGTCTCATAGAAAAATACCACCTTGAGTTTGATTTAGTTTCCATTTGCCCACTCATTTCATTAGATCAGGTAAATATTTGTGTGAGTGCAGTAGAACATCTTGGTTACGTATTGTAGCGTTTTAGGGTTACACATGGGCGTCGGAACCATTGTATGTGGGTGGGACAAGACCCACCCACTTTTTACGATCAATGATATTGGACCCACTCACTTTTATCGTCTCTAACATTCAGCACATGTCTGTTTACCTAACCCTAATCGATAAACACTTATTATTAAACACATGTTAGACGCTTTATTTCCACTTTTCTAATTTTTTCTTCATTTTTATTGAAAATAAATGCCTTTTCGATCTGATATGTGATGGGAAAAGGGAAGAAGATTGAGTTCGGCGAAAGGCGGACTCGAACCGCGGGTCGATTTGATGCCGTGCGTCTTACCCCTACACTACTGCCACTCTAAATGATATGGTGATTTCCGTAATTTTGTCTTTCCGAACTAGACGTTTAGCAAGCAAAGCGGTATATTTGTACTTAGGCATCTACTCCAGCAAAAAAAATTTTTTTGCTTCCGACGCCCATGGGGTTACATATATTATTAAATTTCATTAGCTCAATAAAATTAATAGGGAATTATGGGTATTAATATTTAGGGATTTATGATTAATCATAACAGGTTATAATTGAATCATAAATCTCCAAAATCACCCAAAAAGGGGAATACTTAACCTATTTATGCAATATATATATATATATATATATATATATATATGGTTAACAACAATTTATTGCAATTAACTATATATATCTGTATTAAATAATCACAGAATAACCTCTAAGGAGTTGATTCAGAATTCCTCTGATCCGTTCTGTTTAACGAACGAGCAGTGCAATCCTTATCAACTTTCACTAGGTCTTCTACCCAATTTTCGGGAAGTTTATCCCTCTGGCCACAAAGGACATATTAATTAAAGCATTCAATGATACTTATAAGAGCTCGTAGCTTAGATCTGACATTAAAGGCACTCGTGTCTTTTGAGCAACAACGATGACAATCAAAACGTGGATACAATGGTTTTAATAATGATTGATACTACAATTACATACGACTAAATAAAGGATACATGTATATACAGAATAATGGAAAGTAAAGAAGTAGGATGAGGAGAAAGGGAAAGAAAGAAGGGTATGATTGTGTCCGATCCGACACTTTCCCAAACGTAACCACTAGAGCCAGCAAGAACCATCATCACATTAAACAGGGGTACTTAAAACGTATCTAAATAGATAGAATTGATACTTGCATGGTTTCTTTGTGTTGTATAAAGCAAGATGCGTGCGTTGGCTTTTCTCAGAGCATTCATGTGCTGAAGCTCTCTCTCCTGTTGGTCCTTCCGGAGCTTGGTCGGTCCGCGGGAGATTTAAAGGTGTTTAGAAGTGAGTGTCTTGGAAGGGAAAGTTCATCTCGTCCAAGCTAAGAAGGTTCCTCGTGCGCAGTGATGCACGCGCTCCGTGTCGCGGAGTGCGCCGCTGGCCGTGTCGCGGAGCGCGTCGATCTTCAAAGTAAACGACCAGCTTGGCTGGGCCGATGTGATGGGAGGAAAAGAAAATTTGTCTCGTCTGAGTCTTTGCAAGTTGACTGAGCCCGAAGTGTGCTTGTGTTTCTGTCCTTTAAAGTCCGCTAACCTACGCCCATCTTCCCTGAGATGACCAATCGTTGGTGTGAATTTCAGGCGGGAGAGGATTTCTTTGTTCGGACTTTATTACTCAATAGAATGTTCTTGCTGGCAGCCAGAATGAGCAAAGTTTCGCTCCAAACGGACTAAACATAGTCAAGTCAAGTCAAGTCAACTTTATTTATATAGCGCTTTTAACAATGTAGATTGTTTCAAAGCAGCTTTACAGTGTTAAACAGCAAAATAATGCAGCCTAATTTTATTTAGCTGTATAGCCATTTGATGTCATCAGTTCATTTCAATTTCCATACGGTGACAGTGTGGGCTTTAGATCAATAATTAGATCAGTAATTTAGTTTACATGGTTAAATTAGTTTATTAATTAGATTTATTTCGATGTTTAGTTGAAAAATATAGTGTCCCCAACTGAGCACGCCAAGCCAGAGGCAACAGTGGCAAGGAAACCAAAACCCCATTAGGTGACCTAATGGAGAAAAATAAACCTTGGGAGAAACCAGGCTCAGTCGGGGTGCCAGTTCTCCTCTGGCCAATTTACAAACAACGTATTATTATTATTATTCTGGCTGCTTTACAGGTCAGAGGTCATAATAGATCGGAATATTCAAAGGACCGGAGGCAACACGCTGGAGACGGGTTTATTGAGGATGATGTTGATTAAATAATTATTAAAGTGCAATATTCGAATGATCGGAGGCAACACGCTGGAGACGGGTTTATTGCGGATGACATATCGATTTAAGTATTATTTAATGGTAATATTCGAACAATCGGAGTCATCACACTGGTGACGGGTTTATTAAGATGCTGTGTCGATGAGGCAGTTGCAGGGGGAGGATAATTGACACGGTCTCTGCAGACACTTCGGGGTCCTGTGTTGGTCTTCTCTGGTCCACCATCTGATTAGGATACGGCCCGGATCCGGCTGACTGCAGTAAACCTCGGGATAAAACAGAGAGAATATCATTAGCGTAGATGCCATTCTTCTGATGATGTAACGAGTACATCAGGTGTTATGGGAAGTGTTCCCGGTTCCGGCTGACCTAGTTAATGCAGCCTAACAATCAATTAATTGAAAAAGTGTTTTATGTGTATGCCACAGTAAAGAGATGTGTTTTTAGTCTAGATTTAAACTGACAGAGTGTGTCTGCTTCCCGAACAGTGCTAGGAAGACTGTTCCAGAGTTTAGGAGCTAAATAGGAAAAGGATCGACCGCCTGCAGTTGATTTGGATATTCTCGGTATTAACAACTGGCCAGAATTTAGAGATCGCAGTAGACGTGATGGAGTATAATATGTTAAGAGCTCGCTCAAGTATTGGGGAGCTAAACCATTTAGTGCTTTGTAAGTAATAAGCAAGATTTTAAAATGTATGCGATGTTTAATAGGTAGCCAGTGCAATGTTGACAGAACTGGGCTAATATGGTCATACTTCCTGGTTCTAGTAAGTATTCGAGCTGCTGCGTTTTGGACCAGCTGGAGTTTATTTATTAAGCGAGCAGGGCAACCACCCAATAGAGCATTACAATAATCTAGCCTTGAGGTCATGAACGCATGAACTAACTGTTCAGCATTTTGCATTGAGAGCATGTGCCGTAATTTAGATATATTTTTAAGATGGTAGAAAGCAGTTTTACAGATGCTAGAAACGTGGCTTTCAAACGAAAGATTGGTATCAAAGAGCACACCCAGGTTCCTCACTGACGACGAGGACTTGACAGAGCAGCCATCAAGTGTTAGACAGTATTCTAGGTTACTACTTGTGGAGCTTTTTTGTCCAATAATTAAAAATTCAGTTTTTTCTGAATTGAGTTGCAGGAAATTACCAGTCATCCAATGTTTTATGGCGGCTATGCATTCCGTTAATCTTGTGAATTGGTAAATTTCTTCAGGGCGTGAAGAAATATAGAGCTGAGTATCGTCAGCATAACAATGAAAACTAATGCCATGCTTCCTAATAATATCTCCCAGTGGTAGCATGTACAGGGTGAAGAGTAGCGGTCCTAGCACTGAGCCTTGTGGTACTCCATACTGAACTTGCGATCGGTGTGACATCTCTTCATTTACTGCTACAAACTGATAACGGTCGCATAGGTATGATTTAAACCATGATAAAGCAATTCCACTAATACCTACATAATTTTCGAGTCTATTCAAAAGAATGTTGTGGTCGATGGTATCAAATGCAGCGCTAAGATCGAGTAACACTAATAGAGAGATACAGCCACGATCGGATGATAAGAGTAAATCATTTGTAACTCTGATGAGAGCAGTCTCAGTACTATGATACGGTCTAAATCCTGACTGGAAATCCTCACAGATACCATTTCTTTCTAAAAAGGAACATAATTGTGATGACACTGCCTTTTCAAGTATTTTTGACAGAAAGGGTAGATTTGAGATTGGTCTATAATTGACTAATTCTGTAGGATCAAGTTGCATTTTTTTAATAAGTGGTTTAATAATAGCCAACTTAAAAGTTTTCGGTACATATCCTAATGACAAAGATGAATTAATGATATTAAGAAGAGGATCTTTGACCTCTGGTAGCATCTCTTTTAATAGCCTAGTCGGTACAGGGTCAAGCATACATGTTGTTGATTTTGATGATTTAACGAGTTTAGCCAATTCTTCTTCTCCTATAGCAGTAAATGATTGTAATTTTTCCTCAGTGACACTACAATGCTCTGTCTGATGTGATACTGTAGTAGACGGCTGCATGGTTAAAATTTTCTTCCTAATATTATCAATTTTACATGTGAAGAAGTTCATAAAGTCATTACTGCTGTGCTGTTTACAATCATCAGAAGTTGAAGCTTTATTTTTGGTTAATTTAGCCACTGTATCGAATAAATACCTTGGGTTGTGTTTGTTTTCTTCCAAGAGAGTTGAGAAATAAGCGGATCTAGCAGTTTTTACGGCCTTTCTGAATGCGATCATGTGCTCTTTCCACGAATTTCGAAAGACCTCTAGTTTTGTTTTCTTCCAGCTGCGCTCCATTTTTCTGGCTGCTGTTTTAAGGGCCCGGGTGTGCTCATTGTACCACGGCGTTGGACTATTTTCTTTAATCTTCTTTAAGCGCAAAGGGAGCAACTGTGTCTAAAGTACTGGAAAAGAGAGAGTCAATAGTTTCTGTTGCAACATCGAGTTCTTCTATGCTATCTGGGTTGCTGAGGAGATGATACTGATGAGGAAGAGTATTTAAAAAGCAATCTTTAGTAGCGGCAGTGATTGTCCTGCCATTTTTGAAACGAGGGGGCGGCTTTGCAACTTTAGCTAAATTAAGTATACAAGATACTAAGTAATGATCTGAGATGTCATCGCTCTGCTGCAGAATTTCAACGGTATCAACATTAATTCCATGTGACAATATTAGGTCTAAAGTATGATTATGGCGATGAGTGGGTCCTGACACGTGTTGCCTAACTCCAATAGAGTTTAGTGTATCTTTAAATGCTAATCCTAATACGTCTTTTTCGTTGTCTACATGGATATTAAAATCACCAACAATTAGTACTTTATCTACGGCCAGTACTAATTCTGATAGAAAGTCAGCAAATTCTTTGATAAAGTCTGTATTATGCCCTGGTGGCCTGTATACAGTAGCTAACACCAATGTTGAACGGGTTTTGTCATGTACACTACATAGAGTTACATAAAGCACCAAAACTTCGAAGGAATTATATTTGAAACTAGACTTCTGAGTAATACTGAAGATATTATTATAAATTACAGCAACCCCTCCTCCTTTACCTTTCAGACGCGGCTCGTGTTTATAACAATAATCTTGGGGGGTGGACTCATTTAAGGTAATGTAGTCTTCAGGTTTTAGCCAGGTTTCTGTCAAACAGAGCACATTTAGATTATTATCTTTAATGATATCATTAACAATAAGCGCTTTTGGGGAAAGGGATCTAATATTCAGCAACCCAAGCTTTATCAATTGTTCATCTGTATTATATCTTTTGTTTATTTGTTGGACATCAATTAAATTTTTACTGTTGAATGGTTTTGATGTTTTTTTGTATTTACTAATTCGGGGAACAGACACAGTCTCTATATGATAATATCTCGGTGAAAGAGTCTCTATGTGCTGCGATTTATCTGACTCCGGTGACGTGAGACAGCTAGCAGACGGTCGGTTTAGCCAGTTTGTCTGCTTCCTGACCTGGGCCCTAGTGAGTCAAGGTTTAGCTCTAAGACTATGTGCCAAATTACTAGAGAGAAGAGCGGCACCACCCCAGGAGGGATGGATGCCATCCTTCTTCAACAGGTCAGGTCTGCCCCAAAAACTTTTCCAATTGTCTATGAACCCTATGTTATTTTGCAGACACCACTTAGACAACCAGCCATTGAGTGATGATAGCCTGCTAACTATCTCATCACTCCTTCTAACGGGGAGCGGACCAGAACAATAAACAGCCTCTGACATCGTACTAGCGAGTTCACACACCTCTTTAATGTTAATTTTGGTGATCTCCGACTGGCGAAGTCGAACATCATTAGTGCCGACGTGAATAATAATCTTAGAGAATTTACGATTAGCTTTAGCCAGCACTTTTAAATTTGCTTTGATGTCAGGCGCTCTGGCTCCCGGTAAACAAGTGACTATGGTGGCTGGTATCTTCACATTCCGTGTAATAGAATCGCCAATGACTAGGGCACTTTCAACAGGATACTCAGTGGGTGCTTCACTGAGAGGGGAGAACCTGTTTGATGTTCTAACCGGAACGGAAAAGCGGTTTTTTGGTCTGCGACTATGCTGCCTCACTGTCACCCAGTTGCCCTGCTGCGAGGGCCCTGCAGCCGGAACCGAAGAATGTACAGAGTTCACTAAGCTACTACATACTAAACATACTAAACATACTAACGGTACATCTCATAATCATATACTTTGCACCATTGACTAAGACCAAGAAAGAGGAACCTTTAGACATCAAACATGCCTTGGTTTAAACGCATAAAAGCAGTGTATATTCTTTACAGAGCCATTTTCAGTTGGTGACATTGGTTCAGGGATGCTATTGCTCTTGCCTATGAGGCGTGCGGTCAAGCTTCGCCTATAGGATTAAGGGCTCACTCCACTAGGGGAGTCGCCTCTTCTACTGCGTTAGCAAGGGGTGCTCCCTTACAAAGTGTTTGTGATGCGGCAGGTTGGTCCTCTCCGCACACATTCATAAGACTTTATAGCTTGGATGCTCATGCCACTCCGGGCTCTCATGTCCTTGAGTTGACATCACAGGCTAATGCCTGAGGCTTCTTGCGTTCTTGTGCACACCTACACAACCGTAAGGGGTCCAGGCACCATCAAGCACGGCGGTGGGGGTATTCTCGTTGCCATTTGCATAAGCTTATGCAGCATTGAGTGTAGCTTTTGAAAGGGAACACTTGGGGTTACTTGACTGTAACCCTGTTCCCTGATAAAGCGGAATGAGATGCTGCATTGCTAGGCCGTGCTGATGATGCTTCAGGACGGGTCTTCAAACAAAGAGATCTGTTGGCTCCAGCTGAAGCTCATCTTTTTATAGCCTCGTGTAGCAGGTACGCCTATGACATCACCGGGTCACGGGTGCGCCTATGACATATAAATACCTCCGGGGTCAATTTCCTTGACGTTTTTTTACACTATTGTCACAGCTGGTTATGTCAAAGACATTTACCATTTGTATAAGCTTATGCAGCATCTCATTCCCCTTTATCAGGGAAACCCCAAGTGTTTTGCAGAGATACACACCAGGGGGGTATTCCAGAAAGCAGGGTTAACTTACCATCACATATACCTTGAACTCTCTGTTGATTAACCCAAACGTTGCTTACTCGAGGTATGCTGGTTCCAAAAACGAGTCCAGGAATAAGTTCAGACAACTCAGAGTATGTTGACCGTGAACAGACAAGATGATTCACCATGGAAACAGACGCTAAGAAAAAGCACACCATTCTACTTCCTCTTCTTCTTTTGTTTAATAGCGGTTTACATAACCTACTTAGAGCACATTGCCACCTATTTGGTGGTTATGCAATCATTTTTTCAATGTTTCTTTTAATAAGTAATCTTTATTCACTGAAAATAAGGATTATATTGTTTGTTTGATGCTATTTAATTGAATGCAGATCCATGTGTGAAATGACAAAATAAATAATAAATATATTTGAATTTAATTAACATTTAAACTTATTCTTTATTATTTTTTATTCTAATTCTTTAGAATTAATATATAATATTGTATATTTTAAAACAAATTTAGTTATATTAATAACTATATTAATTATATAAAACACATCTGAATACCTCTTAAAGGTCCCATGGCATGAAATTTTCATTTTATGAGGTTTTTCAACATTAATATGAGTTCCCCTAGCCTGAATATTGTCCCCAAGTGGATAGAAATGTTGATCGGTGTAAACCCGAGTTCTGGCTGTCTCTCTCTGCCTTTGAGAAAATGACAGGCCAGACGAGCCAATCCTGAAGTCTCCTGGTTTGACGTCCAAGCAGGAACGGTTACCTCCCTTTCCTCCGCCCAGAGAATCTGGCACGCCCATGCAAACGCTCGAGAGATCATTCCTTGTGAACGAGTGAATGCTGGCAGTTTCTCAGTGTTTGGATGTACAAATGAAAACAAAAGTCTTTTTTCAGTTCCTTCTGATCTGTGATCAGTAATTTCTGATGTGTAGCTAATTATTTATTATTCGTGCACACAATGCGGCTTCTCTCTCTCCAGACAGAACGGTGTTTTCGTGTTTTCTATCTTGTGAGTCAGTGTTTTTGTACGTCCTCGTCGCGTCTACCGGTTCTAAAATGTGCATACAGTCATGAGTTTCTGCTCAACATCGGCCTCACACACGCCGAAGCTCGGGCTGCACTGGCCGTTGGCCTTCAACATCCCCGACCCCCAGTACTGCATCTGGCCCACAGCGGAGGCACCAAACGCGGCGTGAGATTAAGCAGACGGGGGGGTAAGCATGAGCGTATCCGGGCTAGCCAGCCTAGCCCCACAATAAACTGGATTACATTCGATTACTGCTGTTGTGTCTTTGTTTGCGCTGTGTACTCAACGCGCGTCACTGACGCTTTTATTTTATTTTAAAAATAATGCTATTATCAACACTTACTTTTAACTCGTTCATCTCGACAGCTGTAATGGTACTTTGCATGTGTTACAAAGTTGGTAATAATGATGAAGACGGACTCGGTGTGACTGGGACTCGTGTTTATTCAGAACTCTCAGATACAAACACAATAAACTCGCGCTGACTGACAGCGCTCTCATAACTCAGTAGGTACTATAAATAACTTTGTTAGCGATCGCTGAGCTCCGTCTCTGGTACGTTAGTGATGTCCGGTTCGCGAACGATCTTTCTTTTGAACCTGTTCTTTTTAGTGAACCGAATCAGTTCACCAAATCGGACTGAATCGTTCTAAACGGTTCGCGTCTCCAGTCAGCGCTGATCCATAATTTACTAAAGTTACTAACTTTCTGACATGAGTGACAGTCCCTCCGACTAGAAATAGATTAATAACCTGAAGTATATGCTAGTAACTACAACAGTTTAGACATGCTGAGAACTGATGTGAAGTGAACTCAGGTCCATCCGTGATCCGTCTCTCTCGTAGACCAAGTTAAACCACGCCCCCTCCGCTCATTTAAAATACAAAGATGTCAGCCAATCACAACAGTGGGCGTTTTTACTGAAGTCTCACAGCAGACACGCCTCTTGAAGCAGGGCATTCAGCCACAGGGCAAACAGCAGTATTGAAAAAATGCCTTTTATTTCTAAATTATGACATTTTATGATGTAAAAGTCATACTAACAATATAAGTACACCTCAGGAAACATTATAAAATAATAGAAAAATGCCATGCCATGGGACCTTTAAGCAAACTAACCCTGGATCATGAACTACTCTGGAGCATGGCGGTGCCACCTGCTTGGGCCCGTCATCGCTGCTCGCAGCTTTAATTATATTATTATTAGCCTATATTATAAAATTATTATGTCGTTTTATTAGAACTTATTCTTGTACTTTGTAAATTGTTTTCAGTATTGTTCTTGTGAATTTAACTTTTTGAAAATGTTATCGAACATAGAGTGATTTACTTAGAACTTAACTGTAACAGTCTTGTCATTACTTTTTAATGATTACTTACTGTGGTGTCTCATCCGGCCTACCTTACTCCATCTGATGGGGTTTGTAGCATGGTTGCTGCGGACGGTGCAGCTGCATCTTGCACTCCTGAAGTTTGCACTCAACTCGGCTCTGTGGCATTAGAGACACATGTCGACATGGGTTGCTAAATGCAGAGGTTCTCAACTTTTTGGGGCCAGGGTCCCCTTACAGGGGGCAGAATTTTCCAAGGACCCCTTCATAATTATAACAGTGATTAAGCATATACTTACTACAGTTTGGACTCTAAGGTGCCATTGTTACTGTTTCTATTGTACATTTTATTTCAACCTAAATACTTCAGATCTATTTCATAGTGATAAACAGAAACACATTTAAATTTGAATCATATTAATACTACTTATATAATTTCAAGCAGAGGGTAATTTTATTCAAATTATATTCAGACTAAACAACATTTATTTCAAGTAACTTATCTTAAAATCAACAGTAGCATGTCTAGCATAATTCTAATGAACCCAAACATTAAAATTACTAGTTTAAATTTGTTTTGTAGGCCTATACGAGGTAGGGCGGGTAGGACATGTTCCTCACACTTTTTGCCAAAGTTGATTTTGTCACCACCATTTTTTGAAAGCCACTGAAAGAAATTGCATGCTAAATTTGGATTTCAAAAAGATGTGAAGTTATGACATCAGTGGGGTTGTCCTAAAGTTAAGACAGCTTTTAGATTTTTTTTGTTGAGTTGTTTGCTTCTGTAATACCCGTTCCCTTTCATTCAGTCACTACGACGTAACGTTAGTGACTAACGAATCGGGGTTTCGCTTAGAAGCCAATTACCTTCGAGGAATCTAACAGCACTCAATGGCAGTGCCAATGCCATGGGCATGCGGAATGTGCATGCGTAACTCCACCCCACATTGTGGGTATATATGGAAGTACGCTGGCAACATCGCATTATGTTTCTGCTTTGGAGCCAAGAGCATTTCTTCACTCCTACAAGCCTGAATTCTGAAGTCTTCTCTTCAGTCTTCGAGACGAGCGGTTCTCCAGGGTGTTGGTGTGACGGTGCGTTCCAGCGATCTCACATTGCCTGCCTGCTGATCTGTGCAATGATCTGCAACAGCTGTGTGTGTTTTCCCTGGGTGCTTTGGCACTCTGCAGAGCTTTCCTCTCACAAAAAGAGCTTGCGCATGGCACATCTTTTTCAAGACAGTTCGCCTGTGCACTTCCGGGTACGATCGATTTCCGTTGCTGTCTATGGGCACATTCACTGCTCAACGTGTTTGGGCTTCAGAACGTTCGGGCAGTGATTGTGGACGTGTCATGTTCCCACTGCGGGAATGTGACCATCGCGATGTCACGGTCGAGACTCAGTGATCTCCGTGAGGAGAGAGAGTCCCCTCTGCCACACCCCAATCTACCGTCTCCGAGAGAGGTGGTGCTTTGGCTGGTGGCCAGGGTGACCTAAGGGTGGTGTCGTGGTATTAAGAGCCCCGACGATCATTCCTCGGGCCACGCCCCCCTCGCACATCCCCCCCCCCAAAGCCTGTGGGCTCGTCTACTTCGGTGGCGTGGTCCTGCAGAGCTACGGGGCAAGCCGCCGCCCCTTTGCACATGCACGGGGGTGGAGCCGACCCAGGGCTCTTCAATGAGTTGTGTGCCGCCACTGATCCCGCCCCCCGGGCAGTGAAGGTGGCCACACGGTCCCTGGGTCGGCCTTACCTGGTGATGTGGAGGACGTTGAGTGGGCCCCCCTCCTCAACTCGAACATATCCCAGGCTAGCCTCTTCGGCGGCGCGGCTGAGCCGGCAGGGCCTCTCCTTCCCCCGGTGGAGGGCCAGGAAAGAACTCATGTCCCTGTCTCTGAGGACCCAGAGACCGGTGATGGCAGTGTGCGCCGCCTCCGGGCCTCGCTGCTCTCGTCCCTCTCTCTCGCCAGCCTCCTCTCAGAGCAGACCCCAGTGGAACGTGCATCCTTCGCTGGTCTCCTCTGTCAGGACGCAGCTGCTGACTGTGCCCCCACACCAGGACGCTACGCCTCCCACGTCTGGGCCAGTCACGCTGCCTCGCTGCCCCACCCGGGGTTCGTCTGTGGTTCGAGTGACCCCGCTGGTCAGTTCCTGGGAGCCTGGCTACAGCTTCAGGGACTGTCCGCTGGGTCGCGAAGACCATCAGGCTCAGCTACGCGATTCAGTTTGTGCAGGCTCCTCCCCGCTTCCGGGGAGTCCGCGCTCCGTGGTGGGGCCCGATAGAAGGTTGGTTGCCACCCTACTGGCGAAGGATGCGATTGAGCCTGTCCCTCCAGCCGAAGTGAAGTCCGGCTTCCTCAGCCCTTACTTCATTGTACCCTAGAAAACCGGTGGGTTATGGCCAATCCTGGATCTGCGCATCTTGAACCGATACCTTCACAGGCTTCCGTTCAGGATGTTGACAGTGAAACGCCTTTTCGAATGCGTTCGTCCAGCCGATTGGTTTGCAGCGATCGACCTGAAGGACACCTACTTACATCTCTCCATCCTACCTCGACACAGACCATTCCTACGGTTTGCTTTCGAGGGGCGGGCATATCAGTATGCGGTCCTCCCATTCGGGCTAGCTCTGTCCCCTCGCGTCTTCACGAAGATTGTCAAGACAGCCCTTGCGCCTCTCTGGCAGCACGGGGTTCGCATCCTGAACTACCTCGATGACTGGCTCATATGAGTCACTCTCGAGCACAGGTTTGCGAACACAGAGACCTAGTGCACCAGCACTTAGCCCATCTGGGCCTTTGGGTCAACTGGGAGAAGAGCAGACTTTGCCCCGTGCAGAGGATCGCGCAGTCTCTGCTGACTTGCCTCCGTCAAATCGAGAGCAAGAGTGCGGTTCCACTGAAACTGTTTCAGAGGCTCCTGGGGCATATGGCATCTCAGCCACAGTGACGCCGCTCGGATTGCTTCATATGAGACTGCTTCAGCATTGGCTTCGCGATCGAGTCCCGAGATGGGCATGGCGGTCTGGCATGCTCCGGGTCCTAGTAACTCGGGCCTGCCTTCAGATGCTCACCCCGTGGTCAAACCTCAGCTTTCTACGGGCTGGTGTGCCCTTAGAACGAGTTTCCAGGCATGTTGTTGTGTACTGCCTCCGCCACGGGTTGGGGTGCCATGTGCAATGGACACGCTGCCGCGGGCTCCTGGACAGGACCCCAGCGCCGCCTGCATGTCAATTGCCTCGAGTTGCTGGCAGTACGGTTCGCTCTGCCCCGCTTCCGAGCGTTGATGAAGGGTCAACACATACTAGTCCGGTCAGACAACACGGCCAGAAGCGTACATCAACCACCAGGGCGGTCTACGCTCCCGCCGTATGTCTCAACTCACCCGCCATCTCGTTTTATGGAGTCAGAAGCACCTGAGGTCCCTTCATGCTGTCCATATCCCAGGAGAACTGAACCGTGCAGCCGACGAGCTCTCACAGTCTCAGCCACTTCCTGGAGAATGGAGACTTCATCCAGAGTTGGTCCAGCTGATTTGGGAACAGTTCGGCGACGCACAGGTAGATCTGTTTGCCTCCCTCCACTCTTCCCATTGCAGCCTGTTCTATTCCCTGACCGAGGGCACACTCGGCACGGATGCACTGGCGCACAGCTGGCCGCGGGGCATACACAAATATGCGTTCCTCCCCAGTGAGCCTTCTCGCACGAGTCCTGTGCAAGATCAGGGAGGACAAGGAGCAGGTCATGTTGGTCGCCCCGTATCGGCACGGCCAGACCTGGTTCTCAGAACTGCTACTCCTTGCGACAGCCCCTCCCTGGCCTATCCCTCTGGCCTACCTCCTCACTCAGAGACGGGGCTCCTTCTGGCACCCACGTCCCGTCCAGGAGCCACACGTGGAGGTTCCAAAGTTTGGGACGTGGGTGCCAGAAGGTGCCCCCTCTGAGTGAGGAGGTAGGCCAGAGGGATAGGCCAGGGAGGGGCCACCTACGGTGGTGGCTACCATCACTTCCGCTAGGGCTGAGTCCACTCTGCATGCCTATGCGTTTTTAGTGGAACCTCTTCATCACCTGGTGTTCTTCCCGCCAAGAAGACCCCTGGAAATGCCCGATCGGGTCCGTGCTCTCGTTCCTCCAAGAGGGGTTGGAGCGAAGGCTATCTCCCTCCACCCCTAAAGTTTATGTGGCCGCAATTTCTGCCCACCACAATCTCTTGGGGGACAAAAATGTAAGTCAGCATGACCTGGTCATCCGGTTCCTGAGGGGAGCCAGGAGACTACATCCTCCTCGCTCTCCCCTCGTACCCTCTTGGGACCTCTCAGTAGTCTTAGATGCTCTGCGGAGGGCCCCCTTTGAGCCTTTGCGGTCAGTAGATCTTAAGTTCTTGTCTATGAAGACAGCTCTCCTGACCGCATTAGCCTCCATCAAGAGGGTAGGGGACCTGCAGGCATTTTCGGTTGACGAAGCATGCCTGGAGTTAGGGCCGGCCAACTCTCACATGATCCTGAGACCCCGGCCCGGATATGTGCCCAAGATTCCCACCACTCCGTTCAGAGACCAGGTGGTGAGCCTGCAAGCGCTGCCCGTGGAGGGGGCAGACCCAGCCTTAGCATTGCTCTGTCCAGTACGCGCTCTCCGTGCTTACGAAGGCAGGATGCAGTGTTTCAGGACCTCAGACCAGCTCTTTGTCTGTTATTGTGGAGAGCGGAAGGGAAGGGCTCTCTCAAAGCAGAGGTTGTCTCACTGGATAGTGGACACCATTGTTTTGGCTTACCAGCAGCAAGGTTGACCATGTCCCCTTGGGGTTAGGGCCCACTCCACCAGGAGTGTGGCCTCCTCTTGGGATCTAGCGCATGGCGCCTCGCTAACAGACATCTGCAGAGCTGCAGGCTGGGCGACACCGAACACATTCGCAGATTCTACAATCTCCGAGTGAAGCCAGTGTCCGACTATGTACTCACCTCTACTAGTGGCCGGTAATGGACCAGGCTCAGGTGTCTTCGCTTGCTCGCCATTCCACTCCACGGACTGGATACGTGCTATATTCTCCTCAGGTGAGCTTCCCCGAGAGCCCTGAGTTCCTCCAGCACTGTCGAAGCCGACATCAGTAAGTCTGCCCTTTCGAGCCCAGACCCTCATGTCTGGCCAGGTGCCCCGTGTGCATGGTTCCCTCCGGCGACCCCCACACGTGTATTTCCTTCGTAAGCCTCCTCAGTGAGCAGGTGTCTTTCCCTTGGCAAGTCCCTGCCACCCCTGGGGTTAAAAATCCACCTTCGGCTGGTACCCCAGAGTTCTCCATATGTAGCCCTCAGCGGGTCATATGTGTACTCTCTAAGTCCTCCCTACGGGTAGGCATTTTGGCATATCTCCACTGGAATATGCTTCCCAGTGTACCTTGGTATTCCTGTGATAAGTGGGAGTCCTTCATCCGTACTAGTCTTACGACAGGGTACTCACACTTACGCAGGGCACTGGAAGACAGCCGAGTGGCGTCACTGTATTGGGACCCCCATTCGTTAGTCTCTAACGTTATGTCGTAGTGACTGAACGAAAGGGAACGTCTTGGTTACGTGTGTAACCCTCGCTCCCTTAGGAGGGAACGGAGATGTAACGTCCCTTTGCCACTTCCGCTGTGCTGCTGGATCTTGGAGTTCAGTCTTGGCTCCGCAGCAGTAACATAATGCGATGTTGCCAGCGTACTTCCTTATATACCCACGATGTGGGGCAGAGTAACGCATGCAAATTCCGCATACCTATGGCATTGGCACTGCCATTGGGCGCTGTTAAATTCCTCCAAGGTAATTGGCTTCTAAGCGAAACCCCCATTCGTTAGTCACTAACGTTACGTCTCCGTTCCCTCCTCAGGCGCACACTCTGGACCTTACTTTCTGTGTAATCAAAGAGAAGAAAAATGGAATTCCTTCCATTTACACATTTCATTAAATATACAGTACCATTCTCATGAATGGAGTTTAGCAAAAAAACGAAAAAATGTGGTACTCAAGTTTAATGGCACAACATTAACAGGTCATGTCTCTGTTTCCATAGATTTTGTAAAGACACTTTGAATGAAGAAGATAAGAAAGAGGCAGCATTCAAGTTTCTGGGGAATCTGAGCGCTGCAGCGAAAGAGGAGAACAACACTGAACATCTGACATCTGTGATCAGCTACTCATCTTTCTATGATGATGATGATAATGATGATGAATTACGTAAAGAGCATCTGACTGAAAAAACACATCTCCTGCTGGATCTGTGGTCACATGTGAAGGACTATGAGACTCAAACAGGCAGGAGTGTCCTTCCAGCATTACAGTCAGTTTATCAGTCAGCTCCTGCAGTCTGGAGAATAAAGCTCTCAGAGAGAAAGAGCTCCATCCTCCTAGAAGTGCTGAAACTCCAAACAGAGAAGAAACCAGTAGAGCTGAGAGACTGGACAGATGAAGAGAGTGAAGTCAGGGGATTCCTCCAGTGTCTGCCCTACATCTCACAGCTCAGGTGAGAGTTTTATGGGGAACAGACCACCCATGCTTGATTATTGTATTCAGTGCTCACAATAAAATGTATGAAATGAATGTATATGTTAGGTAGACACAGTACATATGTGATTGTGAACCAGAATTGAATACACTGAATTGAAGTGTGGTTTTGTCAACACCACAGCGGCCGGTTGCATAAACTTCTTAAACTAGTCTTAGAAGTTAGTCATCTCATTGTTTTCTTAAAGTCTGATCATAACTCTTTTAGACCAGTTACATATAAAGCAGACATCCCAACCTGAAAAAAGTCATTTCAGGGAGGTATCCCAAAGACCACCCCTCCCCCCCACCCCCCCCCAAAAAAAAAAAAAAACATGAAAGGAAGAAAGCTATCCCGAAGATGACATTTCACCACAGAACATGACTTTACTTGTATAGTATATAATATAATATATCATTAATATACAATTTCTATAGGCCTATGCAATTATATGTAAACAAATTATGTAAAATTATGTAGATCACTTTTACTATTTACATAAGCTGCTTATACTATTTATGTAAATTGCTTTTATTTATATTTCATTGCAACTTTAAACAGGTCTAAGGAGTTTGTTGTTTTCATGCCTTGGCAACTAGCCGACCTGAAAAATATGCACATGAAATGAAACTTGTTTAACTCAACCATAACATGTCAGTTACAAACTGTACAGTGTGCAAGATTGTCATTATGTTTATACTTTATACTTTCGTTTTTTGGGGCACTCTCCCTCTCTGCCATGGCGCTCCAGTTTCTAGATACACCGAACTGATTAATTCGGTTCGGGAGAAGAGATAAAAGCCCGCCCACACTGACAATTGATTGGTTGATTTACCAAAATAGGCCAATCAGGATGCTCTCTGTCTTATATGCGCTTCATTAGGTTCACACTAGCACACACGCGCAAGGTCTCTCGCTCTCTCTCCCTCTCTGCCCTGCGCGCGTGCAGTCTGTGTCTCGCATGCGCGCTCTTGCTCGCTCGCTCTAGATTGCGGGAGAATTTAACTAATTTGCGGGCATCAGGGAGCCGCTATCAATATGCGGGAGACTCCCGGAACTTCAGGGAGACTTGGGATGTCTGATAAAGGTAGATTGGTGTAAGACTGATTACCCAAAACGAATTGCTAGTTGGTCAGTATACATCACAATACATCATCAAATATTGTCAGGATTAAAACATCACACATTACCCTTGACTTTCACAGTTATTGCACAATGGCGAGGCCGATTGTTGTGTGATTAACATGCTGGGTGAAGCCGAGACACAATCACATTATCGGTTGCCTGTTAATTCATCTTCAGAAACACCAAACCAGTACAATTTCAACTGGACTAAATTTTTTTTACATATTTTAAAAGACTAATAATTGTTTTAGCCCAACTGAAATTGAATTATGTGCATTTAAACGTGATTATTGATGTGATGTAAAACACAGGACAAAACAGCACTCGACTAGATTAAATGTTTTCTGTCAAGTCCAAACAAAAACACAGTGTAGAAACGTTTTGTCTGACGCAGGCTTACCTTCATACTCAATGTGTTAGAAGCTATACAAAAATACTTTATTTACTAAATATTCAATTTAGGATTATATTTATAACACGTCAAAACTACATTGTGAGAAAAAAAAATCAGTCCAGCTTATGAAGCTTAATTTCTGTTGTTCTAATATAGCTGAAGTTTTTGTTTATACTGTGTTTATACTGTGAGACAGATCCAATGTTTTGATACCCAACCATTTTTGTTTTGTTTCTACTGTTCACATTCACTTGAGTTGGAACTGAATTTACATTAATATTGATAAATTAGTTAGATTAATATTGATTAATAATGAGCCAAAACACACTAGAAAAGTAATGAACAGAAAAGTTGTTACAGAGCAGGCTTCCACTTCACCTCCTCTTCACTACTGTAGGACACTTTCACCAGCATATTAACTATTACGAACTCCATTTCCCATCATGCCGCTTACCTGGGACTGATTACACAGACACCTGCAGCTCATCTACACAAACACTTGCACATCATCCACACTCACATATATACCCCGTTCATTCTCAAGTTCATTGCGAAGTATTGCATTGCCACGACGTACAATTTCTGAGCGTTTTACCTGTGTTTGCTGAACTGTTACTGACCTTGGATTGTTTATATCGACTACTGATTCTTCTGCTGCCTGTTATCTACTTCTGCTCTAAGATCATCTCCGTTGTTCTGTCTGCCCCTGTTTTACCCTGCTTGTTGATTATTCTAATAAAGCTGCAAATGGATTCCTCCACGTCCTCCACATCATTACAAAAGTAATGAACCCCAAAAAATTTTCATGTCCATGCACTTGAACGTAGATTTAAGCGGTCTTGACATGATGTTTGTGATTATTTAATATTTAAAATTTGAAATATCGTCATATATTCAAAAAGATTATTTTCAACCCTCATTTTGACCTTTTGTCACAAACACTTCGGTTAAATGCCACATCTCCTTTAAGGCTTGTCAGTAAAGGCCACTGTTCTGATTGGCTGGTCATTTCAAAAAGTATCAGTGCCTCCACTATTGCACGTGAGTGTTTTGAAAACATTATCCATAAATATAAAACCGTAATTTGTAAATAAATAAAAAAAACATTTTGAATTTGTTTACATTTGTTCTTTTATGAAACTGTTTACTTGCTCTTTGCGATGGGCTGCTGTCAGATCCAATAGAGTTAGCATTGCTCTATCTTTCATTAAAAGTTTCTTTGCAAACTCTGCATTAAATTGTGCCTGATTACAAAACCAAAACTGTGGGGAAATGGTCAGAACAAACATAATCTTCCAGCACAATCCTAGACATCGGTAAGAAAAAACCATCCATTCATTCCATTTGAAGGCTGATGTTCCCTGACATCTTAGGGCCCTATCTTGCACCCAGCGCAATTGACTTTGTACACCGACGCATGTGTCATTCCTATTTTGCACCCGCGCAAAGCGCGCTTTTCCCTCCACAGAAGCACGTCGCTAAACTAGTGAATGAACTTGCGCTCCCTGGGCGGTTCAGCGCAAAAAAGGAGGCGTGTTCCGGCGCAAACAATCCCTGGTGCTATTTTGCTGTTCCATTAAACAATTGCGCCACTGACCAGAAAAAACCTAGTCTAAAGTCAGTGGCGCGTTGCGCGTTGTTCATTATGCTATTTTAAGGGCGCATGCTAGCCTGGTTAAAACCAGACCATTCTCAGTAGTAACTGAGTTATGGTCTGGCAAAGCTTCATAGACAAATCATTTCCAAAGGGGCGTCACCAACGGGCGTTGCTCAAATACCTCTCGGTGCAATTGGATAGACCTAAAACCAATCAGAGCGATGAGGGAGATGACGTATGCAGAGCGACGGAGAAACATTGTATGCTGCGTTCCACTCCAGTTTTAGACACGCACTTGCAAACTTCCCTAAGCACTTCCCCTCGGGGGAATCCCCGCCGCCATTTAGTTAATAGTCCGCCTACTCTGCTAATGGACAAGCAGCGTCCTTGACAGTATCACTCAGTATATATTTGTATATTTTAGGCTACAATAAAACGAAATATAAGATAAAACACCACTCTACCTCTTTTAATTTTCATTAAAAAAAAGAAACATATTATATATATTATCTTCAATGCATGTTTATAACAAAACGAAATATAAAAAACTTTTCGTTTACATTTAAAAAAAAACACACACACACACATTAATGTGTGCATAATATAGGCTATGATTATCACTGTAATAAATTAAATATGACATAAAACACAACCCAGTCTCTTTTTGTTAAATGTCAGTTTATGTGTGATCAATAGCAATTATAAAAGTATAAGTAAAAGGTATAAGAAGCTATACAATAAATAAAGCAATTCAGTCAAACAAAGTCAGCGCTAGGAGACTACAACGGTAAAGTTTAATAGCTTAAAAATATAAAGTTATGAAACTTCACTTTGCCCTCAGACAAAACGATCTGTCAGGGAACAAATTATAGATTAATGAGAGCAAAGATCATCCGTTAGATCTACACGAATCATATCTGATGTTTAACCACCACAGAGACATCAGAGCCAGCGGCAGACGGCAGAAGGACTGGCCGAGGAAAGGGGCCTCTCGGTGGGGTTAATGACGATTGAGCGCCGCTGGTCCACTGGAGCTCACAACTCCGAAAACGGCAGATATAATTTTCAAAAAGGTGCTCTCTTTATAAATAAACCACAGATTTGAGCTTTAAACAACTACATTCTCGCCTGAAAAGGACTCAAATCTATATTTTGTGAAACATTAACACTACCAGAGGGCTCTTGCTAAGACCCATTCGTTTAGCCACCAAAGGGCCAAGCTGGTATCAGACTTTTGCCGAATCCAGTCGGTAAGACAGCGATAACATCTTTTTTAGATATGAAGGCTTCGAGTGTTGTTCTTTGCTCGGGTTTTAACGAAAAGGAAAAGTTTAAAGCGCTTAAAACAGACGTGATAGCTGATTCAAACAAGTGATGCTCCACGCAGCGGCAAATCTGCTTCAACGTCGCTGCGCTGTCGTCATCGTGTAAAGCCCGCCCCAACGTTTCTGATTGGTGCCTCGATTTCTGGGGTTTAGAAATGGGTTTGAATGGGCTCTTTGCCAGACTACTTGCAGAGCAAATCTAAATTTGCCGGAAGTTGTCTGGGTTTTCCCAGGCTAGGCGCATGCTTGACCATAGCGTGCACAACACGCATACACTTTGCTCATGTAATCTACACAGATGCAACAGTTATTTTTGCTAATCATAAATTGTTACACTAAAAAAATATTAACACATGAGATGACGGAAATCATTGTGGTGTGCCACGAAGATGTGAAAAAATAGGCATAAATCTAGCTTACAAATTATTCAGGCTAATTATTTATTTAACCGACGCTATTTTGGGTGGGTTTCTCCCATCCCCATACAACACAACTTCTCTGTCTTTCACTGCTCTTACAAGAACATCAGTCTCCTCGGCTGTGAACCGCTCCTGGCGTGCGCCTGGTAAATACGCCATAATAATAGCAATCCATAATGGAACTTGCGCACCTGCTTTTAAAGGGAATGTTGGATGACGCTCTGATTGGTTTATTCACGTTACGCCCAAACCACACCTATGAATAATGAAGCTACTTCAGACCAACCCATTTTAGATTTGCGCCGGGCGCAAGAGCCATTTATCCCGCCGGGAAAATAGCAACAGCGCCGAGACCCGCCCACAAAGTTACTTGCGCTTTGCGCTTTGACACTTGCGTTTCAGATCGTTAAAATAGGGTAAGCTTGTAGTAAGCTTTAGGTGCCTGTTAACATGAGTTCGGCCCCACTTTATATTAGGTGGCCTTAACTACTATGTACTTACATCAAAAAATAAGTACAATGTACTTACTGTGTTTATATTGTAGTGCAAAACACTTTTGCTGATATTGAGGAGGGATACGGGTGAGTTTAAGGGTAGGGTTTGGTGTAAGGGAAGTGTCAACTGTGTAATTACAAATGTAACTACAGAAATTAATTACAGACATAATTACATGCAGGTATTTTTTTAAATGTAAGTACAATGTAAAAACATGTACACAATAAGTGCATCGTATCAAATGATTAATTAAAATGTTAGTACATAGTAGTTAAGGCCACCTAATATAAAGTGGGTCCATGAGTTCCTCTATGGTCTTGGTGACCTGCTCTCTCTTTCTTGTCATGTCATTGTTCACCACTGCTGGGCAGGTTACCAAAATAATATGGTAAAGTAGGCATTGATATGTTATTGAGAAGGTGGTCAGATGAAAATATCTACCATAGTCTAATATCTATGTGGAGGAAGCTTGATTTCAACTTATGCCAATTTTTGGGGGGATCTAAAAAGTTTTTTTCATAGTACAATGACATCTTGTATTTCAAAAGATCAAAGAATTGATTCCTCATTCCATAAATGCTTTATTGGTCAACAAACATAATATTTTGGCTGATTCACCAGAGAAAAGGGGAAAATTCTGCCCTAGTAATTTCGACCTTGGTAACTAGAGATGTATGATTTAGACCAAGAAGTCTCAGCTGGCAATACCACTTCCGAAACATGTTGGTCTTGTGCTGTGGTGGCTAACAACGGGAGCTGGCAAGAGCACCCCTTCACATCTGTTTGTGATCAGTGGTTCTCTGTGCCTGAGTTCATAATGTTTTCTTCCACACAGCGAGACTGACAGCTGATGCATGAATATATTTAGGTTTATATCTGGGGGAAAATTGGAATTGGTTGTCAACACTGTAAAAAAAAAAAAAAATCAGGTCTCCAACTGAAAATGTTCTAGTGACCGATCACATCAAAAATGTTCAGTTGGCCAAATTTAATTTCTGTCAATTTATGCAATTTAATTCACAGAAATTCAATTTGGCCAACTAAAAAAATGTAGATGTGATCAGTCACTAGAAAATGTTCAATTGGAGACCTGATTTTTTTTGTTTTACAGTGAATGTAAATGCAGCCAAAGTGTTTACTGATACATCAATAATGGTGGAGCAATTTACTTTAAAGGGGTGGTAAAGCACACTCTTTCGAAGGCTTGATTGTGTTTGTGGGGTGCACTGTAACATGTGTTCATGCTTCGTTTTTAAAAAAATGCATTATTTTTCATATATTTGACCTTTATTCTACACTGCTCTGTCCCTCCTTGTAAAAACGGTCTGATGGTTTCCGGATTCTGTGAAGCCAGTCCCTCAAAAATACGCAATGGGCTCTGATTGGTTAGCTGGCCCAGTGTGCTGTGATTCGCTAACCGCCTAGTGCACGTTTCTCGAAAGCGTCACGCCCCTTACCTCTACAGGTAGCCTCAGGCTTTGTGCACGCTAGCGTCAATAAAACCATACCAAGAGCCCGAATCAGACCCAGACAATTTTAGATGATCGAGCAGAACCTGTTCAGTCCTCAAGAGTAAAGAGTGCAGATCTATAGTGATCGCTCCTGAATGGCACCGTTACTTTTGTATTTTTAGAACGATTATAGCCAAATATCTGTCGCAAGAACGAACACTAAACATTGCTAGTAGCCAAATCAAACACAGAACCATGTTTAGCATGCCTGTAGATAAACAATACATAAAAGCTCTAATCAAAGAATAATTTACACTAATGCCAAGTTCGCTGTTGAGATTTTAAACAGTTTGTAACGTGAGGTGTTTGTCAGATAACGTTAAGTATGAATGAGCATTTAACAAACTGGTTTGCAGAGCCAAACAGCGCTGTCATGTCTACTTCATTGCTACAACGTAGGCTACAATGAACAACACAAACTATTACAGAAAACACATCGACGAAAAATAAATCACACTTACAGGTTGTGGCCCGTACTCGCGAAGATTGTGGAAGCTTTCCTCCGCGAGATGTGCCGCGGTAGCCGCGCGTGCCCGCCTGTCTCGTGCAGCTGAACTCGTGCAGCTGAAGGCTCATGTATTGCAAATACAGATGAATATTGTCCATTATGTCACATTTTCCGATCTTCTCCTCCGACCCCTGTCTGTCTCGTGCTTTGATTTATGATGGGCAGCATATATCCGATGCAAATGCGATCGTGTTCCCCTCTGTCTCTTACACACATGAATATGACGTTGTATGTTAAACGCACTGCAACGCACCCCCGTCCCTAGGAAGGCTGAAGAAAGTGGACCTGCACTTTCGTCGGCATTGGCAACAGCACTCCAGCCTACTAACCACAACGACGCTTCCCCGCAGCGATACAAAATGGCCTAGCCCCCACTTATTTAATATTCTCGGAGGAGGGGTTTATGTAAATATTGGGCCTGGTGATGTCAGCAAACCCTGGGTGAATGTGTAGTAGTCCCTACCGGCCGTTTGCTGTAGTCCTTAGAAATCGATTTCTTTAAAAGCAAATATCTCTGTTTGCTTTAAACTTTGAACGTTGTAACTTTGAAGATGTTGTTTATGCTCAAACAGCAACATTACACACTAGCTAAAGTTAGAAAAGTGAAATCGTGGTTTACCACCCCTTTAAAGGGTTAGTTCACCCAAAAATGAAAATTCTGTCAGTAATTACTCACCCTCATGTTGTTCCAACCATGTAAGACCTTCGTTCATCTTCGGAACATAATTTAGTATATTTTTGATGAAATCTGAGAGCTGTCACTCCTCCATAGGCTTTCAGAGGGAATGAAACTTGATGGCCCAGAATAGTAAGTAAAAACGTAATTTAAGGAGTCCAAATGACTACAGTGGCTCTGTATTAAGTCTATCACGAGAGTTCGCGGGAGTGCCACGACGCATGCGCGAGTTCTCGCGCATGCGTCGTGGCACTCCCGCGAACTCTCGTCAGAGGCTCAAATTGAACAATAATAGTGGGATAAAGTCGTTATTTTTGTTGTTTTTCCGCTCAAAATGTATTTTCGTCGCATGATAGACTTAATACAGAGCCACTGTAGTCATTTGGACTCCTTAAATGACGTTTTTACTTACTATTCTGGGCCATCAAGTTTCAGTCCCTCTGAAAGCCTATGGAGGAGTGAGACAGCTCTCAGATTTCATCAAAAATATACTAAATTATGTTCCGAAGATGAATGAAGGTCTTACATGGTTGGAACAACATGAGGGTGAGTAATTACTGACTTTATTTTCAATTTTGGGTGAACTAACCCTTTAACATCAACTGAATCTGTTAATCATTTTACATTTGTGGTTTCAGGAAATTTAAATTACTATATTTGTTTCCTTATGTTTCACTGTTTATTTGCAGTTATGCACTCTTTTTTGTTGTTTGAAAATGTAATTGATTTCAACCAGTCTGGTTCCACTTGTCCATATAATGTTTGATATTTTGCCAGAAAAAATGCAATTTTACCACAGGGCAAAACTGACACTAAAGATAATTATAAAAACATCTGTCCATCACTTTTCACTGTTCAATTACACTAATCTTGGATATTATTTGACAAACTGTTTGATTAATTTCAAGAATCTTTATTTGTTTCTTTTTGTCGTTTCTCTGACTGAATTCATTCTTTCTTTAGATTTATTAAACCACAGAATAAATCATCTGAATCATGGGAAAAAGGAAAGAGATTATTCATACTGGATTTGTGTCTGCAAGCTGCTCTCCACCAGAAAGAGAAAATAGAAGAAACTGTGAAGAAATTGCTGTCATCTGTGAATTATGAGAGATGGGATTTCCTGCTGGATCTGTGGTCACATGTGAAGGACTATGAGACTCAAACAGGCAGGAGTGTCCTTCCAGCATTACAGTCAGTTTATCAGTCAGCTCCTGCAGTCTGGAGAATAAAGCTCTCAGAGAGAAAGAGCTCCATCCTCCTAGAAGTGCTGAAACTCCAAACAGAGAAGAAACCAGTAGAGCTGAGAGACTGGACAGATGAAGAGAGTGAAGTGAGGGGATTCCTCCAGTGTCTGCCCTACATCTCACAGCTCAGGTGAGAGTTTTATGGGGAACAGAACACCCTTCAGTGCTCACAATAAAATGTATGAAATTAATGTATATGTTGGGTAGACAGAACAGTCCAACCAAAAAAAAATTCAGACACCAGATATAATTTTTGACTAGTGGATGCAGGACACTATAGTTCATTTATGTAAGTGAGGATAGCAAAATAAAGTAAACTGTGACATTATACCCAAAAAATCTTCATACAGTTGACTACCAGAACAACTGGTAAGAATTTGGGACCAAAATTATGACCCTGTTTTACTTAAGTGTTTTTATTTAATTACTAATGTGACCTTTTATAACAAAGACTCAACAAAATAAAGCATTGCTTGGTCATTGGTTGACCTAATTGTGTATTTAAATTGAACAGCTGACAGCTGATTGGTTGATTGTAATCCATTACAGACTTTCTATCAAAGTTATCTGACATTATCAAGATGAATTTGTTCTGACAGTTTATCTTTGAGTTCTTGTCATATTTTATTACCATTTTCTAAACTATAGCGAATAAACTGTGATAATGTGAGAAAAAAATTGAAGGTGTCTGAATACATTTTGGTTAGACAGTAAATATGTGATTGTGAAACAGAATTCATAGTTTTCAGTCCCGTGACTGTCGCTGGCACTGGAGGGCAAAACAGCCATAGAACTGCAGCACAAGCCTATCAAATTTCCATCTTAAAAACAAGAATATGTGAACAAGATGCAAGTTTTTGGCACTTGTGATCCATAGCACCTGCTGCAGTATTTCAATCAGTAAAAACAGCAGGACGTTTTTAAAACGCTTAACGTGAAAAACACTATAGAGTTGCACCAATAAGGATTAAATAAAGTTTAACGCTACTCAAGGATCTGTTGATCTGGGTTTTATTTTATATTGAGTTATGTTGCACCACTTAATTTTAAACACAGATTAACAACCCAGAAAGCATGTAATCATTGAAACAATGTTGAGTCAGTGTTGATTCGTCAACGCCAATTACATTGAATTAACGTTACAGAATGATGTTGCTTTAGCATCACTCTTGCACTCTCAGTTATGTTGAAACAATGTTGAGATTTCAACAAAAAATCAATGATAATATCATTGAATCAACATTATGAACTGATGTTAGTTCAATATCATGTTTGCACCCTCAACATTACACTATGATGGATTCTACATCATGGATGCTGAATTAATATTGAAATTAACAAAAAATAATCAATGGTAATATTGTTGAGTCAGTGTTACGTTATGAGGGATTCTACATCACTGATGTTGAATCGACACTGAAATTAAGAAAAGTGATCTTTGGTAATATTGTTTGATCATTACAATGTGATGTTGATTATAAATCACTTTTGTTAAAACTAAAAATACAACTGAAATGTAATGACAACATGAAATAATGTCTTTTCAAGTATAAACGACACCTTCCTATTTAACAGTTTAACACAATCAATGACCAAAACAAAGATATAAAAGAGACATTCTTTAACAAAAGAAAGGGGAAGAAATAGGACAAACGCATTACAACCTTTAAAAATAAAATTAGCTTCAGAAGTCTGATGTCATTATAACTACAGGTGGTCTAACGGTTCAGGTTTTAAAAATCTTTCTGTCTTTCTGCTCTCTGAAGTCTGAAAAGAAAGCATATTACTTAAGAACAAGTCAATTCAGTTTTCCCACAGTCACATTCAAGAATGTTAACATACTAAATGCAATATGATTCACTTAAAAAAAAAAAGTTGCTCAACACAAAATATTCAAACTATGATTATAGTATCGTTAAATTCTGTATATTTATTCTATTTTTCTAAAATGTATTAATGCTTCAATATCAAAAGAAAGCGTGTCTGATTTTTCCCACTTGTGCTGCGTTCCAGTTCATTTTTATTATGCCCTTCACTTGCTAACTTCCCTCCGTCTCGTTCACTCGGATGTGCGTCATTGCTTATGTTGCATGAGTGCCCACTACTGGCGGAACATTTGCAATGGACTGAACTGGAACGTCCTAAGCCCTTGATCACTAGGAATCCACAATGGAGTTGAATTTTTTTTTTTTTTTTAACGAAATTGTTTAATGCAGCATTCTATATGTATACATTCACCTAAAGGATTATTAGGAACACCATACTAATACTGTGTTTGACCCCCTTTCGCCTTCAGAACTGCCTTAATTCAACAAGGTGCTGAAAGCATTCTTTAGAAATATTGGCCCATATTGATAGGATAGCATCTTGCAGTTGATGGCGATTTGTGGGATGCACATCTAGGGCACGAAGCTCCCGTTCCACCACATCCAAGATGCTCTATTGGGTTGAGATCTGGTGACTGTGGGGGCCATTTTAGTACAGTGAACTCATTGTCATGTTCAAGAAACCAATTTGAAATTATACGAGCTTTGTGACATGGTGCATTATCCTGCTGGAAGTAGCCATCAGAGGAGGGGTACATGGTGGTCATAAAGGGATGGACATGGTCAGAAACAATGCTCAGGTAGGCCGTGGCATTTAAACGATGCCCAATTGGCACTAAGGGGCCTAAAGTGTGCCAAGAAAACATCCCCCACACCATTACACCACCGCCTCCAGCCTGCACAGTGGTAACAAGGCATGATGGATCCAAGGGCGAAATTGTCAATCACACATTGGGGGGGACAGCTGTGGGACTTGTTGTGGTGGCGCATGCACACATTTTTTTAATCAAAATAAAATAAAAGTCAGAGTTTGAATGTTTGTAATTGTGTAACACAACAAGGAATTTTCTTACATCTGATCGTCAAACCAACGTATACTCACCCTGTAATGATTACAGCATCGGCTGTAACATACAACATCGGCTGTAATCGGCAATACAAAATATTTTTTTGTGTGTGTGTTGTAAATAACATTTATTCTGAAGCAATATTCTCACCAGTGTTCAATCAGCTTTGACATATGCATATTTGTGATATTTTTATCTTTTATAAAGGGCATTTTCCCCTAATCTTATTAAATATAGGCTATGATTCAGATTTCCTTTTATATTCTTAAATTGTATCAATAAATTAAATTAGAAGACGACACTGGCTGTTACCAGTAAAATTAAATAATTTACACTGAAAAATTACAACTGCATTAAATAATGTTATGAGATTGTTTTAAATATTTTTTGAATATACAAATAAGAAATGTTGTAAAGATGAAACTAAAGCATGTTGAAGAATTCTCTATCTATAAAAATTTCTTCACCAAGGATCATTGATTTCAGAAGAGGCTTTATTCACACCAAACACAGCAATGAAGCCGGAGGGCCGTCAGCCACCGGCCCTCCTTCTCCTTGAATTTTCTGTCATATATATACCATAGTTGTCTTCCTAACATGGTAACAACCACCCCACCTGGCTCACATATGGCCACATTCTAAGTTCTAATTCTGTCTTGTCCTTCTAAAGGGCTTTCTCAAAGTCAGCACACATTTAACCATAGTCAGCACCCATTTGACCATGCACACTTGAAACATAATTACACATTTGAACACACTTGAGATGTCAGCACACATTTGAACATAATAGTGTCTTTTCATTAGCCTAAAACTGCAAATTTTTAACTAATAAAATCTTCTACAAGCACCAGTAGGTGGCAGCAGGTGACCGTCTTAATGAACGAGTCATTGAGTCGATTTGTTCAAACACTGATTCATTCAAGAATGAGGCGGTCGTTTACGAATAGTTCATTGAATCTTTGATTCTATAGATTCATTCAAAACGCTGAATCATTCACTAACACGCTGTTGCGGTGACACTCGTTCTGCTGTGATCTTTTGGAACTATTTTCGCTGCTGAAATAGAACAAAAACACTCAATATTGCATCAAAATGTAAGTGACGTAATGTTAATAATTGTTTATGGAGCTGTCATTTGAAATCAGCGTGACGTTTTCAGTCGTGATGTTATTCAGGAAAACAGCACTCTTGGTAATGTGACATTGCAACTGTATCATGTTATAAATATAAATAAACTCCACATTTCTACATATTTACGGCAGTGTGTTACTGAGTTTCTCTGTGTGAGCGGTGCATATGTTTCGATTTCTCCTCGAGAGGCTGCGCGAGCGTCAACAGTGCAACGTTAGTTACCGTCAGTTCATTATACATTATCATTCACTGTCAATCGCCACTTACAGTAATGAATGCAGAATCATTCTTGCATTTTGGTGATTCCCTAGTTATTTTTGTTAATTACGTTTTATCAGGCTACTTGTCCGTCGAGATACTAAAGGTATAGGGAAAACATGACATGGATTTCAGGAGAAAAATAGGTTTTGTTAGTGTATAGTCGAATGGATTTGGGAAATGGACCGGCCGGGATTTTATATTTTCGGAGCTGGAAAGAAAGACGTATTTGCAATCACATCGATATTGCCCGCATAATCATACAGTATGATCAAATATTGGGGGGGACAAATTGTCCTTCTTTGAATATTGGGGGGGACGTGTCCCCCTGTCCCCCCATAGAATTACGCCTATGGATGGATCCATGTTCTCATTCTGTTTACGCCAAATTCTGACTCTACCATCTGAATGTCTCATCAGACCAAGTAACATTTTTCCAGTCTTCAACTGTCCAATTTTGGTGAGCTTGTGCAACTTGTAGCCTCTTTTTCCTATTTGTAGTGGAGATGAGTGGTACCCGGTGGGGTCTTCTGCTGTTGTAGCCTATCCACCTCCAGGTTGTGCGTGTTGTGGCTTCACAAATGCTTTGCTGCATACCTTGGGTGTAACGAGTGGTTATTTCAGTCAAAGTTGCTCTTCTATCAGCTTGAATCAGTCGGCCTATTCTCCTCTGACCTCTAGCATTAACAAGGCATTTTCGCCCACAGGACTGCTGCATACTGGATGTTTTTCCCTTTTAACACCATTCTTTGTAAACCCTAGAAATGGTTGTGCGTGAAAATCCCAGTAACTGAGCAGATTGTGAAATACTCAGACCGCCCGTCTGGCACCAACAACCATGCCACGCTCAAAATTGCTTAAATCACCTTTCTTTCCCATTCTGACATTCAGTTTGGAGATCAGGAGATTGTCTTGACCAGGACCACACCCCTAAATGCATTGAAGCAACTGCCATGTGATTGGTTGATTAGATAATGGCATCAGCATCCATGGGTTTCCCTTTGGGGTTGTTGCACATAAGACCGTTTCAGTTGTGGCTCAAAGCCAGAGGACTTAGGGCCAATCCTCAGGCAAATAAAGTGGTGCGCCATGTGGCTTCATACACTAACTATGTGGTTCAGACCCCGGTTCTTGCCTTGGATCCCACTCTAGGCGTAAATTGTCGTCGCAAGTTGCTAACGACGGATGCTTCCCTGACGGGCTGGGGTGCGGCCTTAAGTGGTCGTCCAGCCCAACGGGAATGGGAGGGTCATCAACTCAGTTGGCACATCAACTGCCTCGAGTTGATGGCTGTATTTCTGGCCCTGAAATACTTTCTCCCCCAATTGAGGGGCTGTCATGTCCTAGTGCGGGTGGACAGTACAGCTAAAGTCTCATATATAATCACCAGGGAGGTCTGTGCTCACGCTATCAGAATAGCTTGGCAGATTTTTCTCTGGGCTCAGAACAAGTTCCTGTCACTCGAGTTACTGTCCAGACAGAGTTACAGATGGGGGGGATGGAAACTCCACCCAGAAGTAGTCAAGCAGATCTGGATCAGATTTTACAGAGCGAAGTGGACCTCTTCGCCTCTTCTCAGACAGCGCAATGTCCCTGCTTCTCTCTGTCACCCAGCCCTGCTGGGTCTGGATGTGATGGTTCATACATGGCCCAAAATGCATCTGTATGCCCTCCTTCCAGTCGCTCTGCTCCCGGGAGTTCTAGCCAGGGTTCGCCAACAAGGGTCTTGCTTCTTATCGATAGTGCTGCGTTGTTCGAACAGGGTTTGGTTCTCGGAGATAGTGTCTCTCCTCAACGGCTCGCCTTAGGCGATTCCGGCGAGGAGGGACCTTCTGTCTCAGGCAGAGGGCACGATTTTCCATCCCAGGCCCGACCTGTGGAACCTTCATGTTTGGCCCCTGAAAGGCACCAACTGAGGGACACGGGGCTTTCGCCTGCAGTTATTGAGACCATCCTAAGTGCTAGGGCTTCCTCCACTCGGAAAGTTTATGCTAATAAATGGGGTGTCTTTGAAAGGTGGTGTAACCTAATTCAGTCAACTGCCAGGTTTCTTCAGTTCTGGATTTTCTGCACGAAAAGTTGTCATCAGGCACCTGCCCCTCCACTCTCAGGGTTTATGTGGCGGCTTGCCACGCCTTGGTGGATGGGGTGCCGCTCGGGAGACATCCTCTGCTCGCTCGCTTCATTCGTTGTACTTAGAGCACCTTGCCACCTATTTGGTGGTTATGCAATCATTTTTTCAATGTTTTCTTTTAATAAGTAATCTTTATTCA
The DNA here is from genome assembly GCA_023566225.1 of Romanogobio albipinnatus. Taxonomy (NCBI): domain Eukaryota; kingdom Metazoa; phylum Chordata; class Actinopteri; order Cypriniformes; family Gobionidae; genus Romanogobio; species Romanogobio albipinnatus. Next base: position 41,957,736 of record CM042247.1, on the reverse strand, counting down.
CTGAAAATAAGGATTATATTGTTTGTTTGATGCTAATTAATTGAATGCAGATCCATGTGTGAAATGACAAAATAAATAATAAATATATTTGAATTTAATTCACATTTAAACTTATTCTTTATTATTTTTTATTCTAATTCTTTAGAATTAATATATAATGTATATTTTAAAACAAATTTAGTTATATTAATAACTATATTAATTATATAAAACTGAATACCTCTTAAGCAAACTAACCCTGGATCATGAAATACTCTGGAGCAGGTTATGTTTAGAGAGTGAGTTGCCATGGTTACATACATATCCTGAAAGTTACCTCTGTTTTTGGAACCGAAAGTTGAGGTTATCCGCTTACTTACCCTTAAACATACCCAGGTATCTCACATAACCTACTCTCTGGAATACCCCCCTGCATGATCTTGTGCTCATCAGTTCACTGTTAGTTCAGTGTCACTGTCTTCACCCATGTGTGCTGTCGACTTTCATCACATTTTCAATGCTGATCCAACACACTTTAAACTGTTACGTCCGGAACTCAAGAAATGGTCGGATTCAATTGCAAGTAAAAGATGTTTATTTTGAGTGTGACAAGAAGGTCTGGACACAGCGAAGATCCTCCAGGAAGAGACACTTGGCGGCACAGGGACTCTGTGGACAGCAGCGATCTCCCGTGAGGTGAAGTGGTGAAGACGGTGATGGTGACACATCCACAGGAATCGGTGAAACACGAAGATCAAGGAGCACGGAGAACAACGGGGTGAGGAACAGGAGGGCAGGCAGGAAACAAACCGGACAACATCCAACAACGCTCTGACAATGACATGACAAACAGAGAGACAATAAATAGGGTGCGCTGATCAACCGCAGCTGGAACGCTGATCATCGCAGCAGGTGTAATCAATAATCAGCACACCCAACATACGCACGCACAACTCATTCAATCAACCCACACACACACATTCACTCATGCGCCCACGTAAAACGTACGAGAGTGAGATAGTGAATTCATGAACCGTGACAGTACCCCTCCCCCTAGGAGCGCCTCCTGGCGCTCCCAGAAGAACTTACCTGTTGCTTGTAATCGTCAATAAGGGAGTGATCCAGAATGTCCCTAGCAGGAACCCAACTTCTCTCCTCCGGACCGTAACCCTCCCAGTCCACCAGGTACTGGAATCCGCGTCCCCTCCGTCTCGAGTCCAGAATACGGTTGACCGAATACGTAGGTTCCCCATCTACGAGACGCGGCGGTGGGGGAACCGGGACCGGCGGATTAAGGTGAGAATGAAAAACAGGCTTTAATTTGGATACGTGAAAGGCGGGGTGAATTCTCCTGTACGCTGGAGGAAGTTTGAGGCGGACTGCCACCGGACTAATGATCTTGGTGACAGTGAAAGGGCCAATAAATTTAGGAGCAAGTTTATTAGATACGGAGCGGAGCGGAATATTTCTGGTAGAAAGCCACACTTTTTGACCCACGACGTATACGGGAGGCTTAGACCGGTGGCGATCGGCTTTAGCCTTGGTGCGCGCCCCCACTTGGAGCAGAGTCTCCCGGGCTCTGGTCCATGTGCGGTGACACCTCTGGACAAAGGCGTGGGCGGAGGGGACCGCGACTTCGGAATCCAGACTCGGAAAAATAGGTGGCTGGTACCCTATACTACACTGGAACGGAGAGAGGCCCGTAGATGACACTGGTAGTGAATTATGAGCGTACTCAACCATAGACAGCTGTTGGCTCCAGGAAGAAGGATTCTTGGATACCAAACATCGTAACACTCTCTCCAAATCTTGATTGGCACGTTCAGTCTGACCATTACTCTGGGGGTGATAACCCGAAGACAAACTAACCGTAGCTCCTAGTAATTTACAGAATTCTCGCCAAAATTTGGACACGAATTGGGGACCCCTGTCAGAAACCACGTCCATCGGGAGGCCATGTAACCGAAAGACGTGGTCAATGACAGACACCGCTGTCTCCTTGGCTGAGGGCAATTTGGGCAAGGGAATGAAATGTGCTGCCTTCGAGAATCGGTCCACTACGGTTAAAACAACCGTCATGCCATTAGAGGGCGGGAGGGCGGTGACAAAATCTAGCGCGATGTGGGACCAAGGTCTCGAAGGCACCGGCAGCGGATGGAGTAACCCGTCAGGAGATCGGTTAGACGTCTTACCAATCGCACAAACTGAACATGCCAATACAAAACTGCAGACGTCACGAGCCATTAATGGCCACCAGAATCGTTGCTTTATCAAACCCCTAGTCCGGTTTACTCCTGGATGGCAAGCAATGTTGGAGCAGTGACCCCATTGAATAACTTCGGACCGTAACTCCTCCGGCACAAACAATCGGCTCGGTGGACCGCCGGGCGGAGGCGTTACCCCTTCTAAGGCCGATCTGACCTTCGATTCGACCTCCCATGTGAGTGTGGAGACCACTAGTCTCTCCGGCAAAATACACTCGGGAGTAATCGGGCGTTCGGATGGATCAAAAATGCGAGATAAAGAATCGGGTTTGATGTTTTTGGACCCGGGGCGGTACGAGAGTAAAAAGTCAAAACGACCGAAAAAAAGAGCCCACCGAGCCTGCCTGGAATTGAGTCTTTTCGCAGTTCTAATATACTCCAAGTTCTTGTGATCAGTCCAAACGATAAAAGGTACCCCCGACCCTTCTAACCAATGACGCCACTCCTCCAACGCTAACTTGACGGCCAGCAACTCTCTATTACCAATGTCATAATTACATTCGGCAGAAGATAAACGGTGGGACAAAAACGCGCAAGGGTGCATCTTGTCATCTGAGAGAGAGCGTTGCGATAGAACTGCACCTACCCCCACCTCTGATGCGTCGACCTCTACCACGAACTGACGTGATGGATCAGGGGCGATAAGGATGGGGGCCGAAACAAAGCGGCCTTTCAGTTTGGTAAATGCAGCTTCTGCTGCATCAGACCACCTGAACGTAGTTCTGGGAGAGGTCAAGGCAGTCAGAGGCGCGGCTAGTTGGCTGTAGTTGCGAATGAAACGCCGATAGAAGTTGGCAAACCCCAGAAACCTCTGCAGGGCCTTACGGGAATCTGGACTTGGCCACTCTACCACAGCCTTAACCTTGTCAGGGTCCATACGCATTCCCTCAGACGAGACGATGTATCCTAGGAAAGGAACAGACTGTGCATGAAAAACGCATTTCTCCGCCTTGACAAAAAGCCCATTCTCTAGCAACCTCTGAAGCACTCGTCTGACGTGCTGAACGTGTTCCTGGAGAGATGAAGAAAAAATCAATATGTCGTCCAGGTAGACATATATGAACTGGTCGACCATATCTCTCAGCACGTCATTGAAACCAATATAACATCTCAACATTCACAAATATACATTTCTGACATTCAAAAACCAAACAAAAACAAATCAGTGACCATTATAGCCACCTTTCTTTGCAAGGACACTCAAAAGCCTGCCATCCATGGATTCTGTCAGTGTTTTGATCTGTTCACCATCAACATTGCGTGCAGCAGCAACCACAGCCTCCCAGACACTGTTCAGAGAGGTGTACTGTTTTCCCTCCTTGTAAATCGCACATTTGATGATGGACCACAGGTTCTCAATGGGGTTCAGATCAGGTGAACAAGGAGGCCATATCATTAGATTTTCTTCTTTTATACCCTTTCTTGCCAGCCACGCTGTGGAGTACTTGGACGCGTGTGATGGAGCATTGTCCTGCATGAAAATCATGTTTTTCTTGAAGGATGCGGACTTCTTCCTGTACCACTGCTTGAAGAAGGTGTCTTCCAGAAACTGGCAGTAGGACTGGGAGTTGAGCTTGACTCCATCCTCAACCCGAAAAGGCCCCACAAGCTCATCTTTGATGATACCAGCCCAAACCAGTACTCCACCTCCACCTTGCTGGCGTCTGAGTCGGACTGGAGCTCTCTGCCCTTTACCAATCCAGCCACGGGCCCATCCATCTGGCCCATCAAGACTCACTCTCATTTCATCAGTCCATAAAACCTTAGAAAAATCAGTCTTGAGATATTTCTTGGCCCAGTCTTTACGTTTCAGCTTGTGTGTCTTGTTCAGTGGTGGTCGACTTTCTGCCTTTCTTACCTTGGCCATGTCTCTGAGTATTGCACACCTTGTGCTTTTGGGCACTCCAGTGATGTTGCAGCTCTGAAATATGGCCAAACTGGTGGTAAGTGGCATCTTGGCAGCTGCACACTTGACTTTTCTCAGTTCACGGGCAGTTATTTTGCGCCTTGGTTTTTCCACACGCTTCTTGCGACCCTGTTGACTATTTTGAATGAAACGCTTGATTGTTCGATGATCACGCTTTAGAAGCTTGGCTATTTTAAGACTGCTGCATCCCTCTGCAATATATCTCACTATTTTTGACTTTTCTGAGCCTGTCAAGTCCTTCTTTTGACCCATTTTGCCAAAGGAAAGGAAGTTGCCTAATAATTATGCACACCTGATATAGGGTGTTGATGTCATTAGACCACACCCCTTCTCATTACAGAGATGCACATCACCTAATATGCTTAATTGGTAGTAGGCTTTCCAGCCTATACAGCTTGGAGTAAGACAACATGCATAACGAGGATGATGTGGTCAAAATACTCATTTGCCTAATAATTCTGCACTCCCTGTAGGGTCCTAGAATGGCATGGCGGTAGAGTACCCCTCGTCGGCTTATGGCTGCGCACATAGTGACATTCCCTCCACGCTGACAAGGGACATTTACTATAGCTCGATGGCCAATTATGTTCCTCCCCCTTCTCCTTCTTTTGGTCAGGTTGAAACCAGCCTCATCCACAAAGATGATTTCATGGGGAACAGGCCGGCCTTCAATTTCAAAGATTCTCTGCAAAACACAAAACACAGTAGAGTAAATCACTTCCCTGAAACAGTTCAAGAGGGCACAAATGGCTGCATAAACTGCTATACTGTGATGGTACACAATACTCCATACAATATCAAAACTCATACCTGAACATATTCCACTCGTTGGTCTTTCACTCGAAAGGGACACGGTACGCCTGTTTCATCTGAAACGGGTGCTTTTGGAGGATGCGATCAATTCTGGAGAGGCTGATGGAATTTATCCCTCGAAAATGATGATTATCCTCAATCACTCTCCTTTGAATTTCTCGCAGGCGAAGTATATTATTGGCAATGACCATGTTTACAAGCTCCCTCTCTTGCTCCTCCGACAAAAGCCTTAGCCTGCCTCCACCAGGTGGTCGTCTCTGTGTCCTACAAAAATAGAAGCAATCATTACTGTAACTGTCACACATCCTTTTTTATGGGAAAAATGGAAACATACTAAAACTCTCTGTATGCAAGGCAATTTTATGCATTTCTTTATTGCAGTAGCATATGTGCAACTGTGTATGTGTTGTCACAGCACAGAGTACAGCATTCAAAAGTTACTGTACAGAGCAGTCTTACTGTATGTACACCTACCTGTTTTCCTCCCTGAAAGTTCTGATGATGGAGGTAACGGTGAAGCGACTCAAATTTGGCTGTACGCATTGCCCAGCCTCCCTCATGGTCATACCATGGACAAGGACATGGTCAACTAAAGTGGCTCGAATTTCATCAGAGACCACTTGTCTCCTTGCCCTTGCCCTTGCTTGTTCTCCTCCTCCTCGTTTTTGACCTGATTATTTTGCACTGAAATGAGTCTGGCACACGAGTCTTTCGGCTCTGACAGCGTTGCATCACGTGCACCATCATAGCCTATGATTTCCGAAGATATAGTACTATGTTGTCAACTAGTGATATCATCACAAGAACTTTTGAGGAATATGCAACATAATTTAGACAATTGTTTTTGTCATATGTATTATACTAACTGACAGACACTATCATTTCAGCCGCTCTGTGCAGCTCGAACATAGGATCAGCTCAGCTTCGCGGCTGAGACACGATAGACTATTAACTTAAAGCTTTTACTCTTAAACACAAAAGGCACGTCCACTTTAATAAAAAAGGAATATTTATTAAACAAGCCAGATCAAGAGCAGAAAAAACGCTCTCCCAATTAAATAAATAATATACAGCAAACTAGCCTTCTTCAATCTGTCTCTCTTCTCCAGTGGGTTGGGCTAATCCAAAAGAAGTGGAAACAAGGGGGTGTTCTGAAGACAGACTGTTACCTGTGAAACAGGGGTGCTCTGAAAACACCTCCATTAGCAATTAGTGCTCTCCACCTGATGAAATGAACGCGGCAAAACCGACAGTACAGATCCACTTTTGCAGCACGACTGAAGCGTGGCGTTGTGACGCTTCCCCTCATGTGTATGTTGATGGGCATTCCTCAAGTTTACCGCTATGGATGTGCGTTTGAGCCAGCGGGGAATGAAAAGCGAAGGACCAGCGGGAGACTTCTCTTCACTAGTGGGTTGGACTAATCCAAAAGAAGTGGAAACAAGGGGGTGTTCTGAAGACAGACTGTTACCTGTGAAACAGGGGTGCTCTAAAAACACCCCCATTAGCAATTAGTGCTCTCCACCTGATGAAATGAATGCAGTGCGGCAAAACTGATGAAATGAACGCGGCAAAAAATCGACCAATCAGAATTTTGGTCGAGCCAGAACGTATCGACTAATAAACGACTAATCGACTGGGAGATTACAGCCCTACAAATTACGCAACATCAATAATGTGTATATTGAATTTGGTCTTTTAACATCACTGTCTTACTGCATTAATACGCCCTCCAGGTGGGGGTTCCTATAGGCGTGTGATGTCACGTGAAAACTATTAATTAAAACATTGAGTTGAAGTGTGGTTTTGTCAACACCACAGCGGCCAGTTGCATAAACTTCTTAAACTAGTTTTAGATGTTAGTCATCTCATTGTTTTCTTAAAGTCTGATCATAACTGTTAAACCAGTTTCATATAAAGGTAGATTGGTGTAATTTGAATCTGAAAATTAAGACTGATTAGCCCAATCTAATTGCTGGTTGGTCAGACTAGTTCTTATGACACAGTCTTAGCGGCTCTGTTTATGACAGTCGTGTTTAAGTAGATCTGTTGTTCAAATCCTTCTCTCACTCTTGTTCCGTCAGTCTATAGAGATTGATTTTGTTCATGTATTTCTATTATAGCAGCTTCATGCATCTCACAGTGCGTTTATATATGATGTTTATAAATATATGTTTTTTTCAAATGCTTATAACTTTGGGTGTGATTCACTTATTTTCATGGGATTAACTTTTTTTGTCTCCTGAATCCTTGCCGAGTCCAACGATACCAGACTTGCCAGGTTTCGGTGTATGGTTTTTACAGCATTGAAATTTAGCGCTTATAAAACGTTAGCTGATATCTTTGAAACCTCTAGTCCGATCGAAACGAAACCAGCATCAGAAGTTCGGAAACATAGGTCGATTGCTAAATTCTAATGGCCATATGTCAAAATATGGATAGTTAGGGGCAGTAAAATCCAATCAAAGTCAGGTGTCAGTCATTTACCCCTTCAGCCTAGCATAATTCTAATAAACCCAAACATTAAAATGACTAGTTTAAATTTGTTTTGTAGGCCTATACGTGTCACAAGCACGCCAGGCTCCACCCTCTCCCAGACACAACGTGCACCTTCACCAGAGTACTGATTACACGCACCTGCATGTCATCATCACAGCAATCACCACCTGCACTTAAGCCCCACACATTCACTCAGTCACTGTCCGGGTTTTAAAATTTCACAAACAAAATCATGTTATTTACAAAAAAGAAAACTAAGTATGAAACAAGATTGTCATTATATAATGAAACTATAGAAAAGTTAAAGAATTTAAGTATTGAAAATACTGAAACAAAGTGTAAAAGAGTAATAAATCTGATGAGATGCATCTCTGGTATGGAATGGGGAGCAGAAAGGGAAGCTCTTTTAAATATATAGAGCATTGATGAGATCAACGCTAGATTATGGATGCATGATATATGGAGCTGCGGCTAAAACTCATTTAGAGAAATTAGACAGACCGCAACATAGAGCATTGAGAATTTGTATAGGAGCAATGAAAACTGAAGAATGTGGTATAAATACATTTGATTTTATAACAGAAAATGTCATAAGTGATTTCCACCATGGATATTCCCAGAACTTATGGTTAATTTAGACATAATCAAAAATAAAAATGAATGGTTGGAGAATGGGCAGGAAAATATTTGTAACCTAGTTCAAGAATTCATGAAAAACAAATATTATGGACATTTAAAAATGTATACAGATGGTTCTAAAGATCCTGGTAATGGGCATGTAGGTGTGGGTATTGCTATTCCAGAATTCAAAGTAAGATTAAATAAAAGAATATCAAATAATGTGTCTATATATACAGCTGAACTAGTTGCAGTATATTTGGTTTTACAATGGGTGGAGGAAGTCAAACCGGATAGAGTGGTAATTTATTCGGATTCAGCAGCAATATTACGTAGTCGTATTACTAGTAAAACAACTAGAGATTATATTTTAATAGAAATCTACTCAATATTGTTAAATTTAGAAAGATTGCAAATTAATGTTCAGTTTTGTTGGATTCCAGCACATATAGGAATCTTAGGGAATGAAGAAGCTGATAAATTAGCAAAAAATGCATTAAATAAATCTGATAAAGTAGAGATTCCTCTTGGAAAAAATTAAGGTAAAAATAAAATTGATAAACAGTGGCAGAAAATTTGGGATTCAGATAATAAAGGAAGAGAATATTACAGAATTAAAAAATCTATTAAAATTAGATCATTTAATAGTAGAAACAGAAGAGAGGAAATAATATTTACAAGACTAAGGTTAGGACATACTAGACTTAACAATACGTTATTTATTATGAGTAAAATAATTACTGATAAGTGTGAGGTATGTGATTGCAAAGAAAATGTAGATCATGTTTTAATAAAATGTAAAAAATGTAATGAAGAAAGAGAAAACTTTAAAGAATGTATTATTAAATTAGGGAGGGAATGGGATATTAAAGGTATTCTAGGTATAGAAAATTCCCAAAGTGAAGTTATTGAAGTTTTAATGAAGTTTATGCATGAAACTGGAGTAGTTAGAAGAAATTAAGAAGTTATAAATAAAGCCATGATTTTACACACTCTAATATAGTAGGTGGTGGTATGCACCTTTAACGCTGGTCTGTAACTCACCATTTAACTAAAAGAAGAAGAAGAACAGTCGCTGCGTCCCAATTCGCATACTATCCGTACTAAATAGTATTCGAAAAAAGAATTAGTATGTCCCAAATCGTAGTATGTTGAAAAGAGTATTCCAAAGATTCCCGGATGGTCTACTATTTCCGGTCAGAATCCGAAGTGCAGATCGATGCGCACTCTAACGCCCGTTTCACACATACTCCGTTTGCAGTGCGTATGCGGTGCATATTTTTTTCCGTACCCATGTTAACGGATTACAGCTTTCACACTGCGCGCGGATGCTGTCCGTCAGTCCGTTCCAGGTGCGGTGCGTCTGCAGCAGTCCGGCGATCGTTTCCGTACCGAGTCTATTTTTTGCTGTGCTGCACTGCGGAATTAAAGTGACAGCACATTGTTCGCTTTAAAATAAACATGTACTGACACGAAAATCTAGTAATTTTACCACAGATGTATGTAATTTAAAATATACTCTGTTTCAAAGTCAACACATGGCTTTTTTTTCTCGGGTAAAGCAAGGAAACAACACCTTACCTGGCATTTAGGTTAAAAAATTGAAATAATGGAGAGCACGTAACGTTACGTTCCTGGAGGTGGAAAAACAAAGGTCTTTATGACCTGCTTTTAAAAGGGTTTAAAAACGAAAGAAAAGACGAGAGTCGGCTGTTTCTATTGTAAGTTTCTAATTTAAAATGTTTATAGGCTATAAGTTATATTTCAAATTTTTTGCCACTTGTGTGAGCTAAAGTATAGGCTATATAAGGTTATATAGGCTATATAAATATAAAGTAATGAATTGAATAAAACGTTGTTTAAATGTACTACGTTAAAACGTGACATCTATGAAAGTGTAAACAAAGAGAATTGCAATTCTGACAAGCCATGTTCAGTAACAACTTTTGGATTTGAAATAAAAATAATAATGAATAAATGCTGTGTTTGTGGTATACAACCGCGGATCAGTTGCGCGCTGCAAACGCAGCATATATGAAAGAACAACAGCGCGTGCTGCTCCTGCCCCGCATACGAACCGCAACACGCACCGCAGTAATGTGTGAAACGGGCGTAACGGCTGATATTGCCCACAACCCATTGCGAGATGGACGAGGATTCGATTAGAACTACAAACGCGGATAAAAAGTGTTAAAAAACTACAAACATGACGGTTACATGAGTCTGACGGTTAAGTAGAGAGGATTAGATAAAGGGATTTGAGTGAGCAATTATCAGTATTTAACCTGACAAAAAGATATTTATTCAATGTTAGCCACATTATATTTCACCTGCAGCAGCATTGAGAACTTTTGTAATGATACGTTTGGCCATTAACTTTGCAAACACATGAGAGGAGTCTCTGCATTAAAGACCCACGAATGGCAGATCAACGTGCGACTACGCTTCTCTCCGATACGATAGGAAATTAAATTGAATGTGAAGGATTTGAACTGTGACGATGATTGACAGGGCAGTTTAAACGGTGATGGGACACACATAACTAGCAACAGAGTCCGTTAAAGATGACGAAGTAGTATGTCCCAAAGCTTGCATACTCTTCTGCTACACACTCAAAAGTATGTACTTTTTATTCACAAAAAGAGTACATACTTTTAGGACGTAGTATAAGTAGGCGAATTGGGACGCAGCAAAAGTCCGGTCTCGTTTGCACATGCTCACACTACTGCTTGCTTCCACGTACTTACCTGCGTTACCTACCTGTTCTCCCAGTCTCCTGAGTGTCTCCTCGTCTTGTCTCCTGGTTCCTGTAGTGATATCTGATTAGTGAGATCGCTACTGAGTGAGCCACGCCCCTGAGCAGGGGGTTTGAGACTGTGGGGGTGTTCAATAAAGTTCAGTTACATACCTGCTATGCTGTGTGATGAGTGCTGCTTCGGTTTATCCACGAACACAACATGGTGTCAGAAGCGGATAGAACAGTCTCCAACAAATGACAAACGGATGAATAAGTCAATAAACGCCGCGGGAGAAGAAACGCTAAAGTAAGATAGTTATGCTGTTTCCAACAAGAAAAAAAGGAAAGTCAGCAAGCGGATCAGCACCAGATCAGCACGCGCGTATCCACCGTAAGTTGAGAGCGGGGGAGGGGTGCGGTCGCCAAGCAACAGGGGTGCAGGCCCAGAGAAGCGAATTGTGATAACGCACAAAAGCTGAATAAAGCGCTCAAGTTCGCAAAAGAAAAAAAGAAAAGAAAATTAACATTCTTCAAAGCAAATGGAGGAATCATCAGCTCCCATATCTTCATATCAAATCCGACCTCCTGATCCATTTGATTTTACAAAGCCAAATGACTTTGAAAGATGGCTCAGACGATTTGAAAGATTCAGAGTTGCAAGTAATCTTGCACGAGCATCAGATTTGCACCAAGTTAACACACTGATTTATTGTATGGGAGACAAAGCTGATGACATTTTGTGTGGATTGGCCATGACAACAGAAGAGCGTGGAAATTATGAAACTGTGCAGAATAAATTCAAAGAATATTTCACTGGCAAAATAAACGTGATTTATGAGAGAGCAAAGTTTAACTCCAGGAAACAAGAGCCAGATGAACCAGTTAATGATTTTATCACTGCGCTGTATTCATTGTCAGAACGCTGTGCTTTTGGAACTCTGAGAGACGAACTCATTAGAGATCGAATTGTTGTTGGATTGAAAGACATCAAACTGTCAGAGCGCCTTCAACTACATGCAAACCTAACTTTGGAGAAGGCTGTAACTATGGCCAGACAGAGTGAAACGGTGAGAAAACAGCAGGCAGAACTTAGGCAAGAGGAGGACGAAGACCTAAAGCTAGAGGCTGTACATAAAGGAAAGTACAGACAGGATTCGTCTAAAAAGTTCAATAAGTCAGGGAAAGGCGGAAATTGGACAACTTTCCAGAAAAATAGCAAAGAAAAATCAAAGAAATCATGCTGCATGAGATGTGGAAAATCACCATACCATGTAAAGGATCTCTGCCCAGCTAAAGAGGCTGTCTGTCATCAGTGCAATAGAACAGGCCACTTTATGAGCCAATGTCATTCAAAGACAGTGCTGCATGAGGTTAAAGAGGACTGTGATTCAAACGAAGGACAAGCATTCCTCGGAGCTGTAGAGTTAAAAACTCAAGGCTGGTGCACAACCATCCAGATCTTGAAACAGCCAGTGAAAATGAAAATGGACACTGGGGCAGATGTCACAGCAATACCTGAATCTGTCTTCACACAGCTCACCTCAAATAGCAACACTGGTCTGAAGAAATCACGAAAAACGCTGATGGGACCAGGAAAGCATGTCCTGGATGTGAGAGGGGTGTTTTCTACCAGCATCTCAAGAAATGAGAAAAAAATAGAGGAAGACATCTATGTGGTTAAAAATCTCTTCACACCACTCCTGGGCAGACATGCCATTGAAAAACTTGGCCTCATTGCAAGACTGGATAATATCACAGAATGTCAGTGGCAAGAGAAATATCCAGAACTTTTCACAGGCTTGGGTGAGCTGAAAGAGGAGTACTGTATTAAGTTACAGCCCAATGCAACACCTTACTCTGTGAATGTAGCAAGACGGATCCCAGTACCATTGATGGAAAAAGTCAAAGAAGAGTTATCCAGGATGGAGAAGCTCGACATCATCAAGAAAGTAGTGGGACCTAGTGACTGGTGTTCTGGTATGGTTCCAGTACTTAAGCCTGACAACACGGTGAGAATTTGTGTGGACCTGACCAAACTAAACAGCGCTGTCAGAAGAGAGAAGTTTATTTTGCCGTCAGTGGACCACACATTAGGCCAGTTAGGCAGAGCTATAATCTTCACAAAGCTAGACGCCAATTCTGGATTTTGGCAGATCCGTTTGGCTGAAGAGTCTCAACCGTTGACCACCTTCATTACGCCATTTGGGCGTTACTCCTTCAAAAGGCTTCCATTTGGGATCTCCAGTGCTCCAGAGCTGTTCCAGTTGAGAATGTGTCAGATTTTGGAAGGACTAGATGGAGTAACATGTCATATGGATGACATTCTTGTATATGGAACTTCACAGGAGGAACATGACACCAGACTGGACGCAGCACTAAAGAAGCTTAGGAGTGCTGGCCTAACACTTAACAAAAAGAAGTGTGAATTTGCAAAGACAGAAGTCAAGTTCTTAGGCCACAAGCTGTCCTCAGATGGATTACAGCCCGATCCAGACAAACTGGCTGCAGTACAAAATATGCGTGAACCTACCAACGTGTCTGAGGTACGCAGCTTTCTGGGAATGATGAACCAATTGGGGAAGTTCATTCCAGAACTGGCTGAGAAAACAAAGCCCTTGCGAGACCTTCTCTCTCAGAAAAGTCTGTGGACCTGGGACTCACCACAGCAAAAGTCATTCGCCTTGCTTAAAAAAGAGCTTGTTACGACGCCAACTTTAGCACTCTTTGATCCCAGCAAGGAAACTAAAGTCGCAGCAGACGCATCATCCTTTGGTCTAGGAGGAGTGATTCTTCAAAAGCTCAGTGATGCATGGAAACCCATTGCGTATGCGTCTAGAGCATTAACTCCAACGGAGCAGAGATATGCTCAAATAGAAAAAGAGACTCTAGCGCTTGTTTGGGCATGTGAACGTTTCAGCTGCTATCTCATTGGGAAACATTTCCTTCTGGAGACAGACCATAAGCCACTTCTGAGCTTACTGAGCACAAAACATCTGGATGATTTACCACCAAGGCTGCAAAGGTTCAGAATGAGACTTATGAGATATTCTTACGAGATCAGCCATGTTCCAGGAAAACAGTTCACAACTCCAGACACGCTTTCAAGGATGCCCTCTACAAGTGATGTAACGGATGCTGACTCAACTCTTGTGGAAGATACAAATATTTACCTCTTCCAGATAGGGAAAAGCTTTCCTGCTTCAAAGAGCCGCCTAGATAACATTCGGGAGGAGTTAAAAAAAGACCTTGTATGCAGCCAAGTAATGAGGTATCTTGAGCATGGATGGCCGAGAACGGTGCAAGCCAATGACAAACTCAGACCTTACTGGTTGGAAAGAGACATGATTTCCATCCTCGACGGACTGCTCCTACATGGAACAAGGTTGATAATCCCTGCCTCCCTCCAAAGTTCAGTTCTGCTTCACATTCATCAGGCACACCAAGGAATTGAAAAATGTCGCCAAAGGGCAAGACAGTCTGTGTGGTGGCCTGGCCTGAGTTCACAATTGCGAACTATGGTGCAACAATGTGATGAATGTAGAAAGGCTTCCATGACGACCGTAGAACCTCTACAACCGACAGACTTTCCATCATATCCATGGCAGAGAGCGGCTACAGACTTGTTTGAACTAAAGGGACAAAAGTACCTTCTAACAGTCGACTACTATTCAAGAGATGTCGATGTGGCCAAATTATCATCAACTTCCTCTGCAACCATTATAGAACATCTGAAAGCGGTGTTTGCACGGAATGGGGTACCTGAGATACTAATATCCGACAATGGGCCACAATATAGCAGTGCCGACTTCCGGGAGTTTTCGAGGGAGTATGACTTTAAGCACGTTGCAAGCAGCCCACGGTATCCACAAGGAAATGGCGAAGCCGAAAGAGCGGTACAAACGGTCAAAAAGCTTTTGGGGAAAACAGCAGATCCATTCAAAGCTTTGCTCGCATACCGCTCCACACCACTTGCAAACAGCTACAGTCCAGCGGAACTGTCAATGGGCAGAAGACTGAGAACAGGCTTACCAACTCTGCCGTCTCTCCTCACACCAAAACTTCCAGACACAGACAAACTGAAACAGTTTGAATCCAGTCTACGTGCTCGCACAAGAAATTCATACAATAAGAGACACAGAGCGAGATCTCTGTCACCACTGAAACCTGGACAGACTGTTTGGATTAGGGACAAAGCTATCCCAGGGAAAGTGATCCGACAGCAGGCCCCAAGGTCGTTTGTTGTGAAAATCTCACAGGGAAATATTCGACGCAACAGACGGGCGTTGGTGCGACTCCATCAGCCTGAAACAGACAAGGAGCAAGCAGTTGATTGGCCAGAGTTATTTGAGGATGATCACATACCTGACAGTCAGATGCCAACAGTCCGTCAACCGTCTCCAAGTTTGCAGTCTGCCATACCTACCCGACATGGAACTTACACAAGGTCGGGACGTTTGTCTATTCCACCAAGACGAATGAACCTTTAGTTCATGGCCGGTGATCACAGAGGCAGAATAATCCTCTCACTGTGCCAGGAGTGCTCAGGTAGTCCACCCTGACCTCCTTTAAAAAAAATAAAAATAAAAAAAAAAGTGAAATTGTATGTGAAAGACAAAATGCTGTGATAAAAGACGTTCTTAAAGCATAATTTTCTTTTACATTTGTGATGCATAGCTTGAATATGCTTAGAACTGAGTAAAATGGGTACAGTATGTTTATTATGTCACAAATAGTAACATTTTTGAGTTCTCAAAGTTTATTGTTTTGGGAAGGGGAGATGTAGTGATATCTGATTAGTGAGATCGCTACTGAGTGAGCCACGCCCCTGAGCAGGGGGTTTGAGACTGTGGGGGTGTTCAATAAAGTTCAGTTACATACCTGCTATGCTGTGTGATGAGTGCTGCTTCGGTTTATCCACGAACACAACAGTTCCTTGTCTCCATCGCTCCATCGTCCTGTTCACCCAGTCACCTGCAGTCAGACGTACAGTACTACCCATTGACTTTACCATTCCGCTGGACTCTCTCTTCTGATACTCACCTCATCTGCTCACTTCCCGGTTCTGTTTAATAAACTCTGTTTGCCCCTGCCATCAGTTCTCCGTGTCACCTCTGTTTGTAACAATACGGCTTCTCTTGAAGCCAATACGGAAGTGCCTCAAACTGCAATTCATTGACTGGCCGCTTTTTTTTTTTTTCAAAATGTTTCCTGTCCATAGTAAAGATAAGATTATGCACTTAAGAAATTTCATTTTGCAATAACTTTTGTCCTAAATGAGGTCCTAACTGAAATTGCCATGGTTACCAAACAGATAAGATAGGATTCTAAAGTTAAGATGTTTCTGTAATACGCCCCCAGATCTATAAACCTTGTCACACACATGAGGATTTATAAACAATAAACGGCATAAGTATGTGTGCAGCGGCGCACACTCTGGACCTTACTTTCTGTGTAATCAAAGAGAAGAAAAATGGAATTCCTTCCATTTACACATTTCATTAAATATACAGTACTCTGAATGGAGTTTAGCAAAAAAAACTAAAAAATGTGGTAATCATGTTTAATGGCACAACATTAACAGGTCATGTCTCTGTTTCCATAGATTTTGTAAAGACACTTTGAATGAAGAAGATAAGAAAGAGTCAGCATTAAAGTTTCTGGGGAATCTGAGCGCTGCAGCGAAAGAGGAGAACAACACTGAACATCTGACATCTGTGATCAGCTACTCATCTTTCTATGATGATGATGATAATGATGATGAATTACGTAAAGAGCATCTGACTGAAAAAACACATCTCCTGCTGGATCTGTGGTCACATGTGAAGGACTATGAGACTCAAACAGGCAAGAGTGTCCTTCCAGCATTACAGTCAGTTTATCAGTCAGCTCCTGCAGTCTGGAGCATAAAGCTCTCAGAGAGAAAGAGCTCCATCCTCCTAGAAGTGCTGAAACTCCAAACAGAGAAGAAACCAGTAGAGCTGATAGACTGGACAGATGAAGAGAGTGAAGTCAGGGGATTCCTCCAGTGTCTGCCCTACATCTCACAGCTCAGGTGAGAGTTTTATGATTATTGTACTCAGTGCTGAAAATGTATGAAATTAATGTGTTGGGTAGACAGAACAGTCCAACCAAAAAAATTTCAGACACCAGATATAATTTTTTATATTTTTTTACTAGTGGGTGCAGGACACTATAGTTAATTTATGTAAGTGAGGATAGCAAAATAAAGTAAACTGTGACATATTATACCCAAAAATGTTCATACAGTGACTACCAGTACACCTGTTAAGAATTTGGGACCAAAAGTATTCAGACACTTTGACCTGACCGTGTTTTACTTAAGTGTTTTTATTTAATTACTAATGTGACCTTTTATAACAAAGACTCAACAAAATAAAGCATTGCTTGGTCATTGGTTGACCTAATTGTGTATTTAAATTGAACAGCTGACAGCTGATTGGTTGATTGTAATCCATTACAGACTTTTCTATCAAAGTTATCTGACATTGTCAAGATGAATTTGTTCTGACAGTTTATCTTTGAGTTCTTGTCATATTTTATTACCATTTTCTAAACTATAGCGAATAAACTGTGATAATGTGAGAAAAAAATTGAAGGTGTCTGAATACATTTTGGTTAGACAGTAAATATGTGATGGTGAAACAGAATTCATAGTTTTCAGTCATGTGACTGTCGCTAGCACTGGAGGGCAAAACAGCCATAGAACTGCAGCACAAGCCTGTCAAATTTCCATCTTAAAAACAAAAATATGTGAACAAGATGCAAGTTTTTGGCACTTGTGATCCATAGCACCTGCTGCAGTATTTCAATCAGTAAAAACAGCAGGACGTTTTTAAAACGTAATAAGTTTAAATAAAGTTTAACGCTACTCAAGGATCTGTTGATCTGGGTTTTATTTTATATTGAGTTATGTTGCACCACTTAATTTTAAACACAGATTAACAACCCAGAAAGCATGTAATCATTGAAACAATGTTGAGTCAGTGTTGATTCGTCAACGCCAATTACATTGAATTAACGTTACAGAATGATGTTGCTTTAGCATCACTCTTGCACTCTCAGTTAATGTTGAAACAATGTTGAGATTTCAACAAAAAATCAATGATAAAATCATTGAATCAACATTATGAACTGATGTTAGTTCAATATCATGTTTGCACCCTCAACATTACACTATGATGGATTCTACATCACCGATGCTGAATCAATATTGAAATTAACAAAAAATAATCAATGGTAATATTGTTGAGTCAGTGTTACGTTATGAGGGATTCTACATCACTGATGTTGAATCGACACTGAAATTAAGGAAAGTGATGTTTGTTAATATTGTTTGATCATTACAATGTGATGTTGATTCTAAATCACTTTTGTTGAAACTAAAAATACAACTGAAATGTAATGACAACATGAAATAATGTTGTCATCTGATGTACCAAGTTAATGTAGAAACAACATTATATTTCAATCGTTCGTCAACAAATTTCTGACCATTTCAAAGTTTAAACGACACCTTCCCGGCTGCTCAGTCAATTTATTTTATTTAACAGTTTAACACAATCAATGACCAAAAAAAAGATATAAAAGAGACATTCTTTAAAAAAAGAAATGGGAAGAAATGGGACAAAAGCATTACAACCTTGTTGGCGAACAGCCAATCAGAAAATAGCATTGCTGTATCCGGGTAAGATTTAGATATTCCCGCAAAAACAACAACGTTTACATTCTGCACCTACTGGTGGTTTAGTTTAATGTTTTCTTTCCAACATTTCTTATTTGTATATTCAAAAATAAAACAATCTCATAACATTTTTCAGTGTAAATTATTTAATTTAATTGGCAACAGACTTACAGTGTCTTATTCTTATTTAATTTATAGATCAAATTTAAGAATATAAAATGAAAGCGGAAGCATAGCCTATATTTAATAAGATTATGGAAAATGCCCTTCGTAAAAGGTAAAAATATCAAAGATATGCAGATTTAAATATCTCAAAGCTGAATTGAATACTGAGACTATTGCTTCAGAATAAATTATATTTACAACACAGTAATTCTGAAAAATATATATATATATATATTCCAAATTATTATGGATTATTAATTTGCCTCTTCCCTGACATCTTTGAAATAGAGAAATGCAAGAATTAATACTATGCCCACACACACACACACACACACACACACACACAGAGAAATGTTGAATTAAATAAAAAATATTATTTATTTATACAAATTAGTGTCATTTTTCAAATCAGAACCTCGACCCCACCCAAACCCCTGCTGTCGTCGCCAAAATCTCACTCTGAACTGAGCCCTATCATATATATATATATATATATATATATATTCCATATAAAATAATATATAATTAATATATATATAAGATTTGTCCACGAAAGCCGAAGATTATTTTCTACATGGCTTTGTGGGGAGGTTTGTCTCTCACTCTCTCTAATGAAAATGCAGACCCAGGCGAGAGATAGCTTGTGAGCGTCTCTTCCCCCTGGGGTATTCTCACATACTCACGCGATTTCGCACCCATGATGACAGTCGAAAATGTCAACGTCAAGGGCACAAAAAACACGTGAAGTAAATGGTTTTCTCCATGACTTTGCCACCAGACAGAAACATCAAGCTCACTGCGTTTGGGGATCTCTCATTCACGGTGCCAGACAAACTGTGCCCTGGCCACCGCGCTAACAACCACCTCGATATGTAGATTTGGTGAGCGAGCAAGCGAAAGGGATGGAGTGGCACAGCTTCTTTCTGTTTTTAACACATTCCTTGAATATATTTTTTATTACAGTAGGCCTATAGTTATGATATGTGTGGCTGCACCGGGGTCCGTCATTACAAGTTACGCCACTGAGGCGAATCATGAGCGGTCCATAAATATCTATAAATATCTCTTCTATGTAACTTGGGGGGCCCGTACAATTTATTTTGCATATGGGCCCAGGACTGACTTGCTACACCACTGGACGGACCCGTCTCTTGCTCGTCAACAAACCCATTTGAGAGCCCCGTTCAACACGGACTGAAAGTAGCCAAGACGAGCATAAAGCATTCTAACTGTAAAGGCTCACAATGCTCGCACTCGTCTGACTCAATGCAGCGACCGCATGCTCTTCCCCAAACACACACAGCAATAAACGTGCGCATCCAGTTCTGTTATTTGAAAGAGAACGTGGATATACAGCCGTTGAAAACTAACTCCTAACAAAGATCTCGAGTTGAGTTTTGAAAGAGAGAGAGATTTGTTGAGAAACAAAAGAGATCTGTTGGCTCCAGCTGAAGCTCATCTATTTATAGCCTCGTGTAGCAGGGGCGCCTATGACATCACCGGCCGAGGCTATAAATACCTCCGGGTCAATTTCATTGAATTGTTTTCACACTATTTCAACAGCTGGTTATGTCAAAGACATTTCCCATTTGCATAAGCTTAT
Source organism: Romanogobio albipinnatus (assembly GCA_023566225.1). Classification (NCBI taxonomy): domain Eukaryota; kingdom Metazoa; phylum Chordata; class Actinopteri; order Cypriniformes; family Gobionidae; genus Romanogobio; species Romanogobio albipinnatus. The sequence goes on along the minus strand of CM042247.1, from coordinate 41,937,429 downwards.
GCAGCATTGAGTGTAGCTTTTGAAAGGGAACTACAATCGCATTATCAAGGTTTGTTAGTTTATCTTTAGAAAACCTGGACTGGTGCAATTTATTCTGACTTCGGCATTTACATGACATTTGAAAAGATGAATAATAGTTTTAGCCCGACTGAAATCCAACATGTAAAGTGCATTTGAATGTGATTACTGATGTGATCATACACAGGACAAAACTGCACTCGACTTTAATGAAGCTCTAGATAAAGCATTTACTGTTGTGATAGTCGGCAGACAAACACAGAGTAAAAACTGCCGCAGTTCTACCTTCATATCAACTGATTCAATGACAAATCATTTTGAAAGGGAGTCAAATAAATTATTACATTATTTGATGTTTTTTTTTCTTATTTTAAGTGTCGGTTTACTTTTTTAGAAACGTCCCGAGACACAAAAAATGCCAGAAAAGCCTAATTTTAACATGTAAAGTGCCTGTGAATGTGATTACTGATGTGACAAACACAAAAACACAAAACAACACTCGACTTTAATGGAGCTCTAGATTAAGAGTTTACTGTCAAGTCAGATCACAAACACAGTGTAGAAACTGTCTGTCTCTCGCAGGTTTACCTTCATATCAACTCAACATGTGCCAATGTTTGAAATACTTTATTTGCTAAATATTACATTTAGGATTATTTTTATAAAACTCTCACAACCAGACACTAAAACTAAAATAAACTGAATGAAGTTTAAACTGAATTGTGGAAAACAAATCACTCCACTAGCTTATGTTCATATATGATTTTATATTAATTATAATTTTATTTCCTCCTACACTGGACAGTAAAGTGATAATTATGTGTGTGTCTCCACAGATTTTCTGACATCATCTACAGGAAGAGAGAAGCTGCTGTGAAGTTTCTGCTGAATCTGTTTGTTTCAGCCTCAGAGTTTGAAGCAAATACAGAAGAAAATTACACTCAACTGTTAACATCTGTGTGCAGCTACACATCTTTCCCCTTTTATGTTGAAGATGATGATGATGATGATTATACTGGGGCTCAGTCTGATCTCCTGCTGGATCTGTGGTCACATGTGAAGGACTATGAGACTCAAACAGGCAAGAGTGTCCTTCCAGCATTACAGTCAGTTTATCAGTCAGCTCCTGCAGTCTGGATCATAGACCTCTCAGAGAGAAAGAGCTCCATCCTCCTAGAAGTGCTGAAACGCCAAACAGAGAAGAAACCAGTAGAGCTGAGAGACTGGACAGATGAAGAGAGTGAAGTGAGGGGATTCCTCCAGTGTCTGCCCTACATCTCACAGCTCAGGTGAGAGTTTTATGATTATTGTACTCAGTGCTGAAAATGTATGAAATTAATGTATATGTTGGGTAGACAGAACAGTCCAACCAAAAAAATTTCAGACACCAGATATAATTTTTTATAATGTTTTACTAGTGGATGCAGGACACTATAGTTCATTTATGTAAGTGAGGATAGCAAAATAAAGTAAACTGTGACATATTATACCCAAAATTTCTTCATACAGTGGACTACCAGAACAACTGGTAAGAATTTTACCCAAAATTACCAAATTATGCAGACACTTTGACCTGACCGTGTTTTACTTAAGTGTTTTTATTTAATTACTAATGTGACCTTTTACAACACAGACTCAACAAAATAAAGCATTGCTTGGTCATTGGTTGACCTAATTGTGTATTTAAATTGAACAGCTGACAGCTGATTGGTTGATTATAATCCATTACAGACTTTTCTATCAAAGTTATCTGACATTATCAAGTATAATCATTATGAATTTGTTCTGACAGTTTATCTTTGAGTTCTTGTCATATTTTATTACCATTTTCTAAACTATAGCGAATAAACTGTGCTAATGTGAGAAAAAAATTGAAGGTGTCTGAATAAATTTTGGTTAGACAGTAAATATGTGATGGTGAAACAGAATTCATAGTTTTCAGTCCCGTGACTGTCGCTGGCACTGGAGGGCAAAACAGCCATAGAACTGCAGCACAAGCCTGTCAAATTTCCATCTTAAAAACAAAAATATGTGAACAAGATGCAAGTTTTTGGCACTTGTGATCCATATACAGCACCTGCTGCAGTATTTCAATCAGTAAAAACAGCAGGACGTTTTTAAAACGCTTAACGTGAAAAACACTATAGAGTTGCACCGATAAGGATTAAATAAAGTTTAACGCTACTCAAGGATCTGTTGATCTGGGTTTTATTTTATATTGAGTTATGTTGCACCACTTAATTTTAAACACAGATTAACAACCCAGAAAGCATGCAATCATTGAAACAATGTTGAGTCAGTGTTGATTCGTCAACGCCAATTACATTGAATTAACGTTACAGAATGATGTTGCTTTAGCATCACTCTTGCACTCTCAGTTATGTTGAAGCAATGTTGAGATTTCAACAAAAAATCAATGATAATATAATTTATTCAATATTACAAAGTAATATCAAGAGCTCTTTGGCACTGTTGAAACAATGTTGAGATTTCAACAAAAAATCAATGATAATATCATTGAATCAACATTATGAACTGATGTTAGTTCAATATCATGTTTGCACCCTCAACATTACACTATGATGGATTCTACATCACCGATGCTGAATCAATATTGAAATTAACAAAAAATAATCAATGGTAATATTGTTGAGTCAGTGTTACGTTATGAGGGATTCTACATCACTGATGTTGAATCGACACTGAAATTAAGGAAAGTGATCTTTGTTAATATTGTTTGATCATTACAATGTGATGTTGATTCTAAATCACTTTTGTTGAAACTAAAAATACAACTGAAATGTAATGACAACATGAAATAATGTTGTCATCTGATGTACCAAGTTAATGTAGAAACAACATTATATTTCAATGGTTCGTCAACAAATTTCTGACCATTTCAAAGTTTGGGGAAAATCTTTTCAAGTTTAAACGACACCTTCCCGGCTGCTCAGTCAATTTATTTTATTTATTTATTTTTTTTATTTATTTTTTTTATTGCAGTTTTAGGCATTACAGGGATTTTCAAAACATAAATAGAAAAGAACAAAGGGAAGAACACATGCAAGCAAGACATGAAACCTCCATCTGAATCCCTTATTTGTTTTCCTTGGAAGTCTGTTCATATGCATATCAATAAAAATAAAAAAATAATAATAAATAAATAAAATAAAATAAATAAATAAAAATGATAATAATGAATTAGTAATAGAATAGCAGCCAACCCAAAATTACCTCTACTCCTTCCAAGCTAAATTTTGAATTCCCAAGGATAGCATATGTTCCGCATCTACACCTAAGTATTTTAGAAAGGGGCCCCAGATCCTGTAGAATTTAAAGGGTTTTCCTCTTAGTGCAGTGGAAAAGGCTTCATTAGGAATAAAGCCCTTAACAATATTTATCCACTGAGCCACTGATGGGGTTATGTCAGTTATCCATTGTAACAAAATACTTTTGCGGGCACAAAATAATAATATTTGCAAGAGATGATCACCCTTAAAACCATGAGGGAGTTCCTCTGTAAGTCCCAGTATACAGATCTTAGGCCCTAATTGAAAAGAACAGGAAAATATTTTACCCACTTCTAGACAAACCCCCGCCCAGAATTGCTGAACCTTAAAACATCCCCAGAAGCAGTGCATAAGGGTTCCCTCTGCGATCTTGCATTTATTGCATAGGCTGGATAAATTGGGATTCATTTTGTGTCTGCGAACCGGAGTGATATGTAATCTGTGCAGTATTTTAAACTGCATTTCCCAGGATGCATTGTCTGCTAAGTAATGTGTTACACATACCTTTCCCCAGTCCGCTTTGTGTATTTCTACCCCAAGATCAGTTTCCCATAGTCTCCTGACTTTATCTGAATTATCCTTGTTTGAACTTGAGAGAATATTATAAAAGCGGCTAAGTACTGATCGAGAAGATGTGAGTTTATTAAGCTGTTCTTCTATTGTAGACAGACCAAGGCCGCCTGGATGGTCCTTTAGCTTTTTTGATACAAAGCTTTGTATTTGGTTATATGTAAAGAAGTGCTTCCTATCGATATTATACTTTAAAACAATCTGATCAAAGGTCATCAACTTATTGTTTTCCACTACATCACCTATAACACAAATCCCTTGTTTTTTCCAGAGTGCTAGCCCATCACTCAACCCAGGTGGGAAATCTGGATTATTGTGTATAGGTGTGTATGGTGAGAGGTGTGTAGCATATCCCTCTGTTTTGCGAGCCATCCGCCACACTTTAATCATGTTATTAAGAATTATGTTGCCTTTGATTAAAATAGACAATTTTGTAGATGACATGTATAATAAATTGCGAAGAGGGATAGAACCAATACCTGCCGCTTCTGCACTGACCCAGGTCGAGTTTGGGTCATCTAGATGCCATTCTAGTATATATTTTAATTGAGCAGATAATTGATATAATTCAAATGAGGGAGCTGCCAACCCTCCAGACATACTAGGGAGAGAGAGAAAGCTATACCTGAGTCTAGGCCTTTTTTTCCGCCAAATAAAAGATATAATTGAACCGCGTAGCTGTCTTAGAGCTTTACCAGGAAGCAGAATGGGGAGCATCTGGAAGAGGTATAACATACGTGGTACTATGTTCATTTTGACAAGGTGGATACGCCCTATTAATGATAATGGTAAACTGCACCATCTATCCAGATCATTAATAATAGATTTAATAGTCGGGATAAAATTTAATTTGTAAAGGCAGTCCAAATTAGGTGAAATCTTTATACCTAGATATGTCAGCCCAGAGGGAGACCACTTAAACGGCAAGGAGGTTTCCAAACTCAAAGAGTGAGTTTTGTTTAACGGCATAGCCTCCGATTTTGCAAAATTTATCCTATATCCAGAGAAGGCACCAAATTCAGAGATCCAATCAATTAATTTAGTAACAGAGTTCTGTGGTGAGTCTAGATAAATTAAGACATCGTCTGCATAAAGTGAAATTTTATGGATCTTTTTCCCTAAAGCGATACCTTTAATATCAGCGTCTTCTCTGATGGCAATCGCTAATGGCTCAATAGCCATTACAAATAATAATGGTGACAACGGACACCCCTGCCTAGTGCCTCGAGATAAGACAAATTTAGATGATCGGACACCGTTTGTGACAATAGAGGAAGTTGGGAGTGTATATAAAATCTTGACCCATTTAGTAAAAGTATCCCCCAAGCCAAAACGATCTAACACCGAAAATATATATGGCCACTCGACCCTATCGAAAGCCTTCTCGGCATCTAATGAAATGACTACACCCCCCTTTGCGCAGAAATTTGAGTGGTTAATAATATTAAGTAACCGTCTAACATTATGGGATGATGATCTCCCCTTAAAGCAGCACTAGGTAACTTTTCAACCTTCATAATATATTTTCAAAACTCTTGTGATGATACATCGACTTACAATAGGTTGAATGACACGTCTGCCATAGCCTGACGGGGTCTGTATCGTTTTTAATCGTACTTTTAAACTTCGGGTTTCGGGTAGTAACCCGAGAAAAAAAAGAACTACAAAATTCGACTGCTTTACGGCATATACGTCACTTCCTTAAATTCGGACGTGCAAGGGTTAGGGTTAACCTATGTAAGCCTATGTCTAAACGGCGTGTACAAGTTTGGTAGGGGCTACATTCTCGCAAGTAAATACATAAGACGTACAAAATCATATTTTAGGATACTGTAACGCGTGTGTCCGGGTGAAAAATACGGATAGCTCACTCAACGCAACTGGAGTCGATGCAAACACGGAGGCGATTGACATCAAACAGCCCGCACTTTATTCCCCGCGGGAACCCCCCACAAGAGTCCGGCACAAACTCCACTTCCGTCCACAGCATTACTCAACAAAACAAAAATAAATTAATGTTAGCAACAGAAGACAGAAAATAATCCGCACACATGGGAGCTCGAGGCGCAGTGTTCACACACACACACACACACACACACACACAGAACGCAGGCGCTCCAACCGGGGCGAACGCACTTAAAGAGGCCACACTATTTTCCTACTCGTTACAATACCTAACATGTCTGTGATATTTGTTTATTTGTCTTGCCTCAAGCTATGCAAATCGACTTTTCAAATGTGAAGATTGATCTATGGTAGCTTGATATTATATTGACGATATATGGTTATTACCTAGCACTCAAACATTGAATTGAAGTATCATATAGATTCTGTAAAACGGTAACCAATAGACTACTATAATGACGCTGGCTTGTAAACGTGAGCATCGCGATCATTTGGCGTTTGAAAAAAAAATAATAAACCCATGAAATGATATTCATATGACATGCTGAAACATATGCCACTGTACCTGGGATGAAGACATTTCACAGGAGCAGAACACCTGCATGTGAACAACTGCAGTGTTCAGGGCTATCATAGCTGTCATCTCAACAAATGCACGTGAGATGCATCCCCTGGGTAGGATGACAGAGTTTACGACAGTAGTAGAGGACAATACTGTTTCCCAACTGTAGGGGGACCCCGAGAGCAAAAGTTACCTAGTGCTGCTTTAACAAAACCTGTCTGATCTATATTAATAATAGTCGGAAGCACCAGCTCGAGTCGAGTAGCTAAAATTTTTGCTAGAATTTTAAAATCTACATTAAGTAAAGAGATAGGGCGATAGGATCCACATTCTTCAGGTGGTTTGCCTTTCTTTAAGAGCACACAAATATTAGCTTCCAGCAAAGAACTAGGCAGATTGCCAGACTCATAGGAATACTGCATCATATCATGCATAGAACTAACCAAAGATTCCTTGAACTTTTTAAAAAATTCGGCTGTGAAGCCATCCGGCCCCGGTGCTTTACCACTAGCCAGACCCCTTATACAATTGAGAATTTCACTAATTTCAATAGGTCTATTAAGAACTTGCCGTTGCTCCTCAGACAATGTCGGAACAGATAAATTAGCAAAGAACTTAGTTAGTAATTCACCCGGATCTGACTCCAACTGAGAAGTGTACAGTTCTCTATAGAATTCCCTAAAAGCTCTATTAATTGTGTCATTATCATGACAGAAATTTCCGGCATTGTCTTTGACAGTGGAGATGATTTGAGCCTGAGAGCGCCGGCGTAAAAGGTTGGCCAGATATTTATTTTGTTTATTTGCGAATTCATACATCCGTTGCTTAGCGAAAAATAATGATTTCTCCGCCTTCTTTGTAAAAATAGCTTCAAGAGAAGTTTGTACAGTTTTGATTTCTGCCAGCAACTCATCTGAAGGGGATATATTGTATCGAACTCGAAGATCATGGAGCTTAACCTCAAGCTTTCTTTGATCTACTAAGCTCTTCTTTTTCAGGTTTGATACGTATGAAATAATTAGCCCCCTGATATATGCCTTTGCAGTGTCCCATATCAAATTGGGAGATACCCCAGGGGTTTTGTTGTCTGAAAAAAATAGTTTAGTTTGTTCCTTAAGATAACATTCAAAGTTAGGGTCATGTGTAAGCCAAGAAGGAAACCTCCACACACCCCGATGCTGTTTAACATTAGAGAGAGATAAATTAAGGAATACGGCCGCATGATCAGATATTACCTATCTCGCAATCCAATATATTATGAAGGGAAGCTTTAGGTGAAAAAATATAATCTATTCTACTGCTGGATTTGTGTACTCCAGAAAAGAAAGTATATTCCCTCTGCCCAGGGTGTAAAGCCCGCCATGTATCTATTAAACCGATTTCTTGACACGTATCATCCAGTGCGCAAGCCCTGCTAGATCGCTTGACCTTTGACGAGACAGATCTATCTAAATCAGGTGAAAGAACACAATTAAAATCACCAGCAATAATGCTGTGCTCGCATTGTAATTCTGCAAATTTACAAAAAATTTGTGTAATAAAATCATTAGATTGAATGGGGGGTATGTATACATTCATTAAAGTAATAGTTTCTCCACTCACCACCCCATTTAGCAGCACATATCGACCTGCGGTATCAGCCTGAACACTTACAGTTGAGAGAGGAAGATGTTTGTGAATAAGAATAGCCACACCCCTGCTTTTACTGGTAAAGGATGAGTAAAACACTTGCCCCACCCAGTCACGCTTTAACTTGGTGTGTTCATTTGCCGTTAAGTGCGTCTCTTGCAGAAATGCAATATGAACGTTTTCTTTTTTCAAATAATTCAGGATCTTTTTTCTTTTGATAGGATTTTGAATCCCCCTTACATTCCAGCTACACAGTTTCAATTTGAAGTTATTTGCAGACATAATATCGGTATTTAAGGTATACTAGCACACATTTTTCCTTGTGTATAAAGTACCTTTAAATTAGCCAGTATTATTGTGAAAAGCCAAGAACATAATGCAATCTGATGAAGGTTAAAGGAGGCTGAATTTAGAAAAAAATAGAAATCAATAAATGGATAGGTAAAAACATAAAACAAAATCAAATTACCCTGAATGCCAAACAAAAAAAATCAAACTATTTACACTCTTCAAGACAAACAATTATGTCCATCAAAAGGTGGAGCCTGACGCCGGTCGGTTTCATATACGAGATCCACGGGTACACAGACCCATGCTCATCAGAAACTTCCCAGGACCGGTAAAAACAACAGATGGTCTGGACAAGTGTTAAAAGATACACAAGTAACACACATACAGGTTGTGTAGTCATAGATGTTCAAAAGAACCGCAACTGCGGTGAGCCCCAACGTAACAGTTAACCCTTTAAAGTTATACAAAACATTTTTAGTCAGCCTTTGCAGCCTACCATAAAATAAAAATAAATCCTTGACACCGCTCCGATCGCCAGTATGAAAATCCTGTAGAAACTATAACCACCTTACTGTCCACGTGATATCAGTTGAGACGATTTGAAATATAAAGCAAAAAAGAACACAAATAATCAACCCCAGCCACCACCTGTCACAAAAGTGGACGCTTCTAAGGGTCCGTAAATATCCGTACCTTGTTTCCACAGGAAGTCAAACTTGCTTAGGAGCAAAACCTTTAGATCCCTTTTGAAAACGTTGATCCGGTTTTAAAGTCATCCAACAGCTTCGGGACGGGATGCGTCAGGCCGGTGGACAGGAGTAGAGGCAGGCAGATTAGACAGGAAATCCTCCACTTCACTCGGTTGTTTGAAAAACTTGGCGCCATCATACTGCACTCTAAGGACCGCCGGGTAAATCATCCCAAAGCCCACTCCCTTCTCGTGGAGACGTTTTTTAACTGCGCCGAATGCCTGTCTTTTCCTGATGATTGCAGCCGAAAAATCCTCGTAGATATGGTATGTTGCTTGTACAGCAGCTTTCCGGCAGCTCGAGCAGCCTGTAGGATTCGGACTTTATCCTGAAAGTTGTGGAGCTTCAGGATCATGGCGCGGGGTCTCTCTCCTGAGATAGGTTGGCGCATAGAAATCCGGTGCGCGCGTTCTATTTTAATCTGGCCATGCTTAACGTCGATATTCAGCAAATTGGGTAGCCATGATTTGAGAAACAGAACGGGGTTGGTGCCTTCCTCGCCCTCGGGTAGGCCGATTATTCGGATGTTGCATCTCCTGCTTCTGTTTTCCAAGTCATCTATTTTGTCAAGAGCTGCTTCAAGGGACGCCTTCATCTTGACCAGATCTGCGTTGTCTCTGGCAACGGTGTCTTCCATCGTTGATATGCGTGCTTCAGCTCCAGCGACGCGATCTTCAACCTCAGTAACATGCGCCGTCACCATGGAGAGCTTCTCCATCAATGGTCCAATTTTGTTTTCGAGTGCTATGTCCACCCCCGCGAGTACTTCCGAAGTGATACGCTTAACTAGCGTGTCCATTTCGCCAACGTTTAGTGATACGTCCGCCATTTCAGGTGTATGCGCGGGAGTCGGTATTTTCGATTGTTTTCGTCTTCTGAGCGTATAATTTAGATTCAATCTTTTCTCTGACATCCCTTGCGTCAGCAACGCCTAGAATACCACTGACTGAGGAAGGCTTATAAGGCTGAAAAGGTTACAATTAAAGGGCTTCACAGCAGCTCGGCAGAAACACAACTACTCCGCCATCTTGCGTCACGTCCAATTTATTTTATTTAACAGTTTAACACAATCAATGACCAAAAAAAAGATATAAAAGAGACATTCTTTAACAAAAGAAATGGGAAGAAATGGGACAAAAGCATTACAACCTTGTTGGCGAACAGCCAATCAGAAAATAGCATTGCTGTATCCGGGTAAGATTTAGATATTCCCGCAAAAACAACAACGTTTACATTCTGCACCTACTGGTGGTTTAGTTTAATGTTTTCTTTCCAACATTTCTTATTTGTATATTCAAAAATAAAACAATCTCATAACATTTTTCAGTGTAAATTATTTAATTTAATTGGCAACAGCCCTACAGTGTCTTATTCTTATTTAATTTATAGATCAAATTTAAGAATATAAAATGAAAGCGGAAGCATAGCCTATATTTAATAAGATTATGGAAAATGCCCTTCGTAAAAGGTAAAAATATCAAAGATATGCAGATTTAAATATCTCAAAGCTGATTGAACACTGAGACTATTGCTTCAGAATAAATTATATTTACAACACAGTAATTCTGAAAAATATATATATATATATATTCCAAATTATTATGGATTATTAATTTGCCTCTTCCCTGACATCTTTGAAATAGAGAAATGCAAGAATTAATACTATGCCCACACACACACACACACACACACACAGAGAGAGAGAGAGAAATGTTGAATTAAATAAAAAATATTATTTATTTATACAAATTAGTGTCATTTTTCAAATCAGAACCTCGACCCCACCCAAACCCCTGCTGTCGTCGCCAAAATCTCACTCTGAACTGAGCCCTATCATATATATATATATATATTCCATATAAAATAATATATAATTAATATATATATAAGATTTGTCCACGAAAGCCGAAGATTATTTTCTACATGGCTTTGTGGGGAGGTTTGTCTCTTTAATGAAAATGCAGACCCAGGCGAGAGATAGCTTGTGAGCGTCTCTTCCCCCTGGGGTATTCTCACATACTCACGCGATTTCGCACCCATGATGACAGTCGAAAATGTCGACGTCAAGGGCACAAAAAACACGTGAAGTAAATGGTTTTCTCCATGACTTTGCCACCAGACAGAAACATCAAGCTCACTGCGTTTGGGGATCTCTCATTCACGGTGCCAGACAAACTGTGCCCTGGCCACCGCGCTAACAACCACCTCGATATGTAGATTTGGTGAGCGAGCAAGCGAAAGGGACGGAGTGGCACAGCTTCTTTCTGTTTTTAACACATTCCTTGAATATATTTTTTATTACAGTAGGCCTATAGTTATGATATGTGTGGCTGCACCGGGGTCTGTCATTACAAGTTACGCCACTGAGGCGAATCATGAGCGGTCCATAAATATCTATAAATATCTCTTCTTTGTAGCCTACTTGGGGGGCCCGTACAATTTATTTTGCATATGGGCCCAGGACTGACTTGCTACACCACTGGACGGACCCGTCTCTTGCTCGTCAACAAACCCATTTGAGAGCCCCGTTCAACACGGACTGAAAGTAGCCAAGACGAGCATAAAGCATTCTAACTGTAAAGGCTCACAATGCTCGCACTCGTCTGACTCAATGCAGCGACCGCATGCTCTTCCCCAAACACACACAGCAATAAACGTGCGCATCCAGTTCTGTTATTTGAAAGAGAACGTGGATATACAGCCGTTGAAAACTAACTCCTAACAAAGATCTCGAGTTGAGTTTTGAAAGAGAGAGATTTTTCAGAGACTTTGTAACACACCATAACACAGAGTTGGTCTTCAAACAAAAGAGATCTGTTGGCTCCAGCTGAAGCTCATCTATTTATAGCCTCGTGTAGCAGGGGCGCCTATGACATCACCGGCCGAGGCTATAAATACCTCCGGGTCAATTTCATTGACGTGTTTTCACACTATTTCAACAGCTGGTTATGTCAAAGACATTTCCCATTTGCATAAGCTTATGCAGCATTGAGTGTAGCTTTTGAAAGGGAACTACAATCGCATTATCAAGGTTTGTTAGTTTCTCTTTAGAAAACCTGGACTGGTGCAATTTATTCTGACTTCGGCATTTACATGACATTTGAAAAGATGAATAATAGTTTTAGCCCGACTGAAATCCAACATGTAAAGTGCATTTGAATGTGATTACTGATGTGATCATACACAGGACAAAACTGCACTCGACTTTAATGAAGCTCTAGATAAAGCATTTACTGTCGTGATAGTCGGCAGACAAACACAGAGTAAAAACTGCCGCAGTTCTACCTTCATATCAACTGATTCAATGACAAATCATTTTGAAAGGGAGTCAAATAAATTATTACATTATTTGATGTTTTTTCTTCTTATTTTAAGTGTCGGTTTACTTTTTTAGAAACGTCCCGAGACACAAAAAATGCCAGAAAAGCCTAATTTTAACATGTAAAGTGCCTGTGAATGTGATTACTGATGTGACAAACACAAAAACACAAAACAACACTCGACTTTAATGGAGCTCTAGATTAAGAGTTTACTGTCAAGTCAGATCACAAACACAGTGTAGAAACTGTCTGTCTCTCGCAGGTTTACCTTCATATCAACTCAACATGTGCCAATGTTTGAAATACTTTATTTGCTAAATATTACATTTAGGATTATTTTTATAAAACTCTCACAACCAGACACTAAAACTGAAATAACCTGAATGAAGTTTAAACTGAATTGTGGAAAACAAATCACTCCACTAGCTTATGTTCATATATGATTTTATATTAATAATAATTTTATTTCCTCCTACACTGGACAGTAAAGTGATAATTATGTGTGTGTCTCCACAGATTTTCTGACATCATCTACAGGAAGAGAGAAGCTGCTGTGAAGTTTCTGCTGAATCTGTTTGTTTCAGCCTCAGAGTTTGAAGCAAATACAGAAGAAAATTACACTCAACTGTTAACATCTGTGTGCAGCTACACATCTTTCCCCTTTTATGTTGAAGATGATGATGATGATGATTATACTGGGGCTCAGTCTGATTTCCTGCTGGATCTGTGCTCACATGTGAAGGACTATGAGACTCAAACAGGCAAGAGTGTCCTTCCAGCATTACAGTCAGTTTATCAGTTGTCAGCTCCTGCAGTCTGGATCATAGACCTCTCAGAGAGAAAGAGCTCCATCCTCCTAGAAGTGCTGAAACTCCAAACAGAGAAGAAACCAGTAGAGCTGAGAGACTGGACAGATGAAGAGAGTGAAGTGAGGGGATTCCTCCAGTGTCTGCCCTACATCTCACAGCTCAGGTGAGAGTTTTATGATTATTGTACTCAGTGCTGAAAATGTATGAAATTAATGTGTTGGGTAGACAGAACAGTCCAACCAAAAAAATTTCAGACACCAGATATAATTTTTTATAATGTTTTACTAGTGGATGCAGGACACTATAGTTCATTTATGTAAGTGAGGATAGCAAAATAAAGTAAACTGTGACATATTATACCCAAAATTTCTTCATACAGTGGACTACCAGAACAACTGGTAAGAATTTTACCCAAAATTACCAAATTATGCAGACACTTTGACCTGACCGTGTTTTACTTAAGTGTTTTTATTTAATTACTAATGTGACCTTTTACAACACAGACTCAACAAAATAAAGCATTGCTTGGTCATTGGTTGACCTAATTGTGTATTTAAATTGAACAGCTGACAGCTGATTGGTTGATTATAATCCATTACAGACTTTTCTATCAAAGTCATCTGACATTATCAAGTATAATCATTATGAATTTGTTCTGACAGTTTATCTTTGAGTTCTTGTCATATTTTATTACCATTTTCTAAACTATAGCGAATAAACTGTGATAATGTGAGAAAAAAATTGAAGGTGTCTGAATACATTTTGGTTAGACAGTAAATATGTGATTGTGAAACAGAATTCATAGTTTTCAGTCACGTGACTGTCGCTAGCACTGGAGGGCAAAACAGCCATAGAACTGCAGCACAAGCCTGTCAAATTTCCATCTTAAAAACAAAAATATGTGAATAAGATGCAAGTTTTTGGCACTTGTGATCCATATACAGCACCTGCTGCAGTATTTCAATCAGTAAAAACAGCAGGACGTTTTTAAAACGCTTAACGTGAAAAACACTATAGAGTTGCACCGATAAGGATTAAATAAAGTTTAACGCAACTCAAGGATCTGCTGATCTGGGTTTTATTTTATATTGAGTTATGTTGCACCACTTAATTTTAAACACAGATTAACAACCCAGAAAGCATGTAATCATTGAAACAATGTTGAGTCAGTGTTGATTCGTCAACGCCAATTACATTGAATTAACGTTACAGAATGATGTTGCTTTAGCATCACTCTTGCACTCTCAGTTATGTTGAATACTGAGATTTGAACCACAAATCAATGATAATATCATTTATTCAATATTACAAAGTGATATTTTTTCAAGAGCTCTTTGGCACTGTTGAAACAATGTTGCGATTTCAACCAAAAATCATTGAATCAACATTATGAACTGATGTTAGTTCAATATCATGTTTGCACCCACATTTAATGTTGGTGAACAAAATAATCAATGGTAATGCTATTGAATCAACATTACACTATGATGGATTCTACATCACCGATGCTGAATCAATATTGAAATTAACAAAAAATAATCAATGGTAATATTGTTGAGTCAGTGTTACGTTATGAGGGATTCTACATCACTGATGTTGAATCGACACTGAAATTAAGGAAAGTGATCTTTGTTAATATTGTTTGATCATTACAATGTGATGTTGATTCTAAATCACTTTTGTTGAAACTAAAAATACAACTGAAATGTAATGACAACATGAAATAATGTTGTCATCTGATGTACCAAGTTAATGTAGAAACAACATTTATATTTCAATGGTTCGTCAACAAATTTCTGACCATTTCAAAGTTTGGGGAAAATCTTTTCAAGTTTAAACGACACCTTCCCGGCTGCTCAGTCAGTTTATTTTATTTAACAGTTTAACACAATCAATGACCAAAAAAAAGATATAAAAGAGACATTCTTTAACAAAAGAAAGGGGAAGAAATGGGACAAAAGCATTACAACCTTGTTGGTGAACAGAATCAGATAAATCAAATAAAAAATATAATAACTACTGAACAGCCAATCAGAAAATAGCATTGCTGTATCCGGGTAAGATTTAGATATTCCCGCAACAACAACGTTTACATTCTGCACCTACTGGTGGTTTAGTTTAATGTTTTCTTTCCAACATTTCTTATTTGTATATTCAAAAATATTTAAAACAATCTCATAACATTTTTCAGTGTAAATTATTTAATTTAATTGGCAACAGACTTACAGTGTCTTATTCTTATTTAATTTATAGATCAAATTTAAGAATATAAAATGAAAGCGGAAGCATAGCCTATATTTAATAAGATTATGGAAAATGCCCTAATGTAAAAGGTAAAAATATCAAAGATATGCAGATTTAAATATCTCAAAGCTGATTGAACACTGAGACTATTGCTTCAGAATAAATTATATTTACAACACAGTAATTCTGAAAAATATATATATATATATATTCCAAATTATTATGGATTATTAATTTGCCTCTTCCCTGACATCTTTGAAATAGAGAAATGCAAGAATTAATACTATGCCCACACACACACACACACACACACACACACAGAAATGTTGAATTAAATAAAAAATATTATTTATTTATACAAATTAGTGTCATTTTTCAAATCAGAACCTCGACCCCACCCAAACCCCTGCTGTCGTCGCCAAAATCTCACTCTGAACTGAGCCCTATCATATATATATATATATATTCCATATAAAATAATATATAATTAATATATATATAAGATTTGTCCACGAAAGCCGAAGATTATTTTCTACATGGCTTTGTGGGGAGGTTTGTCTCTCACTCTCTTTAATGAAAATGCAGACCCAGGCGAGAGATAGCTTGTGAGCGTCTCTTCCCCCTGGGGTATTCTCACATACTCACGCGATTTCGCACCCATGATGACAGTCGAAAATGTCGACGTCAAGGGCACAAAAAACACGTGAAGTAAATGGTTTTCTCCATGACTTTGCCACCAGACAGAAACATCAAGCTCACTGCGTTTGGGGATCTCTCATTCACGGTGCCAGACAAACTGTGCCCTGGCCACCGCGCTAACAACCACCTCGATATGTAGATTTGGTGAGCGAGCAAGCGAAAGGGACGGAGTGGCACAGCTTCTTTCTGTTTTTAACACATTCCTTGAATATATTTTTTATTACAGTAGGCCTATAGTTATGATATGTGTGGCTGCACCGGGTCCGTCATTACAAGTTACGCCACTGAGGCGAATCATGAGCGGTCCATAAATATCTATAAATATCTCTTCTATGTAACTTGGGGGGCCCGTACAATTTATTTTGCATATGGGCCCAGGACTGACTTGCTACACCACTGGACGGACCCGTCTCTTGCTCGTCAACAAACCCATTTGAGAGCCCCGTTCAACACGGACTGAAAGTAACCAAGACGAGCATAAAGCATTCTAACTGTAAAGGCTCACAATGCTCGCACTCGTCTGACTCAATGCAGCGACCGCATGCTCTTCCCCAAACACACACAGCAATAAACGTGCGCATCCAGTTCTGTTATTTGAAAGAGAACGTGGATATACAGCCGTTGAAAACTAACTCCTAACAAAGATCTCGAGTTGAGTTTTGAAAGAGAGAGAGATTTTTTCAGAGACTTTGTAACACACCATAACACAGAGTTGGTCTTCAAACAAAAGAGATCTGTTGGCTCCAGCTGAAGCTCATCTATTTATAGCCTCGTGTAGCAGGGGCGCCTATGACATCACCGGCCGAGGCTATAAATACCTCCGGGTCAATTTAATTGACGTGTTTTCACACTATTTCAACAGCTGGTTATGTCAAAGACATTTCCCATTTGCATAAGCTTATGCAGCATTGAGTGTAGCTTTTGAAAGGGAACTACAATCGCATTATCAAGGTTTGTTAGTTTATCTTTAGAAAACCTGGACTGGTGCAATTTATTCTGACTTCGGCATTTACATGACATTTGAAAAGATGAATAATAGTTTTAGCCCGACTGAAATCCAACATGTAAAGTGCATTTGAATGTGATTACTGATGTGATCATACACAGGACAAAACTGCACTCGACTTTAATGAAGCTCTAGATAAAGCATTTACTGTCGTGATAGTCGGCAGACAAACACAGTGTAAAAACTGCCGCAGTTCTACCTTCATATCAACTGATTCAATGACAAATCATTTTGAAAGGGAGTCAAATAAATTATTACATTATTTGATGTTTTTTTTTCTTATTTTAAGTGTCGGTTTACTTTTTTAGAAACGTCCCGAGACACAAAAAATGCCAGAAAAGCCTAATTTTAACATGTAAAGTGCCTGTGAATGTGATTACTGATGTGACAAACACAAAAACACAAAACAACACTCGACTTTAATGGAGCTCTAGATTAAGAGTTTACTGTCAAGTCAGATCACAAACACAGTGTAGAAACTGTCTGTCTCTCGCAGGTTTACCTTCATATCAACTCAACATGTGCCAATGTTTGAAATACTTTATTTGCTAAATATTACATTTAGGATTATTTTTTATAAAACTCTCACAACCAGACACTAAAACTGAAATAACCTGAATGAAGTTTAAACTGAATTGTGGAAAACAAATCACTCCACTAGCTTATGTTCATATATGATTTTATATTCATTAATAATTTTATTTCCTCCTACACTGGACAGTAAAGTGATAATTATGTGTGTGTCTCCACAGATTTTCTGACATCATCTACAGGAAGAGAGAAGCTGCTGTGAAGTTTCTGCTGAATCTGTTTGTTTCAGCCTCAGAGTTTGAAGCAAATACAGAAGAAAATTACACTCAACTGTTAACATCTGTGTGCAGCTACACATCTTTCCCCTTTGGTGAGAATTATTATTATGATACTGAGGCTCAGTGTGTTTTCCTGCTGGATCTGTGGTCACATGTGAAGGACTATGAGACTCAAACAGGCAGGAGTGTCCTTCCAGCATTACAGTCAGTTTATCAGTTGTCAGCTCCTGCAGTCTGGATCATAAAGCTCTCAGAGAGAAAGAGCTCCATCCTCCTAGAAGTGCTGAAACTCCAAACAGAGAAGAAACCAGTAGAGCTGAGAGACTGGACAGATGAAGAGAGTGAAGTGAGGGGATTCCTCCAGTGTCTGCCCTACATCTCACAGCTCAGGTGAGAGTTTTATGGGGAACAGACCACCTATGCTTGATTTATTATATTCATTGCTCACAGTCACGATAGAATACATGTAATGTAGTTAACTAAAATATTTATTAAACAATATGTGTATGAATATGAAGCAGATTGAATTGCTTATCAGAAACACTATATCAACACATGGTTTTGTCTGCAGCAGTTGTGCTGTACTTGTAAGATCTGTTGTTGAAATCCTGCTCTCACCCTCATTCAGTCAGTTTGTCTTTGCTTGAGAGTGATTGTGTTCATGTTTCTTTTGTAGCAGCTAAAATCCATTATCTAGGTTTGTAAGTTTCTCTTTAGAAAAAACTGACTGATGTAATTTTATTCAGATGAAGGTATTTACATGACATTTGAAATGATGAATAATAGTTTTAGCCCGACTGAAATCAAACATATAAAGTATGTGAATGTGATTACTGATGTGATCATACACTGGACAAAACTGCACTCGACTTTAGTGAAGCTCTAGATAAAGCATTAACTGTCGTGATAGTCAGCAGACAAACTCAGTGTAAAAACTGCCGCAGTTCTACCTTCATATCAACTGATTCAATGACAAATCATTTTGATTTAAATGAAATCATACTTTTTAGAAACCTGAGACAAAAACGATCCCAGAAAATCCTAATTCTAGAAATACTTAATTTTATAATATAACAGAGAAACACTCTTGATTCTGCCATAACAAACAATATATGGGGAAAAGAACTGCTCATTTATATGATGGATCATATACAGCTCTGGACGTTAACATTCTCATTTTGTCTCCACAGTATTCATGAAAACGCTTTTGATTTTGAGATGGAGAAACGTGTCCAGTTGCTGCTGAATCTGACTGTTGCAGCTTCAAAGTGTGTTACAACTACAGGAGAGAATTTCATTGAGCTGTTAACATCTGTGTGCAGCTACAAATCATTTGTCTGTTATGACATTGATGACTATTATGATGAGCTTCAGATTGATCACTGTGATTTCCTGCTGGATCTGTGTTCACATGTGAAGGACTATGAGACTCAAACAGGCAAGAGTGTCCTTCCAGCATTACAGTCAGTTTATCAGTCAGCTCCTGCAGTCTGGAGCATAAACCTCTCAGAGAGAAAGAGCTCCATCCTCCTAGAAGTGCTGAAACTCCAAACAGAGAAGAAACCAGTAGAGCTGAGAGACTGGACAGATGAAGAGAGTGAAGTGAGGGGATTCCTCCAGTGTCTGCCCTGCATATCACAGCTCAGGTGAGAGTTTTGTGGCAAAATTCCACTCACAGTTTGATTATTTTAATGTTGTCATTTATATGCCTTAATAAATAATGTTGTTAGTTTAGATTAATTTGAAATATATTTACATCAGATCCATTAGTGATGGAAGCTTAATGTATATTGTTCTAATGTAGCTGAAGTTTTTGGCTGTGTTCATACTGTGAGACAGATCCAGTGTTTTGATACCTATCCATTTTTTTGTTTATACTGTTCACATTCACTTGAGTTGGAACTGACTGAATTTATATTAATATTGATAAATTAATTAGATTAATATTGATTAATAATGAGCCAAAACACACTAGAAAAGTAATGAACAGAAAAGTAATGAACAACAAAACATTTTTCATGTCCATGCACTTGAACGTAGATTTAAGGGGTCTTGACATGATGTTTGTGATTATTTAATATTTAAAATTTGAAATATCGTCATATATTCAAAAAGATTATTTTCAACCATCATTTTGACCTTTTGTCACAAACACTTCGGTTAAATGCCACATCTCCTTTAAGGCTTGTCAGTTAAGGCCACTGTTATGATTGGCTGGTCATTTCATAGGAAAAAGTATCAGTGCCTCCACTATTGCTCGTGAGTGTTTTGAAAACATTATCCATAAATATAAAACCGTAATTTGTAAATAAAAAAAACATTTTGAATTTGTTTACATTTGTTCTTTTATGAAACTGTTTACTTGCTCTTTGCGATGGGCTGCTGTCAGATCCAATAGAGTTAGCATTGCTCTATCTTTCATTAAAAGTTTCTTTGCAAACTCTGCATTAAATTGTGCCTGATTACAAAACCAAAACTGTGGGGAAATGGTCAGAACAAACATAATCTTCCAACACAATCCTAGACATCGGTAAGAAATAAACCATCCATTCGTTCCATTTGAAGGCTGATGTTCCCTGACATCTTAATCTTTAACTAGTTTAAAACTTGCAGTAAGCTTTAGGTGCCTGTTAACATGAGTTCGGCCCCACTTTATATTAGGTGGCCTTAACTACTATGTACTTACATCATACTGAGTCACTCTCGTAAGCAGGTCTACGGACACAGAGTCCAAGTGCTCCGGCACTTAGCCCGTCTGGGCCTTCAGGTTGACTGGGAGAAGAGCGACTCTGCCCCGTGCAGAGGATCTCTTTTCTCAGTATGGTTTGCGACTCGGTCGCCAGGTGCGTGCTGCTTACCAGCGAGCGCGCACGCAGTCTCTGCTGACTTGCCTCCGTCAAATCGAGGGCAAGAGTGCGGTTCCACTGAACTTTTTCAGAGGCTCCTGGGGCATATGGCATCTGCAGCCGCGGTGACGCCGCTCGGATTGCTTCATATGAGACCGCTTCAGCATTGGCTTCGCGATCGAGTCCCGAGGTGGGCATGGCAGTCTGGCACGCTCCGGGTACAAGTGACTCGGGCCTGCCTTCAGACACTCACCCCGTGGTTGAACCTCAGTTTTCTACGGGCCGGTGTGCCCTTAGAACGAGTTTCCAGGCATGTTGTCATACCTCCGGGCGTTGCTGAGGGGTCAACATGTGCTTGTCAGGACAGACAACACGGCCGTAGTAGCATACATCAACCATCAGGGCGGTCTACGCTCCCGCCGTATGTCTCAACTCGCCCACCACCTCGTTTTATGGAGTCATCAGTGCCTGAGGTCCCTTCGTGCTGTCCATATTCCAGGAGCCCTGAACCATGCAGCCGACGAGCTCACGGTTTCAGCCACTCCCGGGAGAATGGTGACTCCATCCCCTGACGGCCAGCTGATTGGGAACAGTTCTGGCCACGGGGCCTACGCAAATATGCGTTCCCCCCAGTGAGCCTACTCGCACAGCTCCTGTGCAGGATCAGGGAGGACAAGGAGCAGGTCCTTTTGGTCGCCCCGTACTGACACGGCCGGACCTGGTTCCCCGAACTCTTACTCCTTGCGACAGCCCCTCCCTGGCTTTTCCTCTGAGACACTCAGAGACGGGGCACCCTATGGCACCCGCGTCCAGATCTTGGAACCTCCACGTGTGGCTCCTGGATGGGACGCGGCAGGTTTGAGTGGCCTACCACCTCCGGTGGTCGCCACCATCACTTCCACTAGGGCAGAGTCCACTCGGCATGCCTATGCGTTGAAGTGGAACCTCTTCGTCACCTTGTGTTCTTCCCGCCAAGAAGACCCCTGGAAATGCCCGATCGGGTCTGTGCTATCGTTCCTCCAAGAGGGGTTGGAGCGACGGCTGTCTCCCTCCACCCTTAAAGTGTATGTGGCCGCAATATCTGCCTGCCACGATCTCTTGGGGGACAAAAAGGTAAGTCAGCACGACCTGTTCATCATGTTTTCTGAGGGGGGCGAGGAGACTGAATCCTCCTCGCTCTCCTCTTGTACCCTCTTGGGACCTCACAGTAGTTCTAAGTGCTCTGCAGAGGCCTCCCTTGAGCCTTTGCGGTCGGTTGATATTAAGTTCTGTCGATGAAGACGGCTCTGCTGACCGCATTGGCCTCTCTTAAGAGGGTCGGGGACCTGCAGGCATTTTCAAAGCGTGCCTGGAATTCGGGCCGGCTAACTCTCACGTGATCCTGAGACCCCGGCCTGGATATGGCGCATGGCGCCTCGCTAACAGACATCTGCAGAGCTGCAGGCTGGGTGACACCGAACACATTCGCCAGATTTTACAATCTCCGAGTGGAGCCAGTATCCGACTATGTACTCGCCCCCCCGAGGGGCCGGTATTGGGCCAGGCTCAGGTGTCACCGCTTGCTCGCCATTCCACTCCACGGACTGGATACGTGCGATATTTTCCTCAGATGAGTTCCCCGAGAGCCCTGAGTTCCTCAAGCACCGCTTACGCCGATACCTGTGTGTCTGCCCTCTCACGAGCCCAGACCCTCGTGTCCGGCCAGGTGCCCCGTGTGCATGGTTCCCCT
This sequence comes from Romanogobio albipinnatus, assembly GCA_023566225.1. Taxonomy (NCBI): domain Eukaryota; kingdom Metazoa; phylum Chordata; class Actinopteri; order Cypriniformes; family Gobionidae; genus Romanogobio; species Romanogobio albipinnatus. Next base: position 41,914,953 of record CM042247.1, on the reverse strand, counting down.
CCGGCGACCCCCACACGAGTATTTCCACCGTCAGCCTCCCTTGCGAGCAGGTGTCTTTCCCTTGGCAAGCCCCTGCCACCCCTAGGGTTAAAAATTCCACCTGCGGTTGGTACCCTAGAGTTTTCTCATATGCAGCCCATAGCGGGTCATATGTGTACTCTTAAGTCCTCCCTACGGGAAGACATCTTGGCATTTCCTCACTTGGATATGCTTCCCAGTGTACCTTGGTATTCCTGTGTTAAGCGTGAGTCCTTCGTCCGTATTAGTCTTACGACAGGGAACTCACACTTACGCAGGGCACTGGAAGACAGCTGAGTGGCGAGATTATATTGAACCCCCATTCGTTAGTCACTAACGTACGTCGTAGTGACTGAACGAAAGGGAACGTCTCGGTTACGGATGTAACCCTCGTTCCCTGAGGAGGGAACGGAGACGTACGTTCCGTTGCCACTTCAGCTGTGCTACCTGGATCGCAGGAGTTCAGTCTTGGCTCCTCAAGCAGGTAACATAATGCGATATTGCCACGTACTTCCTTATATACTCACGCGGTGTGGCGGAGTTACGTATGCAAATTCCGCATGCCACATGGCATTGGCACGCCATTGGGCGTTTTCTCTATGCTCGAAGATGATAGGCTTCTAGGCGAAACCCCCATTCGTTAGTCACTAACGTACGTCTCCGTTCCCTCCTCAGGGAACGAGGGTTACATCCGTAACCGAGACGTTCCTCGATGGTCTTGGTGACCTGCTCTCTCTTTCTTGTCATGTCATTGTTCACCACTGCTGGGCAGGTTACCAAAATAATATGGTAAAGTAGGCATTGATGTGTTGTTGAGGAGGTGGTTAGATTATCTATGTGGAGGAAGCTTGATTTCAACTTATGCCAATTTTTTTTTTTTTGGGGGGGTCTAAAAAGTTTTCATAGTACAATGACATCTTGTATTTCAAAAGATCAAAGAAAATTTGATTCCTCATTCCATAAATGCTTTATTGGTCAACAAACATAATATTTTGGCTGATTCACCAGAGAAAAGGGGAAAATTCTGCCCTAGTAATTTCGACCTTGGTAACTAGAGATGTATGATTTAGTACAAGAAGCCTCAGCTGGCAATACCACTTCCGAAACATGTTGGTCTTGTGCTGTGGTGGCTAACAACGGGAGCTGGCAAGAGCACCCCTTCACATCTGTTTGTGATCAGTGGTTCTCTGTGCCTGAGTTTATAAAGTTGTCACGTTAGGCTGAAGGAAACTGAAGTGAGGACTCAATTGCAGGAAACGGATTAATTTATTATAAAAATAAACATAAACACAAACAAAAACCCACAAGGGGGAAAACATAACAAATATCAAAACAACATAAATGAACCAAACATACCAAAACGAGTCCGGGAGCGGAACACAGGGAAGGGAGACGTAGACATAACGTAACCACCCAGACTCTGAACACATGGGAACTATATAAAGGGGAAGAAATCAGGAGGGAACAGGTGGAAGAAATCAAACACTAATCAGATAACAAGGGGGAGGGATCAGACAAAGACACGAGCACAGCCCAAAACAACAACACACCACATGTGCTCCACAAGACAGGACAGACATGTGACAAAAGTTTTCTTCCACACAGCGAGACTGACAGCTGATGCATGAATATATTTAGGTTTATATCTGGGGGAAAATTGGAATTGGTTGGCAACACTGTAAAAAAAAAAAAAAATCAGGTCTCCAACTGAAAATGTTCTAGTGACCGATCACATCAAAAATGTTCAGTTGGCCAAATTGAATTTCTGTCAATTTATGCAATTTAATTCACAGAAATTCAATTTGGCCAACTAAAAAATGTAGATGTGATCAGTCACTAGAAAATGTTCAATTGGAGACCTGATTTTTTTTTTTTTACAGTGAATGTAAATGCAGCCAAAGTGTTTACTGATACATCAATAATGGTGGAGCAACCGTCTGTCTGACAAAGATTTACTTTAACATCAACTGAATCTGTTAATAATTTTACATTTGTGGTTTCAGGAAATTTAAATTTCTATATTTGTTTCCTTATGTTTCACTGTTTATTTGCAGTTATGCACTCTTTTTTGTTGTTTGAAAATGTAATTGATTTCAACCAGTCTGGTTCCACTTGTCCATATAATTTTTGATATTTTGCCAGAAAAAATGCAATTATTTGACAAACTGTTTGATTTATTTCAAGAATCTTTATTTGTTTCCTTTTGTCGTCTCTCTGACTGAATTCATTCTTTCTTTAGATTTATTAAACCACAGAATAAATCATCTGAATCATGGGAAAAAGGAAAGAGATTATTCATACTGGATTTGTGTCTGCAAGCTGCTCTCCACCAGAACGAGAAAATAGAAGAAACTGTGAAGAAACTGCTGTCATCTGTGAATGATGAGAGATGTGATTTCCTGCTGGATCTGTGTTCACATGTGAAGGACTATGAGACTCAAACAGGCAAGAGTGTCCTTCCAGCATTACAGTCAGTTTATCAGTCAGCTCCTGCAGTCTGGATCATAAACCTCTCAGAGAGAAAGAGCTCCATCCTCCTAGAAGTGCTGAAACTCCAAACAGAGAAGAAACCAGTAGAGCTGAGAGACTGGACAGATGAAGAGAGTGAAGTGAGGGGATTCCTCCAGTGTCTGCCCTACATATCACAGCTCAGGTGAGAGTTTTATGGCAAAATTCCACTCACAGTTTGATTATTTTAATGTTGTCATTTATATGCCTTAATAAATAATGTTGTTAGTTTAGATTAATTTGAAATATATTTACATCAGATCCATTAGTGATGGAAGCTTAATGTATATTGTTCTAATGTAGCTGAAGTGTTTGGCTGTGTTCATACTGTGAGACAGATCCAGTGTTTTGATACCTATCCATTTTTTTGTTTATACTGTTCACATTCACTTGAGTTGGAACTGACTGAATTTATATTAATATTGATAAATTAATTAGATTAATATTGATTAATAATGAGCCAAAACACACTAGAAAAGTAATGAACAACAAAACATTTTTCATGTCCATGCACTTGAACGTAGATTTAAGGGGTCTTGACATGATGTTTGTGATTATTTAATATTTAAAATTTGAAATACCGTCATATATTCAAAAAGATTATTTTCAACCATCATTTTGACCTTTTGTCACAAACACTTCGGTTAAATGCCACATCTCCCCTAAGGCTTGTCAGTTAAGGCCACTGTTCTGATTGGCTGGTCATTTCATAGGAAAAAGTATCAGTGCCTCCACTATTGCTTGTGAGTGTTTTGAAAACATTATCCATAAATATAAAACCGTAATTTGTAAATAAAAAAAACATTTTGAATTTGTTTACATTTGTTCTTTTATGAAACTGTTTACTTGCTCTTTGCGATGGGCTGCTATCAGATCCAATAGAGTTAGCATTGCTCTATCTTTCATTAAAAGTTTCTTTGCAAACTCTGCATTAAATTGTGCCTGATTACAAAACCAAAACTGTGGGGAAATGGTCAGAACAAACATAATCTTCCAGCACAATCCTAGACATCGGTAAGAAATAAACCATCCATTCGTTCCATTTGAAGGCTGATGTTCCCTGACATCTTAATCTTTAACTAGTTTAAAACTTGTAGTAAGCTTTAGGTGCCTGTTAACATGAGTTCGGCCCCACTTTATATTAGGTGGCCTTAACTACTATGTACTTACATCAAAAAATAAGCACAATGTACTTACTGTGTTCAAATTGTATTGCAAAACACTTTTGCTGATATTGAGGTGGGATACGGGTGAGTTTAAGGGTAGGGTTTGGTGTAAGGGAAGTGTCAACTGTGTAATTACAAATGTAACTACAGAAATTAATTACGGACGTCATTACATGCAGGTATTTTTTTAAATGTAAGTACAATGTAAAAACATGTATGTACACAATAAGTGCATCGTATCAAATGATTAATTAAAATGTTAGTACATAGTAGTTAAGGCCACCTAATATAAAGTGGGTCCATGAGTTCCTCTAAGGTCTTGGTGACCTGCTCTCTCTTTCTTGTCATGTCATTGTTCTCCACTGCTGGGCAGGTTACCAAAATAATATGGTAAAGTAGGCATTGATGTGTTGTTGAGGAGGTGGTCAGATGAAAATATCTACCATAGTCTAATATCTATGTGGAGGAAGCTTGATTTCAACTTATGCCAATTTTTTTGGGGGGGGTCTAAAAAGTTTTCATAGTACAATGGCATCTTGTATTTCAAAAGATCAAAGAAAATTTGATTCCTCATTCCATAAATGCTTTATTGGTCAACAAACATAATATTTTGGCTGATTCACCAGAGAAAAGGGGAAAATTCTGCCCTAGTAATTTCGACCTTGGTAACTAGAGATGTATGATTTAGTACAAGAAGTCTCAGCTGGCAATACCACTTCCGAAACATGTTGGTCTTGTGCTGTGGTGGCTAACAACGGGAGCTGGCAAGAGCACCCCTTCACATCTGTTTGTGATCAGTGGTTCTCTGTGCCTGAGTTTATAAAGTTTTCTTACACACAGCGAGACTGACAGCTGATATGTGAATATATTTAGGTTTATATCTGGGGAAAATTGGAATTGGTTGTCAACACTGTAAAAAAAAAACATCAGGTCTCCAACTGAAAATTTTCTAGTGACCGATCACATCAAAAATGTTCAGTTGGCCAAATTGAATTTCTGTCAATTTATGCAATTTAATTCACAGAAATTCAATTTGAATGTAAATGCAGCCAAAGTGTTTACTGATGCATCAATAATGGTGGAGCAACCGTATGTCTGACAAAGATTTACTTTAACATCAACTGAATCTGTTAATAATTTTACATTTGTGGTTTCAGGAAATTTAAATTTCTATATTTGTTTCCTTATGTTTCACTGTTTATTTGCAGTTATGCACTCTTTTTTGTTGTTTGAAAATGTAATTGATTTCAACCAGTCTGGTTCCACTTGCCCATATAATGTTTGATATTTTGCCAGAAAAAATGCAATTTTACCACAGGGCAAAACTGACACTAAAGATAATTATAAAAACATCTGTCCATCACTTTTCACTGTTCAATTACACTAATCTTGGATATTATTTGACAAACTGTTTGATTAATTTCAAGAATCTTTATTTGTTTCCTTTTGTCGTCTCTCTGACTGAATTCATTCTTTCTTTAGATTTATTAAACCACAGAATAAATCATCTGAATCATGGGAAAAAGGAAAGAGATTATTCATACTGGATTTGTGTCTGCAAGCTGCTCTCCACCAGAACGAGAAAATAGAAGAAACTGTGAAGAAACTGCTGTCACCTGTGAATGATGAGAGATGTGATTTCCTGCTGGATCTGTGTTCACATGTGAAGGACTATGAGACTCAAACAGGCAAGAGTGTCCTTCCAGCATTACAGTCAGTTTATCAGTCAGCTCCTGCAGTCTGGATCATAAACCTCTCAGAGAGAAAGAGCTCCATCCTCCTAGAAGTGCTGAAACTCCAAACAGAGAAGAAACCAGTAGAGCTGAGAGACTGGACAGATGAAGAGAGTGAAGTGAGGGGATTCCTCCAGTGTCTGCCCTACATATCACAACTCAGGTGAGAGTTTTATGGGGAACAGACCACCCATGTTTGATTTATTGTACTCACAGTCACGATAGAATACATGTAATGTAGTTAATAGTTTGCATATCATCACCAAAAAACACTTTATTGATGTGTGGTTTTGTCAATAGCAGTAGTGTGCACAATCCCATTTCCAGAAAATTTGGGACATTTTGTAAAATGCAATTAAATCAATAATAGAGAAGAAAACAAAAATACAAAGAAAAGATTTCCAATGTTTTCACTGACCAAATTAATTGTATTTTGTAAATATAAACATATTTTGATTTTGATGGCTGCAAACACTCCAAAAATGTTGGGACAGAGGCATGTTTGCCACTGTGTCACATCACCTTTCCTTTTAACTAATTGTTGCAGTTTTGAAAGTGCCATTTTTGCCCAATCTCACCTGATACAAGACAGCTGCTCAATAGTCCTAAGTCGTTGTCTGATTCTCCTTTTCATGATGGGCCATACATTTTCAGTAAGAGACAGATCTGGACTGCATGTGTCTGTGAAACCACTCTGTTTTAGCATGTGCACATGGCAGTATAAGTCTCTGCACAGTCCCAGTATACGCCTCCACGTCAATGGTACCTTCACACACATGCAAGTCCCCCATGCCGTTTGCACTGATGCACCCCCATACCATGACAGATGTTTGCGTTTGCACCTGTTGCTGATGAAAGTATGGATGGTCCCTGTTGTCTTTGGGTCTGAGAGAACTCAATGTCCGTTTTTCCCAAAAACAAGCTGAAACATGGACTGATCTGACCACAGCACACGTTTCCACTTTTTTAAGACCATTCGAGATGAGCTCAGGCCCAGAGAACTGGACGGTCTCTCTGCATAGAACTAATGTGTAGATTTCTACTTGCGTAACAGAGATTCAAGTTGCATTTCTTGATGCAGCGACAGACTGTGTTAAGTGACAACGGTTTTCGGCCCCACTTTATATTAGGTGGCCTTAACTACTATGTACTTACATCAAAAAATAAGTACAATCTACTTACTGTGTTTATATTGTATTGCAAAACACTTTTGCTGATATGGAGGTGGTATACAGGTAGGGTTAGGGACAGGTGTGGTGGTATGGGTAAGTTTAAGGGTAGGGTTAGGTGTAAGGGAAGTGTCAACAGTGTAATTTCATCTGTAATTAATTTATGTAGTTACATTTGTAATTACATACAGGTATATTTAAAAATGTAAGTACAATGTAAAAACATGTATGTACACAGTAAGTGCATTGTATCAGATGATTAATTAAAATGTTAGTACATAGTAGTTAAGGCCACCTAATATAAAGTGGGTCCTGGTTTTCTAATGTATCCACGCGGCTTTATTTAACACAGGGGCATGATGGTTCCTCGTGCAATGCCATCTGAGGGCTCAACGGTCACATTTTGTTTCCTGCCTTGCCCTACACGGACTGAGATTTCTCTGGATTCCTTGAATCTTTTCATGATATTATATATGGTAGATGATGAATGACCTAAATTCTTTGCAATCTTGCATTGAGAAATTAGCTTTTTTAATTGTTTGGCTATTCTCTTGACAAATAGCGGTGAGCCATGACCCATCTATGCTTGCAAAGACTGAGATTCTCCTTTTATACCCAAACACGATCCCCTCACCTGTTACCAGTTCACCTGCTTAATTAAATACAGAAAAATGAAATACACAAAGCACATTACCTCTGTCTTTCTGTAGCATTCCCGGCTGAACAGATGCAATAACTCTCAGGAACTGATGTTTTTAAAAGGGTTTAATTTCTAAAAACACAGTAAGAGCTGAATAAAACAAACAAACAAACACACATTAGACATCTGCGCAAATTGTATACAAATGTCCATAAACCTATAAACTATTAAATCTAAATGGCCTACACCATAAATAGTGTGACAATAAGCATATTTTTAATATACAGGCTAATGTAATAACTTTGCATTACAGTTCTGTAGTAAGCCTGAATAACAAATTATTTTAACATTGACTGTAGCAATCTTTAATACAAAATTGACAAACTTCTTTCAAAGTGCCTGAATGACCTATATGAATTTATGAGTTGCTTTAGTTACAACAATCTCCCTTTAGAGTGCAATATGAAACACCTGAGCTAACAATTAATTAATTTTGGTACAACTGACAATCTCAATTTAGAGAAAAACATAAAATATATATAAAATGACCAAATGGAGACTTGATTTACTGTAAACAATCATCCTGGAGTGCAAAACAAGATAACACCCACTAAACGTTACAGATAGAAGATATAAACACTTCAAAGTCTCTCAAAGTTTACTACACAGAATACAATTCAAACAGTACCTTGTGCCCTTCATCAGCCAGGAGCTAAGCGGTAGAAAGAAACCTTTTGAGTGCCCAAAATGAACCTTTCTTCTCTGGTAGCACTAATCAGAATGAAGATTAATGTAGAAAGTGCGCCAACATACACACAACGCGCTGCAGAGCTTCCACAAACCACACTTCAAAATAAAGGTATGAGCGGTAAGAAACAAACACTTGTCCACATTAAGTATTTCTTAAGCATCATTTGACAACCAAAACATAAAAATAAAAAGGTTATTTTATAACATATGGCTAAAGTTTAATATTAAAGTCCTTTCTAGTAAAAGCCTTCCTCAAGTATTCAATGCAACACTGCCCTCTAAAGGTAAAGGTGACAGCTCACATCAGTGATTTGGGGGTTTAATGGTAATTTACACTTTCAGAGCACGTGCACAATGATGAAGCCAATTGTAGTGTGATTAACACGTATGCTGGACGTAGAAAAACACTTGGGGTTACTTGACTGTAACCCTGTTCCCTGATAAAGTGGAACGAGATGCTACATAAGCTTATGCAAATGGTGTGCAAGTGTGAAAACACGTCAATGAAATTGACCCGGAGGTATTTATAGCCTTGGCCGGTGACGTCATAGGCGCACCTGCTACACGAGGCTATAAATAGATGAGCTTCAGCTGGAGCCAACAGATCTCTTTGTTTGAAGACCAGTCCTGAAGCATCATCAGTACGACCTAGCAATGCAGCATCTCGTTCCGCTTTATCAGACAATAGGGTTACAGTCAAGTAACCCCAAGTGTTCCCTTTCAAAAGCTACACTCAATGCTGCATAAGCTTATGCAAATGGGAACGAGAATACCCACGCCGCCGTGCTTGATGGTGCCTGGACCCCTTTACGGTTGTGTAGGTGTGCACAAGAACACAAGACGCCTCAGGCATTAACCTGTGATGTCGACTCAAGGACACGAGAGCCCGGAGTGGCATGAGCATCCAAGCTATAAAATCTTATGAATTTGTGCGGAGAGGACCAACCTGCCGCATCACAAACACTTTGTAAGGGAGCACCCCTTGCTAACGCAGTAGAAGAGGCGACTCCCCTGGTGGAGTGAGCCCTTAATCCTATAGGCGAAGCATGACCGCGCACCTCATAGGCAGAGCAATAGCATGCCTGACCCAATGTGACATTGTTTGTTAGGTGGCGACAGAACCTCTGTTACGGCCCCCATGGCAAACAAACAGTAGTGTAGCTAGTGCGGTGGACGTAGGCCTGAAGAGCACGGACTGGACTTTATGAAGTTTCTCCTGATCCGGCTTGGTCAACTACGGAGGGCTGAAGGTTTCAAGAGTGACAGGATGTACAGTCGAAAAAGGAACCTTAGGCAGGTAGTCAGGATGAGGATGCAAAATCACTTTCACCACGTCTGGGGAAAAGTCTAAGCAGGATGGCGATATTGACAGAGCCTGCATGTCCCCAATTCTTTTCAGAGAAGTTATAGCCACAAGAAAAAACATCTTTAGAGTCTGAAGTTTGTCAGACGCTGATTCTAGTGGTTCAAAGGGGGTCTCAACCAGACCCTCGAGGGCTAAAACTAAGTCCCATGAAGGGATCTTGGTTCTTACTGGAGGCCACAACTGCCTGGCACAACGAAGTGAGCAGGCAGAGGATGCCTCCAAAGCGGCACCCCATCCACCAGGGCGTGGCAAGCCGATAGAGCGGCCACATAAACCCTGAGAGTGGAGGGCCAAGTGCCTGTTGACAATTTCTCTTGCATAAAATCCAGAACTGAAGCAACCTGGCAGTGAACTGAGTCTGCATTATGTGTCATACATCCATCTTTCAAAGACACCCCATTTATTGGCATAAACTCTGCGAGTGGAGGACACCCTAGCACTTAGGGTGGTCTCAATAACTGCAGGCAAAGGCCCCGTGTCCCTCAGTTGGTGCCTTTCAGGGGCCAAACATGAAGGTTCCACAGGTCGGGCCTGGGATAGAATATCGTGCCCTCTGACTGAGACAGAAGGTCCCTCCGCCATGGCGAGCCGTTGAGGAGAGACACTATCTCCGAGAACCAAACCCTGTTCGACCAATGCAGCGCTATCGATAAGAAGCAAGACCCTTGTTGGCGAACCCTGGCTAGATCTCCTGGGAGCAGAGCGACTGGAAGGAGGGCATACGGACGCATTTTGGATGTATGAACCATCACATCCAGACCCAGCGGGGCTGGGTGACTGAGAGAGAAGCATAGGGGACATTGCGGGGACATCTGAGAAGAGGTTCACTTCCGTTCTGTAAAATCTGGTCCAGATCTGTTTGACTACTCCTGGGTGGAGTTGAATATGCGGCACGACTGCCTTCACTGTAACATCTTGACCTTGAGTACCTTAACTGCTTCATGGTTTAAGACTCGAGGATCTAAGCTTGGACCACTCAAATCCTTCAGAAGGTCAGCCTGATATGCCTGCAAGACAGCCAGTGTGCAGTGCAGCACCAGCCTGTCCCCTTATATTTATTATTCTTATAAATCATATACAATATATATTTCATATCAGGGCTCTCAAGTCTCATGCATTGGGCGTGAACTGTATGAAGAGAAATCAAGTGAGTTCCACATAGAGTTCAGAAGGCCCTGCCACGCACCAGCCAATCAAATAAAAAATATAACTACTGAACAGCCAATCAGAAAATAGCATTGCTGTATCCGGGTAAGATTTAGATATTCCCGCAACAAAACGTTTACATTCTGCCACCTACTGGTGGTTTAGTTTAATGTTTTCTTTCCAACATTTCTTATTTGTATATTCAAAAATATGTAAAACAATCTCATAACATTTTTCAGTGTAAATTATTTAATTTAATTGGCAACAGACTTACAGTGTCTTATTCTTATTTAATTTATAGATCAAATTTAAGAATATAAAATGAAAGCGGAAGCATAGCCTATATTTAATAAGATTATGGGAAAATGCCCTTCGCAAAAGGTAAAAATATCAAAGATATGCAGATTTAAATATCTCAAAGCTGTTTGAACACTGAGACTATTGCTTTAGAATAAATTATATTTACAACACAGTAATTCTGAAATATATATATATATATATATTTATATATATATATATATATATATATATATATATTCCAAATTATTATGGATTATTAATTTGCCTCTTCCCTGACATCTTTGAAATAGAGAAATGCAAGAATTAATACTATGCCCACACACACACACACACACAGAGAGAGAAATGTTGAATTAAATAAAAATATTATTTATTTATACAAATTAGTGTCATTTTTCAGATCAGAACCTCAACCCCACCCAAACCCCTGCTGTCGTCGCCAAAATCTCACTCTGAACTCAGTTCAATATATATATATATATATATATATATATATATATATATATATATATATATATATATATATATATATATATATATATATATATATATATATATATATATTCCATATAAAATAATATATAATTAATATATATATATATATATATATATATATATATATATATATATATATATATATATATATATATATATATATATATATATATATATATATAAGATTTGTCCACGAAAGCCGAAGATTATTTTCTACAAGGCTTTGTGGGGAGGTTTGTTTCTTTAATGAAAATGCAGACCCAGGCGAGAGATAGCTTGTGAGCGTCTCTTCCCCCTGGGGTATTCTCACATACCCACGCGATTTCGCACCCATGATGACAGTCGAAAATGTCGACGTCAAGGGCACAAAAAACACGTGAAGTAAATGGTTTTCTCCATGACTTTGCCACCAGACAGAAACATCAAGCTCGCTGCGTTTGGGGATCTCATTCACGGTGCCAGACAAACTGTGCCCTGGCCACCGCGCGAACAACCACCTCGATAAATTCCTCGTATGGATGTAATGTCATGTGAGGAACGATCGCAGGCCGGCTGCTCGAGGTCCGCAGACCCAGAGATTCATCATCATTCCCCGGGGATCACACTGGGAAACATGTAGATCTGGTGAGCAAGCAAGCGAAAGGGACGGAGTGGCATAGCTTCTTTCTGTTTTTAATACATTCCTTGAATATATTTCTTAAAGGTCCCTTTCTTCGTGATCCCATTGTTCAAACTTTAGTTAGTGTGTAATGTTGCTGTTAGAGCATAAATAATACCTGTAAAATTATAAAGCTCAAAGTTCAATGCCAAGCGAGATATTTTATTTAACAGAAGTTCCCTTTCAAAGCCTACAGCAAACGGCTGGCTTGGACTACATCCTGGTACTTCCTTCATATATGACGTTGATAGAACAGTAGAACAGACTAACCTCCACCCACAAGAATACGCAAAAAAAGGGGCGTGGTCTTGTTGCTGTCCCACGTGGAGAAGAGGACATGTCGCGTGGAGAAAAGGCATTGTTGCGTTTGAGTGTGTTTGTCGCCATGTCGTCGAGACGCTGTTATTTTCATCCCGAGGTCAAATCACCTTTGTTTGGCTTTCCCAGGGACGCTGTAGAGATCATTAAAGCTACACTGTGTGATATTTTCCCCCATCTAGGGGTGAACTTGTATATGACCATTCAGTGAATTTTAGTTTCTGTTCCTCTCAATTCCGATTTCGTTTCAACTCCTACGGTGGCCGATTTAGTCCAAGATTAACATGTTTCCAGTTCGACCTCGTCCACATTCGACACGGTGCCTGTGGGATATTCTGTGCGCAGTGGGATGGTTGGAACTCAACTGGCCTAATTATTCGGCTAGAAAGAACTGCAGCTAATCCAGAGTGAACTTTGAGGATAGTAATGTTTATTCAGTCATCCAATTGCAAGGCATAAAGGTTTGCGTGGATATGTACATAAATGTGGTTTCTGTGAGAGAACAAATAAGGATGGTAAATATACATACACAGTTAAGAACTGTATAACTATACTTATAAGTTACATTTGTATAATGTAACCGTAAACCAGAGCTTATTGTACCATATAGGCGCTAAATGCAGCTGCATTAAAAGGAGCGGAGCTGCCGCTGCTAACAAGCGGTGTCCGGTTACAAAAGTGTGTGCGCCGCTTTAAGGCCCGGGTATACTTCGGCCGTCCGCGTTCGTGCACCGCCCGCATGACGTAATTTTCGTCATTCGGAGGGCGTGCGGCCGGCCGCACACCCCGTCCGCGCGCAGCCCAAATTTCGAGACCGCGCGGATGGTCCGCGTGCAACAGCGCATGCGCCAGCAGTACAGAAGAGTAGAGCATAGGGAAAAAAATTTACTGCGCATGCGTCGAACGCGATCATCCGCGCGCATCCGTTGTGTAGTATACTTTGAAAGACGCGCGGACAGGGCTGCGCGCGTGACGCGTCCGGGCGCGGTAAGTGAAGTATACCCGGGCCTTTAACGTTCGCACTGTGCGCTCTGTATAACAATTGTTAATATGCCGATCAGACCTGATACATATTTCCATCAACATACATTACAAGCAAATAGTTTCTATAAACGAATAAACATTGTTGATAACAAAATAACTGAATGATTATTCAAATAGGTGAGCAATACGCTATTGTATGTTGACACAAAAATACTTCTGAGGTGACATCAACTGAATTACGCGATGACACACTCTGAAACACATCTACAATGACAATAACTATTATTACTTACGGAGTTATTAACGCACAAAAATACCACACAAGGAAAAACAGACTTTTAGGAATAAACAAGCCAGGAAAACTCTGCATAACTCCGTTACTGGACGCTGCTGAGATGAAAACTTTTTGCGCATGGACCAGACAAGTCTGAACAAGTTGACGCGCACATGCGCGAGGCAAGGAATTTTGTACAGTGCAATCAAGTATTAAAACCAGTTAAAACGCGAAAGGCAAAGCTTGAATTTACGGGTATGTCCCTCTTTGGCTAATGTACTTTCAAGATGGAGGGGCAACATGGCGACCACCGTTAGATCCCATTACCTTATGTATTTTCAATGGCATATTATAAACTTACGAGAATACTTTATTACTTGAAAGAAGTAAATATACATTAATGAGCACATATATTTTTGAAAGAACTAAGTGTTTTTAGCTAAGAATAGACTAAAAAAGTTACACAGTGTAGCTTTAAGCGCATATATCTGCCGTTAAGAGGCGTGACCTTTCCACGTGCGCTAAGTTGCGGTCAAATCACAACACGGGAACCGCTGGCACAATCAGAACTCATTACGTATTTCTGAAGGAGGGACTTCATAGAACAAGGAACTCATCAGCCGTTTTTAGGACAGTGAAAACAGCGGTATACAGATAAGTAAATTGTGTTAAAAATACAGGGTTTTTTTACACGCGAAACATGAACACATGTTATATTGCACACTGTAAACACAATCAAAGCTTCAAAAAAACACGAGGAACAAGACCTTTAATTACAGTAGGCCTATAGCTATGATATGTGTGGCTGCACCGGGTCCGTCATTACTAGGTTAAAGTTACGCCACTGAGGCGAATCATGAGCGGTCCATAAATATCTATAAATATCTCTTCTATGTAACTTGGGGGGCCCGTACAATTTATTTTGCATATGGGCCCAGGACTGACTTGCTACACCACTGGACGGACCCGTCTCTTGCTCGTCAACAAACCCATTTGAGAGCCCCGTTCAACACGGACTGAAAGTAGCCAAGACGAGCATAAAGCATTCTAACTGTAAAGGCTCACAATGCTCGCACTCGTCTGACTCAATGCAGCGACCGCATGCTCTTCCCCAAACACACACAGCAATAAACGTGCGCATCCAGTTCTGTTATTTGAAAGAGAACGTGGATATACAGCCGTTGAAAACTAACTCCTAACAAAGATCTCGAGTTGAGTTTTGAAAGAGAGAGAGATTTTTTCAGAGACTTTGTAACACACCATAACACAGAGTTGGTCTTCAAACAAAGAGATCTGTTGGCTCCAGCTGAAGCTCATCTATTTATAGCCTCGTGTAGCAGGGGCGCCTATGACATCACCGGCCGAGGCTATAAATGCCTCCGGGTCAATTTCATTGACGTGTTTTCACACTATTTCAACAGCTGGTTATGTCAAAGACATTTCCCATTTGCATAAGCTTATGCAGCATTGAGTGTAGCTTTTGAAAGGGAACTACAATCGCATTATCAAGGTTTGTTAGTTTCTCTTTAGAAAACCTGGACTGGTGCAATTTATTCTGACTTCGGCATTTACATGACATTTGAAAAGATGAATAATAGTTTTAGCCCGACTGAAATCAAACATGTAAAGTGCATTTGAATGTGATTACTGATGTGATCATACACAGGACAAAACTGCACTCGACTTTAATGAAGCTCTAGATAAAGCATTTACTGTCGTGATAGTCGGCAGACAAACACAGTGTAAAAACTGCCGCAGTTCTACCTTCATATCAACTGATTCAATGACAAATCATTTTGAAAGGGAGTCAAATAAATTATTACATTATTTGATTTTTTTTTTCTTATTTTAAGTGTCGGTTTACTTTTTTAGAAACGTCCCGAGACACAAAAAAATGCCAGAAAAGCCTAATTTTAACATGTAAAGTGCCTGTGAATGTGATTACTAATGTGCAGGGGCGTAAATTTCATCTAAAAGTTGGGGGGGACAATAAACATGAAATTTCTCAAGAGCAATTTTTGAAGGGGACACAAATAATACAGCCAAAATCGTACTTGTAAGGATATGTGTACCACAAAAAAAAAAATTGGGGGGTGTTTTGGTGCACTGAAAAATTATTAATGTCCGTTTTTCTTTTCTCTGTCATTTTATCTGACCAACAACACAAAGCGATAGTAGTTTAAATACGATTAAGGTTCACCACGCAGTCATATTATAATTATTAAATTATCTTGCGTCCTCCACATAGTATTTTATACTATGATATTCAGATATTTAGATATTCAACTGCAGCAAGCCCTCTGATCTTCCACTTATTATCATATTGAGCAAAACCCAACACAGATCTGACTGAACTTACGGTGTAGAATTAGCCAATTTTTAGAATTTGGGGGCGGGTTGCTTGAATTTTGGGTTCATTAGCCTATTATTCGTAATGAAAAACACAACAACAAAACAGTACAATGACACACTCCCTTAAATAGGCGCTTTTACGCTTTGAAACCAAATCTTCGAGAATCTTGTCTGTCAGCGGTTTGCTCGTTCGGCTCGTGCTGTATTGATCAGACGCGTTCAGTTTTTAATTGTTTTGTCAGTTCTCTAACTGAACTCAATGATTTTATTACTGTACAGCGGAGCGGGGCGGTGCGGCGGTGGGCAAGGGATGTTAACAGTGTTTTGTCTAATCTGTATTAAAGGGTAACTAAACCCTAGACCAACTTTTTTTAGTTAATGATCTGTAATACTGGGGCTTTATTAATGATGTTCATTGATTCGAGTCAATGTTTTGACATTTGAGTATAAAGTGTTTTAATTTTATAAAATATGGTGTAAAACCGCCAAAGTGCTGCCCTCTTAGGGTTGAACGGTGGCTACTGCAGTTGAATTTTCCTATTGGACGTTGTGGTACATCATGACGTAGGATGGTACCGCTAACGGCTCACTACCACGCCCCTGGTACGAACTCACCACGCTCTCGGTTCATCCCCTCTGTGTCCGCCGGGCTCTGCCCACTTTTCCAGCATTTTTTGAAAATTGCCAGTGGGCGGAGTCCTGTCCCCCCCGCGATTTACGCCCCTGCTAATGTGACAAACACAAAAACACAAAACAACACTCGATTTTAATGGAGCTCTAGATTAAGAGTTTACTGTCAAGTCAGATCACAAACACAGTGTAGAAACTGTCTGTCTGACGCAGGTTTACCTTCATATCAACTCAACATGTGCCAATGTTTGAAATACTTTATTTGCTAAATATTACATTTAGGATTATTTTTATAAAACTCTCACAACCAGACACTAAAACTAAAATAACCTGAATGAAGTTTAAACTGAATTGTGGAAAACAAATCACTCCACTAGCTTATGTTCATATATGATTTTATATTAATAATAATTTTATTTCCTCCTACACTGGACAGTAAAGTGATAATTATGTGTGTGTCTCCACAGATTTTCTGACATCATCTACAGGAAGAGAGAAGCTACTGTGAAGTTTCTGCTGAATCTGTTTGTTTCAGCCTCAGAGTTTGAAGCAAATACAGAAGAAAATTACACTCAACTGTTAACATCTGTGTGCAGCTACACATCTTTCCCCTTTGGTGAGAATTATTATTATGATACTGAGGCTCAGTGTGTTTTCCTGCTGGATCTGTGGTCACATGTGAAGGACTATGAGACTCAAACAGGCAAGAGTGTCCTTCCAGCATTACAGTCAGTTTATCAGTTGTCAGCTCCTGCAGTCTGGAGCATAAACCTCTCAGAGAGAAAGAGCTCCATCCTCCTAGAAGTGCTGAAACTCCAAACAGAGAAGAAACCAGTAGAGCTGAGAGACTGGACAGATGAAGAGAGTGAAGTGAGGGGATTCCTCCAGTGTCTGCCCTACATCTCACAGCTCAGGTGAGAGTTTTATGATTATTGTACTCAGTGCTGAAAATGTATGAAATTAATGTATATGTTGGGTAGACAGAACAGTCCAACCAATAAAATTTCAGACACCAGATATCATTTTTTATAATGTTTTACTAGTGGATGCAGGACACTATAGTTCATTTATGTAAGTGAGGATAGCAAAATAAAGTAAACTGTGACATATTATACCCAAAATTTCTTCATACAGTGGACTACCAGTACAACTGGTAAGAATTTTACCCAAAATTACCAAATTATGCAGACACTTTGACCTGACCGTGTTTTACTTAAGTGTTTTTATTTAATTACTAATGTGACCTTTTACAACACAGACTCAACAAAATAAAGCATTGCTTGGTCATTGGTTGACCTAATTGTGTATTTAAATTGAACAGCTGACAGCTGATTGGTTGATTATAATCCATTACAGACTTTTCTATCAAAGTTATCTGACATTGTCAAGATGAATTTGTTCTGACAGTTTATCTTTGAGTTCTTGTCATATTTTATTACCATTTTCTAAACTATAGCGAATAAACTGTGATAATGTGAGAAAAAAATTGAAGGTGTCTGAATAAATTTTGGTTAGACAGTAAATATGTGATGGTGAAACAGAATTCATAGTTTTCAGTCCCGTGACTGTCGCTAGCACTGGAGGGCAAAACAGCCATAGAACTGCAGCACAAGCCTGTCAAATTTCCATCTTAAAAACAAGAATATGTGAACAAGATGCAAGTTTTTGGCACTTGTGATCCATATACAGCACCTGCTGCAGTATTTCAATCAGTAAAAACAGCAGGACGTTTTTAAAACGCTTAACGTGAAAAACACTATAGGGTGAGTTGCACCAATAAGGATTAAATAAAGTTTAACGCTACTCAAGGATCTGTTGATCTGGGTTTTATTTTATATTGAGTTATGTTGCACCACTTAATTTTAAACACAGATTAACAACCCAGAAAGCATGTAATCATTGAAACAATGTTGAGTCAGTGTTGATTCGTCAACGCCAATTACATTGAATTAACGTTACAGAATGATGTTGCTTTAGCATCACTCTTGCACTCTCAGTTAATGTTGAAACAATGTTGAGATTTCAACAAAAAATCAATGATAATATCATTGAATCAACATTATGAACTGATGTTAGTTCAATATCATGTTTGCACCCTCAACATTACACTATGATGGATTCTACATCACCGATGCTGAATCAATATTGAAATTAACAAAAAATAATCAATGGTAATATTGTTGAGTCAGTGTTACGTTATGAGGGATTCTACATCCCTGATGTTGAATCAACACTGAAATTAAGGAAAGTGATCTTTGGTAATATTGTTTGATCATTACAATGTGATGTTGATTATAAATCACTTTTGTTAAAACTAAAAATACAACTGAAATGTAATGACAACATGAAATAATGTTGTAATCTGATGTACCAAGTTAATGTAGAAACAACTGCTCAGTCAGTTTATTTTATTTAACAGTTTAACACAATCAATGACCAAAATTATTTAAAAAAATATATAAAAGAGACATTCTTTAACAAAAGAAAGGGGAAGAAATAGGACAAACGCATTACAACCTTTAAAAATAAAATTAGCTTCAGAAGTCTGATGTCATTATAACTACAGGTGGTCTAACGGTTCAGGTTTTAAAAATCTTTCTGTCTTTCTGCTCTCTGAAATCTGAAAAAGAAAGCATATTACTTAAGAACAAGTCAATTCAGTTTTCCCACAGTCACATTCAAGAATGTGACTGTGGGAAACTTTCCTGTAACTTTTCTGTAACTTTCCTGTAGCTCAAACAATAGAGCGTGGCGCTAGCAATGCCAAGGCCATGGGTTTGATTCCCAGGGAAAGCAAGAACTGAAAAAAAAGAGTACAATATGTACCTTGAATGCAGTGTAAGTCGCTTGGATAAAAGCGTCTGCCAAATGCATAAATGTAAATGTAAAAATGTTAACATACTAAATGCAATATGATTCACTTTAAAAAAAAATTGCTCAACACAAAATATTCAAACTATGATTATAGTATCGTTAAATTCTGTATATTTATTCCATTTTTCAAAAATATATTAATGCTTCAATATCAAAAGAAAGCGTGTCTGATTTTTCCCACTTGAGCTGCGTTCCAGTTCATTTTTATTATGCCCTTCACTTGCTAACTTCCCTCCGTCTCGTTCACTCGGATGAATGCTTCCGTCATTGCTTATGTTGCATGAGTGCCCACTACTGGAGGAACATTTGCAATGGACTGAACTGGAACGTCCTAAGCCCTTGATCACTTGGAATCCACAATGGAGTTGTATTATTATTATTTTATTTTTTTAAATTTACGAAATTGTTTAATGCAGCATTCTATATAGGTGTGTTTGGACTGTTTTAAATGTTTTTAAAAATAATACAAATATCAGTTGTTTGTGGTGGGGTAAATTCAACGTGATATGCTGTGACGTCACATTTGTGTTGCATTGTGGTCTATGAAGCTGCCTGAAGTGTACATATGAAGTAGGAATGAAATTATTATTATATATTAAAAAAAATATTCACACAAGTTTACTTGATAAAGTTTTAAATATGGATATTTTTCTTACACAAACGCGTCGATTCGCTTCAGAAGGCCTTTATTAACACCCCAGAGTCGCGTGGAGCAGTTATTTGACGGACAGATGCAGTTTTTATGGACTTCAAAAACAGAGCAACTATGAATCAAATTCTAATGCTTGGATTAGCCTGGACTTTTGTAATATAACTCCGATTTTATTCGTCTGAAAGAAGAATGTCATATACACCTAGGATGACTTGAGGGTGAGTAAATTATGGGCTAATTTTCATTTTTGGGTGAACGATCCCTTTTTAAGAATGTAGAAAAATGGATGCTTTATTCAAACACTTTAATAACTTTTTAATGAATGCAAATAACAAGCATGCAAAACAAAGGAACAGAGAAATAATAAGGTAGATCAGGTAAATTGTACAAGAGAAGTCATGTATGTCAGGTGGTTCGACACACAAGACTGTAGGCTTGTTCGACTTCACCCAGCGATGCGCAGACCGATCGGCGGCTGACTTGAAGCAGTGCATGCCGGTTAGAAATTTTGTCCGACTTGAGGCAGCGCCGACGCCACGTGACAGTGACGTATGTCAACAAAGCGCCGCGAGAGCGATTCGAGAGCAGTCGGCTGATACAGCCGGTGCAGTTTCTACAGAGCAGCTGCAGGAGGCTGCACGGACTCTGATGACGACACAAGGTGTGTTCGACATCGGCTGCGGCCGGATTCAACTGATCGGCGAGAGTAGCCGCGTGCAGGCGGGGAGGAGCTGCAAACGGAGACGTGAAGTCGGACACTTTCTGCTTCCCGTAGTGACGCTCGCGCTGTGTTTGCATACTTTATCAGCTGAAGTGAAATTAATGCAATATTTGGCAATGCACAGATGTTTCACAGAGACATTATTGTCATGTAATACTTTATGTACTGCTTAATACAGCGTGTGTTTGTACAAGAATAAAGTTCAACATATACACTATCAATGAAGTGGGGTTTACGTTTTTAATCAGTTTTATTTTGATAAACATGACAATATAACATCGCGACTACATGAAAGGAGGTTTTGCTGTTATAAAAAAACAGATTTGTGCGCATTAGTGGAGCTGAAGGTTTCAGAATGAACACGAAACACGCGTGATAGCTGTCATGCGGAGAATCCAGCCACTCGAGGAACAGCTGTGTCGTCATCAGAGTCCGTGCAGCCTCTTGCAGCTGCTCTGTAGAAACTGCACCGGCTGTATCAGCCGGCTGCTCTCGAATCGCTCTCGCGGCACTTTGTTGACATACGTCACTGTCACGTGGCGTCGGCGCTGCCTCAAGTCGGACAAAATTTCTAACCGGCATGCACTGCTTCAAGTCAGCCGCCGATCGGTCTGCGCATCGCTGGGTGAAGTCGAACAAGCCTTTTCTAAAATCATGAAGGGCCACCCCTAAACCAAGCCCCCAGTGGATTAGAGCAAATCGGGTACCGTGTTTGAAAATGCCCCACTGATTGGGAAACACCCACTAGTGTTTTGCAGAGATGCACACCTGGGGCCTATACCATGAAGCTGGCTTAGCTGGCTAGCCAGATATGTTTAAGCTTAGTTTGTGCCAATCCTGGGTTTTAGGTACTATGAAAGTAGCTCGGCTTTAATCGGTATTAGTTGCCATGGTATCTTACGCTGCACGGCTAACCTGCTCCGGGGCAGGTTATGTTCTGGATTCGAGATCTGAGATTTAAGTTTGACCAATCAGCTGTGAGCAAAAAAATATATATAGATGACGTAACTAATTCCCAGCGTCTTTTGCAATGGCTTCACCTTTTCTACCAAATCCTGTGGACATCTCCGCGCAAATTGTTAGAAGAGCACTTCGTAGAGAAAGAGTTTTTAGGGACAGACAAACTCCCCTTGACTTTCCTGATACGTACTTGTATGAAAGGTACAGATTTTCCGTAGAAGGAATCGGTTATATTTGCGAACTTCTTGAGACTCGTCGAAGCCATGCCCTTACTGTTCCGCAAATGGTATGCATTGCGTTGCGTTTTTTTGCAAGTGGTACATACTTGTACGCGGTCGGTGATGCAGAAAACCTTGGGAAAAACACGGTTTGTCGAACCATTCGCAAGGTGGTCCTTGCACTGCAGGGGTACATAAATGGCTTCATTGTGTTCCCAGGACATTTATCGACCATGTCCATAAAAGAGGGCTTTTATAAAATTGCCGGTAAGATATATTGATAGGGTGACGTGATGTATGAACAATTTAACCGTTCACTTTCAGGTTCTTTTTTTCTTTCCAAAAGGCAGATTTTACTTAGAGCACATATATATATATTATAGGCTGCATTACACTGCAAAAAAATGCTCTTCTTATTTAGTATTTTTTCTTGTTTCCAAAATTATTAAATCAAGATGCATTTAGTTAATTAAGTGACATAGGATTTATTTGTTTTATTAAAAATAAAATCAAAATAAAGTGAGTTTTTGCTTAAAACAAGCAAAATTATCTGCCAATGGGGTGAGGAAAATAATCTTATTTCTGTTTGGGACAAAACAGAAATTTTCTAGAAAACATCTTATGTCATGTAATTATCTAGTAAATGCATCTTGATTTAAGAATTTTTAGATATTTAGACTAGAAACAAGACAAAATTACTAAGTAAGAAGAGCATTTTTTTGCTGTGTATATACACATAATTGTACATGAATGACCTAAAGCCTAGAATGTTTTTTTTTATATAATTTTTTTTTTTACTTACGCATTAATGCAATCAGCAATTTTCCTCCAACATTCTTCTCTTGCTTTGGCAGCAGAGGCCGTGTTACTGCGTGCTTGAAATACACTTTTATATTCTTCATATTTGTGAAGTATTAGCTCTTGCTCCTCCGCGGAAAAATATATGGCTCTCGCTCTATCCATATCGAACGCGATTGGTTGTTTAGTGCCGACGTCACTCTTTTATGTGCATGCGCGCGTGAAGTAATCATAGCTTAAGGATCAAAGCCTGAGTTGACAGAGAAAGTTGATGAGCTGCGTCATGGTACCAATAAAGCCTGATTGCATCGGTTTGGTTTTGTCAACTCAAAACCAATCCTGTAACCCTGAATTTGTTCAACTACCTTCATGGTATAGGCCCCAGGGGGGTATTCCAGAAAGCAAGGTTAACTTGATTAACCCAAACATTGCTTACTCGAGGTATGCTGGTTCCAAAAACGAGTCCGGGAGTAAGTTCAGACAACTCAGAGTATGTTAACCGTGAACAGACAAGATGATTCACCATGGAAACAGACACTAAGAAAAAGCACGCCATTCTACTTCCTCTTCTTCTTTTGTTTAATAGCGGTTTACATAACCTACTTAGAGCACATTGCCACCTATATGGTGGTTATACAATCATTTTTTCAATGTTTTCTTTTAGTAAGTAATCTTTATTCACTGAAAATAAGGATTATATTGTTTGTTTGATGCTAATTAATTGAATGCAGATCCATGTGTGAAATGACATTAAATTAAATAATAAATATATTTGAATTGAATTAACATTTAAACTTATTTTTTATTTATTTTATTCTAATTCTTTAGAATTAATATATAATATTGTATATTATATAACTGAAACAAATTTAGTTATATTAATAACTATATTAATTATATAAAACACATCTGAATACCTCTTAAAGGGATAGTTCACCCAAAAATGAAAATTCTGTCATCATTTACTCACTCAAGTTGTTCCAAACCTGCATGAGTTTCTTTGTTCTGCTGAACACAAAAGAAGATATTTTGAAGAATGTTTGTAACCAAGCAGAGAGAGCAACCATTGACTACCATAGTAGGGGAAAAAATACTATGGTAGTCAATGGTTGCTCTATCTGCCTTGTTATAAACATTCTTCAAAATATCTTCTTTTGTGTTCAGCAGAACAAAGAAACTCATGCAGGTTTGGAACAACTTGAGGATGAGTAAATGATGACAGAATTTTTGTTTTTTGGGTGAACTATCCCTTTAAGCAAACTAACCCTGGATCATGAGCTGCTCTGGAGCACTCATGGTTATCGGCTTACTTACCCTTAAACATACCCAGGTATCTCACATAACCTACTCTCTGGAATACCCCCTGCATGATCTTGTGCTCATCAGTTCACTGTTAGTTCAGTGTCACTGTCTTCACCCATGTGTGTGTCGACTTTCATCACATTTTCAATGCTGATCCAACACACTTTAAACACTGAAATGTAAATCTCAAACAAAATGATGGATTGGATCAAAACTCAACATTGTATCAATGTTATCATGCTGTCTGGGATATGTAGACCGTAAGACCGATAGAATTAAAAGGCTGATTGGGATGAACCGACACCAGGCTAGAGAATCATTATTAGTGCAACCCAACCTTAAAGTGCCTTAATGTACTATAACAGTGATATTAAAAGATTAAATTAAGTTTACACCTTTTTGATGATGCACACTATATACAGGTGAGCAGATGAGCCTAGAATATGAATGCAACGTGTTTTCTTTATGGGGAAAAACACTTAATGAGAAACCCTGTGTTGCATTAATATCCTGTGTTAATTTTCTTGCCTTTACAAATTACGCAACATCAATAATGTGTATATTGAATTTGGTCTTTTAACATCACTGTCTTACTTCATTAATACTGATTACAAACCTGGTATTGACTGGTTACATAAACTTCTTAAACTAGTCTTAGATGTTAGTCATCTCATTGTTTTCTTAAAGTCTGATCATAACTGTTAAACCAGTTGCATATAAAGGTAGATTGGTGTAAGACTGATTACCCCAATCTAATTGCTGGTTGGTCAGACTAGTTCTTATGACACAGTCTTAGCGGCTCTATTTATGACAGTCGTGTTTAAGTAGATCTGGTGTTCAAATCCTTCTCTCACTCTTGTTCCGTCAGTCTATAGAGATTGATTTTGTTCATGTATTTCTATTATAGCAGCTTCATGCAGCTCACAGTGCGTTTATAAAAATATATATATTAACTTTTATTAATTAATATATTTTATATTCTCCTACACTGGACAGTAAAGTGATAATTGTGTGTGTGTCTCCACAGATTTTGTCACATCATCTACAGGAAGAGAGAAGCTGCTGTGAAGTTTCTGCTGAATCTGTTTGTTTCAGCCTCAGAGTTTGATGCAAATACAGAAGAAAATTACACTCAACTGTTAACATCTGTGTGCAGCTACACATCTTTCCCCTGTTATGTTGAAGATGATGATGATTATGATTATTATTATACTGAGGCTCAGTCTGATTTCCTGCTGGATCTGTGGTCACAAGTGAAGGACTATGAGACTCAAACAGGCAAGAGTGTCCTTCCAGCATTACAGTCAGTTTATCAGTCAGCTCCTGCAGTCTGGATCATAAACCTCTCAGAGAGAAAGAGCTCCATCCTCCTAGAAGTGCTGAAACTCCAAACAGAGAAGAAACCAGTAGAGCTGAGAGACTGGACAGATGAAGAGAGTGAAGTGAGGGGATTCCTCCAGTGTCTGCCCTACATCTCACAGCTCAGGTGAGAGTTTTATGGGGAACAGACCACCCATGCTTGATTACTGTATTCAGTGCTCACGATTAAATAAATTTAAATTAATGGATATGTTAGGTAGACACAGTACATATGCGATTGTGAACCAGAATTGAAAACACTGAATTGAAGTGTGGTTTTGTCAACACCACAGCGGCCGGTTGCATAAACTTCTTAAACTAGTCTTATGCCTGGTTCAGACTACACGATTTTTTTTGTCTGTTACGATAGTCACTGTGTCAGATTACGTGATTTTGACTCCTAAAATCTTGTCGTGTCCTGTAGTAAGAAACATGTCAGACTACACGTTGCTTCGCGACCAATGATCCCTCGATGAAACATCGTACAGGCAAGCGTACTGTTGCCACATCTCCACGAACCTTTCCTCTATTTCATAACTCCACCTAGCCGCACCATCATCTCTCTTGCGTTTTGCCATGTTTGAATCCTGTCAGAATATATATTGTGCTCCGATTGGTCAGCGTCACCCATGTGACGGAACCCGTCGTGGGGAACGTGAAAAAAAATTCAACATGCTAGTCTTTCTGCTGTGACGTCGTGAACTATCGCAGACGCGGATTCGGTTGTCGTATACTATGACACACTATACGAGATGATACGATCAATTCTTGCGTCCCGACGTCCATTGTCGTTTACGAATCCCTACGACACCATACGTCAAACGGATCGTGCCAAATTCGGGCTAAAATCGTGTAGTCTGAACCAGGCATTAAGGTGCGTTCACACCAGACGCGATTCACGCGAGTGATTTACATGTTAAGTCAATGCAGAGACGCGAAATGGCATTCTGCGGCGCGATTCGCACGATTGAGGCGGCGCAAATGACGCGAATTGAGCGTTTTGAACGCGCGATTCACGCGAATCGCTCAAGTTGAAAAATCTGAACTCTGCCGGATATTTCGCGCCGCGTTAACCAATCACGAGCTTGCTCTAATAGTGATGCCTTTACAAGCGGAGGCAGAAATCCCAACAACAATGGAGGACAAGATAATCGTGGCCGAATCCTTCTCTCACTCTTGTTCAGTCAGTCTATAGAGATTGATTTTGTTCATGTCTTCCTATTAGCAGCTTCATGCAGCTCACAGTGCATTTATATATGCGGTTGTAATCGAGCTACAGTGGGTTTTTGCATAGTCAAATTATCTAAATTATACATGACACAGTACATCATCAAATATTGTCAGGATTAAAACATCACACATTACCCTTGACCTTTACAGTTATTGCACAATGACGAGGCCGATTGTAGTGTGATTAACATGCTGGGTGAAGCCGAGACACAATCACATTATCGGTTGCCTGTTAATTCATCTTCAGAAACACCAAACCAGTACAATTTCAACTAAAAAAAATTACATAATATTTTTAAAGACTAATAATTGTTTCAGCCCAACTGAAATTGAATTATGTGCATGTAAACGTGATTATTGATGTGATGTAAAACACAGGACAAAACGGCACTCGACTAGATTAAATGTTTTCTGTCAAGTCCAAACAAAAACACAGTGTAGAAACGTTTTGTCTGACGCAGGCTTACCTTCATACTCAATATGTGTTAGAAGCTATACAAAAATACTTTATTTACTAAATATTCAATTTAGGATTATATTTATAACACATTAAAACTACATTGTGAGAAAAAAAATCAGTCCAGCTTATGTTCATATATGATTTTATATTAATTACTAGGGGTGTAACGGTACACAAAACTGACGGTTCGGTACGTACCTCGGTTTTGAAGTCACGGTTCGGTACGAGTTCGGTACGGCAGATTTACAAAATTGCTTTTTATTTATTTTTTAATATTTAACAGTGGTTTACTGGGGGGAAAAGTGTCTGTCCTTGAATGAATTAAATTATATCTAAAAGTTTATTTAAGATATTTCTGTAAATTATATAGGGAGCCATTACTTGCACATTAATATTAAAGGTTAACAACAGAGCCCAAACTATTAGCCTAAATTCAGTTGCTATTTATTTTTAGGTATAATAATCAACACTCAAATAACACATTGTGTGCAAATATGTAAACTTCACATAAGGCAGTTTTTGCATTAACTCCTAAATCTAATTATAAAATATTTTTTTTCTCCAAATCGTTGTTGAAATATAATACTTTATATACAGTGTGTCATTTTCATGACAGATTTATTTAACATGCATGAAATAATCACGACACCACTAACAGGTTCAGTAGAATATAATTAATATAACGGCTAATATAGAGCATAATATTTAGCGAAAGAGTTGATTTCTCTAGTGAATAAAAGTCTGTGGACACTGAATGACTGCCTGAGGTAAATGTGATGCTAACGTTGCATAACATTGTTTAGTTCACAAGCAGTTATTTTGACGTCTTTCCGCCGTTGAAACACTGATTTAGCGATTACACCACATATTTACATGACAGTAAGCTGTAATGTATCCTCAGCATACCTTCAGATCGTCATTCATGCTTAGATGATCGATCACCTTCACAGATGATCGCGTTCATGTCGCGCGGCCACTTGAACTGTGATCAGTGACCAGTCAATTCAATTCAATTCAATTCACTTTTATTGTCACACAGCTATATACACAAGTGCAACAGCAGGTGAAATTCTTGGTGCAGTTCCGAGCAACATAGCAGTCACGACATGACATGTACAACATTTAAGCAACAACAGATTACACATCTGATGCGCCCACAATTACTCACAGCACAGTAAACTCTACAATAAACAATAAATAATTTACACAATGTGAGCGTAGTTCTCACAGCTTTAGCCAATATACACATACTTACAATATACATATACTTTAAACAATATACACTAAACATACATTAAACAGTATACATTAAGCTATAATAATAATAATAATATACAATGTACAGTATACATTATTATTCACAGTAGAGATCCAATTATGTACAATAGGTGCTATATGATAAATGATAAATAATAAATGATACATAAATGTGTATATAATGTGTGTGTATCTACAGTGGGTTGTGCGGAGTGATATTCTGTCCAGTGTGTGTTATGATCCTGATGGATCAGGAGTTAAGTAGTCTGATTGCTTGTGGGAAGAAGCTGTTCTGAAGTCGGCTGGTGCGTGTTCTAATGCTGCGGTACCGTCTGCCTGATGGCAGCAGTGAGAGCAGCCCATGGTTCGGGTGGCTAGAGTCTCTGATGATCCTCTGAGCTCTCTTCACACACCGCCTGGCGTAAATGTCCTGGAGGGAGGGAAGCTCACCTCCGATGATGCAGCTGGCCGTGCGCACTACCCTTTGCAGGGCTTTGCGGCTGCGGGCGGTACTGTTGCCGTACCAGGTGGTGATGCAGCCAGTCAGCAGGCTCTCGATGGTGCTGCTGTAGAAGCGTGTGAGGATGTGGCGGTTCATTCCAAACCTCCTCAGCCGTCGCAGGAAGAAAAGGCGCTGATGAGCCTTCTTCACAACGGCCTCGGAGTGGACGGACCATGAGAGTTCCTCTGTGATGTGAACACCGAGGAACTTGAAGCTGCTGACTCTCTCCACCGGTGCTCCATCGATGGTGATGGGGCGGTGTTCTCTCTCATTCCTCCTGAAGTCGACCACCAGCTCCTTGGTCTTGCTGACGTTGAGGGAGAGGTTGTGCTCCTGACACCACCGTGTCAGAGTGTGCACCTCCTCTCTGTAGGCCGTTTCATCATTGTCGGTGATAAGACCTACCACCGTCGTATCGTCAGCAAACTTGATGATGGTGTTGGAGCTGTGGGTAGCCACACAGTCATGTGTGTACAGGGAGTACAGGAGTGGGCTGAGAACACAACCCTGAGGGGCTCCAGTGTTGAGAGTCAGTGATGAGGAGATGTTGCTGCCCATTCTGACCACCTGGCGTCTGTTTGACAGGAAGTCCAGGATCCAGCTGCATAACAGGCTGTTTAAGCCTAGAGCCCGGAGTTTAATGTCAAGTATGGAGGGCACAATGGTGTTGAATGCTGAGCTGTAGTCCACAAACAGCATTCTCACATACGTGTTCCTCTTTTCCAGGTGGGAGAGAGCAGTGTGTATTGTAGATGAAATGGCATCGTCAGTGGAGCGGTTTGTGCGGTATGCAAACTGCAGTGGGTCCAGTGAGGGGGGGAGAACAGAGCAGATGTGGTTTCTGACTATTCTTTCAAAGCATTTGCTGATGATGGGGGTCAGAGCAACAGGACGCCAGTCGTTTAAGCAGGTGGTTTTTGACTGCTTAGGTACAGGCACAATGGTGGACGTTTTGAAGCATGTGGGGACCACAGATAGGGAGAGGGACAGGTTAAAAATGTCCGTGAAAACTCCAGCCAGTTGGTGCGCGCACGCTCTGATCACACGGCCGGGAATGCCGTCTGGACCCGCTGCTTTACGGACATTCACCCGCCGGAAGGATCGGGTTACATCCGCTAAAGATACGGAGAGTGCACCAACCTCTGTATCTTCAGCCGCGAGCTCTCTCTCCGCGAGGGCGGTGTTAGTTCCCTCAAAGCGAGCATAGAAGGTGTTGAGCTCGTCCGGGAGAGAGGCAGCGGTGTTCACGGTGGAGTTTGTGTTCCCTTTATAGTCCGTGATGGTGTTAATTCCCCTCCACATGCTTCTGGAGTCGGTGGTGTTGAACTGTCCTTCAATCTTGTCCCTGTACTGCCGTTTTGCTGCTCTGATGGTTTTCCGGAGGGCATAACTTGCTTGTTTATGCTCCTCCGCATTACCGGAGTTAAAGGTGAAGGTTCGCGCATTGAGTGCCGCGCGAACATCCCCGTTTAGCCACGGCTTCTGGTTAGGGTACAGCCGAATTGTTTTGGTCGGAACAACGTCATCTACGCACTTCCTGATGAAACACGTTACGCTATCAGCGTAGACCTCGATGTCGTCATCAGAGGCCGACCGGAACATCTCCCAGTCCGCGTGATCAAAACAGTCCTGTAGCATAGAATCTGATTGGTCCGACCAGCACTGGATGGTTCTGAGGGCGGGTGCTTCCTGTTTGAGTCTTTGCCTATAAGCGGGCAAAAGGAGGATTGACGCGTGATCTGATTTGCCGAATGGTGGGCGTGGGAGTGATTTGTATCCATCCTTGAAGGGGGAGTAACAGTGGTCTAAAACACGGTTCCCTCGCGTGTTGAAGCTAACATGTTGGTGGTATTTGGGTGCGATGCGCTTGAAGTTGGCTTTGTTAAAGTCTCCGGTCACAATAAACGCAGCGTCAGGATGCGCGGTTTCCTGCTCACTCACTGTCCTATACAGTTCCTTTAGTGCCCGGTCTGTGTCGGCTTGTGGGGGAATATACACAGCTGTGATGATGACCGCGGTGAATTCCCTCGGTAGCCAGAATGGTCGGCACAGAACCATGAGAAATTCCAGATCAGGAGAACAGAAAGACTTGATAGAATGTACGTTCCTCTGATCACACCAGGATCGGTTGATCATAAAACATACACCCCCGCCTTTGCTTTTCCCTGAGAGATCTTTTTCTCTGTCCATTCGATGCACGGAGAACCCCGTGGTTTCGATGGCCGAATCTGGAATCTCAGCGGACATCCAGGTTTCTGTAAGGCAGATAATGCAGCAGTCCCTCGTGTCTCGCTGGAAAGAGATCCGCGCTCTCAGCTCGCAGAGTTTATTGTCCAGAGACTGAACATTAGCCAGTAAAATACTGGGAAGCGGGGGTCGGTTTGCGCGGCGTCTAACTCTGATAAGTACACCGGCTCTCTTCCCTCTTCTCCGGCGTTTGCGTGGTCGGGCCGTCCAGACAAAGGGTTCCGCTGCTGTGTTTGTAAGCAGCGTGTCGTCACTGAAGAATTTAAAGTCCGGTTTTCGGTGTGCGATTGCCGAACCAATGTCCAAAAGTGTCTGTCTGTCGTACTTAGTAAGGCAGACAACATCCAAGACGAAAAACATAAGAACTATAAACAGAACAAACAAAAAACTACAATGTTCCAGCGGAGCTCGCAACGTAGCAGCCATCCTCGGCGCCATTCCAGTCCGTTCTTTCAGTCACGCCACATAGAGCGTCAAAACGGCATTTATCGTTTGAATTTCGTGATAAAATGGACTGAATACTTAATATGTTTTTGTGGGAACTCGGATTGAAGTGTTTTCCGCGACTCGCGAGAGCGGCGCGTCTTGGACGATTTGGGCGTCGAGGAGAGTTGGAATCAGCAGGTCAACTTTATGGTAATGAGCTATGACGCGGTTCGGCGGCAACCGGCGGCAACCAATGGGAATGTAGTAGTGCTCCGCTTGAAATGATTCCAGAGAACGCAGTGCTGGAAACTTTGGTTCCGACCACATTAGTTCCCCAGCAAAATAGAGGAGAGGTTGATCATTGCGGTAGCAGGTTTCCCTATAATATATTGTGAGAAAGTCCGAACTCCGCCCCTTTGAGTGGTACGTAAGATTCACCGCGCAGTCAGAAGCAGTCACGCAGACAATCGCAGTTTAGCTACAACTCAGGCTGGCTGGACTGTTTAACCAACTTTGTATATGTTTTTCCAGTGCGTAAATGATTACGGATGAGTTGTCATATATAATTGGCTTTTGTAACTTCCATTACTGTTCTGGATGTCGAGATTTGCGTGTAACATGCACGCAATGTTAACTCCGTCACAAAGTGAAAAGAAACGGTTTACATATCGGATTTTGAGCTAAAAAATAATTGTATTTCTGTTGGAATATAAATATTCTATTCATTTACAAGTTACAGATCACCCAGGTCGTTTAAGATTGTGTAAAAATGTCAAGTTTGATGACGTTTTATATTTTCATATTGAGTAGACGCAGCGCTCGTGCTCTATGCGTGTCATTGTTTACATAAGTATTTATTAACATAATCATCACGCAGCTAACCAATGTGTGTTCATTTCTTTATTATTTTAATAACTGAATGTTTGTGTCATTTACTGCTATACTTACCATTGTTTTCCTTGTGTTTCTTCTGTTCATTATAGACCACACTTGTGTGAAGTAACATATACAAAACTCTTTTGATTAAACAAGTTAACTGGGATCCTCTCTCGTGTTTCTCTTACCGGAAATACACACATCCATCTATGTTGCACTACCACTGAACTCACTAAGCGTCCCATACGCTTGAATAATATATATTCCGCGCAACACCTTTTATATGCAACATTTTCGCGCTAGAAAGCCTTGTTTTCAGCGGGAATGCAATTAATTTGCTCAAAACAACACCGATTTGACCAATTGCATGAATGCTGCACTTAAACCAGGACAGTTATTGTAAAGTAGGTTGCACACAAATTAATGTTAATGTTAAAGACCAAGGCTAGCACCTATAAACTGCATGTTGACATTAGACTAGCACTTCCAAGAACACAAAAGCCACACCACACAAATGGCTTTTAAATGGTTTATTTCATTAGCAAACATGCAACTATAATTAAGTTAACTTTCACATTTAAATTATTTCATGATGTTATCTTATACGGGTATACCTTACTGTGGTCAGTCTGCACAAATGCCGATTTTAGAAATGCGAACATGATTGTTTGCTTTGCGGCCCCTTTAAATGCAGTTTAAAAAAAGACCAAGCATTCGATCTACGTCAGAGCGGCAGCGCGTCCACAGATCTTTCTACAGCGTCGATGGCAGGGCGCCAGAGCGAAGTTTGACGCTGTCGCCGGCGGCGGTGTGAACGCACAGTTACACCCCTATTAATTACTAATTCAATGAGTCACTTTTTTCAATATAAATATTCTACTACACTGGACAATAAAGTGATAATTGTGTGTGTGTGTGTGTGTGTGTGTGTGTGTGTGTGTGTGTGTGTGTGTGTGTGTGTGTGTGTGTGTGTGTGTGTGTTCACAGATTTTGTTACATCATCTACATGAAGACAGAAGCTGCTGTGAAGTTTCTGCTGAATCTGTTTGTTTCAGCCTCAGAGTTTGAAGCAAATACAGCAGAAAATTACACTCAACTGTTAACATCTGTGTGCAGCTACACATCTTTCCCCTGTTATGTTGAAGATGATGATTATACTGAGGCTCAGTGTGTTTTCCTGCTGGATCTGTGGTCACATGTGAAGGACTATGAGACTCAAACAGGCAAGAGTGTCCTTCCAGCATTACAGTCAGTTTATCAGTCAGCTCCTGCAGTCTGGATCATAAAGCTCTCAGAGAGAAAGAGCTCCATCCTCCTAGAAGTGCTGAAACTCCAAACAGAGAAGAAACCAGTAGAGCTGAGAGACTGGACAGATGAAGAGAGTGAAGTGAGGGGATTCCTCCAGTGTCTGCCCTACATCTCTGAGTTGAGGTCTGTGTTAAATACTTGTCTTTATATTTAATGTAAAATATTATATATATTTATTTAAATCACATATTGTAAACAGAGGTCAGTATGCTTGCATGACAGGATTATTTTATATCAATGTTTAACCATTTTCGTTCATTAAATCCTCGTCCTGTAGCAATGCTGAGCGGTTCATCCCATCACTATGTAAAGTGTTTGGGCCCAGAGTGAAGGCAGATCAAGTGACTCCTCTGCTCCAGGCTTTAGACTTCACCATCACTCTGAGTGGTAAATTACCCAGCAGCACCTGCAGGTCTGTGGGGAGAGTCCTGGGCCGGTCACCCTCAAAACTAAACCTGACTCTGAACACAAGCATCATCTCTCTCAGAGGACTCAAACTGCTCCTCAAACACATCACACACCTGCAGAAACTGAGGTTTGAGATTCATTATCTGCATTCACACAATCATCATGACACCTTCTCTGTGGATGTTTCTCATGATCTCTGATTTTATCTTTGACAGTCTGGAAGACAAACTGTTAGTGAAGATGTTCAGAGCGTTGAGGTCATTGAATGGTCCTCTTCCACTGACCACAGAAGAGTTTTCACTGCGCACAAAAGGCTCAAAGCGAAACCTCTCTCATATCTTAAGCAGCTTGACGTCTCTCCTGAGACTGCTGTCTGTCCAGTGTTTGGATCTCACTGAGTGTGAATCAGACGCTCTGTCTCTCACGGCTCTGTTGGGTCTCCAGAAACCCCTGACTATCAGGTCTGTGTTCAGATCAGTTTGTCCATTGTTGTGAGTAAATCAACCTGTTTAACAAACTGCCCACTCTTGTTCTGTGTGTGTGTGTGTTCAGGTTCTCTAAAGACACTCTTCAGCAGATGGTTTCACTGGTGTATGAAGCTCAGGATGATGAACTGACGTGCTCTTTCCTAAAGAAGACGTCTAAGGATTTGACTTCCTGCTCACTGACCTGGGAAGTGATTCATTACCTGCTCCAACATCAAGCTCCTAGTCTGAAGTTGGACTTTAGAAAGAGCAAAATCTCTTGTGAAAACATCAAAGAACTTCTGCTGGTGTTAGACAGAATCCAGCTGAAGAGGTAAAAGAATCTCTCAAGGATAGAGCGGTTCAGTTTGCAAGACTGCGGTAAAACCTGGAAGAGAATTGCTATTTATATATCCTCTGGAATTTACTTTCTAAACCTCATTTCACTTGATTTAGTAAAATAACGTCTGTTGTTAATACTTGAAGATACGTTCTTGTTATATTTTACAACATAAATCACACAGTCATGCCTCAAAAGTGAGTTTTGAAACCATTTTGCGCTTCAAAAACGTCAAAAACAAAGTTACTACAAGAACTACAACAGTTGTCTGATTTGTCAAGCACATTAAACTAACATCCCATTGTAGTCCTTACTTATGTAGTTTAGTTAACTGAAACTTAGCATAAAAAACACTCTTGTTTGAGGTCAGACTATGTGATTTATGTTGAAGACATACTTTATTTTTACTCATAAATTGAAAACTGCTATTTAAAAACACCCATTAGAAATCCCCATGGCAAATTAGCCTTCCGGATCATCCTGCAAATTGACATAATGACTCAACAGCCGCATCCACTGAAGTCACTGAAGTTGCTTGTAGTTTATTTGTCCGTTTGGGGATTTGTGTTCATTGAGTGCGTGTGATTCAAGTAGATTTTACTACTTGGAGTGATCTTGTTCTCCACAGGTTGAGCCCCAGCTTTACTCTGGCCATTATTATGGAGATTTACGAGACTCGTTTTCCTCAGTATGTGTCCAGTCTGATGAGTTCAGCAGGAAGTGACATCAACCTGAACGGCAGAGTGTTGGACTCTGGTCACTGCGCTGCCCTGCGCTTCACTCTAGAGCACTGCGACTCGGTCAAACTCAATCTGCTCTGGACCGCCATACCAGAGGAGGAGCTGGAGAGCTTTCTGCCTTTGCTCAGCAGAGTCACACTACTCAGGTTTACTGGTTTAACTGCAGTGATATCATAAGATACAGCTGTTGATTTGATCAAGAATCTCTCTGTTAACATTACATGTGTGTGTTAGTGTTGACAGGCTGCTGCTGCTGAAGATGCTTCATTGCTGCAGTTCCACTGATCTCCAGCAGGAGGCAGCCGCTCTTCTTCTGTCTGCTCTTCACAACAGACTGGACTTCTCCTGCTGCTCTGCTCTGGATTTAACAGACACACTGGAAAATCAAGAGCATTTGATACTCACAGATAAGGACTGTAGAATAATCTCATCTGTGCTTCAGAAAAACCAAAGTGTTGTGAAGTTGATATTACAGGACTGTGAGATCCCTGATACGGCCCTGAAACAACTTTGGCCAATCCTGCCTCAAGTCCAGCTGAGGTGAGAAACCTGACAGATCCTTTCATTACTGATATGACATTATGTCAGTCCCTACAGAAAAACGTGATTATGCGATCGCATGATTTAATGCATAATCAGCCAAATTCTGCATATTTATGCGGGGGCCGCATTTTTTCAAATACGCCGCACTTTCGCCACGTAAATTGCCTATTTCCGCGTGCAAAATATGCGGGGCTAGCATGATTTCATAATCCCCGCATTTTCGTTGCCAAAAAAGTCCTATATATTAGCAGAAAGTTGAAAAATGTTTGTTTACTTCACACAAGAGCCGCCATTTCCCCCTATTGCCATGGGAACGTTTTGAAGTGACGTAATTACCCGACGCCAACGTCATCGAAAAGCTGCAAACCCCGTGGAGAAACCATAGATATCGGTGAAACCATGATGAAGCGCAAACTCCCATTTGCCAACAAAAATAACAGCAAAAGACCGCACAAAGCAGTTTCCCGGTGTGTTGACCGATTTCAAAAAACAGCATCATGAAGCTTCGAAGCGTTATGAATCAGTGAGTCGATCCAGCGGTTCGGATCGCCAAAGTCACGTATTTCAGCAGTTTGACACGCGATCCGAGTCATGAATCGACTCACTGATTCATAACGCTTCCAAGCTTCATGATGCAGTGTTTTGAAATCGGTCATCACTATATAAGTCGTTATTTAGGTGTTTTTGAGCACAAAAACTATTCTCATCGCTTCATAAAGTTATTGTAGAGCCGCTGTAGTGAGATGGATTTTGTAACGACGTCTTTAGTACCTTTTATGGGTCTAGAGAGTGTAAAGTGCATTGTGCCAATGGAGGCCTTTCTGAGCCATCGGATTTCAACTAAAATATCTTCATTTGTGTTCCGAAGATGAACGGAGGTCTTACG
Organism: Romanogobio albipinnatus; assembly: GCA_023566225.1. Taxonomy (NCBI): domain Eukaryota; kingdom Metazoa; phylum Chordata; class Actinopteri; order Cypriniformes; family Gobionidae; genus Romanogobio; species Romanogobio albipinnatus. The sequence goes on along the minus strand of CM042247.1, from coordinate 41,877,875 downwards.
GGTGTCGAACGACATGAGGGGAAGTCATTAATGACAGAATTTACATTTTTGGGTGAACTAACCCTTTAAGAGATTGCACTTTGTGCATTAGAAGCACTCTGTTTTGTATAGCTACCTCTGTAAAACAGGAAGTTATTTTTATTTTTTTTATTTTTTTTTAATTTGAGCCATGTGTTTATTAAGGTCTTCAATAAAACAAGATGAGAACTTAAATATTCCCAGCACTTTCTGTGATGTAGTGCTTTTTTTCTCTTTCTCATCAAACCGCAGTTTTTGCAAGTTCCCGCAATTTCATCGCATAAAATTGCATAAATATCCCGCATTTTCCATCGCATTTTTTAAGAAAACGTGTCGCATAATCAAGGATTTTTGCCCGCAACAATCACAAAAAAGCTGCATTTTTCTGGTGGACTGTTATGTGTTCATTTATCTTCATTTAAACTCCCTGTGTGTTATTCTCATGTGTGTCGTTGTGTTGTTCTTCCTCTCTTCAGCTGCAGTAAAGCTCTGCTGCTGCAGTTTCTGGCTTGTGTTAGTAAAGACAGATCTCGGAGAGGCTCTTCTAGGAAGGCTGAGGCTCTTTCACAGGCGTTGGGAGGAGAAATGGACCTCAGTCACACTCAGATGGACCAGAGCGCTTGTGAACATCTGGCGCTGTTTCTGGAATATTCTGAAGGGCTGACAGAACTGGATCTCAGTCACTGCAAACTCACCGACCACTGCATGAAGCCGCTGCTGCCGCATCTGCACAGGACTCAGACTCTGGAGTGAGTTACAGAGACACTCAGGAGTAGAGAAACACAATAACACTTATGTTCATTTCTGGTATTTTATTGTTTGTCTTATTTCTTCTCATAGCCTGAGTCACAATAATGTCACAGATGAATCAGCGGAGAGAATCCACAGCGTCGTCTCCACTCACAGCAACATCCAGACTGTACGGTACGTGTGTGTGATCCGTGTTTATTACTGCAGGTTTATTAACCCTCTATGAGCCACATCATTTATTAATAGAACAGAGTCGTTTTAGTGATTTAACTAAACAAAACAGAACTCATTTGATTCCTGTAATTTGACTGAATTAATTGTTTAACTACAATATGTTTTTAAAAAACACATGCACCCCCGGTTTCACAGACAACGCTTAAGCTAGTCCTAGACTAAAATGCATGTTTGTGCTGTTTTAACTGAAAGAATCTTGCACTGACAAATCTTAAAATATGTCAGTGGCATTGTTTTGTCTCAAGATACACACCAGTAATGTTTTTTTTCTTGGGCACGTTTATAAAAGTTACTTAAATGTCCTAATTGAACTAAGGCCTAATCCTGGCTTAGTCTAAACCCTGTCTGTGAAACCGGGCCGCAGTGCTAGTTTTAGATCCACTTTGTTGAAGGGCCACAGGAGAAGCTTTTAAATATGATTAATTCTATATTTTTGAAATATAAAAATGGCTATTTAAAATGACTTGTCAAACATAAATGTTTTGTAATACATATTTTATGCTCAGTTTAGCAAATATACTTTAATGATGTACTTTATGATGAATACTATAACTTCAGCTGACACCAGGTGTCTTTATTGTCATCAGATGGTTTTATATCTTTATTGTGGTCAATTTTGTGTTTGCAGACTGTTCGGAAACAAAATCAGTGACAGAAAGCGGTTCATCGGAGACAAGCGATTTGAGATATGGTGACGATCCTGGACCATAACCTGATGATTCATCATTAAGAGGAGGTTTTGTAAATCGCTGAATTCAAAACAAACTTACAATCGCAAAGCACTAAACATCTGTGTGGTAGTTTATATTTATGATTATTTAGAAAAGAGTTTCTTTATATATTTAATGTTGTCTGGTTAATATGAATGATTCAATAGAAATGTTAAAAATATTGCAACGTTGTGGAAGGCTAATAATGTATATATTACATTTATATATAGAGAGAGAGATAGAGAGATATTTCTTATGAATGTTCTTCTGGGTATTTATCTGCATGTCTTGACTGGCTTCCAGTTGCTGCTCACATCAAGTTCAACAGACGGATGTTATGTTTCCGTGTCACTTTTGATACAAACGTCTACTACATGAATAATATTAAATATTTGTTTTACAGTCTATGGTTCTAGCCTGTATGTTATCATTGTATTCCACTATAAGTCCCTTTGTATAAAAGAGTCTGCTATATGAGTAAATGTAAATATGATGAACTCCAATAGTCTATTTTAATACACATATTTGAGCTGTAAGAAAGTTATGGTTATCATATCACAGTGCAATAACCTGAGCAATCATACATACTTTATACTTTTGTTTCATCATATCTCCATCTTGTTATCTCTATATTTGCTCATAATTATTCAATGTTCATTTAGGCTACTTGATACGTTTCACTTTGTTACTCTTTACCTAATCTTGTTGTCTTCACAAATAGAGATAAGAGATTTTCATTACATGTTGTTCATTAGTAATGTTTCTTTGACTTTGCTGTGGTGTGACAGCACTTGTTGAATTAGTGCTGGTGAGAGTAAGTCACATTGAGAACAATCAATAAACTCTGCTGATGTTGTTCAGTAACTTCGTCTCCTGTGTTCTTCTCTTCCCCTGCCTTTGTCTGCGCTTATTGGCCTGGTAGAAAATATTCAATTTTATACTTATTAAAATAATATACAATATTGAGTGCAAGCAACGTCTAATGAACACTGGATCTAACATGCTTAAGGCCATTACACAGCTACTCTGCAAGAACAGAGAAACAAGTTCTCGCTCCCAGGGCTGCGTCTCTGAGCCCTGGTTTGGGAGTTCTCGCCATAGATATCCATAATATCTATGGTTCTCACATATCCATAATACATCCATAATATCTATGGTTCTCGCAGCTTGTTCTCGTCACATCATAGCAGAACTTTTTTCTTGGGTGTCGGAGAACTATTGTGTGATTGGTCAGAAATTTAAAGTGGGCGGGGTTAATGCGGAGAAACGGAAATGTTCGGCACCTGCTTTTCTCGTGAGGTACGGAATGTCATGGCCACCTCAAGAAAACCAACACATTTCTTTGTTCTTGCGGAGATGTACCAAGCTTTAGTCAGAGCATGTAATGAGATGTATTTCTATCACATGACTACATGTTCAAAAGCGGACCATCCTGTCTGGCTCGTTGGTCTAGGGGTATGATTCTCGCTTAGGGTGCGAGAGGTCCCGGGTTCAAATCCCGGACGAGCCCTTCAATTTTACTCACAATTTACAAAATAACGAATTGTTTACAGAAATAATGTGTGTAATGTAACAGTGACAGTGTAATGTAATGTACGTACGGAACACAGTGGCAATACTTAACCGTCAATCAATGGTAAATGGGCATAGTGGTAACGATTATTGAACTAAGTGGCACTGTTGTCAAGTGGCATATGCTGTCAAACACGTAATATAATTTATCCAAATAAAATGTAAGCGATAATACATGAAACAAAATTATGACCCCGACGTGATTTGAACACGCAACCTTCTGATCTGGAGTCAGACGCGCTACCGTTGCGCCACGAGGTCTCAAAAATAAATCAAATAATAGAGTTTTATAAAGGAGTTAAACATACAGCTAAAATTAAATTCATATAAAATCTGCAATTTAATCATATGCAAATACTGGCACAATAGGTTCACATGTGAAACTACAATTTACTAATTGATCTAAACCGCAGATTATGTGACCAAGCTCGGCAGGAATGTATACTAGATGACTATTAAATTGGCGTTGTTATCGGATAACTATTATTTAGTATATAATGCTATTATGTATAAATACGAAAATACCAGTCTTAAAAACGGTGATTTACATCAGCGTTTTTTCACGCAGCATTTAAATACCTGAGACACTTAATTCTTTCTCATGTGGCTCGTTGGTCTAGGGGTATGATTCTCGCTTTGGGTGCGAGAGGTCCCGGGTTCAAATCCCGGACGAGCCCTTCCTTTTTATTTATTTTTTTAGTTTATTCTGAAAATTATTGAGGCAAAATATGTACCACAACAACCGGTTTCATGTAGAACCACAGTATATAGAACCCAGACATCAGCCAATACCAGACCAGCGATGGGTGATCAGTGGATTTGCAGACATGCATATGGTCATCTTCTTAATTGTAGCCTCCTAGACCGAATTAATGAGAAAGTGTATGTTTATTACATGGTGCTGTCATATCTTCCGGACTCTCTGTGGTTGAATAGTTCAAACTTAAGGTCTATAACAAAATGTGAATTGACAGACAGTTCGTAATTTTTGCAAAACCCAATGGCCCGTACGGGGATCGAACCCGCGACCTTGGCGTTATTAGCACCACGCTCTAACCAACTGAGCTAACCGGCCACGGCGTTCTGTGAGATGTCGGTAATTTCTGTCAAAATCGGCCTAGCTCTACCCATATGATCCTTATCCATTTTATTATATATAATTTAAAACTCACAAATGTGCTTCTACAAAAATGGTCAAAAATTCCCATAAACACACTCCCAAACCTTGTGGAAAGCCTTCCCAGAAGAGCTGAAGCTATTATAGCTGCAAAGGCTGGGCCAACTCCATATTAAACCGATAGTGCATGTAAATGCAGGAGTCCCAACACTTCTGGCGTTATAGTGTATGTAACTGTAATTGGCATCAAATAAAACAACAAAAAAGGACACGCTAAAGCTTTCTCTTCAGCCCGATGGATCCATAAATTCTGCAGCCAGCCAACCGACCATGTTAGAAACCCACTATAAACCCTTTTACTAAATATGAACTTAAATATTTTCTATCTTTAAACTGAGACAATACTAACGTTTCTCCAGAAGGCGTGAATTTCTATATAAGATAATTCCGTGTGTCTTAAGTGTAAAAATAAATAAATAAATAAAGTCTCTTAAGTGTGATATAGATAAATTAATTTGTGTAGCCATTGATTGCGCAAAACTCACAGCTGCATTGCATTCTCTCACCGCTAGATGTCAGTAGAGCATCTCGACCTAACTACGGTGTTTTTTTTTTGTTTTTCAATGAAACAAAGACTTTAAATATTCCTTGAAATGGCCTTTTGTTTATGTTGGGCTTCTGACGTTTTTTAAGTGTAACTTTGTATCTGTAATTTTAACTTTTTATTGTTATTTATATAGAGTAGTATATCATAAAAAAATCATGGCCTGGCTTTTTACATAGAAGCCTGGATGACCACTGTACAAAGTTTATAGCTCCAACCCCAATTAAACACCCCTGAACCAGGTGTTTTGAGGCAAGTTGGAGCTAAACTCTGCAGGACAGTGGCCCTCGAGGACCCAGTTTAGACACCCCTGACATAGGCCTAATCTAAATCATGCTAATACTTTATCTCCATCTAACAATATTAAATATTCCTGATTATATCTAGAATCATGCAGTGATAAGAAGTTGTAATGTCACCCAGCATATTTCTACTCGCTGTGTCTTTTGCTTTGTGTCTGTATGAGAGACCAATCATATCTCGCATCTAAAATTGTTTTGTATATAAGCTTCTCTGCTTATCTGTACTTATTGGATTTTACTCATGTGACCTGCAAAGATGACTAAATCAAGATCAATATCCACAGTTTATTTCACTTTAATCTTTATCTTCAAGAAAGCATCTTGTTTAAGACAAACATATTAAAATTGCAGGATCAAGATAAGAAAAACTTTTATTTTAGCTCTATAAAATATTGATTTCTCTACAGTTTATTCAAGAAATGTATGGGACTCCAGGGATCTCATTACACTGTCAGTGAAATGGTACTGTGTATGTTCACCTGGTCTCAGTCTGATGCTCACATTTCATGACCACTCCATCCTAAATTGTTCTTGGGTAATATTTGAGCTCTGGCAATGTTTTCAGAGTAAAAGATGTGTCTGGGAAAGAGGAAGTGGTGTTGTTGGTTCTGCAGCTGTTCTTTCTGCAAAGCTGAGCTTCAGGAAACAGCTTGCTGGGTGAAGTTACTGAGACTAGTAATCAGTCTGTAATCTGCTATTAAAATCAACAGGAACATTCCTGGTCATATTGTGAAAGACTCATTACGTTAAAAAGCTTTCTTCGTAATTGTTCACCAGAATATTCTAACTTGTATCTCATGTACTAACGTCTCTGAAACAACTTATCTTTTTGGCTGCATCAAAAAGTCCTTCCCTTAAAGGCACAATATGTAAGATTTTTAGATTAAAATATCCAAAAACCACTTGAACAATGTTATGTGTTATATTATAACTTTTATGTTGGTTTGGTCGTTTGGCTGTTTCCTTATAAAGGTCCTGACATTTGTGGGTGTTTTTTTGTGTAATTTGTCAAGTTTTTTGCCAGGTGTCTTTTTTAATTCTATGATGTCATTACGATGTCATTACTTGACACCAGTCAATCGCTGCATTACTGATCGTGGTTTCGATGCATCTGCCCTCTTCAGGGAACACAAGAACGCGCAGTAATCTTAGGGGTGTGTTCACACTTGTAGTTCGGTTCGTTTGGTCCGGACCAAAAAACAAAAACAAAACACAGAGCGTTCACACTGGCATTCTTAACAGCGAACCTAAAGTTCCCGAACCAAAGGCATAGGGATACGGTCACAACCTGATGGGTCGGCTTTTATGACGTATATTTCGCGACGGAGCCGAACATTCAAAACAATGCTGTGTGCTGGATTAAACGCCATCATTTTATGCGTGTATGGTTTTATTTTTACCAGCTGAGAACTCACGAAAAGCTCATAAAATGTTCAAAACATTCAAAACAGCGCCAGGATTTCCTCCGTTGTAGGCAGACACAAAGATCTGCATATATTGATGAGGCACTTCACCTCCTCGCTGCTCCATGTTTGCCCTCTACTCATTTTGGATACACCATTCTTTCCACGTCGTCAAATCAGCTGACTCTGCATCTTGTGACATCACGTCCTGTTTTTGGTTCATTTACATGTCTTTGGTCCGTGTTGCGTTCATATATCAATCGAACCGCACCAGAGTTTGTTTGGAAGCGGACCGAGACCCATCTTTTTAGCGATCTCGGTCCGCTTGTTCGGTGCGCACCGGGGTTTGGATGGCAGCGTTCACATATATGTTCAAATGAACCGCACTAACCGAGCAATCGAACCAAACATGACAAGTGTGAACGCACCCTTAGATCACCCTTAGTTTGAAGAACCAAATTAGCCAGAGATCAGTTATCATGATTCAAAGATCTGGGATCTGTCAAATCATCTCAGATGTATTAAACGATGTACGAAGAACGGACATCCGCTCGTTTACTTGTTTGCCTTTTTCTCTTTGTTCTGAGATTCTTGCCAATTGGATGGGGCGGAGCCTGATTATTCCTAACACCTGAGGCCTCTGCCTATTTAAGGGCTGCTGGGGCACTTCATTTTTGGCCTACCTCAGGGGCCTATAGAAGCCGGTTTAGCTGGCTAGCCAGATATGTTTAAGCTTAGTTTGTGCCAATCCTGGGTTTTAGGTAGCATTAAAGAGGTTTGGCTTTTAGCCGTGTTCATCTCCATAGTAACTTACGCTCCACAGCTTACCTGCTCCAGGGCAAGTTATGTTCTGGATAAGAGATCTCAAACTGAAATTGGACCAATCAGCTGTGAGCAAAGTGACACACCTCTGATGCAATGAAGTCACTCCCCCTGCTTCTACTCCAAATTAAAGGACACTACATAGCAAATGGTTTTTAAAGACTAAAGCGTCTGGCTTTTAACAATGCTTATTTAATAAAACATACTTTTGAATGATTTAGATAACATTTATGTAATTATACCCTTACTCAATTACACATGTATCATTTTAGTTAATCAATCATTAATAGGCACTTGGTTAAAATTAATATAAATAGCCTATATAAAGGTCATACAAATAAGCTTTAAAATCAATAAATAAAGATATAAAAATTACTACATGTGAGCTTAAATGTTCAATTCTCTCTATATATCAACTAAACTAACTTCATAACTTTTACTTGCATTGACGTAGTAAGATTTTTCTTTAAGTTGTCCTCTTTTATAGACAGCTCTTTTCTTCCTGTCTATTTGTTTAAATTCTTAGTATTTTTCAATCATGTAATATTCTGCAGAAGAGAGAAGTGAATCTCAGTTCCACTGATCCGCAGCATGTGATTGGCTGTTCACTGCTGATGTCACAGCTAAACTCCTCAAAGCCTGAGTTGACAGAGAAAGCGGATGATCAGCATCATGGGACCAACAAAGCCTGACTAGATTGGTTTGGTTTTGTCAGCTCGAAACTAATACTGTAACCCTGAGTTTGTTAAACTACCATCATGGTACAGGCCCCAGGAATTGGTTTTGGTGTTTGTTTTTACCTTTTCTTTTGTACAGGATGGTGAGGTTTGTTTGTTTCGTTATATTAGAATAGAGGGAAAGCAGAGGTAAGTAAGCTGACCCAGAAGATTCTTTTATTTTTCCTCTGTAGTAAGGGAAGGATTTTACTCTGAGTTGTAGTTTAGATTAGTCAGCTTACCAGTCCTTATTTTAAGTTTTGACGTATGTTTATATATTTGTTTGTTTTTGTTACTTTCTGTTGTCAATCAATTTTATTCTATTCTTGCCCTGAGGCCTGTACCATGATGGTAGTTTAACAAACTCAGGGTTACAGTATTAGTTTCGAGCTGACAAAACCAAACCAATCTATTCAGGCTTTGTTGGTCCCATGATGTTGATCATCAGCTTTCTCTGTCAACTCAGGCTTTGAGGAGTTTAGCTGTGACATCAGCAGTGAACAGCCAATCACAGGCTGTGGATCAGTGAAACTGAGATTCACTTCTCTCTTCTGCAGAATATTACATGATTGAAAAATACTAAGAATTTAAACTAATTTACACAGGAAGAAGAAAAGAGCTGTCTATAAAAGAGGACAACTTTAAGAAAAATCTTACTACGTCAATGCAAGTAAAAGTTATGAAGTTGGTTTAGTTGATATATAGAGAGAATTGAACATTTAAGCGCACATGTAGTAATTTTTATAGCTTTATTTATTGATTTTAAAGCTTATTTGTATGACCTTTATATAGGCTATTTATATTAATTTTAACCAAGTGCCTATTAATGATTGATTAACTAAAATGATACATGTGTAATTGATTAAGGGTATAATAATTACATATATGATAAATAAACCAACATTTTTATTATTATAAATAAGCATTGTTAAAAGCCAGACGCTTTAGTCTTTAAAACCATTTGCTATGTAGTGTCCTTTAATTTGGAGTAGAAGCAGGGGGAGTGACTTATTGCATCAGAGGTGTGTCACTTTGCTCACAGCTGATTGGTCTAATTTCAGTTTGAGATCTCTTATCCAGAACATAACCTGCCCTGGAGCAGGTTAACCGTGGAGCGTAAGTTACTATGGAGATGAACACAGCTAAAAGCCAAACCTCTTTAATGCTACCTAAAACCCAGGATTGGCACAAACTTAAACATATCTGGCTAGCCAGCTAAATCAGCTTCATGGTATAGGCCCCTGAAGCCTGTTGCATGAAGCTAGCTGAACAAACTCTGAGTTTCAGAGTAGGTTTAGAGTTGAAAAATCTAGATCAATTTAACCTGGTTTAGATCAAGTTCAACAGTCTCTCAAAGCTTGGTATAAACTTTCTCTGTCAACTCAGGTTTAATCCAGAGTTTGCGATTAACTCTGAAGCGCATGCACCTGAAAGTGTCACACGAACGGCAAACAGCCAATCACAGTGTCCGTTTGATTGAGAGATCGATTTTAAAATTATCATGAAATCAAATGCATTTACAAAGCAGGAATAAACACTTCTGCTGCAGCTGAAAGAATATCTGACTATATCAAAGAAATATGCCTAATAATTACAGATTCACAAAGAGCTCAAATGAATGCACGTTGTTTAAAATAATTATGAATGCATGTATTATATTTATATTAATATTTGGCTACTTGTCAATGAATATAATAATTATATGAATATATTTACTTTCAATTAAAAGTAATTATAATTCATATAATATAAATATAATAAATAATTAGCACCAAAAGATGAACAATTTGGTCTCTAAAGTTTTTTCACTATAAACTGCTTTAATTTGGAACGAGAGATACAGGGGGTGTGACTTTATTTCATCTTTACTTGCAGCTGATTGGTCCAGTTTGGGTTTGTGATCTATAACCCAGAAGAAAACCTGCTCCAGAGCGGGTTAGCCGTGTAGAGTAAGTTACTATGGTTATGAACACTGTTAAAAACCAATCCACCTTCTTGAGCCCCAAAAACCAGAGTTTGCTCAAACTAATCTCGAACTTACCTGGGGAGCAACTGAAACCAGCTTTGTGCAACAGGCCCCTGGCCTTTGCAGTGTTTATTGTTTTTTGTTGCTAATTTCCATAATGGCTATTTATGTTGGTCTCTATTTTAGGTCGTAACAGACATCACACCTGCCTTACCCTCAGTTTCCGTTTTATTTTGTAGAAACCATGGAAACACCAAAGAGGCTTTAAGATATTATGTGTTTTATAAGACAGGTGAGCAACTGTCTAAACTAATGATTGCTATACATCTCAACACAGTTAGTCTTATTGTTTAAATCTGGTTTTCTTGATTTACCGCGAGTACCGTGTTTTACCACGACTAATATGGATCTGTCTTACTGCAGTGTGAACAAGTGTCTCATAGTAGCCGTCGAGCGAACGCACAGAGTAGCATTATAACAACTTTCAACACACTCAAATGTATCTAATATGATAAACAGAGCTGCGTTACCTCACATACACATGAGAGGAAGAAGCGAAAGCGCTCGTCTGATGCGTAATAAAAGCTCTGTGAAATCAAGGAGTCATCAAGCTATGCATTTGTGTTGAATAAGCGACCTCGAGCGGCATAAAACGACATATTGTGGTTTTAAACAATCGGTCACACCGAGGCACTTTCCATCACTCAAAAAAATCCTGATGGATAAAATCAAGTCTTATCTTAATTTTTTTCCCCACATTGATGTTTTACTAACTAAATTATACTCTGACATCCAAGAAAGACACAAAGTGGGTGTTTGTCATTTATTAGATGAGACGGGGGGGTGACAAGGTCTCAACATTCAAGATGTGTTTTCATTAACAATAAATTATCTTTTTACAAAATGAAATGGGACAATTATTTGGCAATAACTCTTTACCACATGTTTTCATATGAACATGCCCACAACTATAAAAACACATACTCTAGCTGAGCAGCAAGATTCATCGCTCATGGAAGTTACATTCTCTCGGAAAGGATTGTTAAACTCTGTCCAAACCAGATGCAACATAATAAAGTGACAAAAGCATCTATTCTACGTAAATGGAAGGTTTTGCCCAAACAAGCGTCATGCTCCCAAAAAAATGTGCCTAAAATCTCCTTTTGTGTTTCGCAAAAGAAATCTAGTAGGTTTGGAACGACACATGGATGAGAATTTTCATTTTTGGGTGAACTATGCCTTTAAGGAAAGTCGGCTCACTTGGCAGCCATCTTGTTCGCACTTCCAGACAGCCATTTTCTAGTCAATTGCATCTCATATTTGCTTTATATTATTTTCATAAGGGCTACATCCAAAATCACACACTCTCTTAAGTAGATAGTTGTTTTGAATAAGTAATTACTTCACGACCGTAAAAAAAGTACATTCTATATAGGCCCTGTCCCAAATGGCACCCTAACACTTGCGGTCTTCCTACGAGTCCGCACTTTTGTGACGTAACAAGAAGAAAGAAGTCCGCTGTGGAGCTCGCATAAGGGCGCATCGAGAGCACATATCGACCGCAAAGGGGTTGCTCGTGAGCTCATGACCCTTTAGAAACCTAAAATGACTAAATGGGACACCCTACATGGACTTAACGGACATGCGCATGCGGCAGCCATTGCAATTCCAAAACACCGAAAGTGCATATGAAGAGTGCCATTTGGGACAGGGCCATAGTATGAATGTAATCTGAACATATTGACGAAGCCATTGACAAATCCTCTCCCGTGGCCTCATGGGATAGTAAAGTGTCCATCATACGCACACTTCAGAATCTCGCCAGAAGCGGTCATCCGGCAACTGTAATGTGAATTCAGACATAGTGAAAAAACAATGTGACAAAAGAAGTATGTAATTTCGGATGCAGCCATTGACCGAAATCTCATATGTCATGTGTAATGAACAGTATAACGAAACTTGAGTGATCGAAAAGGTGATTGTTTGGCATTAAACATCACTGTGTCATGTGACGTCACGGAGCATTTCAGTGTGAACAAATGACTTCCCGTGTCGCATCTGGTTAGGACAGGGTGTTAGACTGGTTTAACAAGATTGGTTTTACTCTCGTGTGTAGTGTGTTTGTGTAAGAAAAACATTGTTTAATGTGTGTGTATGTGCGTGTGTGTGATTATACACACACTTTCATGTGGCACGTGCAAAAAACGCCTCAGTGTTCTTCATCTGCATTTTTTACTTCCATGTTTCACGTTTTAAGCACATGAAAAAAAAAAAAAAAACTCCAGATATGTGCAGTTGATTAGCTTTGTTCATTTTCTCTCGCTTTGTTCTTCAAGTGGATGAGAGGAGAATGAGCTCCACGCGGTACAGTACATCCTCTTTGTCCTCAGAGGTTAGTTTAAAAACACAAACCTGTATTGTCAGTAAAGGTGTGACCATGCACATTAATACATTCCTTTTCGAGAGAAGCGTTATGACGTTACAAAAGTCCTGACGTAGCATTTGCTTTATCCTTCACCTCATATGCGGCAACGTCAGAAAAGTGGTCCCCGTGTGTGATTGCGGAAGTTGAAATCCTTCATGCTAACAGCGTGTTAGGACTGTATGGAAGCAGCGATTCAAAAACACAAGTGCTTATAGTGCAAGAGCTGTTCCTCGACCCTGTCAAGTCCTCAGAGTGACGCCGGACACGTATTCAAATTTAAAACACTGGACACAGAATGACTACAGTCCACCGCACATCTAGATGACGTCGCTTCCGGGTCAGGAATTAGAAGAAGTAATGGTGGCGGTTATGTGATGTCATTTCTTGCTCCTTATCTACAGGTCAGTCCAGGTCGGAGTGTACTGGGGACTTTTAGCTGGGCGGCGCCCCCTGGAGGCGGCTCTGGCCCCCTGCGCTCCTTCCTGAACCTGCTGGATCCGCTGACACTCTTTGAGGTTCTGAGCCCGAATTTCTGCGCTCATGATCTTCTCCACCACCCGTGTGGGGAACCAACCTCTCTCTCCATCATGCAACCTTTCACCAAACATCCAGCCTGAGGGAAAGAGATGAATATGCAATGGGGGTTCAGAGAGAAGAATAACAGGAAGGACATGCCACAAAAATAGTAAAAAGAACAGACGACAGGAAGCAACATAGCGAGAGACAAGCAGATGATGCAGACTTGAAAGACTCAGACATGGTCTTGCCAAAACAGCAAAGGCGGATGAAGCTGCATGGCTTATTGCAAGGCTTAGCAAACATTGACAGACTTTTCAGGGCGCCGAGTGTGTGCCGATGTGTTTGTGATCTCTTACCGTCATCTGTACACTCCAGCATGTGAAGCACATCAGCCATTTCTACAGAGAGCTCATCAGGTTCCTGAGAAGAGTACGACTGGATACACTGAACCTGCGGAGAATCTGACATGCACCCGCAAAAACAGTCAATCATACTGCACACGGATACTAAGAAACACTAATTCAACTCATGATGAATTAAAAAAATATATATTATTATTATATTACATTATTTTATAATATTATAAGAAATATATATTATATTAGTTATTTTATATTATAAAATAAATATATTATATTTTTTATTATAAATTAAATTAGTATTATATATCATATTTATTAGTACATTCATTATTTTATAATTTTATAAATAAAAATATATATAACACTAATTCAACTCATGACAGCTCAAACTAAAATAAAACATTACATTATTTTATAATATTAATTATTTTATAAATGAAAAAATTATATATATTATATTATTTATTTTATAATATAAATAAAATACATATACTGTATATTATATGAATTATTATATTTCTATTTATAAATTAAATATCATATATCATACTTATTATTACATTAATTATTTTATAAATAAAAACAAATTAATAACACACTAATTCAACTCATGACAGATTAAAATAAAATAAAAACTATTATTATTATTATTATTATTATTATTATTATATTACATTTTATAATATTACAAATTAAAAATATATATTATATGATTATATAAATTATTTTATATTATAAATAAAATAAATATGATATATTATTATTACATTATTTATTTTATAATATTGTAATTAAATTAAATATTATATATCATACTTATTACATTAATTATTTTGCAATGTTATTAATAAATATATATATATATATATATAGAAAAAAATATATATTATTATATAACAATATTTTATAACATAAAAAAATACAAATATATATTACATTATTATATTACTTATTTTATATTATAAATATATATGATATATTAAATATTATTTTATTTTTATATTATATTATAAATATATAACATTTTACATAATTATTATTATTTATACATAATTATAAATAAAATAAATATAATATAATACATTATATTATTAATATATATTTGTTTTATAATATTATCATTAAATATTATTTATAATATTATTATTATTTATTTATTTTATATTTTAAATAAAACACATTACATATTATAATTTTATATTATTTATTTCTAAATAATTTAAATAAAATGATAAAATATTAAATAAAAAAATGCCTTTATTATTGGGACAGGGAGAAGAAATAGGACAGTAAAATATGATGCATAGAGACTGAAAGTAACTGGGGTTTTGGGCCAATGACAGTTTGCTGTGGGTGGAGCTAACTAGTATGATGAGGCAGAAATGGAAACGTCTTAATAATACAAAAACATGGAAGAGATGGTTATCTTGCCTGGATCAGGCATATATTCCCATTTTTACATTTAGCAGCTTAAGCTTTTATCAAAACCAACGTGCTTTCAGTGCATTCAGTTTCCTTAGAATCCCGTAATAGCACAATTTTACACGTGTGCAGGCATTTATGTGATGTACCTGGTTGGTGAGTGCTGGTCGAGAGGAATCTCGTCCGGCGGTTTGGAGTCAAAGCGTATATCCAGCGCAGTTTATCGCTTCTGTAAACATTCAGAGCGCCATTAGTGCACAAAGCAAATATGTACTGTACTCTCTGAGATAATGGCTTGGGACTGTGTTCTCACATGCTTTCACTCTTGAGCATGTAGCTGACTTCTCTGTCCTCCTGGTTCTCCAGCAGTTTGAGCACAAACACAGAGGCCAGCATCTGACCCTGATCCTCCAGGTCTTCGGTCCTCAGCATGGAGCGACTGCAGGAGTCCAGAACCTGGTACTTCTCTCCACTGAGACACACATACAAATACACACATGCAATAAACAAACATAAAATACCTGAGAAACATGCATATGTGGACAGACATATCAGATAGAAGTCGATTAATCGGACAATATTTAGCCATTTCGAGCCATTTCAGCAGTCATCCTTTGACAATTCCTATCAACAAATCATCTATGGACAATTTGGATTATTTCTATGGGGGGTTTTCTTAACAAATTTGGTCTAAAATAAGTGTTTATTTCATTTTCATCTCTTTCACTGTCAGTAAATTGTATTGCATCTAAATCAAAATCTGTCTAGATTTAAATACTGGCATTGGCCGAATGAAGACATCATCACAATGGCATCTTTTGAACGAAGTTGAGCGGATGACGTCACAGACCTGGAGCTGCGTTTGGTGATGAGCAGCAGGTTATTGAACAGAAACAGGTAAATGGGGTGGTAGAGCTTGCGGCTGCGCATGGTCCTCGTGCTCTTGGGTCCAGACATCTGCTGCACCTCACCCTTCTTCAGCAGCCAGCGGGAGTGCGAAATCACTGGCACTGACTGAACATAAGAGAGGAACATTATAAAGATGAGTTTTAAGAGTTTCATTCTGATACATGAGTTAACAGTTCTTACCAAGGACACTTGCAACGATTAAAGGGATAGTAGACACTTAAAAAAAAAAAAGTGCAATCATTTATATGCCCTCCTGCTCCTAAACTCAAATTATTTTTCTATTTGGAACACAAAATATGATGTTAAATATAATGTTCACATTGGTCGTTTTTATAGCATGGACATGCATGGCAGTCAAGCTCCAAAATGAGCTATACTCCACCTCTGACGTCATTCAAGATGTGAAAATGTGTTGCACAAAGTTTGACATTAACATATCAAATGCCACTGGTTCTCATTTGTTTAATAATTGAATGAGATGCATCGTTTCAATAAGCATGAGGTCTACTTTACAGCTAAAGCACAAGAGATTTTCAGGGCGTAAATTTCAGTCCGTTCATCACAGCTATTACTGTATTTGCAGAAAAAAAGTTGCACCTACTGTAAGTATTACACCTTGTCCTAACTACACGCGACGCAATAAGATTCTAGCGACAAGCAACTTGTTTGTCCGCACCAGGCGCGATGCGACTACGAGATGGGACAAATCAATCAAAAACCACAGCCAATCAGAACAGTGTGTGGGCGGGCTCTTGCAGCAAGTGCACGGCACCAGAGATTGATCCTGACGGCACTTGCAAGGAAATGGATAAGTACATAATCAAATTCACTGTTCCTTAAACATTACTAAAAATGCAGGCTGAGTTACTAAAACAATCTTTGACACAGAATATACTTGTTTGTTCACAGTTTGAAAATTTTTTTAATTTCAAGATCTGAGGTGAATTATCCATTGTTGCTTTTAGTACACCTATGTTACAGAGCTGAGAGCACTAAATGATATTCAAAGTCACATTACACGCTTTTAACATTAAATACACATAAACACTACCGGAGATTATCATTGCCATGTTTTGTGTTGTTGTTCCAGCCGCAAAGTCACAGACATAGAAACATTTCTAAAATAGAATCATTGCGAGTCACCGTTGCGGCTGGTTAGGACAAAAACTCGAATTAACATGGAAAATATACATTTTATCGTAAGTCGCGGCATCGCGTCGCGTGTAATTAGGACAGTGTGTTAGTCACACTGGGTCAAAATTGAAAATTAAACAAAATTGTTGCAAAAAAAAAAAAAAAAAAACTGAAGCTGAAATAATGTAAAATAACAGCAAATACAACGTGACGCGTACAAACATTAGAAATACTGTACTGAAAAAAAATTATGTAGGATTTAGTTTGAAACAATTAGTAAAATTGCTAGTAAATTTTACAAATAATTAATTACTAAGAAACGACATTGAATTAAATACAATATATATATATATATATATATATATATATATATATATATATATATATATATATATATATATATATATATATATATATTCTGTTAAAAAAAAAATATATATATATATATATTACTGTGTATAAACATTTTATGGCTTCAGAAAACTTGGATTATACATTATAGTGCATGGTGCTACTTTTTTAAGCATTTTTTTGTTTTTCATTCTTGACAGTATCCAATCAACATTTACAGGGTTAGTTTACCCAAAAATTACATTTCTGTCATTCAGTTCTCACACTCATATCGTCCCAAACCTGTAAGACCTTCATTCATCTTCAAAACACAAATTAAGATACTGTATTTTTGATGAAATCCGAGAGCTTTCTGAACCACCCATAGGCAGCAACACCATTGCAACTTTCAAGGCCCAGAAAGGTAGTAAAGAGATTGTTAAAATAGTCCATGTGACTCCAGTGGTTAAACTTTAAATTTTAAGAAGCGACAAGAATGCTTTTTGTGCTAAAAAAAAAACCCCAAACAAACAAAAATACTGACTGACACGGAAGAGAAGAAATTGTTGAATAAAGTCGTTATTTTTGAGCACAAAAAGTATTCTCATCATGTCATAACATTAAGGTTGAACCACTGGAGTCACATGGACTATTTTAACAATGTTTTTACCACCTTTCTGGGCCTTGAAAGTTGCAATGATATTGCTGCCTATGTTCAGAGAGCTCTCGGATTTCATCAAAAATACTGTATCTTAATTTGGAAATTTAGGAATTAATGACAACATTTTCATTTTTGATTGAACTAACTCTTTAATTTGATTACATGGAAAAAGCAGCTTCAACAGTCTGCTAAACATCTCCTTCTGTGTTTAACAGAAGAAATAAAGTCACACAGGTTAGGAATGACGTGGAAAAAGGAAATGTTAGGGTGAACTGAGCTTCGTTCAGGGTTTTGACACAACATCTTTGCAATGAATCTTTTGTGTACCTTTGACTTGAATTCAAGCGTTTTCTCGATGCTGATCAGCTCCTCGGTGCGACTCATCTTCCTAACACCTTCATTGCACTCCTTCACAATCTGAGAACCACGACAAACACATACACACCCACATGGTCATTTATATCTTGGGGGGGATTTCCTATTCAGTTCTGTTTTAAGATGAGCTACTTATAAGTACTCTGCACTAACCCAAATACTCACCCAACCCTTAAAAAACAACTTTAGGTATTTTTAGATCCAAACATAGACCATTATCTAGCCCCTTTTTAAAATTATTTAATTGTGGGAATATCTCCAGTTCATCAGGTTTTACCATTTCATCAGAAATGATGTCATCAAGGTTAAAATAACAAACTCCCACACACAAGAACAAGTTTGACTTAATAATACTTACAAGTTTCACCCCAACTAGGAGTTCAAGTATTAGCTGTTTGTTTACCAGAGGTTTACCAAACCTTTATAAATGAGTAAACTGCCGATGAACTCTTCTCATACATCTGAATCATATGATTGGTGAAAATGTTTTACATCTTCAGTGAATTTGTAAAAAAAAGTGTTGCGACGACATGTACAAACCAAACACACCAAAATGGCAGCAGTCTTAACAGTTCAAAATGGTCAGATACCTTTACATATGTTGTATTTCTATTTCGTGTGTGCCATTTTATTATATCAAGTGGTCATTGATGCACTTAAAGGCACAATATGTAAGATTATTTTGGATTCAAATATCCAAAAACCACTAGAACAATGTTATATATTTTCTTGACTTGTGTCCTTACATTATCACAAATGTTTCCAAAAATGTTTAAATCCAGAGAAGTAAGCTATTTTAACCAGGACTGTGTCTGTGCGTCACCTACCAATGACATCATACCCGCGTTACCCTCAATTTCCAGTTTTATGTTGTAGAAACCATGTAAACACCAAAGAGGCTTTAAGATATTATGTATGTCAGGTGAGCAACTGTCTAAACTAATGATTGCTATACATCTCAACACAGTTAGTCTTATTGTTTAAATCTGGTTTTCTTGATTTCCGCGAGTACCGTGTTTTACCACAACTAATATGGATCTATCTTACTGCAGTGTGAACAAGTGTCTCATAGTAGCCGTCGAGTGAACGCAAAGAGTAGCATTATAACAACTTTCAACACACTCAAACGTATCTTATATGATAAACAGAGCTGCGTTACCTCACATACACATGAGCGGAAGAAGCGAAAGCGCTCGTCTGATGCGTAATAAAAGCTCTGCGAAATCAAGGAGTCATCAAGCTATGCATTTGTGTTGAAAAAAGCGACCTCTAGCGGGGAAAAATCACATATTGTGGCTTTCAATTTTGTGCAAAAGCATATAGTGGTGAATTAATGTAGTGATGATGCATTTCCTGTCAACAGCCACACCAAAGCCCCGCATGGATACATTTTGACATTATGATTGTTGCCATAAAACAAATAATTTGAGTCTGAGAACTTGAATAGTAGTTCAATCGTATTATGTAATTCCAACGTAACACGAACCCAGCAATAATCGCTTTAAGACGTTTAAAGAAAAACAATTAAGAACAAAAAGCATCAATCAACCGCACAGCTGTTAAAGTCATTTTGTGGGTGTGTCTGCAGGTACAAGAGGTGTGGCACGGTAACCTTGGTACCGCGGACAACAGGGTAAGACTTGCTTGACAGGTGAAAGTCCAGAGACAATGAGACCTAATGACAAGTCCTATTACCACACCCTGAAATCAAAACGCACACAGACACTTACCCTTTCCAACTCTTGATGTGCTAATATAGCCGTCTTTTCTCTCTCAGAATTTTCCTCCACCTTCTTGAGAATATTCTGGAACACACAGAAGCAATTTTGATGTAGACCACATTTACCAACACCCTACTCAATAACTGCATACAAATGCAATGCAGTATTTAATGTACAAACAAACTATTAATATTAATTCAGAGCAATTTACAATATTCATGGAGTTTAAAATTTGTTAAGATTTCTGAGACAGACTAAGGGTGCTTCTCAATCAGTTCCCTAGCTCCTGAGTTCGTGAATCAGTATATCGTGTAGCTACACAAATTCGGGCAGTGCTAAGGACAGTAAAGCACACTGGCTCACTACACATTGGGACACTGATGACTCAATTTCCTCACATTACTGATATTTATGAACAATTACTTATAATGTAATTTAAAGTACATTATTATATAATATTTTGCTTGTTAAATATACGTGTAACATTTCAGCCGTAAATAAATTATACATTTTAGATAGATTGTGTTCATTACCTGTCTAGCGGTGTATGTTTATCCTGAAATATAATCAAATAATGTTTTCTATTTTTAAAAACATTAAATCACATGTCGTTATGAGTAGTGAGGTTGCTTAGGTGATTTAATTTTCTTGCTTCATAACGTCCGCTAAGGGAACATGGTGAGCATCAACACACACTGGGTTTTGTGCTGCATTGTGGGACTTTTTAGGGAGCGAACGTTTCAGTCCACTGGAAGGATTCTGCAATTGAGAGAGCTTTTAAAATGGCCGACTCCCTGATCAGTGCCTTGACTACTGAACTAGGGAGCTGATTGAGACGTTATTCAAGATATTCAAGACTTCTAAATTGGCTGACGCTTACCTGCACAAGTAGCTTGAGTCGTGTGATTCGCTGGAAGGGGAGGATGAGGAAGGAGGTAAACGAGAGGCCCTTCACTTTCGGCTGATTCTCCAGGATGGATATTTTCTCTCGGAAAAGAACGTTTTCTTGTCTGAAAGATACAGACACACTCCTGACATTTATGTACAATTATGTGAATGCAAATTTAGCCAAGAGTTGGTGTGACCGCAAAACACAGAGGAAGCTACTTAAAAAATGCAACTCACTAAAACAGAAACTACTCTATAGAACAAGAAAAGCTTTGTTGTTGAGATTTGTTTAAAACAATTGTAGAAGTGTTTGTTGAAGGGATAAGGTCATAATGTTACAATGCATTACCTCACCGTATACTGTCAAAACAAATCATCAAATAATATTTAATATTTATATTAAAGAAAGTATGCATTTGAGGGAGGTGAAGTTACCAAAAATTAAGTTTCGAAAAGAGCGCTTTCACAGCGATGCTATAGAAAGACCCTTTTTGGTTCCCCAAAGTACTTTTCAGTGAACAGTTATTAAAATAACTTTTTTTTAAATCCACTATAAAGAACAGTTCCATGGATATTTAAGGTTCCTCATCAATGCCAATAAAGAACCTTTATTTTTAAGAGTGAAGTGAATAACACTGATTATCTCTTCATCACGACACCTGTTAGTGGGTGGGATATATTAGGCCGCAAGTGAACATTTTGTCCTCAAAGTTGATGTGTTAGAAGCAGGAAAAATGGGCAAGTGTAAGGATTTGAGTGAGTTTAACAAGGGCCAAATTGTGATGGCTAGCCAACTGGTTCAGAGCATCTCCAAAACTGCAGCTCTTGTGGGATGTTCCCGGTCTGCAGTGGTCAGTATCTATCAAAAGTGGTCCGAGGAAGGAACAGTGCATAGCTGCAGACCAGTCAGGGTGCCCATGCTGACCCCTGTCCACCACCGAAAAGCGCCAACAGTGGCATGTGAGCATCAGAACTGGACCACAGAGCAATGGAAGAAGGTGGCCTGGTCTGATGAATCCCTGGGGAACACATGGCACCAGGATGCACTATGGGAAGAAGGCAAGCCAGCGGAGGCAGTGTGACGCTTTGGGCAATGTTTTGCTGGGAAACCTTGGGTCCTGCCATCCATGTGGATGTTACTTTGACACGTACCACCTACCTAAGCATTGTTGTAGACCATGAACACCCTTTCATGGAAACGGTATCCCCTGGTGGCTGTGGCCTCTTTCAACAGATAATGCGTCCTGCCACAAAGCAAAGGTTCAGGAATGATTTGAGGAGCACAACAACGAGTTTGTTGTGAAGAAGAAGAATTTTAAACCACTTTCACAGTTCACAACCAAAAGTGAAACAGCCAAAGAAACGGAAATGGACAAGATTGTACTGTACTTCATATCACAAGATTCATTTGCATAATGCACATTTCAGTTTCAGCTAATTTCATGTTCAATGGCCTGACGCAGAATGCTTCCTTCAGAGTACAGCACATACACCGGATACTGTCTACAATAAAAAAAAAGAAACACTCTCATTTTGTGACTGATTATAGTTTTGATTCCTTATAACAAATGGAAGGTCAAGTAAGACACCTGGCACGGTATACATTACTATAGCCAAAAGTACTTTGATTGTACAGAAAGTTTGGATAGAATACATACTATATATTGCAAATGTTGAAAACAAGCCTAATATTTCACCTGGATTTTTGACAAATATCCACAGTTTAGCCTGTTGTCCAGCAGGTGGCCTATGAATCAAGCTGCCTATAATGAAGAGCTTTGATAGCACACTCTAAAAAATGCTGGGTTGTTTTCAACCCATGTTTGGGTCAAATATGGACAAACCAAACCAAATTGTTAAATGAAATGCTAAACCCAACGGTTGGGTTTGTCCATATTTGACCCAAACATTGGTTGAAACAGCCCAGCATTTTTTTTTTTTAGAGTGCAGCACTTCCATTAAACTACTTATTCTTCAAGGGCCAAATTTTGCATTTTACTGCTTAAAGATAAAAATAGGTTTAATTGTTGTAAAAAAAATAATTAGTATTTAGTATGATATCGCCTCTAGGACAACACAATGAACTACTTGAAATGAACTTAACTAGGTCACAAAGCAGGAAGATGGTGTATGAGGTTAGGCTTTACTTTACTTACATGAACCTGTGTGGTTTAAAAACAACAAAACACGCTTGTTTCTGATGCACAACCTAGCTGTTGTTTTGGCTGTAATACACACACACAGGCTGGATTTAACCCTAATCTTAACAGGAATGAAAAGAACTAAAACTCCCCAGGCCTGAGGGCAGAAAGTCCCAAGAGCTTTACGAGGCTTAAACACACAAATGAAAGCAGCTACACAAATGCTCACACAACACATCAGAAGACAGCAAGGACCGAAGCCTAAAGCATCAGGCAAGAATCCAGGTAGACAGCTGGTCTGTGGAGACACTCACACACAACATGCAGCAGACTAGATGATTTACACAACAAACGCACATAACTGTTCCTCGCTCTCCTGAAAATACCCCACATTTACACATGCACAATCAATAACACTCACACAAAACTGTCATATGAAGACCTGGAACAGACTGTTTATGATATAAAAAATCCATCTTTTGCGTTCCACGGAAGAAAATCAGTAGCCTAATACAGTTTGGGACAACATGGAGGTGAGTAAATAATCACCAATCTTTAATTTTTGGGGGGTGAACTATTACTGGAATAAATGTAAAGTATCATGGAATTTTACTTAGCCAAGTAATCGTGGGAACATTGCAGAAGACACATCGATGCGTTTCTGTTGTTGTTTCTTGTATGCGCCACACCCACCACACAAGTCAAGTCACTGTGTTAGATTTAATTACTAAAGGCATCACATACAGCGTCATGTTACACCACAGACAAGGAAGCACTCTTACATTCTAAAGTTTATTACGCACAAAGACAAGGAAAGCCTTTTGGACCACCTAACACATGAATTTGCATGTTGGTTTAGTTGGTGGATGTTCAGCCAAATTTAGCTGGCTGATCAGCATTGTCTCTCTAGTGAAGGCAAAACACCACAGGTGAATAGGGTAAAAAAAAGTTTTCTGATATGTAAATGAGGATTTATATAATTAAGTATGTGCTAATTTATAATAATTATAATTATGCTACATTTTTATAGCGCTTTTTTAGGCACTCAAAGCGCTTTACATAGAAGGGGGGAATCTCCTCAACCACCACCAATGTGCAGCACCACCTTGATGATGGGACGGCAGCCATATTGCACCTGAACGCCCACCACACACCAGCTGATTGGTGGAGAGGAGACAGGGTGATGAAGCCAATCTTATATGTATATGGGGATGATTAGGAGGCCATGATGGAGAGGGCCAATGGGCAAATTTGGCCAGGATGCCGGTGTTACACCCCTACTCTTTATCAGGGATCTTTTTTAATGACCACAGAGAGTTAGGACCTCGGTTTAATGTCTCATCCGAAGGACGGTGCTTGTTACAGTATAGTGTCCCCATCACTATACTGGGGCGTTAGGACCCACACAGACCACAGGGTGAGCGCCCCCTGCCCCTGCAGTTGGTCTCCCATCCAGGTACTGACTAGGCTCAGCCCTGCTTAGCTTCAGTGGGAAACCAGTCTTGGGCTACAGGGTGATATGGCTGCTGATAACATCTCCTCTGGTAATCTGAAATTTGTTTCAGTAGTCTGAACTTTGGATAAAGTCAGGTTCAAAATTCTTGATTCATTCTTCTGACATATAAGAGTTAAAGGTTTTTACACAGGAGATTTTGGATATCTCTTTTTACGTCATCTCTCTGATGACGTGTTTACAGGCAAAAGGGCGGAACAACCTGTGACTCACATGAGATCGACCAATAGCAAAACACACCCATTTAATCATTCAATCAGTTCACTACGGACAAAATCAAGTCCTGCCTTACATTATTTTCTTGTTCAAGAAGCCGTAGGTTTAGGATAAGACTATCGCAACTTCCGTTTCATGCCGACTTTAAATGAATCAGGCACATTTTCTATGAACAAACCCCTCTGTAAAAACCTTCAGAATATAGGAATTAAATGACAAAAGTGCTACTAAAGAGGGGATTTATATCTGCCTTTAAATATAATGAAATAAACACTGAAATGTGAATTTGGATGTTTTCTATCCACTAGTCTGAAAGATATGTTATGGAAGCAAAATAGCTAAATATATCAAAATTGACCAGTTTTAGATGCATTCCCATACTTTTGTAGCATATATTTTGTATCCACAAGATGATAGTCCTCTGACTATAAGTAACTTTGCAAGTTCATGCTAGCTTAGAGTGAGTTCACACTTGTAGTTCGCTTGGTTTGCTACAGTACGATTTGGGACCGGAAACCCTGATCCGGCTTGCATTTCCACCCCCAACAGTACCCTTATGATAGGCGTGGTGTACCAGTCAACGTCATTCTCGGGCGAAGAAGAAAGCGACACAGTAAACAACAATGGAGGACATACAGCAGATCTTAATCTTGCTTCTCGGCATCTGCCTGTTGTCACATGAAGAAGACACGCTTTATTTGAGCCAAGGCTTCAAGGAAAAACACAGTCGAAAAAGCACATTCTGCAGTGAGTCTAGCTCCACCCTTTAGTACCGGACTACTGTGCTAGGCATCCCAATGGAAGGGTGCCAAAAAAGTGGTACGGTATTAGGGTATCATTCACAACTTCTGACAATAGAAACGGCAAAATTGCATACCGTACTGAACCGTATAGCTCGATGGAAACAAGCCATTAGCTTATAAAATGTGTAAAGAAGTGTAAGCAGCGGCGGGTACCCTCCATCACACACAAATGAAGATCTGCAGTGAGGAGACACGGTTCTGATGCCTGTACCGAACTGTGATGGCAACATCATGACTATGACGAGAAAAAGCAGATGTGCTTGAGCATTCTGTCCTTTTTAGGGTCTTATCTTGTGACATCATGTCCTGTTTTTGGTTAATTTAGATGTCTTTGGTCCGTGTTGCATTCATATTTCAGTTGAACCGCACCAGAGTTCGCTTGGACCATCTTTTCAGTCGTCTCGGTCTGCTTGTTTGGTGCGCACCAGGGTTCGGATGGCAGTGTTCACACTTATTTAGATGAACCGCACTAACAGAGCAATCGCACAGGAGTTCGTTTTAATCGAACCACAAATGCCCAGTGTGAACACATTCTACTAACCTTAACCTGTCAGTCTACTAATACTCTAATGAGAGTTACTTGACATGTAGCCTAGTTAGTAAAATGTCTAAAGTGGACCATCAAAATAAAGTGTAACCAATGATTGTTTTAGACTAGTACACCAAAAATGTGCCTCCAACCTGACAAAATCACTGAAATAGACATCCTGATATATTTGCCCTTAAATAAATGACTAAATTACATTCAATCTTTCCCATTTTTCATATGCACAGGTAAGAATTTTTCTTACAGTATCCGCCGGTAGTTCTTCTCCTGGTATGCCTGGTTGATGACGTAGGTGATGAAGACTTGGAAGTGGTTAACAGCGTGACAATAAACAATGTCGCACACGTCTGAGATCTGGATGGACTCTTCGATCCTGTGCTCCAGATCCATGAGGAACCTGAGGAAAGCATTGGGTCAGGGGTTTTCAAACTTTCTGATGCCAAGGACCCCCAAATATGACGAACCTTTTATGAGGGACCCCCTTCCTAAAATCCATCTATATATTTTTATGTATGGAAAAAACATTTAAACTGTTAGATAAATAGTAAGTGTGACATTATAAATACAACATATTGTTTCTAAACTTAAATTGGCTATACTTAATGTTGGATGTATAAACCTGAAGAACATTTTTCAATAAAAAAAAATTATTTGTATAAACAACTTTCACAATAAATGTGTGTAAGCAGTTTACGTACTGCATTAAGAATACTGCCTTAAAACCCCAGTGAGCGAGATAAAGGGGACTGTAGTGAGAAAAGCTCACTAGAAAGACACAAAGCAAACATACAATTCTGGAAAGTATGTAAACAACAAGAAAAGGGAGAAACATTTAGAAATTAAACAGATAGAATGTTTGGTAGACTTTAACCATTTTGTCTTTTTATTCTCAGAAAATTTCTGGGGACCCCGTAGAACCTTCTGGAGGACCCCTGGGGGTCCCCGGACCCCAGTTTGAAAACCCCTGCATTAGGTCATCATCGTCAGACAACAACAATAACTTGAGTCCCATTTTGTGTTCACAATGTAGCCTACCTCCGTTGCAATGGGGAAAGTACAAAACTGTTGTGGAGACTTAAGTCTCACATTATTTTTCTTCAAATTAAAAAGTCAACAGAGAACCGTCACCAACTCAAACAATCTTAACTGAAAATGCTTGCTTGTATATGTACTTTGAAAATCCACTGGAAATAATCTATATTTACATAGATTTAGTTTATTGGCTCTAGTGGCAAAGAAATGAAAATTTCTCTTTCAAGAAACTTTAACAAACACATCTTATATAAGAAATAAAATCAAATCAATCTAGCAATCCAATGTTTCACACTGTACGAGAGCAGGTTTGGAAGGGCAGAGTTGCTCCTGACTCATGCGCATGAATCATCGCATTAGTGGGTGGATTTGCATGCTATGACTGACTGACTGACTATAGCTGACTGAATCAAATCTCCCCAACACTTTAATTTTAGCCTGTGGGCAATAATGGGTATCAGGGTGAATGGGCGGAAGTTTCACTTCTGAAATATGATTTATGCACTGAAGTTTATGCATTGTGTTTCAAAAAAAAAAAAAAAAAAAAAAATATATATATAATATATATATATATATATATATATATATATATATATATATATATATATATATATATATATATATATATATATATATATATATATATATATATATATATATTCTTGACATATTCTTTCGCTGTTTATTTTGTATATAAAATATATAGATTATTTGGGCTTATATTTTGATATAAATATATAATAATAAAAGCTATATAATATTAATATATAAGTGAATAAACAAATAATATATAAATTAATAAATATATTCAAAAGAGATATATTTTAGTATTATGAATATAGTCCATAATTTCCTGTGTTGTATATTTATATAAAATAAATATATAGAACATTTATTTTAAAAATATATTTTGGACTTCTATTTGGATTTAAAATAAATAAATTATACTATTAATATATAATATATATTAATAAACTAATAATAAATACATTACTAAATGTATTCAAAACAGATATATTTGAACATATATTATAAATGTATTCTTGATTTTTCCTGACATACTTTGGCTGTTTTTGTACATTTATATAAAATGCGTAAACAATTTTATTTTAAAATATATTTTGGACAAACGTTTAGATTTTTTTGATAAATGTTATGAATATATATTTTTGATTTCCCCTGATTTATTTTTGCCTGCTTTTTGTATATTTCATATGCTAAAATTGAACTGATGCCGCCACTGAAAATGTTATAATGAGAAAAAGCCACCGTGGTCTAGGTAAGTTTTACAAAATATCACGGTCATTTTGGCCTCCTTCATAAAATAGAAGCGTTACATGTGACATGACTGACAATGGGAAACCACAAGCATATGAACCTGAATGCCAACCGCATACGTTCTCCTACAAACACACACCTCTCGCTTGCCTTCATGATGTCCTCAATGTTGGAGAACAGGAAGTGCATGTCAGACTGACTCAAGGTGTTGACAAGCAGAGGGTTGCGCAGAAAGTGCGTCTCCAGCAGCTCCAGGCTTTTGTAGTACGATGCCTCGGAGGTCACCAGTTCAAACATGGCCTACAGAAAGAGACAGAGACACATTAATTTGATGTGTACTGAGTGTTTTTGCTGTTACCTTTTGGGTTTTGGGTCAATAAAATATAAAAAAAGAAATGAATTCTTTTAATCAGCAAGGATGCATTAAATTGATCAAAAGTGACAGCAAATGCATTTGCAATGTTTCATATAAATATCTAATTCAGCCATGAAACTCGCAGGCTAATATGTCCTTTACATGAAATCTGCAAGCAATCACATCATTAACGGATGACACAAGCTGATTGGCCTCTGCTTATCCTGCAGCCAATGTGATTGCTTGCTCAACATTTAAATAGAGTCTGGTTCAGAGTTTGCTTTAAACTAGTTCTTTAGTGCGTTCCTCTGAAACCCTTCACCTCCCCCAGCTCCACCTGCCTAAATCTGCAACAGGATTTATAGATGCCTATTCATGCAGCGGCAGCATATCTTACATGCTCATAGCAGCGTGTCGGTGTATCGATTAGCAGCAGCAAGTCCATATTTGCTCTGCGTAGCAGATCTGTTCTCCCGAGACCAAATACATTAACATTGCCATATTCAATAACATGCTAAAACTATTCTGAAATGCTGTCTTTTGAACTTTCTATTCATGAAAGAATGCTGAAAAAAGTATCATGGTGTCCACCAAAATAATAAACAACTGTTTTCAACATTGATAATAATAAGAAATGTGTCTTGAGCATCAAATCATTATATTAGAGTGACTTCTGAAGGATCATGTGACACTGAAGAATGGAGTAATAATGCTGAAAAAAAGCTGTATTTTTGTTCAAATAAATAGAGCCATGGCAAGCATAAGAGACTTTTGAATGTTTGAATAGTCAATAGTGTTGTAGTACTCGAGACCAGTCTTAAGACAATTTTTTGAAGGTCTTGGTCTTGTCTTAGTCTCGACCACATTTGTACTCTGTCCTGTCTTGGTCTCAGACTTAGAGGATTTGGGGTTTTTCTTCAAGACCGGTAAAGACCACAACTGCTGATATATTACTAAATGACCGGTGCATTGTCTGATTTATTTATTAGCATCATTAATGTGATTGGATGTACAACTTACTGCTTCAGATGCAATCAATAACTTATTTCTAATTTGATTGATTTATTATGCCGGTTCAGAAATTTATGAGGGATTGTGTGAAAAATGTCACCAAAATTAACATACATGCTCACAAAATTCAAGATATCGTTGCAAAAACGTACTCTCATGAGATCTGGATTTTTATATTATAATGTGATATAATTAAGTAATATCACAAGAGCAAGAGAGCTGCAAATATGATATTGCTTTTCTACAAACATTCAATATATTTAAAAAAAAAAACATTATTCCCAACATTATTTATGCATTTGTAATATACCAATTCAGATGCATCTTCTGTGTATGTGCATAGGTGAATTTTGTTGTTAATGATTTCATTTGATTGGTAACAGCTCTACATGATGTCTTATTCTAATTATGTTTACTGATTAAAAATAAGTCATTTATCAGGCGGTAATGTCTGATCTTGGTGCTCTTTATGAACTTAAGGAGTGCTGGTCTTGTTTTGGTCTCAACACACATTGGTCTTGGTCTCGACTTGTTCTCGGATCAGGTGGTCTTGACTACAGAACTACTAGTCAGTTCAAAGCATGGGTCCCACCTCCTGCAGTATAACCTCCTTTGGCTCCAGTGTCTTCAGGTGTCCACTGTCCTTCACAGCCTCCAAGTTTTGCCAGAGGCTCAGTGAATGCGTGCCGTTCCTCAACTGCAGCTGCAGCGCAGGCGCAGCCGTGACCCCTGACCCTGCAGTCGGAAGCCCATCTCTCTGTCGACGCTGCTCGATCTCCTGCTGCTTAGAGGTGTCGCGGTACTCTTGATACAAAACATCTGGACACAAACGGAAAAGGAGACCTTTTATCAAAGATGATAGTGCAAACTTTAAAAGTACACTATAATAAATGCATGCTTCTCATGTACCTTTCTAAACAACCAATATGGCAGCATCAGCCTCTTATGTGACATAAATCGACGGAGTTCGATGTAAGTCTGTGTGAAATATTTGTTTATTAACATGCATAGTAGGCCTACAGCTGGTCATGTGATCTCAACCAAAGTCACTTTAAAGGTGCAGTATGTAAGAATGACTCAGCTAGGGGTTGAAATGGGTACTGCAGTCCAAATTCAAAATATTGTATGCCCTCCTCAGACTCGACGCTCACGCGGGTTGCCAGTTTGGCAACGCAACGAGTGAGCTCAATTGACAATGGAAGGCGAGGAGATATGACTTGATTTATCCGTGTTTTAATGTGAATCAGAGATTTTTAGATGGATGCTGAGGCTTTTTATGTCGGGTCGAATCTGCGATCTCTGAGCCAGTTTGTTTGCTGGCTTCCATGGCAGCAATACACTGTGTTTTCTGCCAACTGACAATCTGTGGTGTTGAAATAATATTGGGTAAATTGGCAGTGGGCAGGATCACACAGACCAAAATAAAAACAGATATTCCGTCACGAAACGCACATTTCAAAGTAAAATAACTGCCATTGTTTTTCAGAGAAACAAATATTTTAATTTAGCCTTTTACCCAAATCTCCACAAACATGGTATTTTTATGCTTTAATACAGTCAAAAACTTACATGCAGCTCTTTTAAGTGTAGTCAAAGTCATGTTTTTTAGTTTCATTCTAGTATTATTTATATACTATTATATAATTGATTCATATTTTGAACTAGCTTTTATTTTCAGCTTTCATTTAAATTTTTTAAAGTTTTTAAGTTGTAGTAATTTTGTGCTTTTGATATTTTTACTTGTTTTTCTTTTTTAAATAAATATATTTAGCTTTAATTTATTTTATTTCGGTTTTAGTAATTTTATTACTTCAGCTTTATTACTTTTCAGTTTATTATTTTATTAGTTTTAGTTAACAATGACAGCACTGATATAATGTCATATCTTCTACTTGAATGCAGGAAGACATTTTAAATCAGCAATAAAAATTGATGACAACTGTATTATATTTTTATAAAAGATAGCTCAAATCATGCTAAAAATGTATTTGTTAGTAATGTATCGTGTAAAATGTATCATATTAAACCACTTAATGTGTTTTTAGGTAAACAAAAGGCTGGAAATGACTGAAGATATTATGTTTATCTTCTTGTGAGTTTTTAATTTCAGCAGTCGAGAAAAACTCAGTCAGCAGAAACGCAGCAGTCACAGCAGCCCTTTGAACCTCTTTGAAAAAGTTGTGCAAGTTCACTGCAAGCTCTGAAAACATGAACCATGTGATCTGCCGATCAGGAATGACCTCACATTGACTTGACAATGGCATGTGCATACTGTTTGTGTGTGTTCATGTCTATCTATCCCGGTGGGGGCTCATGGGGACTCGTGTCACTTAGGGACCTAAATAAAGGTCCCCATGAGGAAACAAGCTTATAAATCATACAGAATGAGTGTTTTTGAAAATGAAAAAATGCAGAAAGTTTTGTGTGATGGGTAGGGTTTAGGAGTAGGGTTAGTGTAAGGTTTACAGTTTGTGCAGTATAAAAACCATTACGTCTATAGAGAGTCCCCATAAAGATAGCGCACAAGAGTGTGTGTGTGTTTTTGTGATTTATGAGGACACTAATTTGTATAATTACACGGGTATTACGACGTAAACATGAATATGGGGACATTCCACGTCTTTAAAAAAATAGTGTGTGTGTGTGTGTGTGTGTGTGTGTGTGTGCGCGCGCACTGCACGCTTCTCAAAAGGGTGATTTTGTACAGAGGAAAGCAGTTGCATAATGTAGTCACATTCAACAAGACCTTCAGGTGGGTGTTCAGCACAGCCGCTTATATAACAGAGAGAGTGTGAGAAGAGAAGAGAAGAGAAGAGAAGAGAAGAGAAGAGAAGAGAAGAGAAGAGAAGAGAAGAGAAGAGAAGAGAAGAGAAGAGAAGAGAAGAGAAGAGAAGAGAAGAGAAGAGAAGAGAAGAGAAGAGAAGAGAAGAGAAGAGAAGAGAAGAGAAGAGAAGAGAAGAGAAGAGAAGAGAAGAGAAGAGAAGAGAAGAGAAGAGAAGAGAAGAGAAGAGAAGAGAAGAGAAGAGAAGAGAAGAGAAGAGACAACACAAGACGAGAAAATAATAAAGGACAAAAAGAGATGAGAAGAGATGATAATATACTTGAAGAGATGAGAATAAATGAGAAAAAAAATGACATGGAAACAGGTCAGAACAGAGAATGTGAGAGATTATGAATAATCTTAAAAAAATATAGAATAACGATATAAATGATCAATGGGTTGCTGAAATTCCATTATTAACATGTATTATAAATATATTCCTGGTTTCTTTAGATACTTTTTTCTTTTTTTTGCAAAAAAGTTTATTTTTACAATATATTTTGAATACATTTTTATTTAAAATATAATTACTAAATATATTTAAAATCTATATATTTTTACATTGTATTATGAATATCTATTCCAGATATTTCTGGTTGGTTTTTGTATATTTACATACAATGTGTTTTTTTTATATATATATATATATATATATATTAGCCATACATTTTCATTTGAAATATATAAATAACTAAATATGAATACATTCCTGACTTATTCGGATATATTTTTTTTTGTTTTTGTATATTTACATAAAATGTATTTTTAAAATATATTTTGGACATACAGGGAGTGCAGAATTATTAGGCAAGTTGTATTTTTGAGGATTAATTTTACAACATTAATAATTAAACAACAACCATGTTCTCAATGAACACAAAAAACTCATTAATATCAAAGCTGAATATATTTGGAAGTGGTTTTTAGTTTTAGCTATTTTAGGGGGATATCTGTGTGTGCAGGTGACTATTACTGTGCATAATTATTAGGCAACTTAACAAAAAACAAATTTATACCCATTTCAATTATTTATTTTTACCAGTGAAACCAATATAACATCTCAACATTCACAAATATACATTTCTGACATTCAAAAACCAAACAAAAAACAAATCAGTGACCAATATAGCCACCTTTCTTTGCAAGGACACTCAAAAGCCTGCCATCCATGGATTCTGTCAGTGTTTTGATCTGTTCACCATCAACATTGCGTGCAGCAGCAACCACAGCCTCCCAGACACTGTTCAGAGAGGTGTACTGTTTTCCCTCCTTGTAAATCGCACATTTGATGATGGACCACAGGTTCTCAATGGGGTTCAGATCAGGTGAACAAGGAGGCCATATCATTAGATTTTCTTCTTTTATACCCTTTCTTGCCAGCCACGCTGTGGAGTACTTGGACGCGTGTGATGGAGCATTGTCCTGCATGAAAATCATGTTTTTCTTGAAGGATGCAGACTTCTTCCTGTACCACTGCTTGAAGAAGGTGTCTTCCAGAAACTGGCAGTAGGACTGGGAGTTGAGCTTGACTCCATCCTCAACCCGAAAAGGCCCCACAAGCTCATCTTTGATGATACCAGCCCAAACCAGTACTCCACCTCCACCTTGCTGGCGTCTGAGTCGGACTGGAGCTCTCTGCCCTTTACCAATCCAGCCACGGGCCCATCCATCTGGCCCATCAAGACTCACTCTCATTTCATCAGTCCATAAAACCTTAGAAAAATCAGTCTTGAGATATTTCTTGGCCCAGTCTTGACGTTTCAGCTTGTGTGTCTTGTTCAGTGGTGGTCGACTTTCTGCCTTTCTTACCTTGACCATGTCTCTGAGTATTGCACACCTTGTGCTTTTGGGCACTCCAGTGATGTTGCAGCTCTGAAATATGGCCAAACTGGTGGCAAGTGGCATCTTGGCAGCTGCACGCTTGACTTTTCTCAGTTCACGGGCAGTTATTTTGCGCCTTGGTTTTTCCACACGCTTCTTGCGACCCTGTTGACTATTTTGAATGAAACGCTTGATTGTTCGATGATCACGCTTCAGAAGCTTGGCTATTTTAAGACTGCTGCATCCCTCTGCAATATATCTCACTATTTTTGACTTTTCTGAGCCTGTCAAGTCCTTCTTTTGACCCATTTTGCCAAAGGAAAGGAAGTTGCCTAATAATTATGCACACCTGATATAGGGTGTTGATGTCATTAGACCACACCCCTTCTCATTACAGAGATGCACATCACCTAATATGCTTAATTGGTAGTAGGCTTTCCAGCCTATACAGCTTGGAGTAAGACAACATGCATAACGAGGATGATGTGGTCAAAATACTCATTTGCCTAATAATTCTGCACTCCCTGTATACGTTTTGATTTAAAATATATAATTACTAAATATATTCCAAATATATATATTTTACATGTATTATGAATATATATTCCTGATATTTCTGGTTGTTTTTGTATATTTACATGCAATGTATTTGTTAAATATATATTAACCATACATTTTGATTTGAAATATACTGTATAAATAAGTATGATTATAATTCTGATTTGTTTTTTTATTTACATAAAATGTATTTTAAAAATATATTTTGGACATACATTTTGATTTTAAATATATATATATATATATATATATATATATATATATATATATATATATATATATATATATATATATATATATATATATATATATATATTTATATTAGGGGTGTAACGGTACACGTATTCGTACCGAACCGTTTCGGTACAGGGCTTTCGGTTCGGTGTGCGTGTGTACCGAACGGTTCCGAATGCAATCTTTAACAGTTAACAGTCGGCTTGTTTTAAACGCGGAACACAGTTCAATCCTAGTTCCCACTCGAACATATTAAGTATTCAGTCCATTTTATCAATAAATTCAAACGATAAATGCCGTTTTGACGCTCTTTAATGTGACTGATCACTAGCTGTATAGGCGCGTCAATTCAAGCGGTCACGGCGCACGCACGCGAGTGAACGCGATCATCTCTTCCAGAAGAATAAATATTAAATTATATATATATATATATATATATATATATATATATATATATATATATATATATATATATATATATATATATATTCTACTTAGTGATGTCTTGATTATTTAATGCTATGTTTCATGTCATGAAAATGACAGTCACTAAGATTATATTTCAACAACGAATTGGATAAAAAATATATAATTTTATAATTAGATTTAGGAGTTAGCAAAAACTGCCTTATGTGAAGTTTACATGTTTGCACACAATGTGTTATTTGAGTGTTGATTATCCTATAACTAAACATGAATATCAGCTGAATATAGGCTCATAGTTTGGGCTCTGTTGTTAACCTTTAATATTATAGAATTATCTTTAAGAAACTTTTAGTTATAATTTAATTCATTTAAAGACAGGCACAAAAAACGTTAGTTTTGTGTACCGTTACACCCCTAATATATATATATGTCACGCAGCATCATTTAGCCTACCTCAGAGTCAGAAATCATTCAGTCCACAGCTGTTAATTCACTAGAGAATCAACAGCTGTGGAGTTAATTCATATATATATATATATGATTTTTTGGTACAAGAACTTATGCAGCCACTCAAAAAATGTATAATTTTTGTATGATTAAAGCTACACTGTGTAACTTTTTTAGTTTATTCTTAGCTAAAAACACTTAGTTCTTTCAAAAATATAAGTGCTCATTAATGTATATTTACTTATTTCAAGTTATAAAGTATTCTCGTAAGTTTATAATATGCCATTGAAAATACATACGGGTAAGGGGTTCGAATGGGGGTCGCCATGTTGCCCCTCCATCTTGAAAGTACATTATCCAAAGAGGGACATACCCGTAAATTCAAGCTTCGCCTTTCGCGTTTTAACACTCGATGGCACCGTGTCTGGATTGAACTGGAAGCCATGTTAATCTTGGACTAAAACGGCCACCGTAGGAGTTAAAACGAAATCGGAATTGGGAGGAACAGAACCTAATATTTACTGGATGGTCATATACCTTTTCACCGCTAGATGGGGGAAAATATCACACAGTGTAGCTTTAAGAAAAAGTGATAATAGATGGCAAGATATGATAATATATGAGAAGAGACAGAAAGAAAAGAAGAGATGTGAGCAGAGCAGAGCAGATAAATAAGACCAAATGAGAGGAAATGAGCAAAAAGATGAGATGAGAAGAGGAATAAAATAGAGACATAAAAAAATTAATCAGAAGTTGACAGAAGAAGCTACAAAAAGGGGAGGAAAGAAGACGAGAAAATGGGGACGAAGTGGATTGGAAGCAAAATGAAGAAGGGAGAAATGGATGCAGATACAGGAGAGAGAAATAGACAGATTATGAGGGAAATAGAGATGATATAAAATGATGTTGCGTTGGCGAAGAAAGCGGATAACTCTCTCTTGCTGTCATTCCAGCATATATTTAAAAAGACATCACCCACACACTCCACCTGCCTTCATCCTACACACACACTAACACACACATGCGCCTTGCACACATCCAGCTCAAACTCATGCTGTAAATTCAACTGCAAATAAAGTTGCCTACACGGTTCAACTTGAGCCAAATAAATTAGCATGCATTGTTACAGCACATCGGCCTCCCTCTCTTCTTGTGTGTGTGTGTGTTTACTCACCGACACGCTTCACGATGTTGAGATTGCGGCAGGAATTCTCAACTGCCATCTTCTGCGGACTGTCACCATTCCTCACCAGCCTGAAAAAGACAAAACCTCTAATAATCAGTGACTAGAAGAGATAAGAGGAAATGGGTGTGTGTGTGGGTATGTATTTGTGTGTGTGTACCAAAATGAGAACATGTCGGCCCGCTCTCAAAACACCCTACAGCTGTTTTAAGTCCTACTTTTGTTTCTAAATGAGGGGAATACTTTTGACTTTATTACATTTGAACCCTGACAGACCTAAATAAGTCAAATCCATAAGTAGAGTGGTGTGAGCCCTATTTGAGTCACACTGTACATCAAAAATCTGTACATACAAAATCTGACATACTGTACAAGCTAATGTAAATGCATAAACACACGCAACTATACATATATTGCATGCATACATATTCATGCACGGGTTGATATGAAATGACATTTCAAGCAGTGTTTTGCAATTTCACATCCTACGTTTCATTTACAAGTATCGGATTCTTGCATAATTATTGTTTATACAGTTGTGCGATATATTAATTGAGAGACTACATAACATATTTTTAATTTTAAACGTTGTAACACAGCAGGACTGCAAATTAACTGCCAAAAGTAGCATAGTTCCTTCCATAAATGCATGTAGTGTTTATACATAAACATGTGCACAAAGACTTTCAAGTTATTCAAGTTGCACACAAAAAAATTAAACAAAAAAAAGAAGTACAAAATGAAGTTCTACTGTAAAGTGTCCCGATTGCTGTCTCTTACCGGAGTGTGATGTTGTCGGGGTCGGCAGTGGTGTGAATGTCTTTGTCCTGCATAGTGCAGGCACTTGTCGTCCGTTCACTCAGCTCTTCCATTTCTTGTCTACGAGACCAATCTCCAGGCATCGCCAACGGAGACCGAGAGCGAACTCCTCCCAGCACAGTGCCCCCGTTGCTCGGCAACGAGATTCCAGAGCGAAAAGGTAGACTGATAAAGACACCAAAATAGTGTTAATATTTAAATAAAGAGATGTTTGCAGAAATTCATAGCCTTCGTGAAATATTGAATTCTCACTCACAGATTTGGTGTCCTCTGCAAACACATACACACATAAGTGAACGCTCATGTTGTTACTGATCACATGAACACAACCAGAAACACGGCCAAGCCCAAACAAA
The DNA here is from genome assembly GCA_023566225.1 of Romanogobio albipinnatus. Taxonomy (NCBI): domain Eukaryota; kingdom Metazoa; phylum Chordata; class Actinopteri; order Cypriniformes; family Gobionidae; genus Romanogobio; species Romanogobio albipinnatus. The sequence continues at coordinate 41,839,354 of CM042247.1, read as the reverse complement.
AAGTCCCCCTCCGTTCTAAACTCTAAACTATTCCACCCACACGCGCACACACAGACAAATATTCTCTCATCCTTTGTAAATGATGCGATTGAGTTGAATCATAGATCACCCCACACAATAACTCACACACAAACACCACAATACAATCATAGAACCTGTAGCCAGACAGACAGATAGACAGATAGACAGATAGACAGATAGACAGATAGACAGATAGACAGATAGACAGATAGACAGATAGACAGATAGATAGATAGATAGATAGATAGATAGATAGATAGATAGATAGATAGATAGATAGATAGATTAGATTAGATTAGATTAGATAGATAGATAGATGTGTTTATGTGTACTAACTTTAGCATGCTGGGAGAGGGTGAGCGTCGATTCGCTGCAGAGGGGCTGAGCCTGTTGTAGGAGGCGGGATCCGCTGCCGGTTTAGGAGAGGAGGTGGGGCCTGATGGAGAGAACGGGAGTGGATTAGGTTAATGAACGGACATCATAGAGCTTGGACACGTTTGAGTGGAACAGAACAAAATTGAATTGAACTAAATCCAACTTGCACGACAGTTCCAAGGACAAGCGCAGTAAGAAGGTATACAAATGTTTTTATAAGAAGGAAAACAGAAGTACACTTTATATGCTATCAGACACACGTAAAACCAATTGTTTGGCTAAAAGCTATTGAGTTGATGAATGTCACTGCCAGGAAAGTACTTCATTACAGGCATAACAACATACTGGTCATTCACTTGTTACCACACAAACACACACACACACACTGACAAATCAAACACACACACACACACACACACTCATATATAAACACAGAGGGCCCATTGTGAATGCTGGCTGTGCTGCCTGAAACTTTGTGGGCACAGGAATGTGTAACAGGGGCATCAAAAGGAACTTTCAGTATTTGTGTGTGTGTGTGTGTGTGTGTGTGTGTGTGTGTGTGTGTGTGTGTGTGTGTGTGTGTGTGTGTGTGTGTGTGTGTGTGTGTGTGTGTGTGTGTGTGTGTGTGTGTGTGTGTGTGTGTGTGTGTATGTGTCTTCAGTTTTCCCCTGAATTTGTCTCCTCTGCAAATTCTGAAGTCCCTCGAACAAATGATGCATCCAAAATGCTTCATTACCTCCTTACACTGTTTCCTTTAGCTGCTCTCTTGACCAAGCGCCGTCCTCACTCAGTACACGAACGGCACACGGGGCACATGCAGTGCAGTCTGCTATTTGTGTGCCTGGATCGTGAGCTAACTAGGATGATCGTAAAGCGTGTTTGTCAGACTCCTTAGATAAATATTGATCCATGCATCAACACCACTCTGAGCACTTGACAGCCCTGTCTTAGAATGTTACACTTTAACCTCTATGAAATCCACTGTGCTGCTTTACAGTGTGTTCTGGCCCTTTATATTACTTGTGAACATGATATGTAAACAGCACTATTACTATTGCTCATACTTAAGGTTAGGGATTAAAGTACTAAACTTCAGCATTCAACACAATGTCCTGCATTGTTTGTGGTTTAGAGATGAATGAAACTTCAAATCATGTGGCTTCTTGAGAGGAGACTAAAAGTCTGTAAAACAACAAGCCACATGATTTCATTCATTTTGTGTCGTGCACTATACTTCTGCAGCTAGCATGACCTTGTTCCTACATTTAGCCTTTAAGAGAACGTCTCTATTTCTTGCATGCTATTCAAACCACTCCTGGCTGACTAAGCGACCTCACGTTTGCAACTGCTGATAGTTCAAACAGAGGTCAGCTCAAATAAGACCTCCTAAAATACAGATTAGGACAGGCTAGATCGGGTCAATTTGTCGTACCATAATGGGATACTAAAGCTATTTTATGATTGCACTGTACACTGTGGTTAATCATTTGCTTTAAACCCAGTTTCCAAAAGTGTCACCAGATCTGGAGCAGTGAATGAATGTGGTTGTTTTCCCAGCAGGCATTGCAATTTGAATAAAACCTGATACATCCCGAGTTCAAAAAGCGTGTGCTATGCATTGTTTGAACAAATCCGCAAAACATATGGTACACTGACTACCTATGGTTCACGCTTTTGCTAGACCAATAAGTCTAGACTGTTTGGAAAATATAGTTCTGTTATGTAACATACAATACTTTGGATGTGATGCATTACTGCCCTGTTACATACATAGCCATTTTTTTATCATTTACACTACCAGTCACAAGTTGAACACACCAACTCAGTCTTTATTATGATTATTTTCCACATTTTAGAATATTACCAGAGCTTTCAAAATTATGAAACTATACAATGGAATGATATTATGACCAAAAATATGTTAAACAACAACAACAAAAAAAGGCAGAAAATGTTAGCTGGACATTCAACATTATGTTTTTATGCATTTTGGCAGACGTTTTTATCCAAAGCGACTTACAGGGACCATATTACAGGGATAATCCCCCCTGGAGCAACATGGAGTAAGGACACAACATTGCTCAAGGACACACTGGTGGTGACTGCTGGGATCAAACCAGCAACCTTCTGCATATCAGTTCCATGGTTTAATCCACTGGACCACCATCTCTTATGAGGTGTCCTCTGGGATGTTTTTTTAAAGAGCCCCTATTATGCTATTTTAAAGGGTCCTGATTTGTTTTGGAGGTCTACTACAACAGGTTTACGTGCATCAAAGGTCAAAAAACACTTTCATTTTCATATAATATACATTGCTATTAATTTTTCAATGATTCTCAAACGACTCGATGGATCGGTCTCTCTAAATCCTTCCTTTCCGCTAGCCTAGCCTCTGCTCTGATTGGCCAGATGGCCCAGTCTGTTGTGATTAGTCTGCATGTTTGAAAGTTAATTTTCCATTACCATAACTGAACTGTTACATATGAGAAACATCAAATGGCAAATGAAACGAAAGCGGAACAGGACCATGCTACTCATTTGAGCTGTGAAGCGCAGACCGTTTATCAGCTTGGCGCAATAATAGAGAGAGCAGCGCAAGCTCATACACAGGCCGATCTCGATCACGTGACACCGTTTCTACACAGCCCTGGGAGATATTCGTTTGAATGTGGTGAATTCACCACAGAATTAATAACATCTAGTGGGAAGTGTTCGCTGCAGAATTTGCAGAAACCAGGAGAATGAACAAAGTTAAGGGGTTTCAGTCCACAAATCATATTCACCATGGATTTAATGTAGTAACAACTAATGGTATTGTGGAATAATTTTTTTTTTTTTACATTATTCATCTCAGGGTTCGTACAACCTTTTGATTTGTAAAACTAAAAGTTTAAAGGTGTAGGCCACTTTGTGGCAAACAAGCACTTTTATTTTAAAAAGACATGAAATTACCACTATAACCAGTAGATGGCAGCATAGAAGCACTTATTTGACTTATTAGACATTTCCACTCCTTAATATATGGAGTTACAGAGTCTCATGAAAAACAAAAACTTTTCTTCAAATTGTGTAACTGCACTTAACAAAACAACAAAACAAAACACCACCATCTGTAGAAGTTTGTGGTGCTGGTGCCACTGCTCTCATATGTTAGTCTGGAGCCCTGCGTTTCTCAGTGATACACTACTCCAGGGGGGGGGTCGCCAACTAGCCAACGCCAACGAATCCGGACCGCGAGATGCATCCATCCGGACCGCGAAGCCATAATATGCCGACGAAATAAATATGCCACATGCAATAAAAGAAAATCACATTTATATCAGGCAGCTCAGTAGAACCGTTTGGATCCTATGTCGCCACGGGTTACGACAACAGTTAAAGTTACTGTTGCTGCGTTCAGACGCGCGGTCACGCATGCAGTGAAGAAGAGACTGATGGTGCGTTCACACCGGACGCGAATGACGCGTCATGCACGCCGCTTAATTCGCGCCGCAGAATGTATATTCCCGTCTTTCCATTGCCTTAAATCACTCGCGCGAAACGCTTCATCCGCGTCTGGTGTGAACGCACCATCAGACCAGAAAGCAGCGCGCAAAACAATGGCATTTTCGAAAATTAGGAAAGTTGACGCTGAAAACCGAGTTTTCCGAGATGAATGGGTGGGGGAAAAAAAATAAAAAAAATCGCATTTCTTCTTCCTGCATCTGTACGAGGCCTGTGTGTCTCATTTGCTCTGATTGTATCTGAATGTATTTTCAGTGCAGATTTGGAGATTAAGGCATTTTTAGTTCATCATATTTTTGTCAGGCATGGTTACTGGTTGAATTTAGATATTTTGTATCAAAGCAACTTAAAGGACAAAACAGAACAACAACAAAATGAGATCAGTTTTGTGAAGGATGATCTATGTTTGCTTTAACAATATGAACAGACATGTTTTGTCCATATGAAAACATATTATATTTTGTTCAATTAAGAACAAAGGCTATCTACACTAATTTCTTTAGTCTGGCAATAAACATAAATTATTGTTTTTAGGTATATAATTGTCCGGACCTCGGCCGGTGAGGAGGGTTCATTTCCTGGACCTCAAGCACTTTTAGTTGAAGACCCCTGCGCTACTCAGTTTGAGGCAGAGGTGGACAGTAACTAAGTACATTTACTTGAGTACTGTACTTAAGTACACTTTACTTGTATCTGTACTTTACTTGAGTATTTATTTTTCTGGAAACTTTGACTTTAACTTCACTATATTTGAAAGACAAATATTGTACTTTTTACTCCACTTTTTACAGTTTTTTGCTGACAGCCTATCAGTAATCACTCTTGTAGGGTCATGTGAAGTTTCCCAACATTTTTTGAACACTGATCAGTTTATAGCAAAATGGAAGAAGGCGGTTCCTCTGCGCAGTGTGTGCACCTGCACCCATGGCCATACTTAAAAAGTGTGTTTCAGATTAGTTTAGTTGGCATACACTTGATGCATGTCTCATAATATGTTAAAAAATGTAAAGGCTGGGAGAAAGAGAAGAGTAAACAGTTGGGAGAACATTGGATGTGTATCAGTGTATTGGATCCGTGCATTTGGCCTTAAAGTGACAGCAGCTTTTTTAACTTTTATACAAGTATTTCAATTAGTTTTAGTCGTTTGCTAGCATGTCGGATGGAGCATCACTGACTGGCTTAAACCACCATGGTGGCTTAATGTGCATTTATACAACAATGCAACAATAATAAAATAATGCATTAACAAAAAAAAAAATGGAATGTACTTTTGATACTTAAAGGAACACGCCGACTTTTTGGGACTTTAGCTTATTCACCGAATCCCCCAGAGTTAGATAAGTCCATACATACCATTCTCATCTCCGTGCGTGCCATAACTCTGTCTGACACACCCACCACTAAGTCGGCGTGTTCCTTTAAGTACTTTTAAAAACAAATACTTCTGTACTTTTACTTGGGTAAAAATCTGTTTTTAGAACTTTCACTTGTAACGGAGTAATATTTGACTAGTAGTACTTTTACTCAAGTAATAGTTGTGTACTTTGTCCACCTCTGGTTTGAGGTACATTATGAGATATTGCAACTAATTTCTCACCATCATCATTATCAAGTGTATGTCCATCAACAAGCCCATGTGTATATTTATCATTTATTGCGGTGCACATGCGGGAAATGTATCAATAACAGCGCATACGTTAGTTGTTGTAAAACAAATCTTGCTCCATCCTTTATCTTTACTCAAAGTAGTAAGAATGACAGATAATCTGCATTAATAGACACAGTTTTAAGCAATAGTGGCCCTCAGCTGCTTAACAGAAGTACTTCAGTAAGACAGTAATAACGTGAGTTAGCCGGAAAATTGCACAATATAAAACACAAAACAGCGTATTTTGAACACCCGATAGAAAACATATACACCAATAATTATTCATATTTACAGGTTGTGATTCTGAGGAGCAAGCTGTTCCAAATAAAATGGGCATAGTCGTCAGTAAAATGACGTTTGAGGGCTGGTCAAGTTGATCGCGGGCTGACAATGTACAACCATTATGCAAATGTCTTTTCTAGTGACACAGAACCGTCACACTGTGAGATTCAAAATACAAACGACTTGTTAAGGCAGATCAGAGTTGATTCTTTCTTTTGGGAGACAATAACTTTATTTATCTTGCACTTTCATCTTTCAACTTTGCAGAACGTTTACATTCACAAGCAGCTAGTATATTACACACTGCATGAAAGGCAATATTCGATAACCATAATAGCCATAATAGTAGAAGAGTATTCCAGACACTTGTGTCATACAAAAATAATGGTCCCACTTTATATTAGGTGGCCTTAACTACTATGTACTTGCATCAAAAAATAAGTAGGGTGAATTCAGGGTGATTGGGACACACGTTTTGCCATTGAGAGGACTGGGAAAAAGTGTCCCAATCACCCTGAATTCACCCTACAATGTACTTATTGTGTTCATATTATATCGGTAAACACTTTTGCTGATATTGAGGTGGGATACGGGTAAAGTTAGGGACAGGTGTGGTGGTATGGTAAGTTTAAGGGTAGGGTTAGGTGTACGGCAAGGGTCAACAGTGTAATTAAAAATGATGAGAAAGCACGGCAGCGAGCTTCAGACCGACTGCAAAATTCAGTGAAAGGCATTTGGAGATTATTTTAAACAAAACGGTTGAAAACCCATAAATACAATCACTTTAAATGTGACTTATTACTTTTGACAAATAGGTGGTACTAACGCCAAATGTATTTAGTGTGGTCAGTGTTGGGTGGCAATGGCACATACCAAGTTTGGTCTCAATGTGCTAAAGTCTTGCAGAGATACAACCTTAGAGGCCGTTGGGCATTATGCCATCAAAGTTGTTGAAACGGTAAAAGAAAAAGGTTGTCTATCGACATGTAATCCATAACTTTTTGCCAGCATAGCATGAAGATGATCCGAGTCAAATTTGGTAAAAATTGGACCAACGGTTTAAGAGGTCTAGGAGGTTTTTCAAGAATGGTTGACTGGTTTGAAGATGATTTGGTAAAATTTTCATGAAAATTGGACTAAATAGGAGGAGTTTGAAAAATAATTCAAAATGGCAGCACATTTTTCAGTTGGTGGCGCTAGAGGGATTGAGTTAGAGACTCTAGACTCAGTTAGCTATGGTTAATGTTCAGTCTGTCCTCTATCTGTGTGTCAAATCTCACAACTTTTCACCATACGGCTCTATGGGCTGCCATAGACTCAACAGCGGAAGAAGAACAACAACTCTTTTTGTAACAAATTCATGCATAGGGATCATTTATATTTGTCCAACTATGCACAATGACATATTTACCAACTTTTCAAGCATTTAAAGGGATAGTTCACCCAGTTTTCATGTTTTTTCACAAACATTTAGCTCAAAGATTTCATGAAAATGCATATTCAATCAATTGTCTACAATCTTTTTTATATTAACTAGTCTAGTATAGTCAGATTTGCATGTAGCAAATAAAGCCATCCATGTTTCATTGTTGTGGACTTTACAAATAAACACTGATAATGTAGGGCTTTTAAATATTAACCTTTTTAGAGAGACTTGTTTCCTGGTCCATGTTTATAAGAGTAAAAATGCTGCATAGACTTTGAACAGCGAGATTGGGGGATTACCGTACAGACTGTGTACACTGGACTTACACTAACTTATGAAGCATTACAAAACAAACACACTCAGTTTTAACATCAGCAGAGGAGTAAATGAGACTTTGGTTGTCAAGGCATTCTCATACACACACCCTCTGACTCTTCATATTCACACCAAACAGTCATTCTATAAAAAAGATGTGAGAAATTCCAGAACAGCACACATTCGCACCGACATGTAGCTACACTCACAAACAGTTACAGACAGACAACTGCAAAAATCAGCCACCACACCAGAGCAGAGAGCATGACTTATTTTGAAAGATAGAATTGTATTGATCACCAATATGTTGAGCTTAAAACTAACCTTGTGCCTCAAACACACAACAAACTGTGATGCACTATGTATTCTGACACCTTTCTATCAGAACCAGCATTAACTTCTAGAGCAATTTGAGCTCCAGTAGCTCGTCTGTTTGATCGGACCACACGGGCCAGCCTTCGCTCAATGAGCCTTGGCCGCCCATGACCCTGTCGCCGGTTCACCACTGTTCCTTCCTCGGACCACTTTTGATAGAGACTGACCACTTCAGACCGCAAACACCCCACAAGAGCTGCAGTTTTGGAGTGAGAAGCTCCAAAACCGTTATGAGATCTTTTCATCTCTGTCATTTCTATCTATGAACATAAATTCACATTGCAAATCAACCATTTAAAAAAAAACTACAATTCTATAAAGTAATAGTAACACGGTGAAGAATTTAGCACACATTTTCGTCAGAAGTTTTAGGTTTATCTTCAGCAGAATCAAATAAAGGTATTCAATGACAAAAGAAATTAGGTGTGCTTGACTTTGTATATGCAAAGACATAATTAATCTGTTCAGCCACTTAAAACAGCTTTCTCTGGAAAAACAGATGAGGCACTATGCAAAATACAAATACAATCATTAACCATAACACATAAAATGCAAAAGATGCTGTTGTGCATACTGGGTGTGTTAATGGGTGATGAAAGAATCTATGGAGTTATGAGACCTTTTCTGGAGACCAGACTAATATTTTGCTGGTTAGCTTTAGCAGTTAGCAGTCAGATTTTAATATGGTCAAAATGTCCATTGAAGGCCATTCAAAAGTAGCCATATTCAGATTTTAGATGGCTCTTAAAAGGGTGAAAAGGACTTTTTCTGTTTGCTGCAGGAACTAATATAAAGTAGTTTACAGGTCAAGTGATGGGTTTATAAAATTGTCACGAGAAAACTGAATGCCTAAGAATCATGTGTTAGCAGAGCTACCACCATTGAGAGAAACGCTAGAAGAGAGAAATGATAACAGATAGCGTTCTCCAATGGTCTCTTGGAATTTTTTAGACTGACACCTATAGACCTTATTCAGAGCAGCACCATGACAGGTATGAAAGTGAGGCTGTGAGGGATAGACTTACCATGTAGACTAACCACAGACTAACCACAGCTCGTGTTGCCTAGACTTATTTTGTCTACTGAAATTTCATGGAAAGATATTCTTGCAGTGTTTCGTCAGCAGAAAAATCCAAAAACACCCACTGAAGAGATGTATGCCTATACCTCACAGTCTCGCTTTCATTTCCATTAAAAATCAAAGATGGCGCTGCTGTGAAAAAGGTCTATTGACGTGGAGGTACCATCACACAAAAGCAAAGGTCTTAAGTAGTTGTGGCAATCCCTAATACACAGATTTATTTGTCATCTGTTATTTGTTCCGCAATCAAAAGCGACTGATAATAAGATGGCGACAGAGATAAAATGAACAACATACAGATATTCATGTGATCTCAATTTGGCTGCCACCATAAAGTGGGACTGTCCTTGCAACAGCTTTTTATTGGCCACTGATCTCGCATACGAGTGTACTTTATTCTAAAGACTTGGCCAAATTACAATTAATTTCACTTCAACAATGCACAGTGCTAAAATCTAAAAGGCAAGCGCCATTTGAAGCATATGTATGTCTTCATTGTGACGTGTATATAGGTGTGCTGATAAAAGGGATTTCAGTTTCATTGTTCAGGGGTTTAGGTTGGACTGCCATAACAATAAAAGAGCAGCTCTAGTTTCAACATCATAGTGACATCTTCAATCCTGGCATCTACAAAGCTCAAACTCAACAAAAGTCACAGCTAAGGAAATCACAATGTGAATTTGTCATTCATATTTTACAGAATGGTCGATTTGGTATCAGTAATGTGAATAAACACGGCATTAATAAAGATGATCATGTGCTCACAAAAACACGCAGAACAATTAAAAACAAACAGTGAACAATTAAACCAGTTTCACGAGTTTCGACTGCTTTGTTATTTACCGCAGGGCAAAATCATGTGCTTTCAGTCTCTCTCTCTCAGAAAATCTTTGCCAAGTCATGTGTATAAGCTATTAAAATACACTAAATGTTTTTTGGCTCTAGGACTAAGACTTGTTTGACAGTCAAATATACTACGGTCTCTCATTAGTAGCATCAAAATGAAAAGAATCCAAGAAATGTCAAACTTATCAAGTATGCAACTTTGTTACTACACTCTAAAAAAAAAAGTTCTATATGGCACCAAAAATGGTTCTTCATCGTAATCATAGAGGAACCACTTTTGGTGCTATATAGCACCATATCTTAACATGTTATGTATATGGTAGCGGTGCTATATAGCACCTTAGTTAGCGATGCTATATAGCACCTAAAGAACCGGTGAAGAACCTCTGAAGAACTGCTGAAGAACCACTGAAGCACCAAAATCGGTGCTATATAGCACTAAAAAAGGTTCCCCTATGATTACGAGCCAAGAACCATTTTTGGTGCCATATAGAACCTTTTTTTTTTAGAGTGTAGTGTAAAACTGCTGTTGAGATTTCATTTGTGGTTTTAGCTTCACTTTTCTTATTAAAAATAAAGGTTCCAAAAGGGCAGGTTTTCAGAGATGCCACAAAAGAACCTTTCATAAACCATTTTGTTTAACCTTTTTCTGATTTTAAAGACCTATTTATTGCATAATGGAAAGATTCAATGGATGTTAAAGGTAGGCTACTTCATGAATCCATGGATGCCAATAAAGAACTTTTTTTAAGAGTGTATCACAGTTCAGGTCACACCAGTAAAATGTAGAGGGTAAATTTAGTTGAGCTAGACTCCATATAAAGTAGCTACAGGGAACAATAGTGTTTAGATGCACAACATTTGCTAGGTAACAATAATACAGCAAACATATCCGTTTCAGTAGCATATATTGTGTTTCAAAAACCACAATGTGCTTTACCACTGGTTTTAAAATGAGAGCTGTTTCTCATTTACAAACAAATTGGACACTTTTGTTATCAAAATGGCTGTCAAAAAGTGTCCCAATTCACATGAATATAAAATTCATACTAGGAAGGTTTTCTAATGTTAAAATAAAAACAAATATATAAACAATTCTCACTTTCTTGTTGGTCTGAAGACAACCTTTTCTTCCTCATTGAGCGGTAAAAGCGTGAATTCCTGCGAATTGGAGCTCTTGTCAACGTCTCGTCCTCATCCTCATCCTCCTCGCTGGGCAGATGGGCCACAGGCGGTGGCGTTTTGGTCTGGACCTCTTGATGTTTATGTCCCCATTTTAAGCGAAACAGGGCTGTCATCGCCATTCAGTTATCTGTAACAAGATCCAGCCGTTCATGGAATAGCTAATCCACATCTGACAAGCACAGCAGGAATTCCCATCCAAAAGTTCTGCTTCCCAAACACACAATCCCACAGTCGCAGAGTTATGCACCCTTTCTAGATAATCAACTCTCTCATTCTTCCTTCTTTCGCCTCTTTCTTTTTCCTCTGCCTGAAGGGCAGGCGTGTTGTTAGTGACTTCAGAAGTTTAAAGTCTGTGTTTCTCTCTCTCTCTGAATCCTGTCCTGTCCTCACAAACGTGTCCTCTGGCCCTCTGTGTCAAAGTTATCCCCCCTCCCTCTCATTCATTCTCGGCGGCCCAGCCTCTCTGTCTCTCTCCCGCCCTCTTTTTCTTCCCTGTGTCCTGTTCTCCCCTGAGCGTATAACTTCTTGCCCCATGCACGTGCGTATAAAACAGGTAAAGTCAGTCATGTAAAACAGCATATCTTGAATTTTAGCTGTCAGTTTGTTAATATGAACATACACACCTCACCCATGATGTCTCATCAAATGACACTTCAAACAACATGACTGTGACTCCTGTCACGCTTCGAAAGCACCTTTTTCCAATATCTTTTTTTAAAGACTATTAATCGCATTCCAAAATAAAAGTTTGTGTTTATATGTGTGTGTACTGTGTAGAATTAGTATGTATATATGTACTGTGTAGTATGTACTATGCACTGTGTAGAATTAGTATGTGTTATATATAAAAGATGTATATTTATATATTTATTATACATTTTATATAACACATTTTTCTTAAATATATAAATGCATGTGTGTGTATTTATATATACATAATAATTACACAAAATATACACACATATATTATGTAAACACAAACTTTTTGGGGATTTGACAGGGCGCGCGCGTATTTTTTTAATATAAACTTATTGTATTTCAGTTAGCAACATTTCAAATTTTCATGAAAGATTTTCATCCTCATTTCATTTTCATCTAAAATTTATTTTTTATTTTATTTCAGCTTTATTTCAGTAAGTGAAAATGCAGAGGCGGACAGTACTTAAGTGTTTTTACTTTCCAAGTAATTTTATTGTTCAAGTATACTTTATCAGTGTTCTTCTTTGGGAAACTTTTACTTCACAACCTTCCAAAACATAATATTGTACTTTTTACTGCACTATAGTCATATTGAATATCATTTAATACTTAATTACATTGTACATGTAGTATTGCATACTTTTAAGTGAACCCATGCTTTGATCTGACTAGTAGTTCTGTAGTCAAGACCACCTGATCCGAGAACAAGTCGAGACCAAGACCAATGTGTGTTGAGACCAAAACAAGACCAGCACTCCTTAAGTTCATAAAGAGCAAGATCAGACATTACCGCCTGATAAATGACTTATTTTTATCTTTTACTTGAGTACAAGTAAGAAAGTAATTTATTTTTAATGTAATTAAGTATTCAAGGTAAAAAACTTGTATTTATGAAATGTAGTGCAGTAAAACATATGACATTTTTAAATTATGCTTTGGGATGTAATGAATTAAAAGTTTTCCAAAGAAAAACACTGATAAAATATATCGCCCCTACTTGAAAAATGCACTGGAGTAGAAATACTTAAATATGGAGAATACTTAAGTACTGTCCGCCTCTATTAAAAAGTTATAGTTTTGGTTTTAGTAGTTAACAATAACAACATGTACTCACCGCTGTAGTCAACATTCTTTGTAACACCCTGTTCTCTACAGTCAGCTGACTACTCAGGGTTAAAAAGTTCTCTCTCTCTCCTGCTTGGCCAAAAGCACTCTGTCTAATCCCATTGTGCTCCAGCTGATTAACACGCATTGACACGTATACAAAAGCATGGACACACACGAATATGGGCTGTGCATGTAACTACAAACATTGACAGAAATGCAATCCTAAAATTTCCATTAAAGCACAACACATGAAATAACATGCAGCAAGCGCAGACAATTAGGCAGGCCTGTGTCATGCAACCTCTTAACAAAGGAAAGAGAAACGCCTCTTACTATTAACTAGTCAAGTCACAGATCAGTATTACATTTCAAGGAGAAAGAGCATACCCGAGAGAGTAATAAGGATTATGGGACTTCTGTGTGTGTTTCTAATCTAGCCTACTGTGGGGCCGAAATTGCTGAATAATGTAAGTTAAGTAAATTTGTCAAAATTGGAAAAAGTTCAAAAGTTATTAATCAAAATCTAAAAATGTTTTAACCTTGACCATGCCTTAACCATCTATTTTAGTTATTTTTGTCCTCGTGTAGATAACTAGGCGAATGTGTGTGTCGGAGTATTCAGAGGTAGGGGGTTTATAAACAAAGCCTTCTGTCAGTATTGAGTTTTCGGGATGGAATGTGGATTCACTGAATCCTCAGAATCCTGTGGTTGCATAATGCCAGAAAGAGCGCCGCGTCAATGTGACAGGCCGCTCCTCTCTCTTATAAACTTCACCTGTGAAGAACAGGTGTGCCGCAATTCCACAGATGAAACCCTGCCCAGCCCTGTCTAGAGGATCATCAGCAGTGCGATCAAAGTCCATGTGGCATGTCGATAAGAGTTTTACCTCTGCAATGCTTATTCATTAACTGTGTGTGAACAAATGTTGTTTGTGCCGTTGCTTTGATCTTTCGTATAACAGATGCTAATATGATTTTTAATGATTTCATAAATTTGATAATAAATAATCATTTTAATGATTATTTTGTTATCATAAATACTTTTGGGAATCAAAGTAGAATCCATGGAGCTAAAAAGTTTACGCTCAAACAAAATGTATGTCATTTTTTATTTAGTACTCTCCTGAATATTTACATAAAAGATGTTTACATAGTCCACAAGACAAAAAAAAAAGCAGAATTTATAAAAATGACCCCGTTCAAAAGTTTACATACCCTTGATTCTTAATACTATGTGCCGTTACCTGGATGATCCACGGCTGTTTTTGTTTTTTGTGATGGTTGTTCTTGAGTCTCTTGTTTGTCCTGAGCAGTTAAACTGACCAACGTTCTTCAGAAAAATCTTCAGTTTTCCAGCATCTTTTGCATACGCTCTCAGAAAAAAAGGTACAGTGGAGGTACAATTTTGTTCCTTGGGGAACAAAACGTATAACTGTACCTTTAAAGGTACACAATTGGTCCTTAGGGTACAATTAAATAATTGTTTTCTTCTACTTAGAGCAGGGGTAGGCAAGTTCGATCCTAGTGAGCCGCTGTCCTGCAGAGTTTGACTCCTGAAAGATGTCTATAGAAGCTCTTATTGAGAATTAACCAAGGTTTAGATGTTGTTTTTATTGAAAATATTTGGTCACCATTATGGTGATCAGTGTTTCCTTTAGTTGGGCAGTTTGACTCTTGGCTTTTTATGTGAGTTTGTGGTTTTGTTACAGTGTTAACAAAACATAATCTGTTCATATCAAAAGAAGCCATAAACAAAAATTGTCATGAAGAAAAATCATCACTGACTAAAACTATTAATAAATAATATTAACCAAAACAATACTTTCTTGCCACAGATCAGACATTCTGAATTTTGATTTTTAAATACATTCTTGGGGGGAAAAAAAGTTTAGACGCACACAGATATCAACAATCAGCATATGAATCTCAACAATGGTGACATACTTAATGCTGCAATGCATGCTGGGAGTAGGGTTGGAGCTAAACTCTGCAGGACATCAGCTCTCTAGGACCGAACTTGCCTACCCCTGACTTACAGGTACAAAACTGTACCCTTAAGGGTACCACCCCAGTGACGGCCACTTGTACCTTAAAAGGTACAATTTTGTACTCTTTTTTTTTTTTTGAGAGTATATTTGAACCCTTTCCAGCAGTGACTGTATGATTTTGAGATCCATCTTTTCACACTGAGGATGATTGAGGGACTTAAAGGGATAGTTCACCCAAAAATGATCATTAACTCACCCTCAAGTTGTTCCAAACCTGCTGAACACAAAATATATTTTGAAGAATGTTTGTAACCAAGCAGATAGAGCAACCAATGACTACCATTGTAGGGAAAATAATACTATGGTAGTCAATGGTTGCTCTATCTGCTTTATTACAAACATTCCTCAAAATATCTTCTTTTGTGTTCAGCAGAACAAAAAAAACTCATACCGGTTTAGAACAACTTGAGGGTGAGTAAATGATGACAGAATTTTTATTTTTTGGTGAACTATCCCTTTAACTACTAAAAAAGGTTGAAACATTCACTGATGCTCCAGAAGGAAACACGATGCATTAAGGGGGTGAAAACTTTTGAACAGGATGAAGACGTCCACATTTTTCTTATTTTGTTTAAATATAAATTTTCTCATTTAGCACTGCCCTTCAGAAGCAACACAAGATACTTACATGTTTCCCGGAAGACAAATTGAGTAAAATTGACCTTGATCTTCAAATTCAATAAGTTTTCACCCCCTTGCATCTTGTTTCCTTCTGGAGCATGTCAACTTTTGAGCACGGCTGTAAGGATGCCTGGAAAACGAGCTGAAGATCAGCTTAGCAAGGTTGGGAGAACAGCTAATAGTAATTGAGAATTGACCGTTCGCAAAGACCCGCCCCCTTTAGTTACTGTTGCTATGTCCGACAAGCCATGGCGCTCTCACACCACACACATGTTCTCACGTAGAGAAAATACATCACGGAGCAAAGAGAATACTGACAAAATGCCGACAGACAGGACAGAGCAAGTTACTTTTGATATGAAACAAAGTCTCAACTTTGAAATTGTCATTTTTAATAATAAATAGCGTTTTGTGGCTCTTTAATGTGTGGTGATCGCTGTAGCGCCTCAGTTAAAGCTGCTTGTCAACCGATTATCTCTTCCTTCTAGTTTATTGATAAGCATGACATAAACATGAATGAACACTTAAATAAATGTTGTTTCAACAGCGGAAAGACGTCAGTACACACTGTTTTCCCAAGTTCAAGTCCACCGATGTTAATCTCCTAACTCTCCCGACTGCTTTGTTGGACATAATGGCAGATTCGGCGATGTGATTGGTCAGATCGCCTGTCAATCAAACTTGCAGCGAAGGGTGAATTGTGCTGCGTCCCAATTCGAATACTATCCGCCCTAAATACGCGGATGATCTACTTTTTCCAATTAGAATCGGAAAAGTGAAATGCAGATCCGTGCACAATCTAATGGCTAATATTGCCCACAAATCATTGCAAGTTGGACGAGTCATCATGGACGGATGATGTACGGAAGCCTGTAAGCTTGTTTTCCCGCTGAAAGCTCGCAAATAGCCTATGTGACGGCTCGTTAAAGAAAAACATTTGTCGTTTTGTTTGGCACAATTATAAAACAGTTATAAAAACCTGGAGAAAGTCTGTAATACTTTTTAATTATTATTAGAATTCAAATTATTCTGTGTGTTGACGTAATTTCCACTGAAACAGGAAGACAAGGAGGGACATATTATACAGCTCCTCCCCTTTTTTAAAATAGTCAATAGCATTTAGTTTATATCACAGCTCAGCCAGAGCCACTTCAGCTCGGTAAAGCCGCTGTTTCCTCCTAATCTCTTAACGTTTCTCCTCCCAATCTCCTACATATTTCATATGAAACCAGACTTCATTCGCCTTAATGGAAAGCATATTTACACTGTCTTTAATCGTTCCCTCTCCCCTATATAGTGCACTATGTGCCATCCACCTTGTTATATTAAAAATATTAAATGTGTGAACAAGTGACCGATTTCAGCCGCAGCTTCAGCGTCTATTTATCATGTAGGGGGGCGGGACTCTTCATATTCTAGAGAGCATTTGATTGGCCAGAAAATCTGATGAGCAGCTGAAGTGCAGCGTGAAGTAAAAAACGGTATGTTTTGAATGGTTAGGCTATATCTTCTAAATGTGAATGTTGTGATTGTTTTGGAGCACACTAGCTGATAGATAACAGTAAGGTAGACATATTCATACTAAAAGCCAATTTTGGTTTCATGGGGACTTTAAACGGTGGCAGGATTCATGTAACTGAGTGACAGAGTGTCGTTATGATGACACATTAGTAGGCCCAAAGCTTGCCTACTATTGTTACACACTCAAAAGTATGCACTTTTTCTTTTTTTTAAAACACACAAAAAAACATACTTTTAGTTCATCGTGAGTAGGCACAGCCTGTGGTTTTGCGAGTCATTAACAGCGGAACTTAAGGTCTGTCGTCATCTGGTGTTGAGGTTTGGTAGCTACTTTGCAGAAGCACACCCTTGCACTTTACCCTATGGCTACTAGCCTACCTTACTACTGTCCCCTATTCATGCTGTGTTTCTGCCGTGAGAAAACGTTGAATGTTGCTAATTAGAATTATTATTCTGTCTTTACAAGTGCCCACATGAAAAAATACTATAGTATAGAAAAATTACAGTAAAATTACTCTTGTGAAAACTATAGTGTTTTTGAACCATACTATAGTAAAGATACTACAGTAAATTGTAGTATATTATAGTATTTACTACACTTTGTTCATTTACTGTAGTATATGTTCTATAGTACGGTTCAAAAACACTATAGTATTTACTAGAGTAATTTTACTATAATATACTATAGTATTTTTTCATGTGGGTGCCATTTCACACACTCTCTTTCTTGATCTTTATTTATAAAGTTAACCTATAAGAACGACCCCTGTTAGCTGGGTTCCAACTTTGACATCTCAAACTGTGTCAAAATGCCCTACATCTGGTCACAAAATTACTTTATGCATTGGTGTGTGTGTGTGTGTGTGTGTGTGTGTAGCCTATTTGGCTTCTCATTTCACTAAACCCACAAATGCACCACGCGCGCTGCAGGGTGGCGCGTGAGTTTCTCTTTTGTCAGATAAAACTCAAAGTTTCTGTGTGACTGCAGAGTTCAGCTGGTGTGCAGCGGAAACAAAAGACACAACTCTCTCATCCAGCAGACAGACAGACAGTGGGCACACAATGCTTCAGCGACAGTTTTCACAAAACAACTCCCGCCGTGAGGACCTAGAACCTGCCGTGAAGTCTGGATAACGGCAGACACCAGCGGGACGAGCATTTACCGACCGTGGGAATGAGCTCCGAACAGCCACGTAAGTAGCCGTGTATCTAGTGAGTTCGTGACAACTTTACCATGGTAACCGCAGGTTCTGTCAACATGAAGCGATAGCGACTGTATCTGTAGCCTATAAACGCATGTTTCAGTCATTCTGGCATATTGCCTTATTTTTTTTATCACAGATAAAAACTTGATAATTATTTTCTAGAACATTAAAATGTGGCACACGTATTTTTAAATCGTTTATTTTGGTTCAGTTCAGACGAATTAATAAAATAACTTATTCTGTAAAAATATTGTCATAGCATCTTGACACAATAATTTCTGTCATTTCTTCTTGATTTTTTATGAGTTTCAAGTTTCTTGTTTTTCTTCATCGGTAGCCTAGTTAAATTTAAAGTGGTAAACGTATAAAATAAACATCCGGGCAGCAAACGTTTAATGTGGTTATCGAACAAAAGAATAATAAAAAAATCATAAAGAGAAAAATCCCAAGGAGACCACATTTCCATTTGCCGCCTTCTACAGTGACATCATCAGAGAATTTCCAGTGACTGGCGTTTGATGGAAAACTCATCTTAAAATAATCTCTATTTGACCAATTTAGAATGAGATATTTAATTCAAATCTACAAGCTGACCATATTATCCGTGAGATACCCGGATGTGGTTAGTTCCAACCTTAGGCTATTTGCATGCATTTTCATAAATTGTTTGTTTTAGGTGAGATAGGGTAAGAGTTCCGTCTCTCTTTACACCTCAAGTTTGGCATATTTCAGTAATTCAAATATTTTTTTTAGCCTACTTGAATTATAACATTAAAGAGGTAATCATGCAAATGCATATATAAATGTAACACTTAATTTCGATAGTCCACTTTAGACATTTAGAGATATAAATAAAACGTGTCAACTACGTCATTGGCCTGTTAATGGACTGCCTGCTTAATGTCTGCTAACACTTTATTTCGATGCTCCCTCAATAGACATTGACTTGTAACTTTACATTAACTTATTCTACTTATCACGAATAGCCTACTAATACTGAAGGTCAGGTCAACTTTATTATCACCAAGGGGCAATTTGTTTCACAGCCAGCAGTAATCCATACAATCAGCAAAAAAACACACACACACACACACACACACACAACAACCCAAGTTGGGCTGAAAATGGACCCAGCAATTGGGTTGTTTTAACCCAGCGTTTGGGTTGTTTTAACCCAGCATTTGGGTTGTTTTAAGCAAACATTTAACCCAACCGCTGGGTTAAAACAACCCAATTGCTGGGTTAGTCCATTTTCAACCCAACTTGGGTTATTTTTAACCCAGCATTTTTTAGCAACACGGCACACAAGAGTAAAAAAAAAAGAAAAAAAGAAAAGGAGAGTTAATTGACATACATGCAAAGTTAGGCCTACTTAATGTCTAACGTGGATTATCGAAATTAAGTAACTTTTAAAATATTCAAACATTATTTTTCAGGATAGACAATGCAGGGAAGTTTGACACGCTGGGTTTAGCTGTTCTGAATGTTAAACCTCTAAGCTCAGTAAAACCATCATGTTGAAAATTGGCAAATAACTTATGACACAAACCATTTTTATCAGCTAATGTGTTAAAAAAGATGTAGGCAGCACATATCAGTATTATTTGTGCTACCTGCCACCAAGATAAACCTCAAACCTTTGCCTTAAATCAACGCAAATATGTGGGTAGACCACCCGAGAGGTTGGGCAGGACACTGGCACCAATTCTGGCAAACATGAGTAAACTTAAACCATGATGTCACTAGTGTACATTTATATATTTGTCTCTGTCACGTGCCGTTTCATATGTGTAATCAACACTGCTCATTTTACATCCCAAAAAACTGGTTTCTGTCTTGATTTATATGACATGTATAAATATTAAAGACAGACACTTGTGTTTCAGCCTTTAATGAAGTCAAACCCAAAGAAGTTTGCTTATTAGGAGAACAATCAACATGTTGAAATATAAAACACCCTCCACAGTCACCTTTGTTCTTGAAAGTCAATGATAACGTGGGCTCATAATAGGTGCATTGTTAGTCCATACTCCATAATTAATTCATAACGTCTGCTGTACAACCGATGAGCCATAGAGTATAACAGAAATTGTTTTAATACATATTTATTCAGGCAGAAGGTATTGATTTTGGTGCAGGTGTGTTTGTATTGTAAATATGATCCATACGATGATACTTTATTGTCACTTCATTGAATATGTGCTATTTGAGAAATTCATGTCTCATACCACAAAACTTGTGTGGATCAGAAAGTGATCAGCAAAACTTTGATCATAAACATCTCATACCAGTTACAGCATCTTCGTACATTTCCCCCATTACATGTACATAGATTGGCAGCAGCTGTTCACACTAAAGTAGTTTAAATAGTATAAATGGTGGAAGATACCAAGTGTAAAAAGCAACAAGTAACATCTTGTTTTCAAAGTGCTATTTATGGTGTTGTGTAATATGTTTTCAAACAGCAACTTTTTCTGAAAAAAGATAAATTCTGCCGTCAGATTACTCGCCTGATGTCTGGCAAAATGTCTGTGCTTCTTTGCCCTACATTCCTCTTTTTTAGAGGATTTAAAAGCAGATGTGATGCTTGTTTTATATTTGATAAATTTTATATAAACATATTTTATATAATCAACTCTTTCTTTAAAATGTGTAACTCTTCTGTTAAAATCATAATCTTTACAGCTGTTTTAGGGTTATGGCCTTGCATTGTCATCGCTGTCAAATTTGATATACACTAGTGTTCAAAAGTTTGGGGTCGCTAACACTTTTTAATGTTTCTGAAAGTCTTTTCTGCTCACTTATTTAAAAAAATACAGTTAAAACAGTAATATTGTGAAATATTAATAAAATATAAAAATAACTGTTTTCTATTTGAATATATTTTAAAATGTAGTTTATTCCTGTGATCAAAGCCGTATTTTCAGCATCATTACTCCAGTCTTCAGTGTCACATGATCCTTCAGAAATCACTCTAATATAATGAGACGCTCAAGAAACATTTCTGATTATTATCAATGTTCAAAACAGCCGTGTTGCTTCTTGATTTCTAAGATTGATTGAGCTTAACTTGTACTTGCTAACGTTCTCATTAAAGCTGCAGTCTGTTACGTTTTTTGGTTAAAAATGATCCAAAATTAAATTTTTAAAGCAAATACATAACCAGCCAGTGTTCAAATCTCCTAAGCCTGATTCACAGCGGTAAACTTGTAATAACGTGTTATAATTTGAGTGCTACTGGTGGATTTTTGCGGGAAATATGAGCTTGCCGCCATTTGTCTTTGCTTCATTACGCCACGTCCGTATACATAAAGAAGGAGTCCCGGCTAGTAGGTTATAGCGCATGTGAGGATGCTGCAGGTGGCGGATCATTTATAGCCTTTTCTCACAGCAGCTGGAATAATTAAATGTATCATTTTGATGGGGATTGTAATCCAGAAAGGACTAAATGACAATCATCAGTGACAACCGGAGATTCACCCGTAGTCAAAAGCAAAAAAATGATAGGCTAACACACACTAAATACATGTAGTCGAGCAATTCTGACTTTGTTAACATTAACAATTTGAGAACAAAGTATAACAATAATAACAATAATTTGCACGTTTTGATGTAATATGTGCTAAGCGATCGTCAGATTAAGGGTGCGTTCACACTTGTCATGTTTGGTTCGATTAAAACAAATTGCTCAGTTAGTGCGGTTCATTTGAACATATGTGAATGCTGCCATACGAACCCTGGTGCGCACCAAACATGACCAAACAAACTCTGGTGCGGTTCGATTGATATATGAATACGACGCGGAAAGATTGGTGTATCCAAAATGAGTAGAGGGCAAACATGGAGCAACGAGGAGGTAAAGTGCCTCATCAATATTTTGTCCGACGAGCATGTTTCGAAAATGCTGGAAATCCTGGTGCTGTTTTGAATGTTTTGAACATTTTATGAGTTCTTCGTGAGTTCTCAGCTGGTGATGGCATTTTATCCAGCACACAGCATTGTTTTGAATGTTCGGTAAGCAAGCTCCATCGCAAAATATATACAGTATATACGTCATAAAACCAATCAGGTTGTGACCGTATCCCTATGCCTTTGGTTCGGTAACTTTAGGTTCATGCCAGTGTGAACGCTAAATGGACCTGGGGGCGTATTACAGAAACTTTCTATCTTAGGTTTTAACTTAAGATATGATAAGTCAATTTTGGATTTTTCACAATTTCGTATTACAGAGGCAAATCTTAACTTGATTTAGGATTCTTATTCTATCTTACAAAATCTCATCTTATCTGTAGTTAGGAAATCTTAACCCTCTCCATCGAGTTCGGTAATCAACTGTCAGGTCTGTTACCTAGCAACCAACAACGCGCAAACTGCTTCCTAAATGCGGTCCTAACTGAAATTGCTATGGTTACCAAACAGATAAGATAGGATTCTAAATTTAAGATGTTTCTGTAATACGCTCCCATGACTATATGTTTTGTTTTTTGGTACGGACCAAACGAACCAAACAAACCGAATCAAGTGTGAACGCACCATAAATAACCATTATAGCACAATTTATTGTAATGCTTTTTTTCTCAGTTGGTCACAACAAAAGTGGCAGACATGTTACTGATTTTGGTCATAATTCCAAGATGTAGATTCAGGCGATGTTCAGTGACTCCCGACACATACTCCTCAAAACATTCGATTCATCTGCGCTGAGGAGCTGTGACAATGTAGACTGACGTTATCATACTCAATTCTAGTCAGAATATGAGTCTGATACTGCTCCATTGGGCTGTGATTATGGGGCGTGTTTCAACCGAACCAGGAAAGACCTTAATTAGATAGGCCTACAACCAATCAGAGCAACGGAGCGACGCATAACGTTAGTTGTCAAATGTCAACAGAACTCAACTGCACTGTGTTGCCAAGTCCACGGTTTTCCCGTGGGCTGTTTTTTATGTCCGCGGGTTGAAGCGACCCCAATTATGTGATATTTAGACCTAGGAACCCAGCCAAAAAAAACATATATTTTACCCCCCAAACGCCTTTTTTTCCGGAGAAACGGAAAGCTATTGGGCTTGTTTTGGGCTAGTTTTGAGTAGTAATTGGGCGGGTTTTGTTGTGAAAACTTGGCAACCCTGTGCACACGCGCTGGAAGTAGTAAGTGTAAACGATGTTTGCCAGTGTTTTAAAAAATACACAAAGTACTGACCAACACGATCATCATTTCTGAGAGAAATAGTGAAGGTGAATGCATATACGAACAAGTTCTCCGTTTAGGATTAGAACAAATTCAACCCAAGCGCTCTTTGGTGACGTGGATGCTTACGTTACTGTTGAGCATCTGTCCATCATCGTCTAAAGCCCGCCCTGACAATTTGATTGGTCCGAACAGCTTCAGCTTCAAACTCAGCGTACAGTGTGCGTGACGCGAATTTCGTCATCAGAAGAGTACACGCATACTGTACGCGCACCATCAGATTTTTAACCGCGTGTACAATGTACGCCCAGTTTCGCACATGCGCATTTAAATTTTTTTTGCAGTATTTACATGTGTTGTAACTCATAGTGAGAGATAGCTCAAAACTGTGCATGCATCAAACGCCTGTGTACACGTTTGAGTCAAATGTAAACTTTGCAAAGCTGTGCGTTCGATTGTGTGCGTACACTCGCGGACACCTATACTTTGGGCTTTACGGTTAAAATAAGTTGACATGTAGTTGCAAAGTTACTTATAGTCAGTAATGGGAATAACGGCGTTACTAACGGAATCATTTTTTTCAGTAACGAGTAATCAAACGAATTACTGTTTCTCCGTTACAATGCTGTTAGCGTTACTGAGAATAAAATGTGGCGTTACTATAATTGAGCTCACTGAAGCGGTTTTCATCCGAACAGGCTCTCTGTTAGTCAGACCTGCAACGCTTTTTTTTCTCTGGTTGGTTGGTGTGTGTGTGTGTGTGTGTGTGTGTGTGTGTGTGTGTGTGTGTGTGTGTGTGTGTGTGTGTGTGTGTGTGTGTGTGTGTGTGTGCGGGCGTGCCATGTGTGTTTTTGGTACACATAACTGATGATGATTGGTGGGTGGGAGACAAGGTTGAGGTTGATAGGTTGAGTTCACACCAGAGGTGGACAGTAACTAAGTACATTTACTTAAGTACTGTACTTAAGTACACTTTTTGAGTATCTGTACTTTCCTTGAGTAGTATTGTTTCCGGAAACTTATGACTTTTACTTCACTACATGTGAAAGACAAATATCGTACTTTTTACTCCACTGCATTTCTATCAAGGCCCTCGAAGTAGAAAGTCGAAGCCGCTTTGAAAGTCAGTAGATGATTTGTTTTCTTCTTTAAAACGGGATTTGTTTTTTTTGCAGACAGCCTATCAGTAATCACTCTTGTAGGATCACATGACGTTCAATGATTTCCAAGTATTTTTTGAACACCAATCAATTGATGGCAAAATAGAAGGCAGCAGTTCCCAGACGCAATGCGCTCAACCATGGCCATACTTAAAAGTTAAAATTCAGAAGAGCAGACGTGGATAAGTCTGAAAAAGTGCAATGACACACAGAAAGCTGCCTCTCAGACGCCAGACCACAAGTACTGAATTTTAGTCCTTTGAATCTACTAAAATCTTATTATAGTCAATTAAAACTAAAACAATTCAGATGTCTAAAATGTTGTAGTCAAAAGACTGACTAAAACCAAATAAAATTTGTTGTCAAAACTAACACTGGTATGAAGTATGGTCGGTCAAATGATTTTTATAGATTTACCCACCAAGTTGCCATAGCCTTGTGGATACAACGCTAACACATAGCGTTCGACAATGATGTTAGTTAGCATGCAAAAACGACGTAGTTGGACTAATAATGTTAACTGAAGTCCTTTCAGAAATATGTTTTTACATAATCCTTTCAAATAAACACAACACAACCTGTAAGTGTAAACACAACCTTTCTTTTCTAGTATGATTTTGACTTTGATAAGAGCTTCGTAACTTTTAAACAAGTATTTAAATTAGTTCAAGGTATGCTAGCATGTCAGATGGAGCATGACTAGCGTAAACCACCATGATGGAACAGCGTGCATTCATACAACAATGCAACGATAATAAAATAATGCGTTTACTTTTACTTTTGAAACTTAAGTACTTTTAAAAGCAAGTACTTCTGTACTTTTACTTAAGTAAAAATCTATCTTTACAACTTTCACTTGTAATGGAGTAATATTTAACCAATAGTACTTTTACTTTTACTCAAGTAATGGAGTTGTGTACTTTGTCCACCTCTGGTTCACACACACACACACACACACACACACACACACATGACACACACACACACGCATATGCACAGTCACACACACCAACCTGGTCGGAGGAGGAATCAGAGCGATGACAAGTCCAACGACTTTAAAGGTAGCTTTCGCATACTGGAAGTATAAGTGCTACTTTTCCCTCGTTGAGGTGAGAATGTTTATGTAACGTGCAACAGAGTCTCTCCACGTTGGTGGCCAGTAATTCTAATCTAATGAAGCCACACATCATCACAGCCACAACATTAGTGGCTAAAAACCCAGGTGATAACGTGAGCTCCACTAACAAAGGAGTAGTATAGTACTGATAATATTTACTCTATAGTAGGTCTACTGATAATATTTACTCTATAGTAGATCTACTGATAATATTTACACTATAGTAGGTCTACTGATAATATTTACTCTATAGTAGGTCTACTGATAATATTTACTCTATAGTAGGTCTACTGATAATATTTACACTATAGTAGATCTACTGATAATATTTACTCTATAGTAGGTCTACTGATAATATTTACTCTATAGTAGGTCTACTGATAATATTTACTCTATAGTAGGTCTACTGATAATATTTACTCTATAGTAGGTCTACTGATAATATTTACACTATAGTAGATCTACTGATAATATTTACTCTATAGTAGGTCTACTGATAATATTTACACTATAGTAGATCTACTGATAATATTTACTCTATAGTAGGTCTACTGATAATATTTACTCTATAGTAGGTCTACTGATAATATTTACTCTATAGTAGGTCTACTGATAATATTTACACTATAGTAGGTCTACTGATAATATTTACTCTATAGTAGGTCTACTGATAATATTTACACTATAGTAGGTCTACTGATAATATTTACACTATAGTAGGTCTACTGATAATATTTACACTATAGTAGGTCTACTGATAATATTTACACTATAGTAGGTCTACTGATAATATTTACTCTATAGTAGGTCTACTGATAATATTTACACTATAGTAGATCTACTGATAATATTTACTCTATAGTAGGTCTACTGATAATATTTACACTATAGTAGATCTACTGATAATATTTACTCTATAGTAGGTCTACTGATAATATTTACACTATAGTAGGTCTACTGATAATATTTACACTATAGTAGATCTACTGATAATATTTACTCTATAGTAGGTCTACTGATAATATTTACTCTATAGTAGGTCTACTGATAATATTTACACTATAGTAGGTCTACTGATAATATTTACACTATAGTAGGTCTACTGATAATATTTACACTATAGTAGGTCTACTGATAATATTTACTCTATAGTAGGTCTACTGATAATATTTACACTATAGTAGATCTACTGATAATATTTACTCTATAGTAGGTCTACTGATAATATTTACTCTATAGTAGGTCTACTGATAATATTTACACTATAGTAGGTCTACTGATAATATTTACACTATAGTAGGTCTACTGATAATATTTACACTATAGTAGGTCTACTGATAATATTTACACTATAGTAGGTCTACTGATAATATTTACTCTATAGTAGGTCTACTGATAATATTTACACTATAGTAGGTCTACTGATAATATTTACACTATAGTAGGTCTACTGATAATATTTACACTATAGTAGATCTACTGATAATATTTACTCTATAGTAGGTCTACTGATAATATTTACTCTATAGTAGGTCTACTGATAATATTTACACTATAGTAGGTCTACTGATAATATTTACACTATAGTAGGTCTACTGATAATATTTACACTATAGTAGGTCTACTGATAATATTTACTCTATAGTAGGTCTACTGATAATATTTACTCTATAGTAGGTCTACTGATAATATTTACTCTATAGTAGGTCTACTGATAATATTTACACTATAGTAGGTCTACTGATAATATTTACACTATAGTAGGTCTACTGATAATATTTACACTATAGTAGGTCTACTGATAATATTTACACTATAGTAGGTCTACTGATAATATTTACTCTATAGTAGGTCTACTGATAATATTTACACTATAGTAGATCTACTGATAATATTTACTCTATAGTAGGTCTACTGATAATATTTACACTATAGTAGATCTACTGATAATATTTACTCTATAGTAGGTCTACTGATAATATTTACACTATAGTAGGTCTACTGATAATATTTACACTATAGTAGGTCTACTGATAATATTTACACTATAGTAGGTCTACTGATAATATTTACTCTATAGTAGGTCTACTGATAATATTTACACTATAGTAGATCTACTGATAATATTTACTCTATAGTAGGTCTACTGATAATATTTACTCTATAGTAGGTCTACTGATAATATTTACTCTATAGTAGGTCTACTGATAACATTTACTCTATAGTAGGTCTATTGATAATATTTACACTATAGTAGGTCTACTGATAATATTTACACTATAGTAGGTCTACTGATAATATTTACTCTATAGTAGGTCTACTGATAATATTTACTCTATAGTAGGTCTACTGATAATATTTACACTATAGTAGGTCTACTGATAATATTTACTCTATAGTAGGTCTACTGATAATATTTACACTATAGTAGGTCTACTGATAATATTTACTCTATAGTAGGTCTACTGATAATATTTACTCTATAGTAGGTCTACTGATAACATTTACTCTATAGTAGGTCTATTGATAATATTTACAGTATAGTAGGTCTACTGATAATATTTACACTATAGTAGGTCTACTGATAATATTTACTCTATAGTAGGTCTACTGATAATATTTACTCTATAGTAGGTCTACTGATAATATTTACACTATAGTAGGTCTACTGATAATATTTACTCTATAGTAGGTCTACTGATAATATTTACTCTATAGTAGGTCTACTGATAATATTTACTCTATAGTAGGTCTACTGATAATATTTACTCTATAGTAGGTCTACTGATAATATTTACACTATAGTAGGTCTACTGATAATATTTACTCTATAGTAGATCTACTGATAATATTTACTCTATAGTAGGTCTACTGATAATATTTACTCTATAGTAGATCTACTGATAATATTTACACTATAGTAGGTCTACTGATAATATTTACTCTATAGTAGGTCTACTGATAATATTTACTCTATAGTAGGTCTACTGATAATATTTACTCTATAGTAGGTCTACTGATAATATTTACTCTATAGTAGATCTACTGATAATATTTACACTATAGTAGGTCTACTGATAATATTTACTCTATAGTAGGTCTACTGATAATATTTACTCTATAGTAGGTCTACTGATAATATTTACTCTATAGTAGGTCTACTGATAATATTTACTCTATAGTAGATCTACTGATAATATTTACACTATAGTAGATCTACTGATAATATTTACACTATAGTAGGTCTACTGATAATATTTACACTATAGTAGGTCTACTGATAATATTTACACTATAGTAGGTCTACTGATAATATTTACTCTATAGTAGGTCTACTGATAATATTTACACTATAGTAGGTCTACTGATAATATTTACTCTATAGTAGGTCTACTGATAATATTTACTCTATAGTAGGTCTACTGATAATATTTACACTATAGTAGGTCTACTGATAATATTTACTCTATAGTAGGTCTACTGATAATATTTACACTATAGTAGGTCTACTGATTATATTTACTCTATAGTAGGTCTACTGATAATATTTACTCTATAGTAGGTCTACTGATAATATTTACTCTATAGTAGGTCTACTGATAATATTTACTCTATAGTAGGTCTACTGATAATATTTACTCTATAGTAGGTCTACTGATAATATTTACACTATAGTAGGTCTACTGATAATATTTACTCTATAGTAGATCTACTGATAATATTTACTCTATAGTAGGTCTACTGATAATATTTACTCTATAGTAGGTCTACTGATAATATTTACTCTATAGTAGGTCTACTGATAATATTTACTCTATAGTAGGTCTACTGATAATATTTACTCTATAGTAGATCTACTGATAATATTTACACTATAGTAGGTCTACTGATAATATTTACTCTATAGTAGGTCTACTGATAATATTTACTCTATAGTAGGTCTACTGATAATTTTTACTCTATAGTAGGTCTACTGATAATATTTACACTATAGTAGATCTACTGATAATATTTACTCTATAGTAGGTCTACTGATAATATTTACTCTATAGTAGATCTACTGATAATATTTACACTATAGTAGGTCTACTGATAATATTTACTCTATAGTAGGTCTACTGATAATATTTACTCTATAGTAGATCTACTGATAATATTTACACTATAGTAGGTCTACTGATAATATTTACTCTATAGTAGATCTACTGATAATATTTACACTATAGTAGGTCTACTGATAATATTTACACTATAGTAGGTCTACTGATAATATTTACACTATAGTAGGTCTACTGATAATATTTACTCTATAGTAGGTCTACTGATAATATTTACTCTATAGTAGATCTACTGATAATATTTACTCTATAGTAGGTCTACTGATAATATTTACTCTATAGTAGATCTACTGATAATATTTACTCTATAGTAGATCTACTGATAATATTTACACTATAGTAGGTCTACTGATAATATTTACACTATAGTAGGTCTACTGATAATATTTACACTATAGTAGATCTACTGATAATATTTACTCTATAGTAGGTCTACTGATAATATTTACTCTATAGTAGATCTACTGATAATATTTACTCTATAGTAGGTCTACTGATAATATTTACTCTATAGTAGATCTACTGATAATATTTACACTATAGTAGGTCTACTGATAATATTTACTCTATAGTAGGTCTACTGATAATATTTACTCTATAGTAGATCTACTGATAATATTTACACTATAGTAGGTCTACTGATAATATTTACTCTATAGTAGGTCTACTGATAATATTTACACTATAGTAGGTCTACTGATAATATTTACACTATACACTATAGTAGGTCTACTGATAATATTTACTCTATAGTAGATCTACTGATAATATTTACACTATAGTAGGTCTACTGATAATATTTACTCTATAGTAGGTCTACTGATAATATTTACTCTATAGTAGATCTACTGATAATATTTACACTATAGTAGATCTACTGATAATATTTACACTATAGTAGGTCTACTGATAATATTTACACTATAGTAGGTCTACTGATAATATTTACACTATAGTAGGTCTACTGATAATATTTACTCTATAGTAGGTCTACTGATAATATTTACACTATAGTAGGTCTACTGATAATATTTACTCTATAGTAGGTCTACTGATAATATTTACTCTATAGTAGGTCTACTGATAATATTTACTCTATAGTAGGTCTACTGATAATATTTACACTATAGTAGGTCTACTGATAATATTTACTCTATAGTAGGTCTACTGATAATATTTACTCTATAGTAGGTCTACTGATAATATTTACTCTATAGTAGGTCTACTGATAATATTTACTCTATAGTAGGTCTACTGATAATATTTACACTATAGTAGGTCTACTGATAATATTTACACTATAGTAGGTCTACTGATAATATTTACACTATAGTAGATCTACTGATAATATTTACACTATAGTAGGTCTACTGATAATATTTACACTATAGTAGGTCTACTGATAATATTTACACTATAGTAGGTCTACTGATAATATTTACTCTATAGTAGGTCTACTGATAATATTTACACTATAGTAGGTCTACTGATAATATTTACTCTATAGTAGGTCTACTGATAATATTTACTCTATAGTAGGTCTACTGATAATATTTACTCTATAGTAGGTCAACTGATAATATTTACACTATAGTAGGTCTACTGATAATATTTACTCTATAGTAGATCTACTGATAATATTTACACTATAGTAGGTCTACTGATAATATTTACACTATAGTAGGTCTACTGATAATATTTACTCTATAGTAGATCTACTGATAATATTTACTCTATAGTAGGTCTACTGATAATATTTACTCTATAGTAGATCTACTGATAATATTTACTCTATAGTAGGTCTACTGATAATATTTACACTATAGTAGGTCTACTGATAATATTTACACTATAGTAGGTCTACTGATAATATTTACTCTATAGTAGGTCTACTGATAATATTTACTCTATAGTAGATCTACTGATAATATTTACTCTATAGTAGGTCTACTGATAATATTTACTCTATAGTAGGTCTACTGATAATATTTACACTATAGTAGGTCTACTGATAATATTTACTCTATAGTAGGTCTACTGATAATATTTACTCTATAGTAGGTCTACTGATAATATTTACTCTATAGTAGATCTACTGATAATATTTACACTATAGTAGGTCTACTGATAATATTTACTCTATAGTAGGTCTACTGATAATATTTACACTATAGTAGGTCTACTGATAATATTTACTCTATAGTAGGTCTACTGATAATATTTACTCTATAGTAGGTCTACTGATAATATTTACAGTAATGTATTGAATTTGATAGGTGTCTCTCACATTGTCCCACAGCAACATTACAATAGTGTACATTAATGCACAATGTTTTATAATAATAATTTATTCTATTTAGTGTCCAATTCATTCATTTAACATATTTAATATTAGGGGCATCCAAGTTATTTGACACATTTGAACATTAAAAAAAAAAAAGTAACATAGTAGTTACTTTCCCTAGTAATTAGTTACTTTTATAATGATGTAACTCAGTTACTATTTGTAAGAAGTAACTAGTAACTGTAACTAATTACTTTTTTAAAGTAACGTGCCCAACAGTGCTTATAGTCAGTAGAATGTCTGTTGGAGGACCAACACAAATAAGAGCAGATATTAAGCAGACAATCTACTAATACTCTAATGAGAGTAACTAATAATTAACTAGTTACTAATAATCAACAGAATGTTCAAAAGGGACCATCAAAATAACATGTCACCACAAATGTTGTGCTATCGTGAAATTGTTATTAAAGACCAGGTAACTTTGAGCAAAATTTCTATTAAAGGGATAGTTCACCCAAAAATGATAATTCTGTCATTAATTCCTCACCCTCATGTCGTTGGACACCCGTAAGACCTTTGTTCATCTTCAGAACACAAATTAAGATATTTTTGTTGAAATCCGGTGGCTCAGAAAGGCCTCCGTTTACAGCAATGACATTTCCTCTCTCAAGACGCTTGAATGGTAGTAAAGACTTCGTTAAAAAGTCCATCTCACTACTCACGAAGCACCACGACGCATGCGCGAGAATATGACGTAGAGCCGGCGTTCCTTAGTCTTCCTCTGCCTGTAAACAAAGCTCCTTGCTTCCGGGTCATGTGTCAGAACGGTGGCTCTATGTCATATTCTCGCACATGCATCGTGGTGCTTCGTGAGTTCACGTCAGAGGCCCAGACGGAAGACAAGAACTTGTTGAATAAAGTCGTTATTTAGATTTTTTTCCCGCAGAAAAACTATTCTCGTCGCTTCATAAAATGATTGTAGAACCACTGTAGTGAGATGGACTTGATGCCAATGGAGGCCTTTC
This sequence comes from Romanogobio albipinnatus, assembly GCA_023566225.1. Lineage (NCBI taxonomy): Eukaryota > Metazoa > Chordata > Actinopteri > Cypriniformes > Gobionidae > Romanogobio > Romanogobio albipinnatus. Next base: position 41,806,200 of record CM042247.1, on the reverse strand, counting down.
TGAGCCATCGGATTTCAACTAAAATATCTTCATTTGTGTTCCGAAGATGGTCTTACGGGTGTCGAACGACATGAGGGTAAGTAATTAATGACAGAACTTTCATTTTTGGGTGAACTAACCCTTTAATGGTACTAGAAGAAAGTTTGTTCATAACATTGAGAGTACCTTACCAGAACGTTCCTTGTTAGCTGGGAAACTGAATTCTCTTTTTCTCTTTCTCCATAGCAGACGCCTGTGACTGGGTGTGTTGGGTCCAGTGGTGTGTGTATGTGCCCATTCTGGTTGTCGGTCTCCCTCTGAACCTGGCCGCCTTGTGGCTGCTGCTCTTTCGCGTTCAACGCTGGAGCGAATCCACGGTTTACCTCCTCAACCTGATCATCAACGATGGCATGCTGATGTTGTCGCTGCCCTTCAAGATACATGCATACAAGAAGCCCTGGACTCTCAATATTACCTTCTGCTCCCTGCTGGAGAGCCTTCTATACGTCAACATCTACGGCAGCATAATGCTGAGCATGTGCATCGCGGTCGACCGCTACATCGCTCTTCAGTTTCCATTTGCTGCGCGTCGCTTGCGATCTACGCGCAAGGCGATGCTCGTGTGCCTGGTCGTGTGGATGGTGGTCTTAGGATTCAGCGCTCCCATCTACACACTTCACGATAAACAATCCAACGGAACGTTCAGCAACGGAACGTTCTGCTTCCAGCAGTTCTCCAACGGAACTTGGACGAAAAGATGGATTCTGGTCTCTATGGAGACGGTGTTCTGCAGCAGCGCCGTGTTGATGGTGTTCTGTTCTGTGCGCGTGGTGCAGATTCTGCGCGATATGAGGGCACGGAATCCAGGCGATGCAAAACTGCGCACCAACAAGAGCATGAAGATCGTCCTCAGCAACCTGGTGGTCTTCCTCACATGCTTCATTCCTTACCACATAGCGGCGCTGATGTACTTCCATGCCAAGACAAGCGACTCAAACCCATCGAACATCGTTCACCTGCGCTATTTTGTGCACATAAGCATATGCATTAGCAACGTGAACATCTTGGCAGATGGCTCATGTTACTACTTCATTCTTAAAGAGAACCTGGAGTCTGCAAAGCGAGAGAGGAGAATGGCCGTACACACCAGAGAGACGCGCATACGAGATTCAAAGAATCAGACGTTATTTGGCGAAAAGCATAATGGTTCAGCCACAGACACTGAGAAGATGGAAATATGTGTGGTTACTGATTTTACATAAAGACCTACAGGAAATTCAGGAAGACCGAATTCTAGGATGATTAATCCTACAGTAACACAGCAAAGGAGGACAGTAGACAGTAAGACGCATCGACATGCTCATATAGATGAGCTGAGGGTGCAGGTGGATGGGAAGTACAGTTTACACACAGGATGTGTGAACATGTGACAAGGGTGTTTTTTAAAAAAAAAATCACATAACACTTACAGCTTATATGAGCCATGATATACAACATTTTGGAGTGAATTTTATGTGTTCTTAACAACTATTTTGAAAACAAAAGAGGTGACCGGGACACATTTTACCCCAAAAATAATAATACATTGAAAGTATATTTTTCCTTTGAGTCTACTATATTGGTACCCTCGAGTTTTTTTGCATTGTGACATTATTTTCAAGTCAAATTAGGCTAATTTTACCCTCCAATTCTCATTACTGTAATGCAAAAATAAAAAGTATCATTCTCATTACTGTAGTATTACAATTACTAGAAATATTAGAAAAAGAAATACAATTATTTAATTTATTTACACACCAAAAGCATGTTATACTACCTTTAATTAGGGCGGATTTTGGCCGGACAGTCTGGATTTTAAGCCTCCTGACACTCATTTTGTCCTCCTTTTTGGAGTTGCGCTGAAAAGTTGCTAAAAAAAAAAACGCTCTAGAATCTAGAAGCATATAGTGTCTAATGCCGTAAGATCTCTGGTCAAACAAATGATTGGCTGAAAGCAGTGTTAAATAAATATCTGAGGCTTTTCATGGATTTGGCACTGTGCCAGATTTTTTGTTTATTTATGCATTTCTTTTATTTCCAGAAGTCCAGTTATGTTTTCAGGCACTGTGCACTTTGCAAGACAGTTTCATCTCAGTGGTCAGTTTTTGAAACAGGCATCACATTGTCTTGAACAAATACAAATACTGTGAACAAACACTTTTTTGCCTCTTCTGTTACACATAGGTACTTCAAGATATATCGTAGATCAAATCGTCTGGCAATGAATAGAGTAGGCTATTGCAGAATTATTCAAGTCCTATGCAATTATTCTTGCTTCACTAAATGCAGCAAAGTGTCCTCCTTTTTGGTGTTATGGAAATGTCCACACTTTTTAATTGATTTAAAAAAAAATTATTTAAAAATAAATAATACATGTAATTTGTAATTATCACAAACTAACAATGAGACTAACAATTTAGGAATAATTTAAAAAAGAAAAAAAATTAGCGTTTTTTTACTGTTATAAAGCATAAAAATACCATAATACATTTGCAGAGAATTAGGAAAAATGCCACACTGAAATACTTTCTGAAAAAACAATGCAACAGCCAGTTATTCTACTTTGAAGTGTACGTTCTCGGTCCAAATGTCTGTTTTTGTTTTGGTCCCATGGAAGGAAACAGCGTATTGCAGCCGTGGAAGTCAGCAAACAAACTTGGTCAGCGATCGCAGTTGTGTGTCCTCAATCTGGCAACCTGCGTGAGTTGAGTCTGAGGAGAAGAGGGCGGGAAAACAACGCTTTCCAATATTTTGAATTTGGATTGCAGTATTAATTTTCAACTATTAGCTGTCAATATTACATACAGCACCTTTAATTTGTCCTGAAAATGTCACAATGCAAAAAAAAAGTCCTACTTGTAGATTACATTTTGCTTGTGCAAAATATAAAATACTCTTTCAACTAATTTAATCAAAGATATTTTGAAACCTGAAAATGTTAGGAATGTGCACCTGTTTTCTTGATTTGTTTGGTCCAAACTCTCACGTTCCTCTTCTCACCAGCAGAGGACGACAATCTGCTTCAAGGATTTCTAGCCAACAAGATATTAATAGCTCGCATAAAGTGAGTTCAGTGACAGTGCTCATGTTGAGAAATGATTGACTTTAACAATATCTTCCTGCCATAGAATAAAGTTGATGTCAAAAGTTCCTGTTCAACAGCAGAAGCATTGCGCTGAAATGTGTATAGAAATGTGTTATGAGAGGACAACGGTTAAATGCATTTGGGTGTCTTGTCTTGTGTTATAGCAGGGAAATGTGACAAAACGCTACATTGTGTTTTTTTTTTTTATTATTTCAAATCAAGTTTAATACCATAACCCTGACTGAATGTGTTTTGTTTTTCTTCCAGCTAAAGGTGTTCTGATTAGCATTTAACTTCCATCAATTTTATAATAAAAAAATATTATGCTGCTTCAATGTGGCCGAGTCATTTTATAAAAGTGTGGCTTGACTAATTTATCTATAAATGATAATATTTCAGCTTTAGCTGCGGTTCCTCGTGCAGCGCTGGAGTTGTTCAGAACAGATGGTCGTCGCCATCTCTCTTTGTCTGTTTGATACTCATGTTATTTATTACAATAAATAAGACTTTGTATTAAAATATGTGTGTATCATTTGAGGCATATTCATTTCACTTTCTGTCTCAAGATATACCAGTGCGGTTAGAAATCATCCTTATCTCTACAGTATCAACCACAAGAATTATTTTTAGCTGTGGTAATGTATTAGGTGTCACAAGGGCTCTCAATGCTTAGTCCAAAAATTGGGGGGTTTTTTCTCTCTTTTTTCTCCAACACAACCACGCTACATTCTCGAGCATGTAGTCACATCTGTTAGAGTTTATTAATATACAATATATTTATGGTTATATTCACAACATTTGCTGTCCAAAACAATCATTTGATATTTGGCAGTAGAAAGTATAATATAAAGAGTATGCGGGTAGAAGCATGTACTTAGAATACACAGGATGGTGCTGTGTGTGTGTGTGTGTGTGTGTGTGTGCGTGTGTGCGTGCGTGCGTGCATGTTTGTGTGTGTATGTGTGTATGTGTGTGAGAGAGTGTGTACAGGTGACAGATGAATTTGTGGACTCCAAAATTCACAGTAACTTTTATAAATGAAGCTCTAGTGTAAATTCTGCCAGGAAGATTCAATGTTATGTCACTTATCACATTCAGACCTAACCGATCATGTCTTAATACTCGGAGTATAAAAGATCAGTACTCACACATGTCTGAGTTTGCAGATGCTGACGCCAACACTTGCTTAGCTGCCCTACGAGGCCACTACTGGTTATCACTTGCCCACCATGACACTGCCCCCAACGTTGTTTTGATTTTCATAGTGATACAATCATTTCGTTCAGTTAGAGAATAAACACTGCAATTAAAACTGAACGTGTCTTTTCAATAACGTGTGAGTGAGCCGAACGAAAGGCACGGCACAAACGCAGCAGGAGTCAGATTTCATTTATCACGAGTGAAGAGCTGAGGTACGCGCTGCAGTCATTCATGGCGTGTGTCCAGCCTGGCGCTTTATCAGATCATGCCTATGGAAGCTTAACTTTCATAGGAATTCATTGAAAAGTTGAAACACTCACTTTGCTCTGCACCGCTCTGTTATTAATGCCCGATCCGAGCGGTCATGCGCATTTACATTCTGTGAGTGAGATCCCTCCCCTGTGGGTGCGTTGAAAACATGCGGAACAGCTCCTTCTACTGGCTGTAGTCTTTAGCCTCTGGCCAAAAAATCCTCAGATGACGCAAAATGACGAAATCAGAAAAGCTTGTTATTAGTGACACCGGTGGCTATTAAGTGAACTGCAACTTGCTGCTTGTGCATGCACTCAGGTAATGTACAAGAGACTAAAGCCCCAGGTAAAGTTCATTTTCTGCTTTCCGCTCCGTAGCAGGCACAGTTGAGCGCGCAAGGCTTTCCAAATAGCTTCTATTTCCAAATAGAAGCAGTGCATGCCAGATAAAAATGTTTGTCCGACTTGAGGAAGTGCCGGCGGCATGTCACTGTGACGTATGCCATCAAAGTACCGCAAGAGCGATTAGAGAGCAGCCGGCTGATTCAGTTTCTCCGGAGTGGCTGCACAAGCTCCGATGACGATTGCCCGGATTCACAGCATGACAACGATCATGTTTATTCTAACACATTCAGCTCCACTAATGCTCACAAATCTGTATTTTTTAAATAGTAAAAGCATTTTTCATGTAGTCACAATGTTATATTGTGTCGTGTTTATCGAAAATAAAACTGATAAAAAATGTTGAGCCCACTTCATTGCTATTTAAATAGTATAGGCTTATGTTTAACCTTTATTCTTGTACAAACAGACGCTGTATTAAAGAGATAGTTCACCCATAAATGAAAATGAAAATGTATCCATCCATTATAAAAGTACTCCACACTTAATAAAGGCCTTCTGAAGCAAATCAATGGGTTTGTGTAAGAAAAATATCCATATTTAACACATTATAAAGTCAAATATACAGTTTATACATTTTGTGTTTTAGGAGCGTAGGGGTGTCCTGCCATTTATTTTGACTTTGTAGCATTTTAACTTTACTTTGACTGCAAGCGGCAACTCTCACCGATCGGTTACATCAAGCCTCAGCCGAAGTTGAACGCACTTAATGTGCACTTTCCTCTCAATAACAAAATAAACACAAAAAATGACCGAGGTGAGAAAACAGCAGTTAAGAAAGCATCTGATCATAGCGAAGTGGATTTGTTTGTGCAAAGGGATATAGTAAATGAGTGAAAAAGCATGTTATACTGCCTTTAATTCATAAAAAAACATTATATTTAAAAAAGAATACATGTAATTTGTAATTATTAGGCTACAAATTACATGTATTAGGGATGAGAATAACAATTTAAGAATAATTAAGAAAAGATGGGAGCAAAATTAGCTCTTTTTTTATTGTAATAAAGCATACAATTTCCATTATACGTTTACAGAGATTTAGGAAAAATGCTAAGTTCTCTGAAAAACAATGTGTCAGCCAGTTTTTCTTCTTTGAAATGTGTGTTCTGTGTCAATGTCTGTATTTGTTTTGCTCTGTGTGATCCCGCCCACTGCTGATTTACCCAATAGTATTTCAACACCCCGGGTTGCCAGTTGATGAAAAACACAGCGTATTGCTTGTGCAAATACATAATATATACTCTTTCCACTGATTTACAGTTTTTTTCACAAGTAAGGTGTACATTTTCAAAGCTTGTAGTACAAAAATCCAAACTGATCACACTTTAACACAGCTCATCATTCTTTCAAAACCTGATCTTATGCTTTCATTCAGTTGCACATATATCTTCAGTCCACATAATCATTGTTTCAAACACAAGATTATTGTAATATGTAATGATGAGAACATTTGGTTTAATCACCGAAACACAACAGTGTGATCTTCTGTCAGTTTAGTACTTTTAACAATCAGTTCATGCAGCAGCAAACAATGCAAGATACATGTTTCAAATGTCCCTCATTGCTGAATTATCTACAGTAACACAGGCTATTTTCCTCATTGGAAATTACCTAACTCATGTAATTGAATCCATAATGTTTGTACTTAGTATTCAGTGTGTTATCATCAAAAGGTGTGATAGAGTTATGACACAGTCATGAAGTTCTGTGCTATATCAGAGTTTGCTGCCAATAAATGTTCTCACTGTACCATATCTACTGTAGTTGAGCTTTATAAGGTGAGTCTCTACCATGGTAATCTGTTTACAGTATCACATGGCATACATACTGTATTTGATCTGTCTTCCTTCTTCTGATTTTTGATCAGTCTGATGTTACACCGTCATTGACTATTTCCACTCCATTATACTCTATTCTGTTCTATTCACAAATTGCAAATATTTCTGTCCCACCTAACACACCAATTCTTGATTTGTTTGGTCTAAACTCTCATGTTCCTCTTCTCACCAGCAGAGGACGACAATCTGCTTCAAGGATTTCTAGCCAACAAGATATTTATAGCTTACATAAAGTGAGTTCAGTGACAGTGCTCATGTTGAGGAATGATTAACTTTAACAATATCTTCCTGCCATAGAATAAAGTTTAAGTTGATGTCAAAGGTTCCTGTTCTACAGCAGAAGCATTGCGCTGAAATGTGATGAGAGGGCAAAGGTTAAATGCATTTGACAGGGAGTGTCTTGTTTTATAGCAGGGACATGTGACAAACGCTACATTGTGTTTTTAAATCATGAGCAAATTCATGATACAATTATTGACAACAGGGGGACTTTAAAGGTAGCCTGGCTCCGCCCTCCTTTATATATGATGCCTTTTAGTCTGAGACTTTTTAGTCCGATGCCTAATGTACGAGACCTGACACCTGAGGATGTTTTTTCTGAGACCCGAAGCCTTTCAGTCTGATGCCGTTTTGTCTAATGACTGAAGCCTTTTAGCATGACACCTTTTCTTCGTATGACTTAGGTCTGAGGATGTCCAAAAATAGCATCACATACAGAAAGTGTCAGACAGAGGTGAGAAAACACCAGTTAAAGGACAACTCTCATTACAGTAATGAGAGACTTTTATTTTGCATTAAGCAGTAATAAGACTTTGGTGGTAAAATTTGATTAATTGTCTTGAAAATTGTCTTTGTATGACCTCTCATACCTCTCTGTATCTCTTTGTTAAAGGACAACTCCGGTGAAAAATGAACCTAGGGGTAAATAACACATGGTTACCGAGTAGATCGTTCTCTGGGATGTGTTTTCATGAAAATCGAATGTAAAGAGTTTTATCTCTAAAAACAGATTAGCTTATAACGCTAGTATATGGGGCATAGAATAAGTCAAATTAAATCGCTAGTTAATACCACTAACAAGGCTCAAAAATAGCCTCACACTAACACGGTAGCATAATGAGGGTCCCTACATACAAACCGAAGCATTGAGAACTTTGTAAGTGTACAAACAGTTTAATAAGAAGATACTTTATAAAGACAGTACATTTCGCGTATACAGACAGGAGCCATCTTGGAAAACAGTCTCGAACAGTCTAATTGTATATATTTATATTTTGTTTCATAGTGATGTGATGACTGTGAGACACATTGATGCTGTGCTTTTTTCCACTTCCTGTGTTAAGATGTGACAACTCTGTGTCAATGCAACCTCAAACGCTCTTAATAACAACATATTGAGGCCTAGAAACACTTTAGATTAACTTCTATGCACATCTGCTGTTGACAAAGCATGTCAGTCACAACCACAAAAATTTAAATTGAGTCTGGTTTCCATCTTAAATAGAGTACCGTGAAGTCTGAGGTCAGGTGGAGATGCAGATGATCGGACTCAAACTTCAAACTCCGATAAATGGGCCTAGAAACACTTGAGGAACTTCTGTGTGCACCTGTTGGAAAAGCACGTACAAATATAATTAGTTATATATAATACATAATACATAATAATATATATATATACACTCACCTAAAGGATTATTAGGAACACCTGTTCAATTTCTCATTAATGCAAATATCTAATCAACCAATCACATAGCAGTTGCTTCAATGCATTTAGGGGTGTGGTCCTGGTCAAGACAATCTCCTGAACTCCAAACTGAATGTCAGAATGGGAAAGAAAGGTGATTTAAGCAATTTTGAGTATGGCATGGTTGTTGGTGCCAGACGGGCCGGTCTGAGTATTTCACAATCTGCTCAGTTACTGGGATTTTCACGCACAACCATTTCTAGGGTTTACAAAGAATGGTGTGAAAAGGGAAAAACATCCAGCATGCGGCAGTCCTGTGGCGAAAATGCCTTGTTGATGCTAGAGGTCAGAGGAGAATGGGCCGACTGATTCAAGCTGATAGAAGAGCAACTTTGACTGAAATAACCACTCGTTACAACCGAGGTATGCAGCAAAGCATTTGTGAAGCCACAACCTTGAGGCGGATGGGCTACAACAGCAGAAGACCCCACCGGGTACCAATCATCTCCACTACAAATAGGAAAAAGAGGCTACAATTTGCACAAGCTCACCAAAATTGGACAGTTGAAGACTGGAAAAATGTTGCCTGGTCTGATGAGTCTCGATTTCTGTTGAGACATTCAGATGGTAGAGTCAGAATTTGGCATAAACAGATCGTTTAAATGCATCGTTTAAATGCCACGGCCTACCTGAGCATTGTTTCTGACCATGTCCATCCCTTTATGACCACCATGTACCCATCCTCTGATGGCTACTTCCAGCAGGATAATGCACCATGTCACATTTCAAATTGGTTTCTTGAACATGACAATGAGTTCGCTGTACTAAAATGGCCCCCACAGTCACCAGATCTCAACCCAATAGAGCATCTTTAGGAAGTGGTGGAACGGGAGCTTCGTGCCCTGGATGTGCATCCCACAAATCTCCATCAACTGCAAGATGCTATCCTATCAATATGGGCCAACATTTCTAAAGAATGCTTTCAGCAACTTGTTGAATCAATGTGTGGAGCCTCGTGACTTGTCAGTGTGGCTTTCAGAACAGTGTGTTAGTGTTTAGTGTTAGTTGTTAGTGTGGCTTTCTCCTACAGAGAAAAGTTATATGTTTGTTCACAATGTATAAAACGTGTTTTTAATTGTATATACAGTGGGGAGAACAAGTATTCGATACACTGTCGATTATGCAGGTTTGCCCACTTTTTATCATAGCTACTCTTCAACTGTGAGAGACGGAATCTAAAACAAAAATCCAGAAAATCACATTGTATGATTTTTAAGTAATTAATTTGCATTTTCTTGCATGACACAAGTATTTGATACATCAGAAAAGCAGAACTTAATGTTTGGTACAGAAACCTTTGTTTGCAATTACAGAGATCATACGTTTCCTGTAATTCTTGACCAGGTTTGCACACACTACAGCAGGGGCCCATTCCTCCATACAGACCTTCTCCAGATCCTTCAGGTTTGGGGGCTGTTGCTGGGCAATTCGTACTTTCAGTTCCCTCCAGAGATTTTCTATTGGGCTCAGGTCTGGAGACTGGCTAGGCCACTCCAGGACCTTGAGATGCTTTTTACGGAGCCACTCCTTAGTTACCCCGGCTGTGTGTTTCGGGTCATTGTCATGCTGAAAGACACAACCATGACCCATGACCTTTAATGCTCTTATTGAGGGAAGGAGGTTGTTGGCCAAGATCTCGCGATACATGGCCCCATCCATCCTCCCCTCAATTCGTTGCAGTCGTCCAGTCCCCTTTTCAGAAAAGCATCCCCAAAGAATGATGTTTCCACCTCCATGCTTCTCCGTTGGGATGACATTATCGGGGTTGTACTCATCCTTCTTCTTCCTCCAAACACGGCGAGTGTAATTTAGACCAAAAAGCTCTATTTTTGTCTCATCAGACCACATGACCTTCTCCCATTCCTCCTCTGGATCATCCAGATGGTCATTGGCAAACTTCAAACGGGCCTGGACATACGCTGGCTTGAGCAGGGGGACCTTGCGTGCGCTGCAGGATTTTAATCCATGATGCTGTAGTGTGTTACTAATGGTTTTCTTTGAGACTGTGGTCCCAGCTCTCTTCAGGTCATTGACCAGGTCCTGCCGTGTATTTCTGGGCTGATCCCTCACCTTCCTCATGATCATTGATGCCCCACGAGGTGAGATCTTGCATGGTGCCCCAGATTGAGGGCGATTGACCGTCATCTTGAACTTCTTCCATTTTCTAATAATTGCGCCAACAGTAGTTGCCTTCTCACCAAGCTGCTTGCCTATTCTCCTGTAGCCCATCCCAGACTTGTGCAGATCTACAATTTTATCCCTGATGTCCTTACACAGCTCTCTGGTCTTGGCCATTGTGGAGAGGTTGGAGTCTGTTTGATTGAGTGTATGGACAGGTGTCTATTGTACAGGTAACGAGTTTGTGGTGAGGTGGGCGTGGTTTTGCGAGGTCTGCAGACGGAGGGAAAGGAACAGAGCGGTGAGTAAGTAGGGCAAGTGCAGATTACGAACACCTGTGTCTGATTTCAGTAATTGGCGTGGAGAGACCGCATAAAGCCGTGCGAGAGAGAGACGAGGGGAGAGAGAGCCTGGACTGGGACTGCGCGCACGTTGCTGCCCAAGCTGACGAAGTGGAAACGAGTGTTTATTCTGAAAGTCATTCTGAGCTGTGTATTGCGTTTACGCGCCCACGTGCGCTTGTTCTGTTTGTTGTTAAAGAAACTGAGTAGGATAAAGTCGCCAGTCCCAGTCACGCCGACCCCTGTCTTCTTCCTTCCTTGAATAAACGAACATTCATCACAGAGTTCAAACAGGTGCAGTTAATACAGGTAATGAGTGGAGAACAGGAGGGCTTCTTAAAGAAAAACTAACGTCTGTGAGAACCGGAATTCTTACTGGTTGGTAGGTGATCAAATACTTATGTCATGCAATAAAATGCAAACTAATAATTTAAAAATCATACAATGTGATTTTCTGGATTTTTGTTTTAGATTCCGTCTCTCACAGTTGAAGTGCTATGATAACAATTACAGACTTCTACATGCTTTGTAAATAGAAAAACCTGCAAAATCGGCAGTGTATCAAATACTTGTTCTGCCCACTGTATTTATATTTATTTTTATAGTGATGTGATGACTGTGAGACACATTAAAGCTGTGCTTTTTCCACTTCCTGTGTTACGATGTGACAACTTTGTGTCAATGCAACCTCAAACGCTCTTAATAACCACATATTGAGGCCTAGAAACACTTTAGAGGAACTTTCTGTGTGCATCTGCTGTTGACAAAGCATGTCAGTCACAACCAAAAATATTTCAATTGAGTCTGGTTTCCATCTTGAATAGAGTACCGTGAAGTCTGAGGTCAGGTGGAGATGCAGATGATCGGACTCAAACTTCAAACTCTGATAAATGGGCCTAGAAACATATATTATATATATTAGTTATATTTATTACACAAATAAATAAAACATTTTTAAAGTTTGTCAAAAATTGGTTGTATTACCTTAAACGTAATTCAAAATGAATGGACATTAATGAAAAAATATTGCTAAACATATTTTATACAGTATAATACATGTTAATAAAATAATACAAATTACAGTATTGCAGTGATGAGATTTCTTTTAATAAGATAAACAATATCAGATGCGCATGCTTCAATTTATTGATCAATATGGTTTTAATTACATTTATTTGTCATCTAAAACAGGTTTAACCTTTAGCTGTTTTATGAATTGTTTCGTGCATTATAATTCTTTCAATGTTTACTAATTTTACTTAAAGCATACAAATAATGGCCATGTGACATATCATAGCCATATTGGGTAACACTTTATAATAACTACACGCTATGAAGCATTAGTTAAGCATTAGTAAATAGTTAATTCATCATTTATAAAGCATTAATATACGTTAATAGGCAGTTTATAGATACAGCTATAAATGCTTTATTCTTGATTTATAAGCATATCTATAATGTGTTTAATAATTGTATTTTCATACTTTATAAATTATCAATTTATCATTTCTAAATGAAGTATTACATTATTTACAAACCAGTTATTTAGGAATCGTCAGTGGTTCATCAGATCATTTAGAAAGTGAAAGTAAAGGATTAATAAACTATCTAAATGTACATGTATACATCTTATTATTTAGACATATAGTAATAGTTGCTCAGCTACAGTAATTCATGATTAATTCAAGTGGTTATAAAACATTTAGTAGTTGTCAGTTAACTATTTTTGTGAGCTCATCTAAAGTGAGGACTATTTATGCCTCGTAAAGTTTTTACAAATGAGATATAAAGGCTCAGTTCTAATCTGAACATAAAAAGGAAACAAACACAACACAGAGGAATATAGCACATAGAAATATTTATTTCAAAATGCAAAAATTGAGACTGTACAACTAGTCACTTAATATAAAATTAAAATTAAGCTTCTTCAGTGTCATATAAAATAATATTCCTGTAGACCGCCAGAAAACATAACTGCAGTCAAATGAAACTAAGTCTCTGCAATCTGATATAAATATACATTTCTGTAAAGTGTAAACATTGCTGAATAGAAATGTAGCAGTGGATCACACTGGATTACAGGAGTGCCAAAATACAACAAATAAAATTGAGATAAAACAATAATAATGTAATAAAATATTTTGCAGTGTCAAAACAGTATCTACTTTAAAACATTAGAGAACAGAAGTACAGAAGAGAACTGAGCCTTTAAAATCTCCTTTATAAAAGCTTTACGAGGCATAAATAGAAATAGTTAAATGACAACTAGTAAATGTTTTATAACTACCTGAATTAATCATGAATTTTAGAGGAAATACATGTTAATAAAGCATTCATTAACACACTGAGTAACTATTACCATATGTCTAAATAATAAGATGTATAAACGTACATTTAAATAGTTTATTAATCCTTTACTTTCACTTTCTAAATGATCTGATGAACCACTGACAACTCCTAAATAACTGGTTTGTAAATAATGTAATACTTCATTTAGAAATGATAAATTGATCATTTATAGAGTATGAAAATACAATTATTAAACGCATTATAGATACGCTTATAAATCAAGAATAAAGCATTTATAGCTGTATCTATAAACTGTTTAGTAATGTCTATTAATGCTTTATAAATGATGAATTAACTATTTACTAATGCTTAACTAATGCTTCATAGCGTGTAGTTATTATAAAGTGTTACCCCATATGGTGACAACATGCCCCAAAAGGTCCAAATGAGTTCAGTGAACTGTATAATTTTCCTGAGCATTGACAGTGGAAATGTTCAACTTTTTTGAGGCCAAGACCTTACACAAAATGTGACTTTTATAAACCTAAACCTAAAAAATAAACCTATAGCTGAGAATTAGGCCAAAGAGGCGGAGAAACCCCCTCACCTATACTACATCCTTCCTCATAGTCGTTTCATTTCTCGCTGGGTTCCCTCAAAACCACTTTAAAATCCACCCAGAGGTCAAACTACGAGGACAACTTCGACCCAGCCTTTCTGATTCCTAAACATGAACTTGACGAACTCGACGTGCATTGCGGAGCTCCAAACTTCGAGCCGGTTCCTGGCGTCGGCTGTCGTGTATGGACTGGTTCTGGCCGTGGGTCTGCCTCTCAACACGGTGTCCCTGTGGATCCTGCTGCGCGGTCACGGGCTCCGGTCGCCGTGCGCCGTGCTCATGGTGAACCTCGCCACGTCCGACATGCTCCTCGCGCTCTCCCTGCCGCTGCGCGTCTACTTTTACGCAACGCTCCGGTGGCCGTTTGGAGTGGGCACGTGCACCGCTGCCATCATGCTGTTTCGCGTCAACATCTGGACGAGCTGCATCTTCATCACTTTAATCAGCGTGGACCGGCTGGTCGCCCTGGTGTTCCCTCTGCGCTCCCGGTCTCTGCGAACCTCCGCGTGCGCCGGCAAGTGCTGCGCGGTGGTGTGGATCCTCATCACCATCCTTTCCATCCCGAGTATTATGAATATGCACAGAAAATTTAATCAGTGTGCCAACTACACGCCGTGCTTTGAGTTTCAAGTGCTCGACAAGGGCTCGTCACCCATCGCGCTCGTGCAGGCGACGTTTTTATTAATCCTGCTGGTGATTAATATCGTCTCCACGGTCGTGGTCATAGTCGCGCTGAGGAAGCGCCCCAGCGCTGGCGCGGCCAAAGTCAACAACAAAATGAACGTGATACTGATTTTTGCAGTCAACATGTTGGTGTTCATTATATTTTTCCTTCCGTTTACTTTACAACTCTTGGTGTACAAGAAGGACGACAGCGGAGAGATTTTACGAGCGCTCATCTGCCTGGCGAGCGTCAACTGCTGTCTGGACCCTCTCATCTACTACTTCTCCCTGGACTCGTTCTGGCAGGACAAGGGTAAAAGACCAACGGATGTGGGCACGTATTCTCTCAGCAGGTCGATGGAAAGGACTAGCTGAAAAAAGTTAGGATAAACAGAAGAGATGCTAAGAGGACATGGGAGGGAAAATATGTTTCAATGCATTAGCCTTCCCTCGAACAACTTTTGAAAATAATGTATTGAGTTCTCTCGCAAAAGCACTGAAATATGCTATTTCTAGAGCAAAGGTTTGGCCTCAGGAAAGAACATTCTGTGGCCTCGGAAATTTGCTAATTATAGATCAATAAAATATAGTTGCTCACTTTGTGGGTGTTATTATAACTGCTGTTTAATCTTTCAGAACACCTGTGTGTGAACTTCAGGTCTCATTTACACCCAACCAGCCTAAGAGGGTTAAACAGCATTACAAAATTGTTGGATTTTACTTAAATGTCCAAATAAGTGCTTTAAATACACCATATGTGACCCTGGACCACAAAACCAGTCATAAGTCGCACAAATATAGTAGGAAATGTACTAAATATCTAAATGGAACATGATCTTTACTTAATATCCTAATGATTTTTGACATGAAAGATAATGTTGACCCATACAATGTAGTATTGTTGGCTATTGCCATATATTTATGGCTATATTTGTGGCAATAGCCAACAATACTACATTGTATGGGTCAAAGTTATCTTTTATGTCAAAAATCATTAGGATATTAAGTAAAGATCATGTTCCATTTAGATATTTACACTCTAAAAAAAAAAAAGTTCTATATAGCACCAAAAATGGTTCTTGGCTCGTAATCATAGGGGAACCTTTTTTAGTGCTATATAGCACCAATTTTGGTGCTTCAGAGGTTCTTCAGCGGTTCTTCGACTAAGGTGCTATATAGCACCGCTACCATATACAGAACATGTTAAGATATGGTGCTATATAGCACCAAAAGTGGTTCCTCTATGATTACGACGAAGAACCATTTTTGGTGCCGTATAGAACCTTTTTTTTTTTTTAGAGTGTAGTACATTTACTACTGTAAATATAAAAAAGATATATTTTTATTAGTAATATGCATTGCTAAGGACTTCATTGGTAACACAAGGTTTCATTAGTTAACATTAGTAACTACATTAGTTAACATTAACTAACATGCACTTTTAAAGCATTTATTTATCTTTGTTAATGTTAATTTCAACATTTACTAATGCATTATTAAAATCTTGTTAACATTAGTTAATGCACTGTGAACTAACATGAACAAACCATGAACAGCTGGATTTATATTAACTAATGTTAACAAAGATGAACAAATACAGTAACAAATGTATTGTTCATGGTTAATTCATGTTAGTTAATACATTAACTAATGTTAACTAATGATACCTTATTGTAAAGTGTTACCACTTCATTGAGACTACTTAAAAGGCGATTTTCTGAATATTTAGATTTTCAAATAGTTATATCTCGGTAAAATATTGTCTTATTCTAATATATATATATATATATATATATATATATATATATATATATATATATATATATATATATATATATATATATATATATATATATATATATATGCCTAAGGAATAATTGACGACGGGCCGTTCAATTATTAGAACAATAATGCACACCCGAGGTGGTGATGCGGTCACGACGCGAAGCGGATAGCACCTCGGGTGTGCATTATTGTTCTAATAATTGAACGCCCCGGAGTCAATTATTCCGCTTATACTACGGTTACCACACCTCAAGACATCGATCCGAAGATATATTTAAAGGGATTCGTCCTGTTTTTGTCCAGGGTCACATATGCTATTGGATCTGTTTGGTTAGAGTATCATATATAATCTTTAATGGCATTATATATTAACTGGTGTAGATACTTGCCATGTACTGTAATTGTAGTCGAGGCTCATGTAAAGACTTGTCAGTATCACACATGTGGCTTTCAGAATATCTCCAACAGAGAAAAGTTATATTTTTCTTGACAATGTATAAAACGTGTTTTTAATTGTATATATATTTATTTGTATGGTGATGACTTGTGAACCGCATTGAAGCTGTGTTTTTTTCCACTTCCTGGGTTAAATTATGTGTCAATGCAACCTCAAACGCTCTTAATAACAAAATATTGAGGCCTAGAAACACTTTAGAGGAACTTCTGTGTGCTTCTGTTGTTGGCAAAGCACATCAGTCACAACCGCAAAAATGCACATTTTGTCTGGGTTCTGTGAAATCTGAGAGAATCATTTTGTGAACATCTATAAACCACAAATTCAACATGAATCTGATGTTTCAGGGATTTCTCAATGAAGGTGTCTTCTATCGTGTGAACTAATTGTTGTCACATTAAATTAAAAGGGAGTTGACATACATATGTTTCAGTGTTTATGGTAAACATACATTTTAAAGTGTCTAATTAGTGTCATAGTTTCATGTTGAGTCATATTTCCTGCCTTTTCTCCTCTTGTGTTAAATAACAAGATGCGCTTTACACAGTATACATTTCAATATGCCTGTGAAATAAAAAGCAGTAATGCATATTAAACCATTTTTAGATGGACTAATGCAAAATAGTGTTTTTGATGTCTTGTAGTTGAACAATCTTATATATAACCTAATCTTTAATAAACCCATTTGATGAAAGTCTCAAGCATGACTTAACTGTTAAGAATGCGTTCTATAAACTGTGTGTAGGTTGTATAAACTAACACTGCTGATGCATGAAACAGAAAGATTGGTAACTGCTGTATTTGGAAGTGGGCGTTTGCACTTCAGCTATCCTCCTTTTTCATTCACCCCATGATGCTTTGCGCGATTTATACGAGTAGCTTCCGTTAAACTGTAAACAATCAGTGAAAGTGGGTACAATGGTACAGTGAGATGACATTATTCTACTCGATTCTATTCTGCTGGTTGAAGAATTGAACATTAAAGCCTCAATATGTAGTTTTTCCCCGCTAGAGGTCGCTTATTCAACTCAAATGATGACACCTTTATTTCGCTGAGCTTTTATTAGGCCGCAGACGAGCGCTTTCGCTTCTTCCGCTCATGTGTACGTGCGCTGTTTATCAGATACATTTGAGTGTGTTGAAAGTCATGCTATAATGCTTCTCTGTGTGTTCTCTTGTTGGCTATTATGAGACACTTGTGCAGTAAGATAGTTCCATATTAGTCGTGGTAAAACATGGTACTCACGGTAAATCAAGAAAACCAGATTTCAATTTTATTTTAATTTTGAGCTATATAGCAATGATTCGTTTTCTGTCTATGAATGTATCCACACAGTTGCTCACCTGTCTAATAAAACACATAATATATAAAAGTGTCTTTGGTGTTTCATGGTTTCTACAACATAAAACCGGAAATCGAGGGTAACGCATGCATGATGTCACTGATAGGCGAAGCATATCTTATTTCTCTGGATTTAAATATTCTTGGAAACATTAGTCAAGTCAAGTCAACTTTATGTATATAGCGCTTTTAACAATGTAGATTGTTTCAAAGCAGCTTTACAGTGTTAAACAGCAAAATAATGCAGCCTAATTTTATTCAACTGTATAGCCATTTGATGTCATCAGTTCATTTCAATTTCCATACGGTGACAGTGTGGGCTTTAGATCAATAATTAGATCAGTAATTTAGTTTACATGGTTAAATTAGTTTATTAATTAGATTTATTTCGATGTTTAGTTGAAAAATATAGTGATTAGAGATAATATAACTCCGATTTTATTCGTGTAAATGATTTAAGTATGTTCTTCCCAAACCTGACTTCTAAAAAACTTAAGGCATCATAGTAACTATTTTTATAGTGCCTTTTTTTTTCTTTTCATTTTTGGAGCTTCTCAGCTACACTCTAAAAAAAAAGGTTCTATATGGCACCAAAAATGGTACTTGGCTCGTAATCATAGGGGAACCTTTTTAAGTGCTATATAGCACCAATTCTGGTGCTTCAGCGGTTCTTTGACTAAGGTGCTATATAGCACCGCTACCATATACAGAACATGTTAAGATATGGTGCTATATAGCACCAAAAGTGGTTCCCCTATGATTACGACGAAGAACCATTTTTGGTGCCATATAGAACCTTTTTTAGAGTGTATGGTTAATATTAACTATAAATTGCATTCTTGTTCCACAGAAAGTCAGATGTGTTTGAAACAACATGGTGAGTAAATGAAGACAGAATGCTCGTTTTTGATTGAACTATTCATGTGCTGTCAAACTAGAAATGATCCACTACATATGAATCACATTTAAACAATCTTAATCGTAACCTCTGACTGAGCCGAGGTGAGGAAAGATTGGCACACAGTAGATCACTGATTATTTTTTGAGAGGAAGTTTAGACAAGATTATTTTATGATTTTACAAGATAATCTTATGCAAGGGTGCAAGGTGATGCAAGATCCTTTAGAAGGCACGCACAAGAATAAGAATACTTTTCAAATTTGAAGATCAAGGAATATTGTACTTAATTTGTCTTCCGGGAAACATGTAAGTATCTTCTGTTGCTTCTGAAGAGCAGTACTAAATGAAAAAAATTCATATTTAAACAAAATAAGAAAAAATTGTTCAAAGGTTTTCACCCCCCGTCTCTTAATGCGTCATGTTACCTTCTGGAGCATCAGTGAATGTTTGAACCTTTTTAAATAGTTGTGTTTCAGTCCCTCAACTGTCCTCAGTGTGAAAAGATCGATCTCAAAATCATACAGTCACTGCTGGAAAGGGTTCAAATATGCAAAAGATGCTGGAAAACTAAAGGACCTGAAGGATTTTTCTGAAGATTTTTATGTAAAATATCTTCTTCAGGGACATTACTAAATAAAAAAAGAACATGCATTTTGTATGATCTCTCTTATTCTGTTACAGTTATTCACATTTTCCCAGATTCTGCAAGCGGTTCACATACTTTTTCTTGCAACTGTATTTCATTTCCTTTTTCTTACAATTTTTCGAAGTTTCCCTGCTGATTTCGCATAATGCTCTGAATGCTGTTTCCCACTGATATATCTTTATAGTACCCGCAGAGGGTGTGTAACCAGCAGTTATGCAACATAAACTCCAATTTTCGTAATTGTGAAATGTGTTCACTCATGCTGTCAATGTTTTGTAACAGAAACTACAAAAAAGACGCCCAATGACATAGGTAGGTCTTATTGGTTTATTTACATGTTTGCTTCACCTAACTAAACCAGTTTTTTTTTACGTTCAACACACACACGCACAAACACGAAGAGCTTTTGAGATTGTATACATTAGTCCAGGGCATGAATCTGGCCTAAGGCTTCACTCATATGATAAGAAAATACTCAAACAATGCATGTGTTCTCTTCAAAAGCATGCAGAGAGAAAGAAGAAATGAGGAAGTGTCACAGGAAGCGTGTTGTAGAAGCACTAAAGTGGCATACAGCGAGTACTGGATATTGAAACGAACACATGTAATAAATGTAATGACGGCTGTGATTGTTTATCAGACGCTTTAACTGGCACTAGGATCAGTGGGATATCCATGAGTAGTGATACACTGAAAGAAAATAATATACAACACCGGGCAAGAGAAGCCAATTTACCTTTACAAACGTGTGACGATTTGTCTTGATGTTCATTATACAAGAAGTTGAGCAAAATAGCCTCATGGGCTCTGCGCAAGCACTTGAAAACTAGCTTTATAATAATGTGCCTATAACCAAGACGGTGATCGATAAGTTTTACATTTGCTGTGGGGACATTAAAGTACAACTAGAAAACGCAAATAGTGAGTTTGCCATTTTTTTACCACAAATATGCTTCGATAACTCGTCTTCAGTGAGTTTGTTGTGCTCATCAACATCTTTTCCATTTACATATGATCTATCGTCATTTAAACTGAACAAAAATTAATTTCTAGAGTCTAGTTTTCCAGTACAAATATCTGTATTCTTAAATCAAGATACATTTACTTAAGAAGGAAAATGACCTAAGATAGAAAGTCTTGCTTTCTGAAAAAGTGATGAAGCAAGTTTGTTTAGAATAAGAAAAAAATACTTTATGTCAATGGGGTCAGAAAAATTTACTTAATTCAAAAGATAAACATTATTTTTCTTACCCCAATCACATATTCTCTCTTGTTTTATGCATTAACTCGCTTAATTGTCATCCATTTTTTTTTCAGAAAATGTGTTAATGTATTGATTTTGATATAAGATTTTTTAGATATTTATGATGGAAACCAGAAAAAAAAATACTAAGTAAGAAACAAAGTCCCTTTCAAGGAAAGTCTGCTCACTCTGCGGACATATTTGCAACGCCTCTGGGCAGCTTTTTTTGGCATCCTAGACCAAATCCTGAAAACTGCTTGCCGATCTCACAATTAAATGTTGTGTCCCATAAATGTTGTTTCTTATGCTCAAATAGCGCTAAAAAAGCATATTTTTCTATGCGCGAGTCTCATGTTTCTAAAATGAGAACCGGAGCTTCTAACAGCAGCTGCAGTGATGCAATGTCTTTATCATTCAGCATTCAATGGCTCTTTTAGAAGGCGGGACTTATTCTGCCATATTGCGCATTGCAGTTACGCCCATTCATAAGTAATAGGAGTGAACCGTCTTTCTATATCTATAGTCTTTGGTACAATAATTTTTGCAGTGTACACTAAGCTACATTAATTGAACTGGGTTCAAAGATTGAATATTAGAGTAATGCTTTCTGTTAACATTTTTGTCCAGTTTTCTCATCAATTTAGGCATTTTGGCCAAAATTTCGATGCATCCCTATCCATGACTGCGAAAATAGACCTAAAAACACACAAATATATAAGAGAGCAAAGAGCAGTTTGATGGAGCATGAACAGCCAGTCAAGCATGCAGGCATTGTGGAGATTAATGCCCATGTGATCTTCTCATTTTAAGACTTCAGATGCTACGGTTACATTTTTAAATGCATCCATTTGAAAATGCTCATTATTGCAAATATGCAGAAACAAACTGTTCAGACAACTTCAATGGAACATTTGTAATGAATTACTAGAGAGAGAGAAGTACAAAAAGAGAGCGATAGACATGAGGGATCAGAGGAAAAGAGTGTGATTTTCAAAGGGGTGTGGCTACCGAGAACAACGGATGTGATCTCATCAGAAATGGGCAGGGCAAAGACGCCAACAGCCTATGGGGTCTCACAAATCACTGTCTCCACCACAAACGTGTTCTCGAAGTGGCGGATTCGGTGACAGTTCTGCGCATCACGCTTGGTGATACCTAACGGGAAAAATACGAAACAAAAAAAAAAAAAAGTTACTTACATTAAGAAATATATTTTACATACTTGCACTATTATTTATTTAGTGTATGGATTAGTATCCTAGCCAACAAAAATATGTTCAAAGAACATGTTCCTATTAAAGTGATGGTTGACCCACAAATTCTGCCAAATTTACTCACCCTAAAGGTGTTCCAAACCTGTATGAATTTCTTTACGATAACACAAAAGAAGATATTTTGAAGAATATGGGTAACCAGTACACTGCAAAAAATGCTTTGCTTGCTTAGTATTTTTGTCTTGTTTTCAGTCCAAATATCTAAAATATCTTACATTAAGAAGCATTTACTAGACAAGCAAAAGTTTTTGTCTTGTTTGGGGGAAAATGACTCAAAATTAAGGGAGTTTTTGCTTAAAATAAGAAAAATAATCTGCCAATGGGGTAAGCAAAATAATCTTGTTTTCTGTTTGAATTAAGATTATTTTGCTTACCCCATTGGCAGATTATTTTGCTTATTTTAACCAAAAACTCACTTAATTTTGAGTTATTTTCCCCCAAAACAATACTAGGCTAGTAAATGCTTGTTTTGAGAATTTTAGATGTGTGGACCAGAAACAAGACAAAAATACTAAGTAAGAAAAGCAATTTTTGCCGTGTAGGGCTGGGTATTGACACAAATTTCCCAATTTGATTTCGATTCACAAGCTTTCAATTCGATTTAATTTGATTTTCGATTCAACTCAATATCGATTATTTTGGATATGTATCAGGTATAATACATGGAACATTTTCTCAAGGAAAACAAATTTCTGAACTAATGTTGTAAACTATGGGAGTCAGTTGATACTACATTAGCCTTCTAATACTGAAGGTACAAATGAACAGGTTTGTATACAAACACTTAAATGACACTAAATTATGTTTTTTTTAAATATAATAATAAAGTTATAATATTAACTTTACAATGACATAATCATAATTCCACTCCAATTAGTTTTTTGAAATATAAAAATTTAAATGGTGGCTGTCATAAAAACTTGCCAGATGTATTCATACATGCATTCAATATTGAAGAACATTAAAAATGACAATGAATATCCTATTTAATGTGGTGCATATAATTAGCAAAATGCTCCACTCTAGAGTTAATTTTTCTAGCTGACTAAGAGTTTATGGACACTGGATATGGTTTTTCTGAGGAAAATGTGACGTTACATGGCATTGTTTACAAGCCGTTTTACTGACGTCTTTCTGCGGTTGAATTGAAACACTGATTGAGCTACTCTATGTGACTAAATAGGGATTTCTGTAAGTTGTCCTGTATCTTTTAACACACTTTCAGAAGCTCATTCATGTTTATTTTGCGCTGTTACTGGTATTAAGGCGGAAGAGAAGATCCGTTCATGTTTGCTCCGCGCTGCAGGTTCTCTTGAGCTGAGCGATCTCGCGCCACAGTGCCAAACGGTATTTATGTTTTTGAATTTCGTAAAAAAAAACAAATTGACGTCATTTGAAACCTGAGACTTTGTTTCATATCAATAGTAATAAAGCACAAAGATTATTGCGATTTATTGGATGGGAGGCGTGTTTATTTCATTCATTAACTGAAAACAGGATGACTAATCGATTCTTGGGATTTAAGAATTTATATTGTTTTGTAAAAGTGAGAATCGATTAAAATCGAGTAATCAATATTTTTCACCCAGCCCTAGTAACCAGTTGATGGCCCCATTGACTTGAAAAATACTATGGAAGTCAACTGTTTGGTTACCGATATTCTTCAAAATATATTTTGTGTTCAGCAGAAGAAAGAAATTCATACAGGTTTGAAACAACTTGAGGGTGAGTAAATTCGTTTTTTTTTTTTTTTCATTTTTGGGTGAACTATCCCTTTAAGTTATTAAAACGTTATTTCTGCATTCCAATTGTCCAATTTTTTGTTATGCAAATGTTGAGGCTTCATTTGATCAATTTACAAATATTATGGGAATGTTAATTTTGAATGTTCAATAAATGTTCTGAAAACATTAGACGATCATTTAGTTATCCAATGTATAAATGATGTTTTTGTGCTGATGTTTTGAGAACATTATTAAAAGACCAGATAACACTGACCGAACATTCTATTAACGTTCTAAGAATGTTTGCCCGTAACTTTAAGAGAACCTTGTCAGATCGTTAGCTAAAGTTCTGAGAACGTTCCCTGTGTAATACATTATGTAAGCACATAAAATCCAAAATATGGGATACAGAAGTATATAACACAATTTAAAATAGGAACTAACAATTGAATATTCATGGGATATAATTACTTGATCTGTTCTAACGCAGATGGCCTGCTTCCATGAAATTGTCCCAGTTTCCCTAAAGTTTGTGGTTGTCATGGATATTATCATATCATATTCTCACAAAAAAGCCTTGGATCCTCAGGAACCAGGAAGAAATAGATTGCATAATACAGGAAGCCGTACCGTGGGTGTTACTTAATTGTTCCGCTAATTAGATGCAATGAGCTATTAAACTGGACGTCAATCAGATTTGCATGGCAGCTGTGAAGCCACACCGGAGCACAGTTTCCTCCCACCAAGAAGATGAAGAATCTGTTATGCCATAAGTTGGCATTGCCAAATTGGACTCACAGTATTGGCAAACGTCTTATTTAGATGAAAGATTTATACCTCAGTTTTAACAATGAAGGATATTTTATTTTTGGGTGAACTATTCCTTTCCTGTTTATCTTATTTCAGTTGATTGATGTGATTATCTTATTGGAAACAGCACTGACTAAACCATATCAATCGAACACTACTATTAACACAAGAAAGACGACAAAAATGCGTCAACTTACGACGGCGTGAGGTGCGGCGGCGGAGCCTGTACGTGTCTTTACCATTACACAAGCGGTAAATAAAGCGGCCGAGCTGATGCATATTATTAACACGTCCAGCCACGACCATCTCTTCCTGGACAATGTATGTCTGGGGGAGGTAAGTCCCTTTCTACAAAAAGAGAAAGGCAACATCATCAAGTAGATATAATTCACATCTCATCTGCAATTATACACAAACAATACAAGTACCTTGACGTTGATGAGCAGTTCCCAGAGGTTACGTGGAGGCATTACCACACTGGTGTTGAGCTCGATGACATAACACTTGTCTAAGGCAATGTCATGGTAGGCCGTCAGACCCTGAAAACCAAAGTCAACTTTATTTATATAGCACTTTATACAGATTTTTAGACAGGAAAATAATAATTCAATGATGCCGTAAAGCAGCTCTAAAAAGAAAACAGTGAACAATAATGCGAAAGCATGCTCTGTGAATGCAAGTGTGCATAATGGAAACTAATGGAAACTGAAAATGTGAGCTGTTTTCAAGTGTGTTACCCTGTGGAAATCATGAATGATATCAGCAGGGTCTGTGTTGCTGAAGTCAGGCACAGGCACGCTGATTTGCTCATAGTTTTCCTTCAGGTAGATCCCCACGTTCTCCTCCAGCTCATGAGACCCTCGCAGTGGAGCAGCCACCGAGTCCTCGTACACAACACGGCAGTGGAACCGACTTTGATCCGGAACCTGAATCGCCATCATTTAAAATAAACGATTTAAAATGATATTATAATACTGTTTTGATATTACCTTCTTACAACTGACCGATATAGTTTAACACAAGAACATAAGATAACAATTTCTATTAGGGATGCACTGATAGGACAAACAAACAACTATTGGCTGATACTGATACTCGTCACTTGCTCTCTTATTTGAACTTCTGTCATTCATTTAAAAATAGTTTTGATCATGTTGTAAATGAGCAAAGACCAAAAACACAACAGGCCTACATGCAGTGCATCCGGAAAGTGTTCACAGCGCTTCACTTTTTCCACATTTTGTTATGTTACAGTCTTATCCCAAAATGGATTAAATTCATTACTTTCAACAAAATTCTATAAACAATACCCCATAATGACAACGTGAAAGAAGTTAAAACTAAAATCACATGTACATAAGTATTTACAGCCTTTGCTTTGTTGAAGCATCTTTGGCACAAAATTACACCCTCAAGTCTTTTTGAGTATGATGCTACAAGCTTGGCACACCTATTGTTGGGCAGTTTCTCCCATTCTTCTTTGCAGGACCTCTCAAGCTCCATCAGGTCGGATGGGGAGCGTCGGTGCACAGCCATTTTCAGATCTCTCCAGAGATGTTCAATCGGGTTCAAGTCTGGGCTCTGGCTGGGCCACTCGAGGACATTTAAAGAGTTGTCCCGTAGACACTCCTTTGCTATCTTGGCTGTGTGCTTAGGAACGTTGTCCTGTTGGAAGATGAACCTTCACCCCAGAGGAGGTTTTCATCAAGGATGTCTCTGTACATTGCTGCATTCATCTTTCCCTCAATCCTGACTAGTCTCCCAGTTCCTGCTGCTGAAAAACATCCCCACAGCATGATGCTGCCACCACCATGCTTCACTGTAGGGATGGTATTGGCCAGGTGATGAGCGGTGTCTGGTTTCCTCCAGACATGATGCTTGCCATTCAGGCCAAAGAGTTCAATCTTTGTTTCATCAGACCAGAGAATTTAGTTTCTCAAGGTCTGAGAATCCTTCAGGTGCCTTTTGGCAAACCCCAGGCGGGCTGTCATGTGCCTTTTACTGAGGAGTGGCTTCTGTCTGGCCACTCTACCATACAGGCCTTATTAGTGGAGTACTGCAGAGATGGTTGTTCTTCTGGAAGTTTCTCCTCTCTCCACAGAGAAACGCTGGAGCTCTGTCAGAGTGACCATCAGGTTAAGGCCCTTCTCCCCCGATCGCTCAGTTTGGCCGGGTGGCCAGCTCTAGGAAGAGTCCTGGTGGTTCCAAACTTCTTCCATTTACGGATGATGGAGGCCACTGTGCTCATTGGGACCTTCAATGCTGCAGAAATGTTTCTGTACCCTTCCCCAGATCTGTGCCTCGATACAATCCTGTTTCGGATGTCTACAGACAATTCCTTGGACTTCATTGGTTTGTGCTCTGACATGCACTGTTAACTGTGGGACCTTATAAAGACCGGTGTGTGCCTTTCCAAATCATGTCCAATCAACTGAATTTCCCCCAGGTGGACTCCAATCAATTTGAAGAAACATCTCAAGGATGATCAGTGGAAACAGGATGAACCTGAGCTCAATATTGAGTGTCATGGCAAAGGCTGTGAATACTTCTGTACATGTGATTTTTTTTTATTTTTTTTATTTTTTTATACATTTGCAAATATGACATTATGGGGTATTGTTTGTAGAATTTTGTAGAGGAAAATAATTAATTTAATCCATTTTGTAATAAGGCTATAACATAAAATGTGGAAAAAGTGAAGCGCTGTGAATACTTTCCGGATGCAGTGTAAATGCATATCAGGTACAGAAATAAAGTAATCAGATGTAAAATATATATATATATATGTCCATGTATATCCATGAATCCATTTTAAAGTTACAAAAGTTATTTAGTCAATAGTGAGCAATTTTTTTGAGTGATGTTTGTCTTTTGTTGTATGATCAACATTAAAACAGGCAGGAGCGCTGCAGGAATATCAGGCTACTGTCCCTTTAAGAGCTTCACAGATCCAATATACTGATACACACGTGTGTTTTATTTCTGTTAACTGTTTACGTTCATTTAAGACATAAATGACAATGTTTACAAGGATACTCACCAAGACGGCCATTTTGATATAATTTTGTGTAAGAGAATTGAAAGAGAACTCAATTCAGTATTTGCATGCTGTCTAAAACGAGACTCTCCGGGCGCATGCTTTGAATGTGTGCACACACAAAACGTCAGTGAGTAGAAATGAGTTCTCTTTTGTGTCTTGCGCTTGAATATTTAAATTTGCAAGGCTTAAAAAGCCTTTAGGATAAATTGTCTTGAAGATGCAGCACTGGCCTGATTGGGACAGTTCCGTCAATTGTCCCCAAGTGTCGTTCACGCTGGACCCAGGCAGTCCTTATTGTCGAGCCCTGCAGTATTTTGTACAGATTTCATTTTGTTTTAGCAAATTTATTTATTTTACCAAGAAAAACGTTGAATTATGCTACATACATTATACAACGTCCGCAGTTAATTAATAATCCATCGGTGTTGGTCTTTTTCATGCTATAGCTGATATGCAGATTAGTGATGTCAAAAGTACAGACTTTGGTACCAGGTCAGTACTGAAATTTAAACTGTGTTGATACCAGCGTTTCCCTCTAGCATTTTGAGCACTGTTGATTTTTAAAGACCTCTGATTGGCCGTTGTGTTCACACGCTCAACATATATGTCAGTGATTGGCTACAATGATCAACGCTTCAAAAACATGTTGTAAATAGACGTCTTTGACACTCTTCTCTGAGTGCTTACACAGAAACACACGGGAGCATTTGAAAGCAGGCGTTTATCAGTGGGTCCGTCAATCAGTTGATCGTTAATATATCCGTCTATTTACAACATGTTTTTGAAGCGTTGATCATTGAATCCAATCACAGACATATGTTGAGCTTATGAACACAATGGCCAATCAGAGACATATATGTTGAGCAGGTGAACACAATGGCCAATCAGATACATATATGTTGAGCTTGTGAACACAATGGCCAGTCAGAGACATATATGTTGAGCACATGAACACAATGGCCAATCAGAGACATATATGTTGAGCTCGTGAACACAATTGCCAACCAGAGACACATATGTTGAGCTTGTGAACACAATTGCCAATCAGAGACATATATGTTGAGCTCGTGAACACAATGGCCAATCAGAGACATATATGTTGAGCTTGTGAACACAATTGTCAATTATGTTGAGCTTGTGAACACAATGGCCTATCAGAGACATATGTTGAGCTCATGAACACAATGGCCTATCAGAGACATATATGTTGAGCTTGTGAACACAATGGCCAATCAGAGACATATATGTTGAGCTTGTGAACACGATGGCCAATCAGAGACACATATGTTGAGCTTGTGAACACAATTGCCAATCAGAGACATATATGTTGAGCTTGTGAACACAATGGCCAATCAGAGACATATATGTTGAGCTTGTGAACACAATTGCCAATCAGAGACATATATGTTGAGCTCGTGAACACAATGGCCAATCAGAGACATATATGTTGAGCTTGTGAACACAATTGTCAATTATGTTGAGCTTGTGAACACAATGGCCTATCAGAGACATATATGTTGAGCTCGTGAACACAATGGCCTATCAGAGACATATATGTTGAGCTTGTGAACACAACGGCCAATCAGAGACATATATGTTGAGCTTGTGAACACGATGGCCAATCAGAGACATATATGTTGAGCTTGTGAACACAATGGCCAATCAGAGACATATATGTTGAGCGCGTGAACACGATGGCCAATCAGAGACATGTATGTTGAGCTTGTGAACACAATGGCCAATCAACAATTGCCAATCAGAGACATATATGTTGAGCTTGTGAACACAATGGCCAATCAGAGACATATATGTTGAGCTTGTGAAAACAATGGCCAATCACAGACATATATGTTGAGCTTGTGAACACAATGGCCAATCAGAGACATATATGTTGAGCTTGTGAACACAATGGCCAATCAGAGACATATATGTTGAGCTCGTGAACACAATGGCCAATCAGAGACATACTGTATATGTTAAGCTCGTGAACACAATGGCCAATCAGAGACATATATGTTGAGCTCGTGAACACGATGGCCAATCAGAGACATATGTTGAGCTTGTGAACACAATGGCCAATCAGAGACACATATGTTGAGCTTGTGAACACGATGGCCAATCAGAGACATATATGTTGAGCTCGTGAACACGATGGCCAATCAGATACATATATGTTGAGCTCGTGAACACAATTGCCAATCAGAGACATATATGTTGAGCTTGTGAACACAATGGCCAATCAGAGACATATATGTTGAGCTTGTGAACACAATGGCCAATCGCAGACATATATGTTGAGCTCGTGAACACAATGGCCAGTCAGAGACATATATGTTGAGCTTGTGAACACAATGGCAAATCAGAGACATATATGTTGAGCTTGTGAACACAATTGCCAATCAGAGACATATATGTTGAGCTCGTGAACACAATTGCCAATCAGAGACATATATGTTGAGCTCGTGAACACAATGGCCAATCAGAGACATATACGTTGAGCTTGTGAACATGATGGCCAATCAGAGACATATATGTTGAGCTTGTGAACACAATTGCCAATCAGAGACATATATGTTGAGCTTGTGAACACGATGGCCAATCAGAGACACATATGTTGAGGTCGTGAACACAATTGCCAATCAGAGACATATATGTTGAGCTTGTGAACACAATGGCCAATCAGAGACATATATGTTGAGCTTGTGAACATAATTGACAATCAGAGACATATATGTTGAGCTTGTGAACATAATGGCCAATCAGAGACATATATTGAGCTTGTGAACATGATGGCCAATCAGAGACATATATGTTGAGCTTGTGAACACAATTGCCAATCAGAGACATATATGTTGAGCTTGTGAACACGATGGCCAATCAGAGACACATATGTTGAGGTCGTGAACACAATTGCCAATCAGAGACATATATGTTGAGCTTGTGAACACAATGGCCAATAGAGACATATATGTTGAGCTTGTGAACACAACGGCCAATCATAGACATATATGTTGAGCTTGTGAACACAATGGCCAATCAGAGACATATATGTTGAGCTTGTGAACACAATTGCCAATCAGAGACATATATGTTGAGCTTGTGAACACAATGGCCAATCTGAGACATATGTTGAGCTTGTGAACACGATGGCTGATCTGAGGTCTTTAAGAATTTGTTCAACAGCGCTCAAAGTGCTAAAAGGAAACACTGGTATCATCACGTTTTTAAAATTTCATTACCAACTTGGTATAGAAGTCTGTACTTTTAACAACACTAAAGATGGTTTTTAATTGATCAAAAATGTTCGATAAATATTGGCGGCTGATACATTGGTGCATCTCTAATTTCTATCAATAGGGCTAGGAAAAAGATTTTCATATTATCCAAATTGCGACCTCAATCCCTTAAATCCACAAATCGATCTTTACTATGCACCACTTTTAGCAGGTGTGCACCTTGTGTATCACTCTTATGTATAAATGAATATGCCACCTAAGAATTCTTTTGTAAATTATATTTATGGTGCAAAAAAATTAGTTTATGAGATGAAGCCCCCAAATTCTGACATAACTAAGACATCATTTTCACATAGAAAGTCTAAATTATGACTTGTTGTGAAGTCAGACAGCACTTTTTGCTGTTTGTATACCAGATTGACATACCAGATTGACTGTCACTGGAAGGCTAACATGTCATTCAGTAATCTTTCTACAGGCTACATCGATATCTTTACACCAGTAGGTGGCGACAAACCGCGTTTCATGAGTGAGTCATCAAGCCATTCGCTCAACTGATTCTTTCGAAACACCGTTTCATTCAGGAATGAATCGCGACTGTCATTGAAACATTGGAGGTGTGTTTCGACTTGAAGTGGCGCTGCGCAGACAGATCGGTGTATGACATCAAAGTACCACCAGAGTGATTAGAGAGCAGAAGTCAAACACACCTATTGGCTCAAATGATTCACATTACAGACGAATCACAGCAGCGAATGGTGTGTTCGACTTGATGTTCAGTCTGCGCTACGCCGCTTCAAGTTGAACACATCTCCAGAACATAAAACATAAGCTCTGGTTTAGTCAAAAATAAACAATTGGCACTACTGGAAGCTTCTGCTTGCCATCTAATTATATAATAATAATTATTTTGAGTTTTATGCCACTCGTATAATTGTGTGCTACCTGAGGAATGATGTAGTAACGGTAGATATATATTGAAGCATATATCAAACTGCAGGTGAAGACAATCAGTGCAGTTGTCAGACAGCAAAGTCCACTCAGAGAGGAGCGTTTCCGTCCGACAGGCAAGACCAGCTCCTCTTCCACCTACAAACACACACACATTTTGTTTTTATTTCGTGTTAAAAAAAGCATATATTTATTACACCCTCATTTTGACAATAGACATTATTTAGCCAAAAGTAGCAAAGTACAAAGTAGCTCATTTCAGGTAGGCAGAATGGCAAAACAACAATCACACACTGCAGTAATGAATTCATCATGACCTTAAAATACCGTGCCACTTTTGTTACGATCACCCACACGCTGGGAGATGTGCTACAGTTGGCACTACATTCACTTGTATCATGTGCAGACAAGAATGGATTATTCAGCATTCTCGTACTACAGCAGGAAATTATTAGACATGCGATGCCGATAGGCAATGACTAATAACGCCCCCAGTCTTGCAACCCATCTGCCAAACTGCACGGCACATGGCCTGAGCTGGCCTCATTCTTAACTTACACACGCACGCTTGGTTTATTAACATGAGGGAGACTTCCTTTTCACTTATAGGCCTATTGTTTTTTATATTGGTTTTATATTAAGATAAATTACCTGAAATACACCAACCCAACACTTACCGCATCTCTGTTGATAGGTCATCTGGATATTACCAAGCTAGCAAAAATATGTTCAAAGAATGATTTGCTAATGTTCCCGTTAAAGGATTCATTCACTTTTAAAATTAGACTTACCTCAAGATTTACTCAAACTCAAACCATCCTAGATATGTATATGTATCCTAGATGTGTATATGACTTCTTTCAGACAAACACAATCATAATTATATTAATAAATATCCTGACACTTCCAAGCTTTATAATGGCAGTGAACTGGGCCCAAGAGTTTGAAGCCCAATAAAGTGCATCCATTCTTCATAAACGTGCTTACACAAACCCATCAAGTTCGCTTCAGAAGGCCTTTATTAACCCCAGAGGCCGTGTGGAGCACGTTTATGATGGATGGATGCACTTTTTTGAGTTTCAAACTCGTGCACTGCCAGTATAAAGCTTGGAAGCATCAGGCTATTTATTAATATTACTCTGATTGTGTTCATCAGAAAGAAGAAAGTCATATACACCTAGGATGGCTTGAGGGTGAGTAAATCATGGGGTCATTTTCATTTTAAAGTGAACTAATAAAAAGTTCTGAGACTGTTCCCTGTTAGCTGGGTGTTTGCCTACTCTTTCATAAATACTGCATATTCATATTTGACGTTTTTTTGCATATTGTATAGTAGGTTAGTATGTTCTGACAAAGGGAATCAGATGCTATAGTGGCTCACAAATTACATACTTCATCTTGAGGAGGTCATTTGGCCTATAAAGACAGCAAACACATACATGCACCCCTTTTAGTAAAGGAGCGATATTAAACAGCTAAAGCTCTCCAAAGTCATTTCTCCTCACCGTAGCCATCTGCCATTTTGTCTCTGTTGGATTTGTGCGTGTGTGTGTGTGTGTGTGTGTGTGTGTGTGTGTGTGTGTGTGTGTGTGTGTGTGTGTTGCATAGACACATAAACCTGTGCTGCACTATGTCAAATTCCAGTCCCTGCCATTATAAGCTCTTAAGAATAAAGGCCTTAACCTCTGACAATAACAACCCATACATTACAGTTGATATATTTTAAAATGCAGGCAGGGCAAGATGTTTTAAGCTATTTTATATAGATGTTTACCCCATCACTTTATTAAATTATTAAAGAAGAAGAGCAATCTGATGAAAACATCACAATAATGCACACATATTGAGAGCACACTGATATAAAGTGCACATTGTATGGCAGAGATGAATATGGTGCATGTTGCATGATGTTATTGGTGCAGGTGCTGCAGCATCCATGTCCTCTTGTTATGAAACCAAAGGGCAACAATATTTATATGCAAAACAGCTACAAATACATGCTCAAGCGTTGATGGAGCATTATCTGTAGATCATATTACAATACCAAATGACGTGATGTGTGCTTTATCATGAATGTTATCTTTTCCGGCTTTTGGTTAGTTTGAACCGCTGTTTTCCGTGACATTTCGGATGATGCACACAAAAAGCGAAACTTACGTGTGGATGCGGTATGAATATTTGGGTTTTATCTCCATCGCCGTCCTCTTTCTCGGCTTTTTGTCCTGTGATGGGCTGAAAGCTGATCTTCACCATGTTGAAGGGAGAAAAGCGGTTTTTAGCGTGCACGCAGATGGCTTATCCCTAGGCTTTGTGACACAATATTTGCCGTTTGTTGTAATAGACAGGAACAATCTATTATTAGTTATGTCTATAGATATAAAAAAATCGTTCTTAAAGTCACAGTGCTAGCGACACTGGTGATGATGCGCGCGACCCAGGAGGAGCAAGCGCGCACACGTTTTGTATACATCATGTATGTGTACGAAGATTGTTTTTTAACAATATATAGTTTTATCTATTTATCTGATAGTAATACTTTGGTACTTGATATCTCTCTGTCTATCTATCTATCTTACATTTAAGATGCCATAATAAAATATCGCCTAATATAGGCCTAATCTGGTATGTTTGTTTATTGAATAACCACCGCTTTTTAATCAAAGAACAAAAGACAGTAGAAACGTGTATTTTATTCCAAACTTTATTTCCAACTGTTAGTTTGTCTATGGATTGACATTTCAGATGAAACTCCATGTTTCTGTGCCCAAGTCTTATTACTCGGGCCAGATCTATATAGGTTAGATTGGACTGTTTCATTGAACAGACAGCAGGCCAAGAAGTTTCCAGCTTGTCTGTTAGATGCCCATGCTTAATCTAAGACTGCAAAATAGAAACATGCACTGATATGCAAAATAAGTTTACTAATTCTCAGAATTTTTAATACTCTGGGCCATTATGATATCAGGCTTATAAAATGACTGACTGGCTGTTGTTACATGTGCCAACCAATAAAAGACTTTGACCTGAATCACAGATGATGCAGACTAAACAGCAGATTATGGTGAGTTGCTGGTCACCATTTAAACAGGATATGCTAAAACTGAAATATGAAAAATGTACATCTTTAAGCTACATAAGGTTTCTTGAATTTTCCACTAAAATAAAATACTGTTATAGACATGTCAATCCCTGTTATTCTGACCAGTACTGTAAACATTCAGCAGAACATGTTTTAATGGGAGTTCTGCATTGAAAATGAGGAGGGTTACCATTATGATTTACAATTGCATTTGCTTAAGGGAGAAATTAAGGTTGCATGGCTTTCTTGTGAGTAAAAGCAGTCATGACTTGAAAATTATCAACCAAAACCCTCCAAATCACTTTCAGGTTTGTGTGGTTTTGCAGACTTGCAACTTTAAAGTATCGAATGACAACCCCCATCAACCACTGCACTGTTCTTAAAACAAACATATAGGCTATTAAAACATTCATAAAGGGCATGGGTGCTCAAATTGCCTTTTCTCTCAGCAGCCTCAATTAGGTGCTAATATGGGCTTGAGCGGCTCCCCTACATCCAACCATTTCAGATTAGCCTGCTAATAATATCACATTAGATTCGTTCATTTTTCCCAAACTAAAAACCTACAGAAAGGAAAGAGATACAGTATCTGAGCTGGTGCATTTAGTCAAATTACACAAAACCAGTAAATAACTTGTCCAAGTCACATTTCACCTCAAACTCAAAAGGCAAAAAATAGAAAATATAGTTTGTGTATGGTTATAGGACTATTAAAGATTTGTCCCATTATTCATGACGATTATTCCCCCAACATCTATAAAGCATCATTTAATTCTCAAAAGGCTGTACTATATAGAGCTGTCAAAGGATTAATCGCGATTAATCACACCCAAAATAAAAGTGTGTTTACATGATGTATGCGTGTGTACTGTGTGTATAATTATGTATATTTGAATACACACATAAATGTATATATTTAAGAAATATTTGCATGTATATACTGTTATATATAATATAAATGATTAATTAATATATATATATATATATATATATATATATAATTAATTAAAAAATATATATTATATATAAATGTAACACTTTTTCTTAAATATATACATGCATGTGTGTGTATTCAAACATACATAATTATATATCGTACACAAATATATTATGTAAACACAAACTTTTGGATGCGATTAATCGGTTGACTGTAATACATATATCTGTTGTAAGGACTATTTAAATAAAACCAATTGTCAGTACAAAAAAAAAAAAAAAAACAGTACCGGTGTTACGAAATTGACATTTATGAATAAAGACCAGATGCTTTATAATAATAGGAACGTCTCTACATATTACTTTTGATTTTGAGGTGAAATGTGAGTAAACTGTATAAAAGGTATGAGTACACATTGTGCCAGTGGGGTTAGTTATACTGAAAACTAGACTAAGAAGGGCACAAATCTTAAGGTCACAACCACAGAAAATCTTTCAGATTTTGAAAGTTAACTTTCCATTACACCCACTCAACGCAGTGACTAATAACATGCAAGGAATGGCAAAGTTAAATCAGAATCAACAGCACATCCACAACTAACTCACCAAACCACACTCCTTTCAAAATGAATCGGATAGCAACCATAAACCGTTAGAGGCTGTGAGGTGCCAACACACATCCAATGAAGTCTACAAAGCCAAAACAATAAAGGGAAGATGAAAAAGCCTACAGTATGTACACATTTACTCACCCGGGATACGCAACCTCAAAATGAGCTGAACATGACGCATGCGTCACATTTGAAGCTTTTACGCAACTCACCCAGGCGATGATGAGCAAATGAGTGATTTTGAATGCGTTACTGCATACGTTAAGTGCTTTTTGCATGTCAAATTTCCTTGTATTCATTAATCTCAACCTGCATGGCCTAATTAGCATCAGGAGACATTTGAGTGTATGGTTGTATATGAGGTACAAAACCCTCCTTCTTTATGTGCAATAAAGCAGCAGCATCTACATCCATCCTTTCTGTTCATTTTGCTCGTTTTTTTTTAAACATGAGAATAAAACATTGTAGGGGGAAGAGGTTGTAGGTCCAGCGAAGCAAGACTCTTCTTCATCCTCGTCGCCATATTACTCGCCCCACCGAGCTCAAACGGCATTTAACGGTTCCTGCAAAACACAAAAACATGCCCAGTGCTGCGGCCACTCAACGTCCCAGAGAGCCAAACATCGTCCAGACGTTGCCTAAAACACTGTCTAGACGTCCTCTATGCACTTTTAGACATTCGTTATTGTTCTCAAGCGTCCTGCGGGGTTGACCTCTTGAGGTCTCGGATCTGTTTGATTAAATAGGTCTTCTCGTCGCTGAACTGCTCGTCCTCGCCGCGGTCGTTCTGGAACTTGCTGAGGAACTCGATGAGTTTAGTCTGGTTCTTCAGCAGGATGTCGAGGATGGGCTGAGTCTTGTTCGGATTGGCAACAAACACCTAAATGCACAGAGAAAAACCGTCTCACTCAGAAATTTGAAGCTTGAGTCAAGTTTTGGGTTGGCATACTGGCGAGTTGGTAAAATAATGATAGTGTGGGAAAATTCACATACCTTAAATACATGGAAGGCCTCAAACTGGATGTTGCGGCTCTTGTCTCTCAGTAGGTTCATCATGAGTTTGAGGTTCTCTGGTTTGCTTATGTACTTCGTCATTATAGTGAAGTTGTGCCTGTCCAGAAGCAGCTCTCCCAAAAGCTGAGAGGAACAGGAAAGACATAAAACACATCAGAAATACCTAAAATAAAGAGCTAATGGCTACAGTAAACATACACAAAAATCTGTTTAAATGCATTATAAAACTAATGCAACAACTACACACACAAACTGTTCAAAGGTATGCGGTCAAAAAGTTCAAGAAAATAGTTATTTTATTCAGCAAGGACACATTAAATTGATCGAAAGTTTTATGATGTTACAAAAATGTATATTTCATTTAAATAAGTGCTGTTCTTTTACACATCCTATTCATCAAAGAATCCTGGAAAAAAAAAAACAGTTTTGAACATTGATGATAATAATAAATGTTTCTTGAGCAGCAAATCATCATATTAGAAGGATTTCTGAAGGACCATGTGACACTGGAGACTGGAGTAATGATGCTGAAAATGCCAAAAAAACCTCAACCTGTAGAACAGCAGTTTAAATAAGCACAACAAATATACAAATTAACCTGCTCCTTACCTTTAGCGACTGCCTCTTAGTCACATAGTTTTCTGAGTGAAGAAGTTTCTCATATTCACTAAAGAACTGAAGACCAAAAGTAGAGAAAAGGGGAGACAGAGATATAC
Source organism: Romanogobio albipinnatus (assembly GCA_023566225.1). Taxonomy (NCBI): domain Eukaryota; kingdom Metazoa; phylum Chordata; class Actinopteri; order Cypriniformes; family Gobionidae; genus Romanogobio; species Romanogobio albipinnatus. The sequence continues at coordinate 41,767,868 of CM042247.1, read as the reverse complement.
AGTAAACATCAAATTGTCTGGCTTCTTCTAATACAGTAGCCCCAAAATGTATTGGCATACTTACAACAGGCTTGCATTAGATAAAATATCAAATCAAGCGGAAATTATTTTAAAGAAAGATAGCACTTTCCAAGGACTAGTGTGTAGCTTTTCATTTCTTAAACAACCATGTAGGAAGATCATGGTCATATTCCAGGGTGACATTGTCAAGATTCATCAGGCTCAAATTGTGAAAGAATGGTTGGGAGGGAGCATGAAGAATCATTTTCACACATGAATTGGCACCTCTGAGTCCAGACCTTAAAGGATCATGAAACCCTTAACCAGATTTTAACAGAGATATGAGTGTTGAGCATCATAGAAGTCAATGTTACCATCCATTCATTTTGATTGTAGGAGAAAACGAGTTAATTTTAAACATGTGCGCGCTATATTCAACTTCCGGGTTTAAATTCATCTTTGTATCAACGTCACAGAATGTGACGCTTTGTCGTACTATGGTACGACGATGACTCATCGATTTCTCATAATTATTCATGAGACTGCGTGTCCTTATCCTATGAGAAGAGGCCTCACTTAATTATTCATGAGTCAGAGTGTCCTTATCCTATGAGAAGAGGCCTCACTTAATTATTCATGAGACTGCGTGTCCTTATCCTATGAGAAGAGGCCTCACTTAATTATTCATGAGTCAGAGTGTCCTTATCCTATGAGAAGAGGCCACACTTAATTATTCATGAGACTGCGTGTCCTTATCCTATGAGAAGAGGCCTCACTTAATTATTCATGAGACTGCGTGTCCTTATCCTATGAGAAGAGGCCTCACTTAATTATTCATGAGACTGTGTCTCCTTATCCTATGAGAAGATGCCTCGCTTATTGAAAGTCTTTGGGAAGTGCTGGAAGAGACTTTACACAGCGCTGGACTCTTGCATTGTCAATACAAGATCTGGACCAAAAATGAATGCACATTTTGAAGAAAATAAATGCGGTGATGTTATTTTCATTAAGAGGTTTTTTGGTCCAAATCTAGTATTGACAATACATGTTTTTAGTTTTGGCCGGGCAATGTATATATTCACATCGAAATTCATATGTAAAAACACTGAGATATTTTAAAGTGTGACTAAAGTGTTTTGGGGCCCACTTCACATTCAAATCACTTCCAAAATGTATTGACTCTCACATCAACAGCTCACAGCTGAACTCATACGGAGCAGACGTGCCTTCTATCTGCTCCCTGCTCTGCTTTAGCGCTGTCTTTTTTTCTGACCCCCTGCTTGCTGGACTCCTGAAAAAACTGAAATTGAATTAATTAACTGGTCTCTCAGCGCGATTGACAAGATTTTCTCACTAAGGAAGGGTGCACCGGGAGAACCCAGCTGCCCGGACGGGACCTTCGCTGCGGGCTACACTCGGGACGCCTGGAACAACTGGCAAGTCGTGTGCCTGGAAGTCCTGTCCGTGGAGGATTTATTCATAATTGCCATTTTGATAGCGGGATTCCTATTTTTCGGCCTTGGGATTGCCCTGACCTATCGGAAGATTGGTAAGACAGCTGCCAGTAAATTCACCCAGCCGCTGTCTGTGGAAATTAAAGAGTGCTTCGGGATGTGTGTGACCGACTGAAGGTATTAGATCAAAGAGTGACACAGATTGAGGAACTGTATCGTAACATCTCAGCCCGGACTGTGGAGACGCAGGGAAGAGTGGGCTCCATCGGGGGTCAGGCTAGTGAACTGCTACGCAGTATGTCTGGTCTGATCATGAAATTGGATGAAATGTCGAAGTCAATTCACGAACCGGACGCTCGCCACTGACGCTGAGGATCAGAACGGATTGATTGATTATGGTCCGGAAAATTACCGAATATCAGCTAAATGGATTAAGATATTGACCCCCTCCTTCCCTCACCTCATCGGCTACCCTGTATCTCCCTCGGTTGGGAGGTCAGATTGACAGCTGGGTCCTGCTATCTTGCTATCGTTCCCTGTGCACTGCCATATCTCCCTTCAAGGACAGGCCACAGAACTGAACTCGAAAACATCTTAAGTTATGGCTAACATTCACATTCACACAACGCAAGCTCTCACAACACAGGACTCTTCAGACTCTTACTCGCATCATACATACCTCACCCCTATCCCTGCCCCCGTCCAACCGTCTGCCCCTCCCTTTCCTCCTTCCTATCTCCCTTACTCAGTCCCAACAAAAAATTCCATCACGTGACCATGTGTACTGTGTTATGTATGTTATGTTTTGCATGTATGCTTTGCAATCTGCATTTCTTTTTTTCTGGAGAGCGTGTGGCGGCGCTTTAAATAGCTGCGGCTCAGAGGCTTGCTCCAAACTCATTTCGTTGCATTGTACTTGTACATGTGTAATGACAATAAACTTGAATCTAATCAAGTGCACATCAAGAAACAAATTCAAATTTGAGGAACTCATTACAGAATGGCTGACAGATCCAATGACAACAGACCATGACGGACACCAACACAATGAAAAGAAAAGCCTGTGACTCACTCTATCATAGTGCTGCTCCAGAAACTCGGCGCTGAGCAGTTTGTGTCTCGTCAGCAAATCCTAGAAGAAAACCAAACAAATGGAATTTATCAGACAAAATAACTATACAGAGCATCTGAAGATGAATTACTCAAACAAACAAGCCTTAAGTGTTTGTTTTCTGTCAACATACTAACTTTAAAAGTGGCAAATGCATCCGAGGCGATGTCGAAGGTGGACATCTCCACGTATCTGAAGAAATCATAGAACTGCTCAGAGCAGAGGCTGATCTTTGCCAGTGGCTCATGCCGTATACATTCCCTCAGCATGATCCCGCAGTTCAGAGCGATGTCTGGAGACTCGTAACTACAAAAAGGACAAGAATATTTGGCCGCAATAACCACATCCTCATGTTGTTCCAAAACTTTTTCATTCGTAGACTGAAAAAGAGATTTAAAGGTGCAGTATGTAATATTGACAGCTAATGGTTGAAATGGGTTCTGCAGTCAAATTCAAAATATTGGAGAGAGTTGTTTCCCGGCACCTCCTCCTCAGACTCCACGCTCATGCGGATTGCCAGATTGAGGACACACAACTGCGATCTCTGAGCCAGTTTGTTTGTTGGCTTTCATGGCTGCAATGCTGTGTTTTTCGTCAAATGGCAACCCCGGGTGTTGAAATACTATTGGGTAAATCGGCAGGGGACGGAATCACACAGAGTAAAACAAAAAAAGACATTCCGACACAGAACACACATTTCAAAGTAGAATAACTGGCTGACACATTTTTCAAAGAAACATAGCATGTTCCCAAAATTATGGTATTTTTTTTACTTTAGTACAGTCAAAAAATTACATGCAGCACCTTTAAGTTGAATATTCATGTTGTTCTGATTCATACAATGAAACTAAACGGTAATCAGGGGTTGTGAAGTTCCAAAAATTACAAAAAAAAGTACCATAAAATCAGGACACACCAAGACGATGTCAAAGAACTAGTGGTGGTATCAATAGTCCATTTTCGTCATTCAAAAAGGGAAACTGAAACTAGGGCTGCATTTATACAAACCATAAACAAAGGAACTCATGTTATACAAAGCGGCTCATTTTATTATAAAAATATTTGTGCATTCAAATGCTCAGGTAAGATGACGTATAATTATAACAGCCTTCTGTCTATACCATCTTGACTTCTTTGCTCACTTTCATCACCTTTTATTCTTGTTTATCTTTTTTCAACTTCCGAGCAGAAATTTGCAAACAAAAGCTCTACTGATGTGACACTAGGCTATTTTACAGTAAACACTTCATAATCTGTCAAACAGGCCAAAAGAAGTATTGTCTAAACAGTCTTACGTCGATGAAATTTTATATTGCAGCAGGATTCATATTTAAACTGTCTTTTGCAGTTTAATGTTCACAGACACTAACAGAATAAACTTCCCTCACAATCACTGACTGAAAACGATGAAAAGTAGGCCTACATGCACTAATCTTGATGTGTTTATTCGAGTTGTAGTGGGCGTTGACTCTGCTTGCATGGATCGCTTCAGTATTTGAATTTCAAAAGAACGCGCGCTCTGTGGGCGTGGCCACATTAGCAGATAATGAAGAAGCTGGCGAACAACTGACATCTCTCTCTTTTGGTGTTTTGGTCCATCCAACCCCCCCCCCCCCCCCCCCCCCCCCACATCTGAATTTTGCGTGGCGCATTCGCACGGAATAAGCAAAGCCTGTGATTTTATTCGTATTTACTGACTTATCTCCTGGATATGATGTCAAGACTTGTAAATGTTTTTTCGTTATAGATATAGCTGTATGATATATCATAAACAACAGGTTCCTTATGGCGTGCTGCTATATGTGTTACACCGGTTACATCACTTTCCCACCATCATTTACATTTTTTATAGTAATAAAAACAGTTCAGTTAAAGAACAGACGTTACAATTAAAAACTGAACGTAGCACAGACCAGCAGCAGGAGATTTCATTCATCACGAGAGTGAGGAGCTGACAATATGAGGCCGGAAGATTTGGTATAAAGCTAAATGTAAAAGCGCCCATTTAAGCAAGCTTGTCATTGTACTGTTTTTGTGTTTTTCATTAAGAATAATATTGAACACAACTCCCAAATTGGCTCTAATTCTAAAGTGAAAGTATAATGTGCACAGACGCACAGTTATTTATAACGGTGCACGTTATGACTTCAGCCTCGCGAAATGTGGATAAAAATGTGCACAGGAAACAAAAACCTTGCAAAAATTATATACGACCCTCCAAATCCTGGCCAAATCATGGAGATGCCGATTCGCACGGGACTAATATTAATCACAGGACCTCTGTGTGTGACGAAATATGGTAGGTCATTTGCGGGGGAATTTTTACTTTACAAATTACAGACATGGCCAAATCGCACGGGATTAAGATCACAGACAACCTCTGCAATTATTACAAATAACTAGAGGTCACCAGTTAATACTATTCCTGTGCGAATAGGGCTTTTGCCACTGATAAGAAAAAAGAAGAAGAAAAAAAGAAGAAGAAAAAAAAGAAGAAGAAAAAAAAATTATAATAATCGAGGTGGTCGCGTTGGCGTGATCGTCGACCTCTAGGGGTTAAGATGATATCGCTGATGTAGGATTAGATATACTCACTGCTAATGCTCACTCACAAAAGTAAATACTCATCTGGGATCAGATAGCTCATCTAAAATATTCACATATATTATCATATTAGTCACCAAACCAGTTCTTTGCTATCTTAGTTTCTTAGAGATATGATCTAAACACCAGCTTCCAAGAAAAAGCAAATCAAACTAGTCTGACGACTGCAACATTTTAGGTTATATATTTAATTGGTGAATATAAGAATCAAATGAGTGAATTCACAATATGTTTGTGTGTGTGTCTCACCCTTTAAGCAGCATGAAGAGTATGTTTTGTTGAGTGCACAGGTATTCAACAGTGGGTGTCCGTGTGCCGATCTGACGTCTCAAAATATTATTAAAGATCTGTGCCACGTCTTTCTTGCCCTAAACACAAATAACATTCAGAATGGTTACTGAAAAGAATCAATTAAATCAAAATAAAAGCATGTATTTCCACAAATTGGAATTTGAGAAATAAAGTGAAATGAAAGATTCTTTTTAATCTTTTTAAATAATGGTTGTTTGTTACTTAAAATGGCTTACTCTTTCTGGCTTAAAATGATTTAAGACAAGACTAAATATGCTTAAAAAATAAAGATGTAAGATGTAATCCAGATGTAAATTGATACAAGTTCATTTGAATTTTTTTTATATGAACCAGGGATATCATGGTCATGGAATACCTGCATATATGAAGGAATTTTTAAAATCTGATTTCTAGATCTGGAAAAGTTTCTAGACCCCAAAAAATGTAAGTTCTAAAATATGTTATCAGGTAGAAATAGATATAAAAAAAAAAAAAAAACCCTGTAAATCACAAATGACTGGATAAAGCATGTAAATTAATTCGTAATAAACAAAGTGCAAACCCATTCAGTTATTGAAACTTCTGGAATTATGGAATGTAATTATTTAAATTAAACATTATTATAAATATAATTGATAATACTTATTAAAATATAATTAAATATGTAATTAAACTCATTTAAATTGCCACTCCTAGTTTCTGTAAATAAAAAAATAGGTTTTTATTATTATTTTACTCATAAAACTTTGACTTTTTTTAAATGGATTTTGAGGGACTTTACTATGTGAAATGTATATATTATTTCGTTTAATTTTCTGGCATACTCTATTAAACTCATCCCCTCACCTCAAAGTCAATGAGCTGCAGATCTGCGACGAGGGTACTGAGCAGGCCGCTGTTGTAGAGCTCCTGAGCCAGCTGAGCCACAGCTTCTGTCTGCGGCTCCTTCTCATTCGTACCATAGAGAATCTCCTTCATCGCCAACAGAGATTTGGACACCTCTTCAGAGGCCTGAGGACACACACCTCTCTTATTAATGCCCTTATGAAACTCTTTCATGGGTAATACTCACAGTACACACACACCTGTGTGTAAAAGAACCGTGTACAAAATGAGCTTAGTACCTTCTCAGCCTTCTTGTCCGAAATGTCCTGCTTCTCCAGAATGGTCATGTTGTCCTTTAGATTCTTCACAATGTCTGCTGGACACTTGTGAGACTTACCGAAAGGGAACGGCATGGCAACACCTTACCAGGGCAACCAGGTATCAGAGAGCCCAGCTGTGAAAGTGAATGAGAAACAGAGAGAATGTCAAAGGGAGGGAAAGAAAATGACTGGGAAAGAACAAATGAACAAACAAAAAAAGGATTCATTAGCAAAGGGATAACACCAAGAGAAAAAATTAACTCTGAAGTCACAGAAAGAAATAATGAACAAGGGAAAACAAGTAATAATAAACAAAATGAGCAAAAACACAGTAATGAAAGAAATAACATACAAAAAAATGAAATTTACATTACGTTTACATTCATGCATTTGGCAGACACTTTTATCCAAAGCGACTTACACTGCATTCAACGTACACATTTCATCAGTTCTTGCTTTCTCTGGGAATCGAACCCATGACTTTGCAGTTGTTAGCGCTGTAGATATTAAGTAGATGCCACATTCAACTAGCCTAGAAATCTAGATGCACCCTAGCGGCAGAAAATGTATTTTTCCGCGAGTATAGTCTAGCAACTCTCGGTAGACCTGAGAGCTGGAAAAACCAAACTCTGGTCAGGCCAATCACAGCGTGTGTAGAGTCGGTGGGCGGGCTTAACATAATGACGGCACGTCACGGAGGTTCCGAGTGCTACTCGTAAAAAAAGAAGCTAGCGAACAGCAGTCTTTTGAATCGGTTTTGGCCGAGACTCTGGAAGACTTTGAGTTAAGCTTTTCTTTGAGAAAAGAACAAAGAACAGCACAGAAGTCATTCTTAAGAAAAGAAGATATGTTCGAAGTTTTGCCGACCGGATACGGCGAAAGTCTATCAACTAACGTTAGCTCGGCTCACCTTCTTCTTCGCTCTGGTTGGTTGTGGTACTCATGGCGCTATCCAATTGCGTGCAGAGGGAATTTGAAAGACAACCGTTTATCCCGCCCCTCGGATTGAGCCCTGTCAATGGTGAGTTTCCAGACCCAACATCTTGATGTGGGTCTGGCTTGTCAGGCTAACATTCAACTGTTCCAGACACGTCAACGCGCCCGCCATCTTGCAGTCAACGCGTGTCATCACTCAGGTAAAATCAAGCTCTGCGTTTCAATTACCCTTCAAATTGAAGTTATGGAAACTCGTCAATTTCACAAAAACTTTTATATATCGCAAAAAAAGTTTTTACACTCACCCCAGGTAAATCTGATCAAAGATAGCGGCAATAAAAATAAATCTGCATTGTTTATGTGTCACTGAGCACAAAATGAAGCTTCTGCCATGGCCGTCCCAGTCCCCTGACCTGAACCCTATAGAAAATGAGTGGGGTGAACTGACGAGAAGCAGCACCAACATGGATGAGGAATCTGGAGAGATTATGTATGGAGGTATGGTCTCTGATCTCTTGCCAGGTGTTTCTCCAAACTCATAAGACATTTTAGGCCCTGTCCCAAATGGCACCCTAAACCCTCACGGTCTTCCTCTGAGTCCGCACTTTCACGACGTAATGCCGCTTTGACTGCCAGGAAGAAGTCTGCTGCGTAACCCGCACCAGTGCGGGCTCGGCAGAAGTGCGCATCGAGGGCGCATATCGACCTCAAAGGGGGGCGTTCGCGAGCACCCTTCTGAGACCTAAAATGACAAATGGGACACCCTGTGGTCTCGTGGACTTAACGGACACACGCACACAGTGGCCATTGTAAGTCCACAAGACCGAAAGTGCACATGATGTGTGCCATTTGGGACAGGGCCATAGAGGACGAGTCAGAGCTGTTATCTTTAGGAAAGGACGGTGAAAAAGTATTGAATAAAAGGGTGCTAATAATTATGTCCAATGTGTTTTGGAGAACTTTCAATTCTTTTATTTCAATGAAAGGTTAGATTTTTGTGAATTTTTTGAATGAAAGATCAAAAGGTTTCATTTTTAAAGCCATCTTTGATCATAATCGGGGTGCCAATAATTCTGACCACAACTGTATGTAGTGCTAATATCATAGGTTGTTTGAGCTGATGCAAATTAAATAGCTAATGGACAAAAGAATGAACAAATGAAAGAATGAAAACAAACAGAAAAACAACTGAGAGAATGAACAGACTAACATTTTGGACACCCAAAAACAAAATCATGAACAAAGGAAAAACACTTTCAAGATAAACCAGATTAAATGCTCACTGCCATCAACATAACTCTGAATTTCAGGTTAGGACATTTCAGCTCATTATAGAAGGAAGTAGATCTCAAATAACTAGGGTGGGAGTTCACACTTTATGTTCAAAAACTCAAACACACACACACACACACACAAAAGTCTCAAACAGCACAAATGCGAAGGTGAGCTTTGCGACAAACAGGAAACGTGCAGCAGAAACCTCTTCAGTAAATACGGCTGTGTGCTGACTTCCTCCATAATGATCACAGCAGCGAAACTCAAGCATGAAATGCTCAATAAATACACTGACCTGAAGAAACATCACTCATAAATCCTGCTGTTTTTTCATTACCCTTTCCCAAAACACAAGCGCACACAATGACAGTGACACTATTATTAATATTACTATGCCGCATGTGCTCTGAATACTCCAAGTGGCAGCTCGTGGGATCCGTGCGTCATAGGACATACGTCCAGGCGGTTAATCTCCACGCAGCTTGTGCAAGTTAGCCAAATCCTTGACCTGGTGACCACGCTCGCCATGTCTGCCCCAACGCAAATCTGAACCCAAGCAGATGCCAGGGCTCGCGGAGACAGCTGGCACGCTGAGTTTACACGCATCTAAACCAGGGGTGTCCAATCCTGCTCCTGGAGGGCCACTGTCCTGCAGAGCTCAGCTCCAACCCCAATTAAACACACCTATACCAGCTAATCAAGCTCTTACTAGGCCTACTGGAAACTTCCAGACAGGTGTGTTGAGGCAAGCTGTAGCTAAACACGGAGAAGCAGTGGCCCTCCAGGGCCGAGTTTGAACACCCCTGATCTAAACATTAATTTCACAGTTGCTGCAATGGTTGCATGATATCAATTACAGGTTATCTGATGATCAGCCACACTTATATGATGCTAATACCAATCATAGTTGTTGCACAAGATGTTAATAACGTTGCATTAATAACAATTCACAGCACTGTACAATCCAGGGGGGACCAGGGTTAGTCATCACATATCACAAAGGCTATATCATAGTAATATGAAACAATATTATTAGTTTCTATTATTAGTATAGTCATGTTTTATCAAAGTGTTTTTGTGTTGGTTCAAACACCTAGTTTGTAGGGGTGTAACGATACCCTCATGTCACAATTCAATCCATATCACGATACTGAACTCACGATATTATTACGATCAAAGACATATGGTTAAAGGTTAACAAATGTACCGTTGATTAAAATGCTACATTTGGTATTGGACATAAAGGCTTGGACTTGGTGCTGGTAACCCAATGCACAGGACAACGGTGACACCAGAATAAAAATAGTCATGATTCTCAAGCTGGATATACAGAATTAATTTAGACAAATATGCTTGCACTCTGTCACTGACTAGATATGTTTAAAATAATGTAGGCCACTTTTTTACAGGAAACATAAGAAATGTGGTATTATCAGGACCCATAAATATTCCCCCTTTATACATTATATATAGTAGTTTAATGTGGTACTACTACTGACACTAAAACTCTGTAAACTTGAATTTTATTCTCACACATTATTTTTTATTTTGGGTGAAGTATACACAATATATATTTTCACTATCCATGATTCATATTGCAGCATTTTTATTGCAATATATTGTGACACAATATATTGTTACACCCCTACTAGTTTGTCACAATGCGTTTCATGTGTTGTAATTTTATACAATTTATTCATTCCAATTTCTGTTGGTCTATTATATTTTTTTATTATAAATAAATACACACACAGGTTGATGGAGACCCCATATTATAGTGTTACAGTAGTAACAATAACTTGGAAATATTACTAAAGTACTAGGGTATAAGGGAAACGTATAGGTAAAGTATTATATGGGGTGTATTATACGCATATTTATATGAGAACTGTAAAGATTCTCAAATGGAAAAATAACAATCAAGCCCAAATTATTTACATTTATTAAGGGAGTTTTTGCAGGGTACATTTTTTGTTATGTAAAATGTATCTTGCTTAATTCTGGGATATATTCTGTGAAATAATTTTATTGGCCCCACTTTATATTAGGTGGCCTTAACTACTATGTACTTACATAAAAAAAATAAGTACAATGTACTTGCTGTGTTCAAATTGTATTGCAAAACACTTTTGCTGATATTGAGGTGGGATACGGGTAGGGTTAGGGACAGGTGTGGTGGTAAGGATAAGTTTAAGGGTAGGGTTAGGGACAGGTGTGGTGGTATGGGTAAGTTTAAGGGTAGGGTTAGGGACAGGTGTGGTGGTAAGGGTAAGTTTAAGGGTAGGGTTAGGGACAGGTGTGGTGGTAAGGGTAAGTTTAAGGGTAGGGTTAGGGACAGGTGTGGTGGTATGGGTAAGTTTAAGGGTAGGGTTAGGGACAGGTGTGGTGGTATGGGTAAGTTTAAGGGTAGGGTTAGGGACAGGTGTGGTGGTAAGGGTAAGTTTAAGGGTAGGGTTAGGGACAGGTGTGGTGGTATGGGTAAGTTTAAGGGTAGGGTTAGGGACAGGTGTGGTGGTAAGGGTAAGTTTAAGGGTAGGGTTAGGGACAGGTGTGGTGGTAAGGGTAAGTTTAAGGGTAGGGTTAGGGACAGGTGTGGTGGTATGGGTAAGTTTAAGGGTAGGGTTAGGGACAGGTGTGGTGGTAAGGGTAAGTTTAAGGGTAGGGTTAGGGACAGGTGTGGTGGTAAGGGTAAGTTTAAGGGTAGGGTTAGGGACAGGTGTGGTGGTAAGGGTAAGTTTAAGGGTAGGGTTAGGGACAGGTGTGGTGGTAAGGGTAAGTTTAAGGGTAGGGTTAGGGACAGGTGTGGTGGTAAGGGTAAGTTTAAGGGTAGGGTTAGGGACAGGTGTGGTGGTAAGGGTAAGTTTAAGGGTAGGGTTAGGGACAGGTGTGGTGGTATGGGTAAGTTTAAGGGTAGGGTTAGGGACAGGTGTGGTGGTAAGGGTAAGTTTAAGGGTAGGGTTAGGAACAGGTGTGGTGGTATGGGTAAGTTTAAGGGTAGGGTTAGGGGCAGGTGTGGTGGTAAGGGTAAGTTTAAGGGTAGGGTTAGGGACAGGTGTGGTGGTAAGGGTAAGTTTAAGGGTAGGGTTAGGGGCAGGTGTGGTGGTAAGGGTAAGTTTAAGGGTAGGGTTAGGGACAGGTGTGGTGGTATGGGTAAGTTTAAGGGTAGGGTTAGGGACAGGTGTGGTGGTAAGGGTAAGTTTAAGGGTAGGGTTAGGGACAGGTGTGGTGGTAAGGGTAAGTTTAAGGGTAGGGTTAGGGACAGGTGTGGTGGTAAGGGTAAGTTTAAGGGTAGGGTTAGGGACAGGTGTGGTGGTAAGGGTAAGTTTAAGGGTAGGGTTAGGGACAGGTGTGGTGGTAAGGGTAAGTTTAAGGGTAGGGTTAGGGACAGGTGTGGTGGTATGGGTAAGTTTAAGGGTAGGGTTAGGTATAAGGGAAGGGTCAGCAGTGTAATTACAAATGTAACTACAGAAATTAATTACAGATGTAATTACATGCAGGTATTTTTTAAATGTAAGTACAATGTATGTAAAAACATGTATGTACACAATAAGTGCATTGTATCAAATGATTAATGAAAATGTTAGTACATAGTAGTTAAGGCCACCTAATATAAAGTGGGTCCTTTTTAATATTATAATTAATTATTATATTATAAATAACATTATTTATCTAATTTTACTCAAAAACACTAGTAAACAGAAGAAAAAAACAGATACTTTTGACAACGTGGAGTTATCAGCTGATGCCAGCAATATTACAGTTATTATACATGCTGGTTTATTGACAGGTCAAAAAAAGTAACATGCATACTTGTGTCTTCAATGGAAGTCTTTTTTCCTAATTCAACTGAGACTGATAAACACACACATGTTTGTAGATGACAATGTAGATATGGGTCCTAATAGATCAAAATCATTCAGCTGTGAAGTATTACCATATTTGACTGTGCAACTGTTAAAACCCAACATATTACACACATACTAATGGATTCAGCATCAAGATCTATGTGAATCAGCTGAAGTTATGAAGCTTATTTACCTGCAGTAAATATATACATTTGTATAAATATAAAGGGCTCGATGGTCGTCATTCTATGACGGCCTACAATGATGATTCCCCAGTTCAGACACGTTGCCTGGGTAGGCAGCACACTAGTTTGAGACACAACCCCCTACTTTTGCTCAAGCAGACGCCCAGTGTGATGTGTAGGATACAGATAAGTCAAGATGACTCAAGTCTAGTCAACTCATTTGTGTATCTTTAAATCAGTGATGTACAAACCACAAAAGACACGAAGCCCCTTTCAATCTTTTGTAGCCTATCACTCCAGTCCAGATTCAGACTGTGTGCGTAAATGCAGTTGTGGTTTTGCATATGATGTCTCTGATAGGCCTCTGCATGCACTTTATAACATTTAGCTTCACAAGAGCCAGCAAAAGAGAAGTAAACAATATCACACCTTATTTGGGGTCTCCTTCGGCCTTTTCTAGCAAATAACGGTGTGATTCCTGGAATATGATGTTTTGGTGTGTTATTTCTTAGCAAGATTTGAGCGGAGAACCGTCTATGTATGTGAATGTGTGTGTGTATTCAGCAGCGATAACTTCCGCAAACCTGCAGTGAGGAGGATTTCAAAACAAAAGCCCTAAACGCTCTCCATGGTCTCCATGGAGAAAACGCAGTCGGCCTCTGATATATATATATATATATATATATATATATATATATATATATATATATATATATATATATATATATATATATATATATATATATATATATATATATATATATATATATATATATATATATATATATATATATATATATATAAAAAGCCCCCAGCTAAAACCAGCCTCGGCCGGTTGGGTGGTCTTAGCTGGTTTAAGCTGGTCCCCCAGGTTGGCCGAGCTGGTGTTCAGCTGATTTTAGTTGGTCTTTTAGCTGGGAGCAAAAAAGTCTGTAAATTACTGTAAAGATGTTCAAATATTTCCTTTGATTGATCACTGATTCAAAGTGCATGCTAACATGTAGCCTATTTGCTATTGCAAGATGCTGTATCTTTCTCTTCTATTAATATTCTTGTGTTGACCTCGATCAGTATTTGATTGATGTTTTTCATCGCTGCCTTTATCGTTCAAAATGTTGCAATAAAACAATTATAAAAACAAAGTTAAAATATTTTTTTGATAAAAAACTAAAATAGGCTACTTTTAAAGTAGAACAGGGCCACAACTCTCACGCATTGGCTGTGAGATTCATTGTTCAGACACTGGCAGTGAAGGTGTTCCACCCCTGTTAGGGACATACAGATAGTTATTACAAAATGTTAATAATGTAAATGTTAAACAATAATGAGCTTTTCTTGGATAGTATATGTCCCTTATGCCATCATGGTATTGTTTTTTATTCTTGAAACAATAACAACTATTATTTATGAATAGAATGTCTTGATTATTAAAACCAGGTACTTTTTGTACCCATTTTTGCCAACAGGATGGTAAATAATAAAACAATTTGTTCAAAACATATACTGTATATGCTGTTAATGCTCATCACCTCTCAAAATAAGACATAAGTTTGCAAAACATTTAACGTTGCTGTCAAATTATTATTTAAAAATGACCCGCCTAACAGGGTGGAACCAAGTATAACAGGGTGGAACACCATAACAGTGGATGAGTTTTCCATCATTGTCCTGCATGATTTGCCATCAGTAATGTGTGGAACTGCACCTATATAATATTGTTATATACAGTGAGGGAAATAAGTATTTGAACACCCTGCTATTTTGCAAGTTCTTCCACTTAGAAATCATGGAGGGGTCTGAAATTGTCATCGTAGGTGCATGTCCACTGTGAGAGACATAATCTAAAAAAAAAAAATCCAGAAATCACAATATATGATTTTTTAACTATTTATTTGTATGATACAACTGCAAATAAGTATTTAAACACCTGAGAAAATCAATGTTAATATTTGGTACAGTAGCCTTTGTTTGCAATTACAGAGGTCAAACGTTTCCTGTAGTTTTTCAGCAGGTTTGCACACTCTGCAGGATCTTCTCTAGAGGTCAGGTTTCTGGCCTGTCGCTGAGAAACACGCAGTTTGAGCTCCCTCCAAAGATTCTCTATTGGGTTTAGGTCTGGAGACTGGCTAGGCCACGCCAGAACCTTGATATGCTTCTTACAGAGCCACTCCTTGGTTATCCTGGCTGTGTGCTTCGGGTCATTGTCATGTTGGAAGACCCAGCCTCGACCCATCTTCAATGCTCTAACTGAGGGAAGGATGTTGTTCCCCAAAATCTCGCAATACATGGCCCCAGTCATCCTCTTCGTAATACAGTGCAGTCGCCCTGTCCCATGTGCAGAAAAACACCCCCAAAGCATGATGCTACCACCCCCATGCTTCACAGTAGGGATGGTGTTCTTGGGATGGTACTCATCATTCTCCTTCCTCCAAACATGTTTAGTGTAATTATGACCAAAAAGTTCTATTTTGGTCTCATCTGACCACATGACTTTCTCCCATGACTCCTCTGGATCATCCAAATGGTCATTGGCAAACTTAAGACAGGCCTTGACATGTGCTGGTTTAAGCAGGGGAACCTTCCGTGCCATGCAGGATTTCAAACCATGACGTCTTAGTGTATTACCAACAGTAACCTTGGAAACGGTGGTCCCAGCTCTTTTCAGGTCATTGACCAGCTCCTCCCGTGTAGTTCTGGGCTGATTTCTCACCTTTCTTAGGTTCATTGAGACCCCACGAGGTGAGATCTTGCATGGAGCCCCAGTTCGAGGGAGATTGACAGTCATGTTTAGCTTCTTCCATTTTCTAATGATTGCTCCAACAGTGGACCTTTATTCACCAAGCTGCTTGGCAATTTCCCCGTAGCCCTTTCCAGCCTTGTGGGGGTGTAATACATCCTAACAGGGTGGAAGATGACTTCAGGGACACGGTTAATTAAGAAAATTGTACAAAAAATAACTAAAGTTTAACATGATTTATGTTTATGATTAGAGGCAGTTTAGCCTATTCTATAACATAAGCTAAAAATATTTTGAGATTTTTATCATTTCATGGTTTATAGTTCTTGTGGAAGTTGATTACTTTGCACTGAGGACATGATAAAATTGAATGCATATATCAATAAAAAGGTGTGTAAAATACAAAATAGTATTTTTAATGTCTATTTTATCTGTTTGAGTGATAAAGAAGACATACATTTATAATTTAAGCCATTTCTTATAAATATGTGACTCATTTTATAAAATATATGAGTAAGTAAATCATAGGGACAGAAAAGTCACTGTACTGTATAACAGGAATGACCCGATTATGAAAGTGCAAAGATGCGTAATATATGACAAAGCAACAGGGTCAGAAAGGAGTTTGACCACTTCAGTAAGTTTTGTTTCGTAGAAAGTCTTTCTTTAAAGTGAATTTCGTTTTAAATTGTATCTTAATTTGAATCAATGTTTCATCAGCCAATTGCCTGGATTTAATAAATAAGAAGCAAATAGACTATAACAGACAATAATCGTGACATGGAGCGATCACTTTCATTGCACATGAACTGGAGCGTGTCTCATAAATAAAACAAAACTCAGCAAGCTACTTGCCTCACAGACATGAGAAATATGTGTATAGAAAACTTGAAATGTTCACTTTTAAACTAAACAATTTGAAACGAAAAGAAATAGTCAAGCAATGAGCAGTGTTCACGCGAGCAGCTCATGACTGCAGAGTCTCTGCGCTCCGTCACTGCATTTGCTATGAGTTTAAATTAAATACCCAGGAGTCAGGATTAGTCTAAAGTTGCATACATTTTGTTCTTGCACTGATGTTAAATTTGTAGCCATCTTGCACTTTGACAGCCAGTTTGAGACATAGACTATATTTGAGTATTGTGTGTATTGGATAGTTTACAAAATCAAATGATTCTGACAGTTATTGCCATTGAAATGACTGGGGAAAACGTGTCCCAATCAACCTGAATTCCCCCTATACTCTTTGAAATCATAATTACATTGCATGATGTTGCTTGAAACCTGTTACAAGTACACAGGAGGCAGACACAGATGTTAACAGGTAAGGGTAGTTTATTAGACCACAGTAGAGCAGGTGTTGTGGAGCAGGTGAGTAAACCGGTTGTTGGTAGATTAGAAGGTGATACGAGAGAGAGAGAGTTACTGTCTTTTGTTTTGTAGATGGAAGGACGCTGGAGCCTGGAGGTCGCTGGAGACTGGAGATCGTTGGAGACTGTAGATCGCTGGAGTACTGAGGGACGGACAGGAACACACCCACACAGCAGACAAGGAACACGGAAGGAAGGAGACACGCTGGAGACAGGTAAGTATCAGTAGTAGAGTCCTTGAGGTAAGCATAGCCTGAAGTATATGCAAACGAGACCGGACGTGGAGTGCTGTGTGGTTGTGAGTCTTGTAGTGCTGGTGATGAGTGTGGTGATGAGGTGCAGGTGATGGTGATCAGTACTCTGGGGAAGGAGTGCGCTGTGATTGGTGGAGGGTGGAACCTGACGTGTCTGTGACAGTACCCCCCCCTCCACGGCCCGCTCCAGAGGGCCGAGAACCCCGACGCCGTGGTGGACGTCCTCTACCCCGCGGAGCTGGCTTCTCAGGATGACTGTCGTAAAATGTCTAAAAAGGACCATATCCTTCCCAATCCACTAGATATTCCAGCTGACCACCACAACGTCGGGAGTTCAAGATCTCATTGACCTTGTAGGCCGTACCGTCCTCCAGGATGAGTGGAAGGGGGGGGGGGGGGGGTGGTGAGCTTTCAGCAGTGAGACATGGAAAGTGGGATGTATACGATACCCTTGTGGCAGACGGAGTTGATAGGTGACTGGATTGACCTGCTTGGTGATGGGGAATGGGCCAATGAACCTGGGACTCAGCTTTTTGCAAGGCAGACGCATTCTGATATCTCTGGTAGATAGCCACACCAGCTGACCAGGCTGGAAGACAGGGGTGTCAGAACGTCGGAGATCAGCTACCATCCTGCGTCTGCGCAGGGCCCGTTGCAACTGATGGTGGGCTGAGTCCCAGACCCTCTCACTCTCTCGGAACCAGTAGTCTACTGCAGGAACGTCGGAGGGTTCCCCATCCCAGGGGAACAGTGGAGGTTGAAAGCCGAGTACGCACTGGAACAGGGTGAGTCCTGTGGTCTCAGAGAGTTTTGGGCGTACTCGGCCCAACCCAGGAACTGGTTCCAAGAGTCCTGGTGGTCATGACAGAAGGTACGTAGGAAGCGGCCAATTTCCTGTACCTTCCTTTCCGTCTGCCCGTTTGACTGTGGATGATACCCCGACGTCAGGCTAACGGCCACACCTAGGAGTGAGAAGAACGATCTCCATACTCTGGATATGAACTGGGGACCTCTGTCTGATACAATGTCCTCTGGTACTCCGAAGTATCTAAAAACTTGGTTGAAGAGTGTCTCAGCTGTTTCCATGGCAGTAGGCAGACCTGGGAGTGGGATCAGACGACAAGATTTAGAGAAACGATCTACCAGTACTAGAATGGTGGTATTACCATCTGAGACCGGCAGGTCAGTGATGAAATCTACTCCTAGGTGTGACCATGGGCGTTCTGGAACGGGCAGAGGAAGGAGTTTACCAGCTGGAAGATGACGCAGAGACTTGGAAATCGCACACTCCCTACAGCCCTGCACGTACCTTCTGACATCCTTAGCCATCCCTGGCCACCAGAAGCGTTCTTTTAGCAACGAGAGGGTTTCATTGACCCCCGGGTGACCAGTACCAAGTGACGTGTGAGCCGAGTGAATGGTGGGAGTGCGTCGTGTCCGAGTGAGGTACAGCAAGCCAGGTGGACAGCCCGGCGGAGGGTTCATGGAGGCATTGAAGGAGGGGATGGTTTCTTCGGAAAAGTTAATAGGACTTACGATGAGGGAGCTTGGAATAATGGGTTCTGGTTCTTCGGTCTGTTCGTCAGGAGCATGCAGACGGGAGAGAGCATCAGCTTTAAGATTCTTGGTACCGGGACGATAGGAGATGGTGTAATTGAAACGGGAGAAAAACATAGCCCAACGGGCTTGTCTGGGGTTTAGTCTCTTGGCTGATCGAAGATACTCAATGTTTTTGTGATCTGTTAGCACCAGGAACGCATGTTTGGCTCCCTCCAACCAATGCCTCCACTCTTCCAAGGCAAGCTTGACTGCAAGGAGTTCCCTGTCACCGATGGAGTAGTTGACTTCCGCCGGGCTGAGCTTGCGGGAGAAGAAGGCGCATGGATGGAGTCTACTGGGCGTCCCCTGCTGCTGCGATAACACTGCTCCCACTCCGGTTGTGGAAGCATCCACCTCCACGACGAAGGGCCTTTCCGGGTCTGGATGGACTAGTAGGGGAGCGGTGGTAAAGGCTTTCTTGAGTTGGCTGAAGGCGTTGGTGGCTGCCGGGGTCCAGGACAGAGACTTGGGCTTATTGCGTAACATACTGGTGAGTGGATGAGTGATAGAGCTGTAACCTTTGATGAATTGTCTGTAGAAATTGGAGAAACCTAGGAAGCGTTGGAGTTCTTTTATGGTAGTGGGTTCTGGCCAGGTTGTGATGGACTCCACCTTCCTCTCGTCCATCCGGATGCCACTGTGATCTATGTGGTATCCCAGGAAGAAAACGGATGCTTGGTGGAAAGAACACTTTTCGGCCTTGAGGAACAGATGGAACTGACGTAGACGGTTGAGGACCTCCGCAACGTGTTGGCGATGTTCGGCCTGGCTCCGGGAGTAGATGAGGATGTCGTCGATGTAGACTAGGACGAATCGATGGAGAAACTCCCGGAGCACCTCATGGATGAAATCCTGGAATACGGAGGGGGCGTTTACCAATCCATACGGCATGACGAGGTATTCATAGTGTCCAGTAGGGGTAATAAAGGCAGTCTTCCACTCGTCCCCCTCACGTATCCGGATGAGATTGTACGCGCTGCGGAGGTCCAACTTGGTGAACACAGTGGCACCACGGAGATGTTCTAGGGCTGCTGGGACGAGAGGAAGGGGATACCGGAACTTAACAGTGATTTTGTTGAGGGAACGATAATCGATGCATGGCCGCAAGCCTCCGTCCTTTTTTGCCACAAAGAAGAAGCTGGATGCAGCAGGGGAAGTAGACGGCCTGATGTAACCTTGGGCGAGGGCTTCCTGGATGTATTCCTCCATGGCCTTCTCCTCCGGGATGGATAGTGGGTATATCTTACCCCTTGGTACTGGTTCACCCGGAAGCAGGTCGATGGCACAGTCCCATGGCCGGTGTGGAGGCAGCTTGGAAGCCCGTTGCGGGCAGAAGACATCGCTGAAGGGGGCGTAACACTTGGGGACATCGACAGAGCGTTGTTCAACTGGACTTTCGATGGATGTGGCACAGAGAGTCAGATCAGGCAGAGACGAGGATGGAAGAGGAAGTTCAGTTAGACATTGAGAGAAGCAAGTGTCACCCCACTTCAGGATTTCGCCCGTCTTCCAGGAGATGGTAGGGTTGTGCTGCTCCAACCAGGGGCGCCCCAGAACCACGTCAGCAGTCGAATCCTCCAGAACCAGCATGTGAGCCTCTTCCCGGTGTAAAAGCCCTACTTGGAGAATGACTGGTCCAGCCACGGTACGGACGTTCTTGCGACTGAGGGGTCTTCCGGTTATTGAGCTGATCCTGTAGGTGGTCGGAGACGGAGTGGTCTTGAGGCGTAACTGGCGGCTGATGGCACCGGAGAGGAAGTTGCCGGCTGACCCCGAGTCGAGGAGCGCGACCACTGAAAGGGAGACATTAGCGGCAGTAAGGGTGACGACAGTGGTGAGTGGTTTCATCTTATGATCAGCAGGAATAATGGCACTCACCATGGGTCGCGGAGGTCGTGTGGGGCATGCAGCTATGACATGCCCAGGCTCACCACAATACAGGCAGAGACGTTGGGTCAGCCGACGGCGGCGTTCTTCAGGGGTTAGTCGGGAGTTCTCTAACTCCATGGGTTCGTGGGCGGAAGGGCACGTTGAAGGGATACTGGTCCTGGTGCTCTTGGATGCACGCCTGCATGCGAGTGGCGCAGCGAATGGAATGCTGGATGAACTTCTCAAGGCCGATGGAGTCCTCACATGCAGCGAGATGCAGCCGTACCCGAGGTTCCAATCCTTGCCGAAATGTTGTTATCAGCGCCTGTTCATTCCATCCGCTGACTGCTGCAAGCGTTCTGAATTGCAAAGCCTAATCGTAAATAGACATGGATCCCTGTTTTAAATTATAAAGTTTCTCACCAGCTGAAGAATCTGTGATCGGTTTTCCAAACACTTCCCGGAAGTGGGAAATAAACGCTGCGTATGATTGCGTTACCGCACCCTGTTGTGACCAGATGGAATCGGCCCACATTAATGCCTTGCCGCTGAGCTGAGAGATAATGAAGGCGATCTTGGAAGTGTCGCTCGGGTACAAGTGCGGCTGCATATCCAGGACCAGTGTGCATTGCAGCAGGAAGCCGCTGCAATTCTCCGCCGATCCTGAGTATGGCGCCGGTTTGGCCATGGGACTAGCATACGGAGGTAGTGAAGGAGGGTTGTTGACAGATGGGTTAGTGTTCGCTGGTGCAGGTGAATGAACAGTAACTGGAGTGGGTTGTGGAGGAAATGTACGCCGAAGCGCATCAACCAATTCCTGGAATGGATCCGGTTGGCTCATACTGGGTCTTCGGTAGGGTCCGGTCTTCTGTTACAAGTACACAGGAGGCAGACACAGATGTTAACAGGTAAGGGTAGTTTATTAGACCACAGTAGAGCAGGTGTTGTGGAGCAGGTGAGTAAACCGGTTGTTGGTAGATTAGAAGGTGATACGAGAGAGAGAGAGAGTTACTGTCTTTTGTTTTGTAGATGGAAGGACGCTGGAGCCTGGAGGTCGCTGGAGACTGGAGATCGTTGGAGTACTGAGGGACGGACAGGAACACACCCACACAGCAGACAAGGAACACGGAAGGAAGGAGACACGCTGGAGACAGGTAAGTATCAGTAGTAGAGTCCTTGAGGTAAGCATAGCCTGAAGTATATGCGAACGAGACCGGACGTGGAGTGCTGTGTGGTTGTGAGTCTTGTAGTGCTGGTGATGAGTGTGGTGATGAGGTGCAGGTGATGGTGATCAGTACTCTGGGGAAGGAGTGCGCTGTGATTGGTGGAGGGTGGAACCTGACGTGTCTGTGACAAAACCCCAAATATTATAACTTTCTTCATTAACAATTATTCAGTTATTTGTAACAATGTCATTGTAAAAAAAAAAAAAAAAAAAAATAAAAATAAACCTATATCTGCAAGAAAATGTATACTGAAATAGTGACTCAGCTGTATTATATACCCATTGTCTTCAGGCATAAATTGTGTACAATAGGAATTATATATGTTGTTACAATGCCGTTGGCACAATTTAATCCGTGTTGTCATTGACAAATAAATAAATACACAGTTTATATTTAATTTTTTATTATACATGCATTCATTTAAAGGTCCCATGGCATGAAATTTTCATTTTATGAGGTTTTTCAACATTAATATGCGTTCCCCTAGCCTGAATATTGTCCCCAAGTGGATAGAAATGTTGATCGGTGTAAACCCGAGTTCTGGCTGTCTCTCTCTGCCTTTGAGAAAATGACAGGCCAGGCGAGCCAATCCTGAAGTCTCCTGTTTTGACGTCCAAGCAGGAACGGTTACCTCCCTTTCCTCCGCCCAGAGAATCTGCCACGCCCATGCAAACACTCGAGATCATTAACATTACTTGTGAACGGCAGTTTCTCAGTGTTTGGATGTACAAATGAAAACAGAAGTCTTTCTTCAGTTCCTTCTGATCTGTGATCAGTGATCTCTTATGTGTAGCTAATTATTTATTATTCGTGCACACGCAGCGGCTTCTCTCTCTCCCGACAGAACGGTGTTTTCGTGTTTTCTATCTTGTGAGTCAGTGTTTTTGTACGTCCTCGTCGCGTCTACCGGTTCTAAAATGTGCATACAGTCATGAGTTTCTGCTCAACATCGGCCTCACACACGCCGAAGCTCGGGCTGCACTGGCCGTTGGCCTTCAACATCCCCGACCCCCAGTACTGCATCTGGCCCACAGCGGAGGCACCAAACGCGGCGTGAGATTAAGCAGACGGGGGGTAAGCATGAGCATATCTGGGCTAGGCTAGCCATCTTTCCCCACAATAAACTGGATTACATTCGATTACTGTTGTTGTGTCTTTGTTTGCGCTGTGTAACGTTACTCAATGCGCGTCACTGACGCTATTCATATGATTGGAACATATCTAGAAATAATGCTATACTCAACACTTACTAACTCGTTCATCTCGCTGTAATGGTACATTGCATGTGTTACAAAGTTGGTAGAATAATGATGAATACGGACTCGGCGTGACTGGGACTCGTGTTTATTCAGAACTCTCAGATACAAACACAATAAACTCACGCTTACTGACAGCGCTCTCATAACTCAGAAGTTACTATAAATAACTTTGTTAGCAATCGCTCCGTCTCCATGATGTCCGGTTCGCGAACAAATCATTCTTTTGAATCGGTTCTTTTTAGTGAACCGAACCAGTTCACCAAATCGGACTGAATCGTTCTAAACGGTTCGCGTCTCGAGTCAGCGCTGATCCATCATTTACTAAAGTTACTAACTTTCTGACATGAGTGACAGCCCCTCCGACTAGAAATAAACTAATAACCTGAAGTATATGCTAGTAACTACAACAGTTCACCCTGAACTGAGACTGAGAACTGATGAGAAGTGAACTCAGGTCCATCCGTCTGTGGCAGGCTCGTGCCTCGTTAAACCACGCCCCCTCCGCTCATTTAAAATGCAAAGATGTCAGCCAATCACAACAGTGGGCGTTTTTACTGAAGTCTCACAGCAGACACGCCTCTTGAAGCAGGGCATTCAGCCACAGGGCAAACAGCAGTATTGAAAAAAATGC
This sequence comes from Romanogobio albipinnatus, assembly GCA_023566225.1. NCBI lineage: Eukaryota > Metazoa > Chordata > Actinopteri > Cypriniformes > Gobionidae > Romanogobio > Romanogobio albipinnatus. The sequence goes on along the minus strand of CM042247.1, from coordinate 41,744,077 downwards.
CTTTTATTTCTAAATTATGACATTTTATGATGTAAAAATCATACTAACAATATAAGTACACCTCAGGAAACATTATAAAATAATAGAAAAATGCCATGCCATGGGACCTTTAAGGCATGTACAAACACAATATATATTTTAAAGATTTGAAATGACACAAAATTTGGTGAATATGTTACATAAATAATCACTTTGGTCTATGCTGCCTGGATCCGACTGCTGGACCTTGATCGCCATGCGCTGCTTTTTTGTGGGGGTGACTGGTCCACACCTGTATTGTCCTGTTGAAGGAACAGACATAATCCAGATTTAATGAATGGTTCTTAATCTAAAGACCACTTGCTTCTGCCATTTCAATATGAGGGGTCTGTTATAAAAAAAAAAAAAAGGATTTGATTAAAGTGTTTAATTTCTAAACCTAAGTAAAACTGAGAGATAGGAGAGACTAACCAATGCTCTTTTCCGGGTTAGCTGGGTCCTGGGCTGAAGGCTGCTCAGAGTCCTCTGGTTCAGTTTTGAAGTGGTTTTCTGTGGAGCTTGATAGTTGTCAATTTCCACACATCATTTTTGTAGAGGTGCCTGTTGAGGGAACAGATACATGTATAGTCGTGCAATGCTGGACAGGTTTGTGCTTCTTAGACTAAATCTAAAGCTGTATTTTTTTATCGTTTTGAAATATAAAAGGATTTTAAATAGAGGACCTAGTAGCATAGTTGAAGGCAGTGTTTACCTTTTTAAATAAATCTGAAAATAAGAGATAGAAGTGACTTACATGAGCTTCTGTGCTCCAACTGGGCATGGGCGCTCTCCGGAGAGACCCGGGTTATTGCTGTGGGGAACACTGTGAAACAAGTATTCTCTTTGGGGTCTTGGCAGGAACATCCCTTTGGGGATTGGGGAGCTTCTGCTCCTGCTCCCACTTTTCCCTCTGCTGCCTAGGGATTCTGAGGCTTGAGGCAGGCACAAGTACAGGGGCATTTTGAAAAACGCTGCCTTAGCAGCTCTTTGCTCCGCAGCTCAGGGTCTGGAACATCTCTCCACTCAGTGCTCGTGTCAATAACCGCTGTGCAACAGACAGGCTCTATCTTCAGGGAAGGGGTAGAGGCTTCTGTTGCAGCAGCTGCTGCCTCGGTGGCTCAGGGATCTTCTGGACTATCTAAGATCTTGCCTGGCATGGGAGCCAAAGGTGCCCTTAAAGACTTGTTGGGCATCTGTGCTTCAAAAGAGATCTTTTTTAGATCCTCAGTCAGATGCTCAGAGATCCCGAGTTGTCCACTTTGTTGGGACCCGATGGGAACAGGTGCTCCCTGTGGCTTTTTCAGTCTCTGCTTTCTCTGCTGCTCCGTGGTCTTCAGTGTTGCATCTGAGAAGCCTAAGTTCGGGACCTTTTCAGATGCATCACTGAAGACCAGTCAGGGATGAGGTGAGGCTCTCCTGTGTGGATCTGGCTGGCACAGGTGCTCCCTGTGAAGACCTGTCAAATACAGATGTTCCCTGTTTGGACCTGGCGGGCACAGGTGCTCCCTGTGTGGATCTGGCAGGCACGGGTGCTCCCTGTTTGGACCTGGCGGGCACAGATGTTCCCTGTTTGGACCTGGTGGGCACAGGTGCTCCCTGTGTGGATCTGGCAGGCACGGGTGCTCCCTGTTTGGACCTGGTGGGCATAGGTGCTCCCTGTTGCAGCAGCTCAGATCTCAGTGGCTCAGGGATCTTTAGTTTTAGCCTATAATCTGCAATCTGGTCTGGAATGGGTGCTCCATGTGGGGAGCATGCAAGCACCTTTGAGGCAGCCACAGGTGCCCTCTATAGAGACTTGGCAGGCATGGCAGTTTCTAAAGAGGCCTCTTGCAGATGCTTAATCAGGTACTCAGGGATCCTGAGTTTTCCTCTTTGTTGGGTTTTGAGTGTTGGATCTGAGAAACCGGAGTGCTGGGCTTTCTCAGATGCATCACCAAAGGCCAGGGATGAGGTGAGGCCCCCCTTCTCAAGAACTGGCTGGTACAGATGCTCCCTGAGTGGACCTGGCAGGCACATGTGCTCCCTGTTTGGACCTGGTGGGCACAGGTGCTCTCTGTGTGGACCTGGTGGGCATGGGTGCTTCCTGTGTGGACCTGGAAGAAAAGGGTGCTCCCTGTGTCGTCTTCTGCCTCCAATGCTTTGTAGGGCATAAAGGTCTTCCTGCCTCCCCTGTTCCCCAACACTGGCCTGAGATGAGGTCCCCATACTCCTCAGGCTCCTCAGAGATGAGATCTGAAACTTCCTTGATTGGTCACCACCGCCCTGCAGCAAGGGAAACACTGTAGTAACTTTTAGTGTAGCTAACTACTTTTTCAAAGGGGTAGCTTGAATGTAACTTGACCACTTTAGCTTGTAAAGCTATGTTTCACACTGTCAGAAAAAAAAGTACAAAACTGTACCTTTTAGGGTACAAGTGGCCGTCACTCTGGTGGTACCCTCAAAGGTTTTTTTGTACCTTTAAAGCAAGGTACAAAATTGTAGCTTATAACTATCTAAACCTTAAATGTTGTACGTTTATAAGCCTTTTGGGTACATATTTGTACCCTAAGGACCCATTGTCTTTAAATGTGACCCAACCTTTAAATGTGTTTTGTACCCCTAGGAACAAAATTGTACCTGCACTGTACCTTTTTTTCTGACAGTGCGGAGTAGCTTGCCCAACACTGTTTTTTTTAACTGAAAGATCAGCCACAGCAAAAAAGAGCCGCATGACAGACAGAAGAGCAACAGACAGGACAGACAGGACAGATCGAACGACAGACTGGACAGACAGAACAGCAACAGAGAGTCCCCCCGCCCCCTTTTCTCCCCTGCAAAAGTGCTGTAGGTTGGTGTATAATCAATTTGTTTTAATTAGACAAAATCATGCCTAGTGCTTTAAAATTGTGTGTGTGGATATACTGTATATACAATATGTCAGATGCATGAATTTTGTCTTAATAGACAGAATTAATTATATATCAACCTATACTTATCTATCAAAGGCAAAAAATAAATCAACAACAAAATCAATACTACTTATACTACAAATACTAGCTTATTTCCACTGTGTTCTTGGCTCATTTTTCATAGGTAGGGCCTAACAGGTGTAAGCCTGTTCCAGAGAGAGTGTTTTCTGTGGTGAACCACTGATGTGTGGGTGTGTGTGTGTGTACACACTAAAAAATAAAAACGGAAAATGTACTGGTAATTTTCTACCAGGACATTATCCAGTAATTTTATGGAAATTTCATGCGATGTGTAATTCAAAATACAGGTAAAACACCAGTAAAAAAGCAATATGCTAAATTCCATTATTAGATTAGATTAGATTCAAGATTTGCTTTTGTACGTGGCAAAATTTTGGTTGGCCCCACCAAATCTCACTCCAAGTTTTTTTGAAAAGCCCTGGTAGAATATGTTTATATTATGAAGAAGACAACTCAATAAATATAAATAATATTGAACCACGTCCAATAACTGGCTTATAACAGTGAGGAAGGTTGATCAGTTTCCCAATACAGATAGTTGCCATTGTTTCTCTTTCTGTCAGTTATTGATATTATTTATTCACCATAGGCTACTTACTACTTGGCCTGAGGAGAACTGGCACCCCGACAGAGCCTGGTTTCTCCCAAGGTTTATTTTTCTCCATTAGGTCACCTGATGGGGTTTTGGTTTCCTTGCCACGGTTGCCTCTGGCTTGGCGTGCTCAGTTGGGGACACTACATTTTTCTAAATCTTTCAACTAAATATCCAAATAAATCTAATTATTAAACTAAATTAACCATATAAACTAAATTACTGTTCTAAAGCCCACACTGGCACTGTATGATAATTGAAATGAACTGATGACATCACCGTTTTCTCCAGAATGGCTATACAGCTTAATAAAATTATAGCATTATTTTCCTGTTTAACACTGTAAAGCTGCTTTGAAACAATCTGCATTGTAAAAGCGCTATATAAATAAGGTTGACTTACAGGACGTATTTTCGTAAATGGGCGTGAAGACCCCAATTGTTTTAAGATTTTTGTTTAGGCCTAATTTACTCATTGGGAAACTTGATGAATCCCTGCATGATTGTGGTGCTTCATTTTCAAACTTTTTATTAATCTCTGCAGTCTCTGCACTAAAACATGCACCACTTAACGTTACAACGTAATTGGCCTATCTAATTAATTTAACTTACAATGTAAAGTTAGACTAAAGACCACTCCCTGTCTAGATAGTGTGGATTAAGTGTGTGTTTAGTACTGAGTTTTGCCAAGACCGCAAGTGTGGGTTTTTGGACTCATTTGGACAGGACCCTTATGGTAAAGCCCAGTAGTGTAGGCTTCACTGCCCTCTACTGGTTACATCATACTTCAATAGAGACCCAGGATAATGCATTTGCGTTTGTTCTTTTTTTTATTTATTTGCGTTTGTGCTTGACACTCAAAAAAAAAAAAGTATTTGTAAAATGGTGCAGACAACATCATTATTAGTGTCATTAGCTGGATCTCTGAAGATGTAATGCCAGCTACAATTAGAAATAAGTTCTGCTGAAACAAACAGCTGCCAACATGTAGAAAAGTGCCAGGTGTAGGTATAAGGCGCGGATTTTAGTCTTAATTATTATTTTTCTCGGAAATTAAACTTAAATAAATGTAGTGTTTATTGCTAAGCTACTTTTATGTCTCCATGTTTTGTTACAGGGTTGTACTTGTTTGCCTAACCTCAACCCTAAAACAGCAAAGCAACATTTTTCTAGACTATGTTCTACACTGACTATTTTATTTTATTTTAAAAAATATATACACATTTTGTACCCGCAGTAAGTGCCAGTGTGGAGATGTTTTATTTTATTTTATATAAGATAATATATTTACTTTTTAAGAGCTAAATTTAGCTCGTGCCAGGTGGCGGTAGCTCCACACAAACGTGCACATGAGAGCGCCGCAGAGGAAGAGCTCGACACGGAAGCGATTTGAGCGGAAGTGTTTTTTTTCTCGGCCCTCGTGTCGCTCTCCCTTTCCGCCTGCTCGAGTGCGCCGTACACACACACGCTGCGAAGGTAACGATGGAAAACAGATTTTCAAGCGTTTATACCCTTTCCACTCACATCAAAATATATTCATATGGTTGTTAACTGACTCATATTTATATTTTGACCCTTATATGTCATTTGTTGCTCGTCAAAATGATGCATTTGAGCGTCTTCTGTAAGCGGTCCGTGAGCCCGCGGTCTCTCTCGGAACACACCGAGGGCGAAGCCGCACATGTGTTGTGACATTTAGTGTTTTATTTCACACATTGTCAAATTTGGCTGAATCATGTTAACTGTATTATTGGGGTCCGCCGTAATAGTTAAGATTAAATATAAGATGTTATTAGGTAGTTAACATACATATATATATGATGCATATGAAGACGAGTGATCGATTTATACTTTTTTTAATCTCCGACGTCTATTGAACAAAACGTATCGTATTAATTGACATTGTTGTACTTTTTTTGTGTTACACTCTCTTTTAAAATAGAATTGCGCTACTAAATGAAATTGTCGTTCTTTTTAACTTCATCTTGTTTATTTTTTCTCAATTATTTGATTATTTTGGTACCTCTGACTTGTTAGGGTGGTCTGTGTTATGTACTTAATGACATTTTGATTTCATTGCAAAGATGGCTGAAGATTGGGAGGCTGCGCCAGCTGTTGCTGAGACACCAGAGATCAAACTCTTTGGCAAATGGAGCACAGATGATGTGCAGATCAATGACATCTCACTGCAGGTGTGTTTGACCACAGAAATATGGTATGGGCTGAATCTGAAATCACCACCTAAACCCTCAATCACTATTCCCTATGTTAGTCTATTACTAGGGGTGTAACGGTACACAAAACTGACGGTTCGGTACGTACCCCGGTTTTGAAGTCCCGGTTCGGTATGGATTCGGTACAGCAGTTTTACAAAATTGCTTTTTATTAATTTGTATTCAACAGTGGTTTAATGAGAAATTGTGTCTGTCCTTAAATGAATTAAATTATAACTAAAAGTTTCTTAAAGATAATGCTGTAAACTATATAGGGAGCCCTTACTTACATATAGCTATTTAAGATTAACAACAGAGCCCAAACTATTAGCCTAAATTCAGTTGCTATTTATTTTTAGATATAATAATCAACGCTCATAAGCTTCACATAAGCCAGTTTTTGCATTAACTTCTAAATCTAATTATTTTTATTCGTTGTTGAAATATAATCATTTAGTGGCTGTAATTTTCATGACCGGTTTATTTAAACATACATTAAATAAACAAGACATCCCTAACAGGCTAAGTAGTATATAATGAATATATATAGGCTAATATAATGAATATAACGGCTGATATAGTGCATGTATTCAGTGAAAGAGTTGATTTCTCTAGTGAGCTAACAGCTGTGGACACTGAATGACTTCTGAGTAAACGTGATTCTGCATGACATTGTTTACAAGCAGTTTTATTGTCTTTCCGCGGTTGAAACACAGATGGAGCGATTACACGACATATGATACATTTCAGGAAGTTGTAATGTATCCTCAACGTACCTTAAGATGTATTAATTTATGTTTATTCTTTAGGAAGAGATGATCGCATTGACTCACGCGCCGCGCGCTGCAGCTTTAAGTTGAACTGATACGCGTCTATCAGTCACGTCACATTAAAGAGCGTTAAAACGGCATTTATCGTTTGAATTTCGTGATAAAATGGACTGAATACTTAATATGTTCGTGTGGGAACTCGGATTGAAGTGTGTTCCGCGCTTACAACAAGCCGACTGTTAACTGTTAAAGATTACATTCATAACCGTTCGGTGCACCGTACCGAAAGCCCTGTACCGAAACGGTTCAATATGAATATGTGTACCGTTACACCCCTATCTAATACAGTTCACTTGAAGGAGTGAATGAAAACGAGTGAGCGAATTCGGACAGCCGTTGTGTGTACATGGGCTGTACACTTGCTATTGCAGTGCAATGTGGGATTGAATGAGTGCACTCAATAACGACTACTGGATTCGAACACCACTACAAATGGCTGTCCCCTCAAATAATGCACTATTTGAGGGGACGGGGTGATTTCGGATTCAGCCATGGACAAGGTTTTGTAAGAATTGCATATTTGCTTTTTATTTACCAATAACCCTGTAAAGTCTGACATGAAATCATAGAAAAATCTGTCTTTTTTTTAAATCAAAACAAAAAACACTTTTCCTGAAACTGAAGGTTTTCATGGTGTAGATGTTATATATGGCCAAAAGTACAATGAAATTCTGATATCTTACAATTGTAAATCAATGATTTCTATAACAGACTATTTAATGCTTATAAACGTCAGTTGTCGTTCTATAACTTCCAGTATGTCTTGGTAATATATTCATATCTGTAGTTTTGATCTATGTTTTGCAGTTATTTGTGGGCTACGCATCTCAAAAGTGAGAGATGTTCAAATGTTCCTCAAAAGCCTGTTGTATTATGTTTTATACTTTTTAACATAATTAAATGTATGAATCAAGTTGTTTCAGCCCTGTGAATACTTGAAATATTAGCAATGTAAAAGTTATGCTTTATAAAAAATCATTAAACTTTTCATAGCAAAAAGATCACAATCTGTAGGTGGACATTTTTACAAATATACTAAAAGGTCTTTTACTTGTTAATAAAGTATGAACTGTCAATCAGACAATGTTTCAGTGTGTTGATCAATTGGATGCTGTAGAAATTCATGTATTAAGCACATTAACGTGTCTCTCTTTCGATAGGATTACATTGCCGTGAAGGAGAAATACGCCAAATACCTCCCCCATTCCAGCGGCAGATACGCAGCCAAGCGTTTCCGTAAGGCTCAGTGTCCCATTGTGGAGCGCGTCACTAACTCCATGATGATGCACGGACGCAACAACGGCAAGAAACTGTTGACCGTCCGCATCGTGAAACACGCCTTTGAGATCATCCACCTGCTCACTGGCGAGGTCAGACAATTTTCCAGATTTATTCATGCTTAGTTGCCTTTGGTCTGGTTTTTGTCATAGCAAAGTGTAAGGCCTGTCTAAATATATAGCAAAATAGACATTTGGTTTTGATTTATCAAACAATTCCTCTATTAAAGGTAGACAATTTCTATTTCCTTTCCAGAATCCTCTGCAGATTCTGGTGAACGCCATCATCAACAGCGGCCCTCGTGAAGACTCCACTCGTATTGGACGAGCTGGAACCGTGAGGAGACAGGCTGTTGACGTGTCCCCCCTGCGCAGGGTCAACCAGGTCTGATTTTACAACTTCAAGTGCCGTTTGAGTGAGACTCTGTAAATAGCCATTGGGGCTGCACGATTATGACAAATCATAATTATCGATTATTCCCTTGAAATTGTAGTTACGATTATTCTATAGCATTAAGCCTCAACTGTAATATATACGTTGGTTTGGCTTCTTTAATTAATAAAAGTAAAAAATATGCATGATGTTATAAAGAAACCAAACCAATGTATATTTTTACATGTATTAATGTTACACTAAAAATAAAAACAATGGGGAAAAACTTAAGAACCTGTATAAAGAAAAAAAAACACTAAGTATAAAGAATAATATAAGTGGACTTTTTTATTTGTAATTGCGATTACATTTTATTGAACGATTACATAATTGTGGCATCTGTAATTGTAATCCAATTACAAATTCGATTAATTGTGCAACCCTAATAGCCATCTTGCTATTTAAAGTTTGTTTAGGGACCATCTACACAACAGTTAACAAAAACAACACAATGGGAGAACTTTTCTTTTTATGCGTTTCGGCCTTTCATTTACACAACAGTGTTTTGGTGGCCTGAAAACGCAAACGGTCATCAAAGTGCAAGTTTTTGAAAATGATACCGTTATTGTTTTAGCTGTTGTTGTGGATTCATGCGAACGGGGATCATTTTGACAACGTTGTCGTCTGTACACAAGACTTTTTAAAAATGCAATGGAAAAACTTTTCCCTTTTCTGCACGCACCCTTAGTTAGGTAACAGTCTGATGGACACTTCTATATATATATATATATATATAATCAGTTGGATATTGGATATCTTTATTTTTGGCAGTGATGTAAACCTAAAAATAGAACAGAATAACTGATTTTGGTTTCTTTCAGTAAACGTTCTTAAAAGAACCTCTTAGTGTGAAGAATATTTTAATAATCTAAAAGAACCTTTCGTGCAATGAGAAGGATGTTAAATGTTATACATGCCAATAAACAACCTTTTTTTTAAAGAGCGTATTATCAGCAAAACCAGGAATGTGCATTAAAATTAGTTAGTGTGGATTTCATGTTTTCTTAAGGGACTTGTCTTAAGTTAAGACGCTTTTACTAACCCAAGACACTTTATTAGGCCTTCGTGATTTGGTCATTAACAGAAAATATACAGTACAGAAATGACAAATGAAGATATGGTCTAAATATTGTGAAAGTGGTCTCTTATTGTCTGTTGGTGTTTGATTTTTAGGCAATCTGGCTGCTCTGCACTGGTGCAAGAGAAGCTGCATTCAGGAACATCAAGACTATTGCAGAGTGTCTTGCTGATGAGCTCATCAACGCTGCCAAGGTGAAAGACAATCTGATTGGAGCATTTTACTGTCTACACTTCCAGAGCATGTGCAGTAAATTAACTTATGAATCTTGCTTTTTTGTTGAGTTTTGACTGTTTTTCTGTTTAAATTGCAGGGTTCCTCCAACTCTTATGCCATCAAGAAGAAAGATGAGCTGGAGAGAGTGGCCAAATCTAACCGCTAATCTCCATTTTGTATAAATTTGGATTACAATAAAGGATGTGTGAAACCTAATCTTGTCTGGTCATTTTTTTCCCCCCCTTCTGTTTAATGACGTAATGCTGTTATCACCTGTGTTTAGAATCAGGTAGTGTACATGGTTGAACTTAAGGATTGTTTGAATCATTTCTAAGTTCTTGTTAAACGTGATATACCTCAGATAAACAGGTTTTTTACGTGTCCCAAATTAATGTCAATGCTCCTTGTTATTTTAGCAGATGCAGTGTCTAAAATGACAACTGATTTGCTGTAACATTTCTGGTTTTATCTGGTCAAATGTTTTGCTCTGATCTGCCTTAAGAGATCACTAAATTAAGTAGTTAAATCTTTATACGCAACATGATTTTGACTATCTTTTTGAATCCTACAGTCACAAGACCCTCAGTCATTTGACATTCCTTCCTCTACCCAGCATGTCTTTCATTAACAAATATATTCAGTAATTGAGCAAGTGCTGCTGCTACACTTTTGCCAGCAAAGGCATCAGATCGTAATTTTGAGATTTTGAAGTCCTCCTGTTGCATACTGACTGAGATGCAAGACAGCTGTTATGAAGATGTGAGATTTTAACATGTCTATGACTGGAGGTTTGGCAATGTACAGGCAGATTAAGCAGCCAAGGAAGCACATAAATTGAAAGACCATTATCAGATCTGTATGCAATAAAGGGCGACTTGAATGAATGCATCTATAACAAACTATATTAAATGAATCCATTATTAATTCAAGTTCATTATTGATAGTATTTTGATTATGTTTAAATTGCTCACTCAAGGTTCATGTATTGAAAGGAATGGCATTTCTTGAAAGAATTTCTTGAGCGTCAAACATTTTAATAGAATGTCCATTTTATTAGATGTTTGGACATTTTAAAAAGGCTTCTCCTTGAATCATTTTAGACTTTATCATACATTAAATTTAAGATTCTATATAATTATTACTATTGTTTTTGTATATTGATTGTTTTCCGAGACAAAATTGTTAAATTATTGTAAACTATTGAAATGAAATGCTGTTGATTTTACCATGAATATGTTGTTAAATCATAAAGAAAGAAATCTGTTTATATAAAAGGGGCATTCAGAGACTTCTGACATATTTTGACCTCAGAGCTGCATCAACAAACTGCTGAAACCTGAATTGGATTACGTTATAGGGTGGAGACGCATTTTGATGTTAAAAAGGCAGGGTTAAAAGAAAAGATGAGTGTACAAACTGGACCATTCTGACCTGTAAAAGGACTACGCTGATTAATCATAAAATCTTAATATGTCTCAACCTTTTAGATACGTTCTCTTCTTTTGTCTTTTCCCATCTGTGGGTAAGTAAAAAAAAAGTAACTGATAAAGGGATGCCATTGTTTTTCACATTTGTTGTGATGTTTTTCACTTCCATAGACTTTATTTTATGTTTTACTTAAAATAGCGCACATACCCTGCTCTTATAGCCTATATCTCTTAAACTGTTTGTATATGTGTGTACTGTGTAGGCTATGTCAACACTTTTATATTACCTACAGTCATTTTTAGGAATTAAGTGCTTTTTTTTTTTAACAATGCATTCTGAGAAAATAAAATTCTCTTTGCATATCATCTACTAGGCTACACATTTACTGATATTATTCTTTTTATCTGTCCTCTTGCAGTTCCTCTGTTCTGTTATACATGTGTATTTCCTTCCATCTCACCGCTGGACGGTCTCAAGTTCCCCACCAGGTGTCCACCGGGTCAGCTCTGTCTTTCTAGCAAAGCTGTAGGACAGCGAGGTATGTACATTAATGCCATTCAGTCCGTGACAGATGATTGGAAATATTCTGTGTTTGATTTAATTGCAAGCAGTGAGAATGTCAAATTCCAGTGTTGAGTATATTTTGGATGTCACTGTACACTATTATCTGCTTAAAATCCTAGTGAACTAGTCTATGGCTAATGGAAATATTGTACTGCCAGAACTGATTATTCAACTGCTGATAGACATGATTACAGCATTGATCATATTATCCAAATGATTATTAATGTAAAATACAAATTTGCATAAGCAAAACATTTTCAAAAAGTTGCCATACAAATGGTCATGCATTTCTGTTCTTGTCATTATGTGTGTTTTTCTTTGAACAGGGGATTTTAGGGTCATCGTGTATGAAAAGAGCTGTGCTCTTCCTGTCCTGTGTGGATTAACAGGAGAGAAGTTTGCCTTGGGTTTAAACCTCACCTTCACCAATGATTGCTGTGATACTCTGCTCTGCAATGGCATCTCCACCAGTTCTGCTGGCATATGGTCCAGCAGCCTGCTTCCACTTCTTCTGGCATTGCTTTATGCACAGTAAACTTAACTAATGGACTCTATTACAAAAAAAAATCAGGCAATAGGCTAACACCACCACCACCAACAAACAAAACTTTTGGGTATCTTGAATAATTATTTCAGCATATAAGGTCTGTTCAAAAATAAAGATAACAATCATAACATTAAGCCATTCATGTTCTATAAGAATTGCTTGTAAAATGTAAAATGTAAATGTAATTGCTTCATACCTAGGCTATTGTATGATTTTCACACAATAAATAAAAAAATAAACTTTTCTTTATGTCTACAGTCTTGCTTGAATTTTCTTTCTTGTATACAGTTTAAATGAACGCATTTTTCATAAGGTGTTTTAAAATTATATTAAAAGTAATTAATCAGTTTTTATTCTGCTCGAGTTTCGCGCCATATTCACGCGCTATAGTGACGCGAGGCGCTCGTGTCTCTTATTTCTGGGCCGAAGACTGAAAAACAGCGGCGACATTTTGTCGAATATCACAGAAAACAACAACAACAACAAATATTAAAACAGCGGATATCCTATCTCTTTTGCCCGTTCGTTCTCTTTTTAGATACTTGAACACAACTTTATATACTCACTTCAGAGATGTTCCTGTAATAATGTCTACATGTGCAGTGTTTTAACACAAATAAACATGGGTGAAAGCAACATTTTACAAGAACAAGAAAGCAGACTGAGTATAAATGAAGTTGAAGATGACGAGGGAAACAGTGAGGTAAATAATGATTATTTTTAATAATATCTCAGTTATAAAGTAAGTTACTTAATTACGTTAGTAACTCAGGCATGTGGTCAATGTGTTTAATTTGAGGTTTTTCTGAGTGTATTTGTTCAACAAGCTAAAATTGGGCTGAGTTACTATGACAGAAGCGACCATACGCTGCATTTCATGCTGGACACGATGGACAACAGCGACCTCCAGCTGCTGGATAGAGGTACTGCACCCACTCTCCGTCTGCAGGGGTGCACAGAGCGGCCTCTTCTGCAGTTTATTGCTCTCTCTTTCGTGTCTCTCCCGCTGGCTGTTTGTTCATACATGTTCTTGTTTGTGTCTGTTGCTTGTCTCTATATCAGAATACACTCATTGGAGATGCAATGAGTTGAAGAATGTTTATATATTTATGTGAATATTTGCTCGGTTGCCATTGTGTGGTTTCCCAAATGAAAAACACCCAGCAAAATGTTTTTAAAATGAATTTATTTTATGCTAAGTATACTACAAATATATTTACATATTTATGTACTTAATACCATGTAATAGTACTTTTTGTAGACTAAATTGGTAAACTTAAAGACTGCTAAAATTGAAACTAAATTTGTAATAATCTGGAAATAGTCCAACTAAAGATATACTTAAGTATTTTTGGTTGTGCTAAAATTTAACTATTCCAATATACTTTAAATATCTTGCATTTAAAGATGTTGCATTGATATTATACACAGTTTATACTTAATATTAAACACATTTTAAGCTTAAAATTAAGAAATGTGAATTTTGCAATAATAAAGTACTCCAAATAAAGTTTATCATAATATTTATATCAGTAAGTCTCAAGTAATATGTCAGTAAATATATTAATGTATTTGTAGTATACTTGATATACTTGAGTATACTATTGCATCTCATGAAATAAATGTATTTTTAATTTATTTTGGAAGGGTTTTTTTGTTCACTAGGGTTGTTTTTGCCATCATGAATTTTCTGTTTCAGTCATTCAAGAGCTGAGTCCAAACGTCATAATAACAAGTGCCAAACAAGAGCCTAGCATAGCCCAGTTTATCGACAGGATTGGTAAACTCTTACTTTTTCTCTAAGTCATAATTTTAGATGATCAGCACATCTCACCCAGTGTAATGCAATCTAACCTTGTCTTTAATTTCAGAGTCAAACTGTGATTATAAGCCTGAAATAGTCGTGTTTCCAAATGCAAACTTTGGTAAGTGTTCACAAATAGCTTTATTTTGCTCTTTATCACAATTACATGGAAATGTGTTATTCCGTGTAACACAAAAGATGTTTAGCAGGATGTTCATGCTGCTCTTTTCCTGGATTGGGATTTTGTTGAACTACAAAAATGACACAACATGCTTTTATAAGCATAACGTTTAGATCTGGCCAGTCTTTCCCCAAAAGCTGTTACTGTGTATAAAAAATGTATCATGACAAAAAAATAGAGGTATTGTCAAATACAGCATATGTGTGCTTGAGATTTTGCAGCGTTTTACCAGCTTAGTGAAAAATCGGTCACAGTAATTGATCCTCTCCCATCTTCTGCAGGTCTGGAGATCAGCAAACAGCGACTTCTCTCAGCACACCTCCAGTTTCTCCCTCCCACCATCACAGAGAGCGAGAAAATCCTGTATCTCTCCTCCTGCATTCCATTAGACTCAGTGCTGATGGTGAGACATCGGAGATGTTTAATGCTGGACAAATGAACAGGCATATCATGATAATCTTTTTTGTCGTAGGTGAGGTCAATAGGAGGACTGTTGAGGTGTCTGGAGAGGAGAAGAGTCGGCTTTGAAATGGAGGACAGCATAGGCGTCCCCATATTTCAGTTTCTGACGTACACGCTGTAAGACATTGATATATCAACCACTCTTTTAAAATGTTGTTGATATTTTTCCAGTGAGTACAATACAATACAGTATTTATTTATTTATCTATTTATATATATATATATATATATATATAAAGCACATTTAAAAACATTTGACCTAAATGTTGTACAGAAAGAAAAAATAATAACTAAGGGAGATACAAAACATTCAATAAAGTAAGTAAACAACAAATACTATGATCCTTTATAATACAGGGCTCCAGACTAACATTTGAGAGCAGTGGTACCAGCGCCACTAAGTTCTACAGATGGTGGCGCCAGCACCTGATTTGGAGGGAGGAATAATAGCTGGAGGAAAGCTATTATATAGATAATTATAGGTCTATTTTTGCTCCGAGCTGATAAACGGTCCGCACAGCGCAAACGAGTAGCGCAGTTTCATTCCGCTTTCATTTCGTTTGCCGTTTGCCATGATGTTTCTCACACTGTAACAGAAATGGGCAACATGGTGGTCACACCAGTGTGACCTTTAACACGATTTAATCGCACCAGCAGGAAAAAAGCAAAATACGTCCATCGGGTCGCAGTCTGAAGCCCTGTAATACTATAATAATATATGATACTATAAATACTATATATTAGTGCTGGGAATCGATTAAAAAAAATTAACTAATTAATAAAAATAACAAAAATTCAAAACTCAAAATTCTCTGTGTTGTTGTTATTGTTTGTTCAAGAGCAAAAGATCGATGTGAGCAGGAGACTGACGCGATTCTGTCTTTGCGTCGTGTGTGTGTGTGTGTGTGTGTCAGTGTCCCTTGATTAACTGACATGAGACGCAGCCACACAGACAGGGCATTGACATACAGCGCATTCTCTTATGTCTTTTTGTGCTTGGTAGCATTTACATGAGTAGGAGCGTGATCATGTAACTTAACGCTAGGCAAAAATGGATATAAAAACGGACGCTGCGTTATTGGCGTTAAATATTTTTAATGCGTTAAGTTGAAAAAATTTAATTGCCCGTGTTAACGCGTTAATTTGCCCAGCCCTACTATATATACAGTTTATATGCAGTGCTGGGTAGTAACTGATTATATGTAATCTGGATTATGTAATCAGATTAAAAAAATGTAATACTTCTAATTTTTTAAATAATATTTAAAATAATTTTTAAAATACTCGTAATCAGAATACAGCATCACTTTTAGAACATTTCAAATCCCTCAGTTCTCATCACGTAATGTGTAGTGATTCGCATGACGAAGAGGAATCACAGGAAACCGGTTTTAATAACAGAAACTCAGGAGATAACTTCAGAATACATGTCACACTCCTAGATACTACACATAGACGAGGTCGGAAAAGGAACTGTTTTTGACCAACGCTTTCCACTTCTGATGTAATTTCTAGCGAGAAATTACTACTGTAGTAATGAAATATTCACTTAATTATTGCTCTCATTAAACTGTTACACTGCCTCAGAAGTCTGTCCGTTTCATGAGGTAGTACAAATGCTGCCTTATTAGTCATTGCCTGATAAGGCAGCAAGTCAGCTGCCTAGGTTTTCGTATGCAGCCTAGGTCACAGGAACTCAACTGAAAACACCATAGAAACACAAGACAAAGCATACATGTAACAGCCATCTCATAAAAGCCAAGCCAATGTTGATTCTTGTTTTATTACGAGCTCGGTTGCGCTCAGGGTAAGCCAAAAACATGTTTTGGAAAAAGGACTGATGATGTATTGACACATTATTTATATATATATATATATTTTTTTTTTTACATTTTGAACAAAAAAGCTACATAGTGTATTTCGTTTTTACATTTTATAGTTAGTATTTTATTTGGATTGTTTTTATTTTCAAATTATTTCTTGTAGTTTAACTTTTTTGTTTTATTATTTAATAATGAGCTATTCATAAATGTATGAACCCCCAGCAGTTCCTAACACTAGTTAGGGAAACCCCCAAGTAATGTAATAGTTAATGCACTTCATGATGTTGTTGATAAAAACTGGAATAATTTTTCTTTCTCTTAATATTTTTTAATCAATAAAATACAAGATTATCATATTCAAATCAATGTTATAAACAAGTTAGGTCAAAAGCTGTCTAAAAGTACTCAAAAAGTCAATATAAAAGTCACCAAAATTGTGTAACAGATTATGTTACCACATTATGTTACTACAGTTTTATATTTAAAAAAAATGCATAATCTGTTTTGTTAATTTTGTTCATTCATTATTTTGCAGGAAAGATGTTGTGTACATCGACAGAGACACATACAGGTTGGTCGTATGAACAGGTCCCTTCCTTTATTTGTTCTGTTCGTTCAACGTTTTAGAGCTGTAAAAACCTGTTTGCACTCTTTTTCTCAGTGCACTACAGATCTTTAAATCTGAGCTACATCCTTCCGTCTTTAAACTCCAGTCAGGAGAGAAAGAGGGATTGAGTCTTTATGGTAAAACATATTCTTTTGTCCACCATCTACAGTTAATTAAACCCTGTTGTGTTTTAGTGTAGGGGTTTTCAAACTGGGGTGCACAGGGGAGTGACAGCAGGGCTGTGGAAAAGTTTAGCTGAAAATAGTGTAAAAATGTAAGAACAAGTAAGTACTTAAAAAAGATTGAACAAAATAAACATTAATTTATTTAAATAAATAATGAAACATTTATTAAAATGAATAAATAAATAAATCATAAAAATACATTTTAAAAGTACAGTACTTTACACACATTTAATGGGGGGTCCCTTGCACGAGGATGATCATATTTAGGGGCCCATGGCCTTTAAAACATTGCAATTCCCTGTGCGGTAGAAATTCCCCAATGAATTCTCAATAACTTAAGTTATTACTTGCCGTCTTAAGTTAAACTAGGCTTCTCCGTTTCCACACCTATGAAATTGTCTCACCCCTTATGATCACTATCACTTGGTAATAAAGTCTTTAGGGCCAGAATTACTAAACAGGGCAAAATTAGCGTGAGAGCAGATGAGAGAGGAAAGTTCAGCGCGTGATCTACTGACGGCGTGCAAATGAATGAAAACAAACGCAATCGGATTATTTCCAAAATGACCAACGCAATCTACCAAGAGCAGCGCAAATTAGCGTCTGGTTTAAGACATGCTGTTTTGGGGTGGTAAGTAATCTGAAAGGGAAACTCCTACAAATGCATAGGTCAGCTGCAAATTTAATTGTCCATGCCTTTTCAGTGATAATTGTCTAATGTGTCTTTCGTAAATACTGACAGTAGTTTTTTAACACCAATAGAGGGTTTGCGTTGGCACAAGCTGTTAGTAAATCTGGCCCTTAGTGTTCCACTGACCTGCTGCACAGCATTAACTAAACAGACTCCAGACAATGTCTACGAAATGATTTAATCACAGTCGGGGGGCTCTCAGACCAATCTCAGAGCGATCACACCAGCAAAAAGATTACAGCAGTTTATATAGAATAGGTACATGGGCAAAGGTAACATGATTCAATTATAGAATTTATCTCTAATATGGTTGGTTCTTCTTATATGCAATTAAGCAAAACCCTCCTCTGTTACTAGGCAAAAGAAAATCTGTATTACTTTGGTGATGAGGTTAAATATACATTCAGACAACTGTCTAATACTTATTTTCTCTTTCGTTTTTATGCTACACACTAACTTTGGCCGAAGTGCTGGGACATTTCATTTTCGGCATATGAAGAAAAAGAATATTAGTTGTAATTAATAAAAAATTTCCTTCACGCTTGTTTAAGTCGGGACTTAGTCGAAAATGGTTGTTGCAATAGTTCAGGGGCTTTCAAGTTAAAGACAGTGGGCCTCCCTTTTGACAACGTGCACAATGGTGCCACTCCATCCCCAATTTTTCAGATAGCGATCAGAATGTGTCAAGAGCGCCGCACACACATGGTTTGTTTGTGCTTCAATAATAATGGACTCTCGTCTGATGTGCCTAATGTACGTCATTGTATCATGTCACTATATACTATATTTACTGTACCAACTGAGTGATGTAGTTTGCGTATCGTGCGTATTAGTGTTTTGAGCCGCTTCCGAAACAAAATAGGAGAGAGATTGTGCTTTGAAGCCAAATGCACTATTCTCTCTGCCATCTCTGATGAAATCGTCCAGGTTTTCTCTGCATTGGGGCTTTTTTGGACTGATTGTTTGAATGCATTCGATTACTAGATCCTTGGACTGAAAACTTTGCAGGAGTTTAAGGTTTAAAATTATCTAATCGAAAACAGAGGAGCGGAAACATCTGCTATAATGTATGGATTTAAATGATTAATCATTAATTAATTAATAGATATTTTTTTACCACCCTGCGTGCCTCCCCTGACATGCTCTGGCTCAAGTTATAATTTGCAGTTTATTTGAAGGAATAGTTCTGTCATCATTTACTCACTCTCATGTCATTTACAAAACTTTCATGCAACGCTATAAGAGAAAGTTAATGCACATTCTGAAGAATATTCATACTAATCAACAAAAAAAAATGAATGGGAGTAAATGATGACAGAATTTTCATTTTAGGGTGAGCTATTCTTTTAACCCTTAAACAGGCAAAAGTGGAAAACGATCAGCAAAAAATCATTTCATGTCACTTTTTATATCATCTGGACTTTTTTTGAAATATTTGATATAGTTTGAATTTTATGAGTTGTATCTCCCAGGAGATACATTCTTTTCAAAATGCGGTAAATATCAGCATGAGTAACATATAACTTAATTTCTCTTAAGACAATGTTCACAATTAATATTAGCAGTTGTTTTGCATTTTTTGCTGAAAAATGTAAGATTAATATATACCTACTTTCTACAAAATCAGAGTGTCCAGCACCATGGGCGGGCGTATTGGCTTTAGGTCAAACTGACAAAACAAGCACAGAACATTTTAACCAAGTCACATGATCCACATACTCCAAACAGACACAACTATGATATTGACAACAGTACTGGATGAAAAATCTCCTCCTACAAGAGACAAAAGACTATGTATTGTGTGGTACACGTTGCCTGTTTAAGGGTTAAGAATAGTTTTGAGTTCTTTATATTTGTGGGAAAACTATGGCCACATTGTGTTTTCTGCAGGTGTTCTGAATCGCTGTCAGAGCAAGTTTGGATCTATACTTTTACGGTAATGTCCTAGAGTTTTATAACAGAGACTTTATCACATTTAAAAAGGTGTTTAAGCCCTAATTGGATGAAGTATAGACTTCCTTTTCCCCCTCTGTTTGTTTCAGACAGTGGCTCCACAGACCTACTCGAGATCTGAACATCCTGAAGAGACGCCAGGAAGTGATCCATTTCTTCACATCCCCTCGTAACCTTGCTGATCTTGGCACTTTACAGAGTTGCCTGCGGAATATTAAAAACATCTCGGTACTGGTTTTACAATTTTGTCTAAAGCTCAACATTATAACAGAAGCTCAAATGAACTGACTCTTAGCTTGTCTTTCATATAGACATTGCTGCATAAAATGTCTCGCTCTACTCCCAAAGTCGCAGTCTGGCAAAGTCTATATATGGTATGGTTACAACACTCAACTTAATTTATTCTTCCTAAAGAGGCTTGGCTATCCTGGTTTGACCACCCCCCATGTTTTGCTTTTATAAGACAGTGTACAGTGCATTGTGCATTAGGGACACCATTCGCTCAATACCCCAAACCATCAAGCTTTTCAGTGAAATCAGTGAAAACTTCACCGATGATCTTTTCTACATCGGCACATACATCAGTAAAGTGGTAAGACTAAATAATGGAACATGCGTTGCAATGCATGTTTATGTTAAATTATTACTGATTTAATGTAATTTCTTTGACTTTCTCATTCTCCATTGCAGGTGGACTTTGAAGAAAGTGCAGCCAAGAACCGATTCACTGTTAGGCCGAATGTAGACCCTGTTATCGACGAGAGTGAGTGGTTTTCCTTGGATTTCTTCAGTTTTGATGGTATTGTAACTAAAGGTGCACAACATATCGGTGGCTGATATATTTTTCAAAGATGACTGAGAGAATTAAGCCATTGTTCCACTTTATTTTTCAACATGAACGTAAGCTATTTCTTGTGGATGTGCAAGACTACTGATTCGATTCTGATTTTGTTGAAGTATGTTTGTTTGCACCGTTGTTGTTTTTTGCAATGTAGATTTAAGATCAAGTCAGTCTTATTTGTCAGATATCAGGACATCTGTATGATGTTTTTAACTGATCCCTGATCATTCTTTGATTATTTCTAATTATCAGTGAATAATGGTCTGCGACTAAGGGCAAGTTCACACTGCAGGACTGTAAGACTACTTGAATTGCTGTGGTACTCATATACTGCACATTTTCTTGTCATCTGTGGATGTCTTGTCATAGCAGCGTGCACAACACAACACAGCGCTGAAGAGGTGCACAAACTACAAGACACTTGGTCAAGAGACAGTCCCAACCAAAACACTTTCTCACATAAATTCACACTACAAGATTACATGGAAATAATATCAAACAGGTTTGAAAATATCGCAGCATCTGTGACTCAGATCACGTCGCTGACCTGGTCATACTTAACGAGCATCAGTGACCACAGCGAGCACTGATTTGACCGCAAAAGTCATGTAGTATGAGCTTGCCTTAAAATGATCAGTATTTTGGAAAAGGCCTCTCACGCACATGTTGATTATCAGTTATTATTTTCAGTGGTCATTAACTTTTTTTTGCTTCACTTTTATTGTATACATTTTATATTTTTGTTTTATTCTCGTCTTTACAGAGAAAAGAAGGATCATGGGTCTGCCAGATTTCCTGACAGACGTGGCTCGTACAGAGCTGGAAAACCTGGACCCTCGTTTCTCCACCTGCAGTGTAATCTACTTGCCTCTGGTCAGGACGTGATTAATGCTCCCCTTCGTTCATTAAAATGTGATGTGTAACCTAATTGTTGACACTGAGCTGTTAACATAAAGGTTGCAGGTTAAAATCCATGTTAGAACGAGCCAGTAAATGCAGAGTCAGTAAGGTTGGCATTGTGCCCCTGAGCAGGCCACTTGACCCCAGCTTGCTCCAGGATGGCTGTTCCTGTAATTAGTGTACTGTAGTGTAGCTAAATGACAAGCAGCTGTAATGACTGTGCAGTAACGGCTGTGACATCTCATCTGGGTTAGCAAAAGCAGCGCTGTTTTATTTAATAGTGATATAGCTTGTAATTGGAACAACAGAACAGAACAAACAGAATTACATTTTTTTGTGACATATCTGTGCCACCAAACAGAATTGCAAAAATAATGATTGTTTCTAAACATATTTCTGCTAAACACTAATCCTCTTGTTCCATCGTTCATGCAAACAGGAAGTCCTTTTCTCAACTCATGCCATAGGTTGAGACATTTTACGCCATTCAAACAATTGCACCACACAATCAGCCTATTAAAGGTCTACTTATAGTAGTCTCCGCATATTAAACTTTGACAGGAGAAAATATTTGAACATCAAAAAGATTACACATTTCAACTTAGGAGATCTTATCATTAAAATAACAAAATGAATAGGTTTTTTAGACATGCTAACGGATAACCGAGTAGCATAAGGTATGCATTTCAAGGCAGATTTTGTAAGAGCACGTTTGATAAAATGCTTGTATAAATGTTGATGGATTGTGATTACATTTTTTAAACTGATATACATGATGACATCCTGGTATTTCATTCTGTGTTTGATGACAGATTGGATTTTTACTGTCAGTGCCAAGATTACCCAGCATGCTGGATAAACAGAGTTTTGAGATCGAGGGTCTTGATTTCATCGTGAGTATGCCAGTGCTTTTCATTACAGTGTTTGTAAGGCAACACAGTATAAATCCCTTAAAACTCATCTTTGATCACCAAAATGACATATTTAAACTTTTTTTCCTGTGAAAAAAAATCTTCATGCCTTAAAGGGATAGTTCACCCAAAAATGAAAATTAGCCCATTAATTACTCATCCTTAAGTCATCCTAGGTGTATATGACATTCTTCTTATAGAGTTATATTAAAAATGTCCTGGCTCTTCCAAGCATTATAATGGCAGTGAATTGTTGTCGTTTTTGAAGCCCATAAAAGTGCATCTATCCATTATATAACTGCTCCACACGGCTCCGGGGGGTTAATAAAGACCTTCTGAAACGAAGTGATGCGTTTGTGTAAGATAATTGCGCCAGATAAAAAAAAAAACGCAATTGGTGTGCATTGTCGTCAGACCATTTTGAACTGCGAGAGGCACTACACATTTTCAAGTTGAATACGGAAGCGATCTGGTGGCTCCAAAACCGCCCTTTAAAATGCATTTTAACCAGGGGTTAAAAACGGCTTGGTTACGGATGTAACCCTCGTTCCCTGAAGGAGGGAACGGAGACGTACGTCGGAACTGACCGACGAATTGGAATCAGATCCCAATTCGTCGGTCAGTTCCGACATTCGTCGAACGTGACCGACTGAAAGGGAACATCTCGGTTACGGATGTAACCCTCGTTCCCTGAAGGAGGGAACGGAGACGTACGTCGGAACTGACCGACGAATTGGAATCAGATCCCAATTCGTCGGTCAGTTCCGACATTCGTCGAACGTGACCGACTGAAAGGGAACATCTCGGTTACGGATGTAACCCTCGTTCCCTGAAGGAGGGAACGGAGACGTACATCGGAACTGACCGACGAATTGGGATCTGATTCCAAATCGTCGGTCAGTTCCGATGTATGTCGAACGTGACCGACTGAAAGGGAACTTGATTTTCACCACAGAAGGTCTTTAAATATCCTGGTTAAACTTCGTTTTTAAATTGGAGTATTATATTTTTGCAGTACAGTTAGCTGGAACTGCTTAATGTACAGATTCTATTTTTGATTCCTATAAACTCGGTACAGTTTAAGATTAAAGTTTGCAAATCTTATGAACATGAATGTGTATAGATCAGAAGTGCTTCTTTTCAAATGTAATGTGCACACATGGTGTAAAAACATCAGGCCTCTTGTCTTTGACTCATTAAAGTTTGATTTTTGTTTTGTTTTATTTTTGAATTGTTTCAGTTTCTATCAAAAGACCAACTGCATTACCGCAGCACTCGAACCAAAGAGCTGGACAGCATGCTGGGAGACCTGCATTGTGACATCCTAGGTCCCTTCTTTCTTTCTTTCTTTCTTTCTTTCTTTCTTTCTTTCTTTCTTTCTTTCTTTCTTTCTTTCTTTCTTTCTTTCTTTCTTTCTTTCTTTCTTTCTTTCTTTCTTTCTTTCTTTCTTTCTTTCTTTCTTTCTTTCTTTCTTTCTTTCTTTCTTTCTTTCTTTCTTTCTTTCTTTCTTTCTTTCTTTCTTTCTTTCTTTCTTTCTTTCTTATAGTTAATGACACAAAACCCTTTAAAAACTGTACATAATAGTGTTATATTTTTGTAGATTTGGAGATGGAGGTGATGAGGACGCTTCAGGCCTCAGTGCTTCAGCGGAGCGACTGTCTGCATAAGGTCATGTCCCTGTGTGCAGAGCTGGACTGTCTCATTGCTCTGGCTCAGGCCTCTCGGGATCACGGCTACTGCTCTCCAACCCTGACTCCAAACCAAAGACTGGCCCTGATTGAGTCACGGTACAAATCATCTCTTCTCATGAGAGCAATGTTACATTTTGTTTTTTTGGAGTTCTCTATTCTATATATATCTTCTCTTTCAGACATCCTTTGCTGGAGCTGTGTACACCAGTGTTTGTGTCAAACACCTACATCAGCTCTGAAACTGAAGGCAAAGTGAAAGTTATTACAGGACCAAATTCATCGGGCAAGAGCATCTATCTAAAACAGGCAAACGCAGCAATAAACATTTCAGGCCTCATATTCACATAACACTGTAAATTGAACTAATTTCTAAATAAGGTGCAACAATACTTAAAACAAAGACTTTATATATACAGTAGCAAGATGGTTCACTCATATTAATATGAATGGGAGAAAGTGCAATGCGCAATATGGACGAATAAGTCCCGAATACTAAATAAAAGTGCCAATCAGCAATTGGTAAAGTCATTTCTGCATCTACCATTAAAAGCTCCGGTTCCCATAGCAACAGTCAGTGTTCTGAGATGTGCGCTTCAGACTGTACATGCGCATTGGCTGGACCAAGTTAAATATACACTATTATATTACGTGGATTGATTAAAAATTGTTGACAAAAAGTGTCTAAATGGGACTACAGAGGTTGTCGTGACATTAAACAGCTGAACAGGCAAACTAATCTACTCACTAGTCCACTTTCACAGTCGCGTTTATAATTTCGCTCTTGCAAACTATTATAACTCAAACTTTCAGGGGGTGAGTGTTTTTTTTTATAAAGACTGAAAGAGTTGTGGGAAGCTTAGTGATGATGATGTTGAAGTTTATTGCTTACGTTTAGCTATTTGGCGCTTTTCCACTGCATGGTACGGCTCGGTACGGCTCACTTTTGGGGGGGTTTCCACTGTGTACAGTACCTAGTACCTGGTACTTTTTTTAGTACCACCTCGGTTGAGGTTCCAAGCGAGCCGTATGTGACATGTAAAAAGTGCAGATCACTGATTGGTCAGAGAGAATTGCCACTACCAGCGTCATTGGATTTGTGACACGAGACACCAAACCCGCTAGATTTAAATAGTCAGCAACAGCCACCGCAGTATCATTTGTTTGCACAACTTTTTTTAAAGACTTGCTCTAAAAACCCGTTGCACACAACTTGAAAAAAAGAAATGGCTTACTATAGGGCTGCGCAATATATCGAAATTATCGAAATATCGCAAATGTACATATCGCAATATGCATATTGCAAGGGCACGCAATATCTGAATGATTTTAATAGGCTACTTCAACATTGTGAAAAGTGTATGTTATAGGTCGATGCATATAGCAGAGAATAGAGAGATGGGCACACGACTGTTACTTATGTGACTTGCTTGACGTTCAAACGAGTTTTTAAACGCAATAACTTGCGACAAACAACTCCTTGCGTCTCGTGCTGTCTGACACACACACCGAAACGTGCGTACAAGCCGTTCTTTTTTCGTGTCTTGTTACACACAAACTGTCAATGCTTTCTTTTCCCAGAAAGAATGTGAAACAACACACAAATTATATCATTCTGTTTTAAATATTTTTTTTAAATATAATTTAAACTGATTTTACACACTTAAAGCAATATCGTATCGCAAATCGAATATATCGCATTATTTAACAAGGATATCGCGTATCGCATTATTCTTCAATATCGCACAGCCCTAGCTTACGATTATGTCAGGGCAGTAGAGGTGGCACAAATATAATGATCAGTCCATAATCCCACCCATTTAAAGCGATACTAAACTGCAGTGGAAAAGCAAACCGATCCAAAGTAAAGTGAGCCGAGTCGTACCACACAGTGGAAAAGCACCTTTTGACTTCTCCCAATTGTATTTAGGCTTTAAAATCAGGCTTCATTTGACCAAAACATGTAAGAATCATAAGCTTTTTTTTGACACGCACCTTATTTTCTGCAATTATCCAAAAGCCAATGGAAGAATTATTTTGTTGAGGGAACCAGGGTGACGCAAACTTCTGGGTTGTCCTACAAACATGCATCATCACTGCAGCGCTCTATAGCTGCACAGAGGCATTGCATTTATCTACTGAGTGAACAGAGCTTTTTTTGCATAAAATGACACTAAATACAGGAATAATCCTGAACGTTGGTATTTCATCATTTTTGTATTCTGGTTGGTCTTTAAAGGTGGGTCTGATTGTGTTCATGGCGCTGATTGGCTCAGATGTACCCGCTAAAGAGGCCGAGATTGGGCTGGTGGATGGTATCTTCACCCGCATGCATAGCCGCGAGTCAGTATCAGTGGGTCTGAGCACCTTCATGATAGACTTGAACCAGGTGAGACTCTCTCACATTGTGCAAACAAATGCCCTGTATAATATTATTGCAACATCCATCTCAGATCATCGATTTTGTGAATGTTACCAAAGGGTCATGTCTCTCATTCATGCAGCTTGAATTTGTATAGCGTTTGCAAGGCAGCCATTCAAAACTGCCACTGGGTCATTGAAATATTTACATAGCACTGTAAGCCCTTCTATTGGTCCAATGGAGGTCTCCAATAATATGGGGAAGGTTTCTCTGTGCGTTACTGTCTTTCCATTTACGCAACACAACAAGATTAAATGTAATATATTTTCTCACATGCAATAGCTCGTTTCATCTGACTCCAAAAATGAAAAGGTTTTAATGAAATCTGTGCATCATTAAAACGTGAACGAATATTTGATTATTCTCTTAAACTCTGTTTATATTTCACCCACTTAGATCAGGAAGACTATATCGCTCCGAGTTCCTTACCAAGGTCTCCGACACAAGTGGTCAGCCCCGAAGATCAGAAGCTGGAGCAATTGGCTAAATATCTAGGATTTTGCCGTACACGCGCAACAATCAAAGATATATTCAATAGCCCCCCTTGGATGCCCTTCAGGAACTTAATTCAATTGTTTTACTTTAGTATGTTTTGGCTCTTTAATAGTTTTGGATTAGCCAAGCCCATACATTTATCTAAAGTAACATTAAATTAGAACAGAAGTCATCGGAAGTGCCCAAGCTAGGTTAACTAACCAGCGTCGTGCTGAACCTAGATGGACAAACACATCCTCTCATCCTCACTTCCTGATATCAGTTTTTAGCCGTCACTAATCTCTGACGCAACCTTGTGGCAATATACGAATCCGTTAATCTTATTTGGGAAAAACAAGTCTCAGAGTCAGTCAGAATAAAATCAAACGTTTACAATTTATTGACCAGGTAATGAAGTAATAATTCGAAATCCAATCCGCAAGAATAAAATCATCAGTTAATTATAACATAACAATTCAGAAATTGACGAAAACGAAAATTACACACAGCTTTTGTGTGGGCAGTCAACCTACAGACTCCCCGAACTTTCTGCACCTTTTTCTTATATACCCAGATAATTCAATATTCTTACCAAATGGCCGTCTATCATTATAATTAGATTTTGGTTCCCTATTCAGGGATTCACACTGGGAGATCAGAATTTGTATTTGAATATGTTCTTGTTTTACATACAGGAGGTATAGTCTGAATGCAGGATCTGGGGGAGGGAACACCTTTAGAAGATACATCACTTTCTCATATTTTATAACTTCTTTTAGCTTTTCATTATGGTTGGGAGAATGAGATCATTTTACCAGGTGCACTGAGACACTTTAAATGATAGCAAACATACATATATTGTTCTTGTACATACTTTACATTGCATAGGTTTTTCAGTGTATTTCAGGTGAGGAGGAGGGGAGATGAAGGGGAGGTAGTGTGTGTGAAGTGTGAACTGCACTGTGTGCTGCGTCTCGAAATCCCTGTTACATATGCAGGAGATAGTTCAAGTGTTAATGTCCAGGGGGGCCTTTTGTTCTATCTAGGGGTCGACCAGACATACTGGCAGCAGCCTTACAGCACATTGCAATATCGTCCTTCAGATGTTTTCTAATCATTATAATTCCTGTTCAATCTAGATGGCTCATTCTTTGAACCACAGCACTGGGAATTCTCTTGTCCTGGTGGATGAATTTGGCAAAGGAACCAACACGGTAAGAGTGGTAGAGCCAGGAGGAGCAAACAGGACTTACAGAAGAGCAAGGAGGCATTTTAACTGATATTGTGTGTCTGTTTATGATGCAGGTGGATGGATTGTCTCTCCTGACCGCATGTCTCAATCACTGGTTGCGTCGTGGGCCTCAGTGTCCGCACTTACTTACGTCCACATGCTTCCACAGCCCCATACAGCTTGGCTTGATCGCTGATTCCTCACTGCTGGCTTTACTGGTGCCACAGAGATAGGCTTTTAACAATGCTATGATAGGAAAAGACATTTTTCATAAAACAATTGTCATTGTTTTTTTTGTTTTCATCACTGTGATTTCAAGACCAGTAAACCAATTTATGCATTGTTGTTTTTTGTTTGACAGACTCTAGAGACAGCTATAGAGGAGGAGGAGCTGGTGTTTTTGTTCCAAGTGAAAAATGGCATCTGCCAGTCGAGTTGTGCGGCTAATATCGCTACTCTGGCCGGCATTCCCGCTGAGCTGGTCAAGAGAGCAGTGGAGGTATGACACTGAAATACTTCTTACAGTCATTTAAATGCATTCTATTCAAGCTACTGCTATTTCCTACTTTTGAATGTGTTTCATTGCCCCTGAACAAAATTTTTTTTTCCAAAATTTTTTATTTGAACATTCAATCTCCATATTTAAATGATTTCCTGCTTCTGCGTAATAGTTGAGGATAATAGAGTTGTGGATATTCACACCAAAGTTTTCACAGTTGAATGCAACACATCGTTAAATAAAAGGTGTGCATGCTGATGTATTTATTTGTTTTTTATTTAATCCCTTTTTGACATTATATAATTTAATCTCCTAAATATCATCTATGCAGGTATCAGAGTTATACAGAACGGGAAGAGCCATCAGAAAGGTGGACAAGCCATCTGCAGATGAACAGAACAGCAGGTAAACAGTGTTATTCTTAAAGGGTTAGTTCACCCAAAAATGAAAATTCTGTCAATAATTTCTCACCCTCATGTCGTTCCAAACCCTTCGTTCATCTTTGGAACACAAATTAAGATATTTTTAATGAAATCCGAGAGCTCTCTGACCCCACATAGATAGCGATTTAATGAACACTTTCAAGGTCCAGAAAGGTAGTAAAGACATCATTAAAATAGTCAAAAATAGGGGTTGGAACGACATGAGGGGGAGAAATTAATAACAGAATTTTCACTTTTGGGTGAACTAAACCTTTAAATTCTCTCTTCCTACTTAAAATATCTTTTCGGATTCAAGGTGTGATAAGGTGGTGGAGAAATTCCTCAACATTGATCTAGATGACCCTGAGATGGATCTAGATTTTTATTTGAAAGACAAGGTGCTCCCAGCTCTGGAAGAGGTGCTGTGACAACATCGAAACATAACTGTGGGACTCACTTCGTGGAGAAATGTGCAGTTAATTTTATTCAAGGTTTAAACGGCTTCTGTTCCTGAATACACAAGTATAAAGCTGATGTTTGAATTGTGTCATATTTTTGTTCTGTATATGTATGTATATATTTGTTCTTGTGTTCCAAATTGGATAAAAAAAAGAAAGAAAGAAAATTTAAACAGCAACTAATGTCTGTGGTATTTGTTTAGATTGTTTTTAATTACTAGATCTAGCTGTTCACATACTTTATTTGAACTAGCCAATTAGTGTTTTCTACTTAATGTCTTTTTTGTGCAAAACAGTTCATTTCGACTCGGCGTTCCTTTACGATAAAGTTAATTCAAGTGTTCTATTAGTATACTTCTTTTAAACAAAAAATAAGAACGTATTTTTCAGTCTACTTTTTATGTACTTCTCAGAAATATACTTAAAGTTATTCTGACAGAAAAGTCTAAGTATATTTGGCCTACTTGTACTCAATCTTTTGATGATTGAGATATACTTAAAATATAATGAAGGATTCTAAGTATACTTGGCTTGTAGTTGTGTTGACTCTTTTGATTGAGTAGCCTACTTAATACCTTTATATAGTTTTACATACAGTCTTATACACTTAAATTGTTTGAAAATATTGATTTATAAAGAAAACAGATATATTCCTATTTCTGACTTTCTGAATTTTTGTGTAGGCTAGTCCACTGGTAGTGTAACATAAGAATTTACCTAACCATTGACTGCAATTTCTGGCTGCTCATGTTTTCATTGTTAGACGGTAGGCTATTTACACTACACTACGTTATTACACTTCTTCTAGTACAGAATCTCCGGATCAAAACACAGGTGAAGAACAAGCCGAAACAAGTGAATGTAAAACGACACGTGAAGGTTTAGTAAGGGTGTTGATGAACTCGATCTACTCCATCTGTGTTTTGATCCCATCCGGACGTAGCCTTTTGTTTAAAATGTTGCTTTTTTTTATGAAACTATTAAAAAGAACTACTAAAATATTTTTTTTTTTAATGGAAAGAGTTAAAGGTATATTTCAAGTATAAAAAATGTATACATAAATATGAACATAGTAGTATATTTAAAGTGCAAAAATAATATATAAATAGTATACTATAAGTATGATGTTCACTTACTAAGTGTCTTGCAGTATAAAACTACTAAACTAATAGTTTACTGAGAGTACACTTCAAAGTGAAAGGAAAGGAAAGCCGTCTGTTGAACAGCATCTCTTTCGCAGCTCAATACGCTTTTATACACGACATTACATGATTTGAATAATTTGGATGTTACGTATGGTGACAGCACACTGCTTTAAAGGAAAGGAACGGAAAGCGGCAACATGTTTTCATAATCGATGGAAGCAAAAATAAAAAACTAAACTAAAACATGGCCCTAAATAACTGATTCTTGAGAGAAAGGGGCCCCCTGGTGGTTCGGGGGCCCTACGCAGTTTGCGTACTCTGTGTATAGGGAGGATTGGCTCTGCTTTTGTGCACTAAAAAGTGGGCCAATTTAGTCCCAAGCAGTATTGAAATAGTACACTTACAAGTTTACCACTAGTACATTGATATTAGTATACTTACAACATAAAGTATACTAAAAATATACTTATTTTTCATAAGGGTTCAGTAACAGCTCTGACAAGTGCATTCAAACCAATCTTTTTGGTCTTGTTTTGTGAATCATTAAAATAATTGGTTCCTAAAAGTCATTTGTTCATGATTTGAACAAACTAGTATTCACACTATACTGAATGTTTGTTGTTGCAGCAATGGACTAGAAAGACGCGTTGTCTTAGCATTACTTTTCAGTAAACAGGCTTTTAAAAAAAAATATTCATCACCTTCTATTCACAGGAGCGCTGCCACTGAACGGTGGTGCAGAAAACACTGCAATTACTAACTCTCTAGGGGCCTGACTTGATTTCAGAGGACTGTTAATGAGTTTGCTCAAGTAATCACTTCTCACAGCATTAGAAAGAAACAACAACTTGCTCAGAGTTTATCAAATCAATTAAGTTCTTGAGCCATCTGTCGCAAGAGAACCAGAATCTGCTCTGGTAGAACAGAACAGATAGGGAACGCCCACCACAAGGACCTCAAATAGCATCCACATCATTTATTGCAGAATCAAAAGCACTCAGTGTAGTAAAGTTTGTTTGTACGGGAAGAAGGAGGCGGGAACCGGCGGACAATCAATAGAAGTTTTAATTAAACAAACACAAAATAAAATGTCGGCGACAGCCCCTCGCGGACGACTGCCGCCTATACACAAACCAACACAAAATGAAAATAATAAGCTGCAGCCCCTCACGGTCGACTGCAGCAACACATAACATAACGTAAATAAAATACAACATAAAATCCAGGCCTGGTCCTCTCTTGTCCCTCACTGTCGTCGCTCCTCCTTTATAGTCCCTCACTCTTCCGCGAGGGCCGAGATCGCTGCGGCGCGCAGCTGGCGCTCATCCTCCCTGATGAGCGCCGCCTCGTCCCGCCCTCACGGTCCCCTTTTGTTTTTATATTTTCAGTGTTCATTTTAATTTAAATTTAAGTCATTTTATGTGCTTTTTTCATTAGTTTTTTAATATTTTTGAGCTTTAGTAATTTTAGTACTTCAAATGAAACATTTATTTGCCAATTCAACATGGCTAAGTTTTAGTTTTTCATGCAATATTTATATTTTATTTTAAGGTATATCAGCTTTATTTTAATTACCGAAGACACATTTTTAGTTTGGTACACTATGAGGAATATTGTTTTGGTTGTGCTTCGGTTCTGCTGTGTGGATATCTGCTCATAAAACATTCACTACTAGGCTTAAGAGATGTAATCAGTTTAGATGGAAAGCCGACTAGCTGAAGACGTTACTGTAGCTTTACCCATTAATAGACACGGTACTTCCTTGAAAATGAATTCCAGCACAGCACTACAACAACCATAATGAACTGACCCTTCACAATAGATCATGCTTTACTATCAACTCTGTTAGAGAACTACATACAGTATCTGTTCAATAAAATACCTTACTCACCTGGTGAAAAAAAAAAGTAAAGCGTGCAAACGTTTTACTAATTCGTTCCCTCGATTTTCTAAATCATGCGCATGATTTATAAATTGAGGGAACTAATTAGTAAATCGTGTGCACAATTTAGCAATTTGAGGGAACGAATTAGTAAAACGTGCGCACGATTTATAAATAGAGGGAACGAAATAGTAAATCGTGCGCATGATTTATAAATCGAGGGAACGAATTAGTAACTCCTGCGCACGCTTTACTTTTTTTTTTCTTGCATGTCATGTGCGGGGCTCTGTACAAATCCCTCAGTTCTAACCATCTCCAAAAAGCTAAGCCAATATTGATTCTTGTTTTATTACAAACTTTTTTAGGAGCTCTGTTCTGTTTTTGCCAGCAGACTCTCCTCCGCGTTTGTTTAAAGCCCTGTTCAGACGGGATTTGTTTAACATGGAGAGGGGTGAAGTAATATTTACCAGAGCTTCTCAGTGATTTTAGTCCTGTCCGAGTGTGCTATCTCATTAATGATTACGGACAACGTCAGTAAAGATTACAGCGAATTTTACCTTCTGTAAAAAGGTCCGGAAAAATCAACTCAGGTAATGCTAATCCCATCCGAATGCAAATGTCTGTGATTGCTGATGTTGTATTATTCTAACGCTTCTCCTTGTGTGTTTTTTGACCTACCTGAGCTACCGTTCACACACCAATCTTCAGCATGCTTTCGTTTCATTTCAATATGGATGGTATCCAATGGGAACATTTTATTATAAAATTAATAAATAGAGCCAATAGATCAGTTTCACGTATCAGTAAGATGCTTGTCTAGATTTCGCTGCTCACTTATGTTGGTTTATTATAAACAGCCACTTCTATAAACACATTAAGTTTACTTAAAGGGTTAGTTCACCCAAAAATGAGAATTCTGTCATTAATGACTTACTCTCATGTCGTTGGACACCCGGCAGACCTCCGTTCATCTTCGGAACACAAATGAAGATATTTTAGTTGAAATCCGATGGCTCAGAAAGGCCTCCATTGGCACAATGCACTGTACACTCTCTAGACCCATAAAAGGCACTAAAGACGGCGATTCAAAGTCCATTTCACTACAGTGGTTCTACAATAACTTGATTCGGATCGTGTGTCAAACCGCCAAACTGCTGAAATACGTGACTTTGGCGATCCAAACCGCTGAATCGACTCACTGATTCATAACGCTTCGAAGCTTCATGATGCGGTGTTTTGAAATCGGTCATGACTATATAAGTCGTTATTTAGGTTCATTTTTGTGCACAAAAACTATTCTCGTCGCTTCATAAAGTTATTGTAGAACCACTGTAGTGAGATGGACTTTGTAACAACGTCTTTAGTACCTTTTATGGGTCTTGAGAGTGTAAAGTGCATTGTGCCAATGGAGGCCTTTCTGAGCCATCGGATTTCAACTAAAATATCTTCATTTGTGTTCCGAAGATGAACGGAGGTCTTACGGGTGTTCAACGACATGAGGGGACGTCATTAATGACAGAACTTTTATTTTTAGGTGAACTAACCCTTTAAGTAGGGTTTTTATAATATATTAAAATTCTATCAATAAATAATAACTTATGACATATATGTCATACATGATGCACGAAAGCACACATGCCCTTCTAGAAAACACACACTCCCACCTCTGTAATAAACACGGAGATGCTTGTCATGTGATAAGAATTGTAACTCAAACGCTGTTAAGAAAACTAGTCCCGTCCGAATAGGGCTTAAAACAGGTGATTTCCCAGAGTTTGGGAGATTTAGCTGCTCCATGCCAAACTTCATCTGCCACTTCCACACCAGAAACGCATCAAAATAGCCGGAGCAACTTTTCTCTATTTATGGATGACGAGACACAAACGGGCGAGTAACGCATGTACGCAATTTCTCATGAAAACCAACCCCTTATAATAGGCTAACCATAGTGAATCAGGGTAGCCTAAGACAAAAAAACAAAAAGGTCGAAAAGGTCAAAAGGTATACCTTTAACGATCACAACTTTTATATTCGTCTGACTTGATGCTAAATATTCAAGTCTAAATTAATGATAAAGTTCCTCCATCCATTGTGAGCCAAATTGACAAAACTGATGTAATTAATTTGGTTACAACAGACTTGAGAGGTGTGAATTTAACTGATCTAACAAGTGCAAAACAATCAGATTTGGCCACAAAAGCGTGCCTGTCACATTCAGCCCTGAATTATTTGTACATAATAATTCAAGCATTTATTCAGCTTTCTGAGGTCCACTCAGCTACGACTAGCAGCGGTGCTATTGTATTGAAATATGTGCTAATGTTAGTGAAATGCATCTACATCCACAAGTAATAGTTGTTATGGCATAATGAATGAACCTGCAGTCTGCTTATGTGTTGTTAAGTGTGTTGGGGAAACAAATGATTGAGTTTGTAATGATTGTGTTTGGACAGATGCTTCATTTTAGCTGCATTAAGTGCTGTTATTTTTCCATAATGACCAGCATGCATCGACTAAGTCAGCAAAACTGTCACTATTCATTTAAATCATGAAACATATTTGTGATGATGTAACAGTTAAATGGGCACACAACTTGAAAACAATACCAGAAACATCTACAATGAAAAACAAGAATCTGGCTTTTTATAGTGTAAAAATAGAGAAACACTCAAGAATGCACTTTGCATATTAGTTAGAAATTCAAAAAAGCAAAACCAGTGTTTTTGGCATATTGATACACAATAAAAATGTGTCTGTCGGGTGTTTTGAAAAGGCCCTTTGTGTGCTGACATTTAAATTGACTTTTTATTCGAGTAAAAAAAAATTATGTGACTGAATCAAACATTTTCTTTAAAAGAATTCAAAGACTTTGAATATAGCCGTTGCACTATATATTATAATATAATATAATTGGCAGATTTTAGCAACTTTTCCACCTGTCTGGAAAAATAAACTATAAAAACGTCAGCTCTTTATCATCTGATTTTGACGGAAAATGGAGGAATTATATCAAAGTAAAAAGAGGCCGTTCAAAAGAAAACGTAATGTCTCTTGTCCATCACTCTTGACCCAAAAGTGCTGTTCACTTGACATTTGGATGGCATTATAAATGCATTTAATATTTGTGTCAGATTTGTACACAATAAGTCACCCCTATTTCATTAAAAGCAATTTGAAAAGGCACTTTTGTTGGCATAAATTGCCCATCACACGATTACTGCTATTCTAAAACAACAATTAAGTGTTTCTGTTGTAATTTAAGGTGGGTCCTTGTCAAGACAGAGCTCTTCATTTTTGCCACTTACTGTCAGTTTGTGAAGGGAGAAAATGACATTTGACATTCGCAGAGGCAGATGATGAAAGGGTCAGTCAGTCACTCAGAATTTAGTGTCTTGCGGAAGAACATGAGTGCTGCGGCTCTGACAGAATAAGATAAAGTCAACATTTGATGGGTTTTTCTACTTCTGACTCCTTCTTATACTGTTAGAAAAAATAGATAGCCTAATAATAATATTTTTTTCACCAAAACAGTTCAAAATAATCCCTGGCAAAAAGGAAAGCTTTGATTTAATTAAAACAATCTACTTTTTATTTTATTTTTTACAATGCAATGTTCATTTTATGACATAAGTAGGCCTACTCAGTTATGTTCTTATTGACACAGTAGTGATAATTAACTTTAAAATGGCTCTCATTCAATTGCGTGGATTCTTTCGTATTTGTACGCACAGGAGAACTTCTCACGAAAAATATGTTAGTGAATTTGTAGTATTCTAAATGAGGTTAGTCATTTGCATAAAAGTAAAACACTTTCCGAACACAGTTTGACGTCACTCTCGTCAAACTTGCCGCTGTTCGCAGGCGCGCTCTCGCCCGGATCCTCGAGCAATGCCAAGTGTGCCATTCCAACCAGTTCTCACAATAAACACCTTTTATAAAGTCCCAGGTTACAGAGCTCTCATTGGCCAGCTGTTCATACGCGTATATCTGCGTTATTCAGAGAAACCGCGCAGCTGAAGCAATAGCGCAGTACGTCGTTCTTTTTGCGTACGTATGGTTTCAGTTGTTCCTATATTTTGTTTGTAAATTTTGAAGAAAAAAAAAATTATTACGAAATCTTTGGTCAATTGTGATTTGTTCTTGAAATCGTTCATACATTTCACACACACAAATGTGCTCAAACGCATGCTTAGTGAATGAGACCCATTGTGCTTAAAGAGTTAGTTCACCCAAAAATGAAAATTCTGTCATTAATTTCTCACCCTCATGTCTTCCAAACCCGTAAGACCTTTGTTCGTCTTCATGACACAAATTAAGATATTTTTGATAAAATCCAAGCGCTTTCTGACCCCACAGACAGCAACGCAACAACCACTTTCAAGGCCCAGAAAGGTAGTAAAGACATCGTTAGTCCATGTGACTCCAGTGGTTCAACCTTAATGTTATGAAGCGACAAGAATACTCTTTGTGCACTAAAAAACATACAAACAAAAATAACGACTTTATTCAACAATGTCTTCTCATTCGTGTCACTGTCCTACACGATTCACGTAAGCACTACAATGCATGCATGTGGTGCTCAGCCAATAGTGAGCCGGCGTTCTGCCGTAGAGCGCGGAAACACTGCACTGTGTGAATACTGAATAGTCCAACAATGTGAATAGAGTAGAGAGTGACAGGGAAGAGAACACATTGTTGAATAAACTCATTATTTTTGTTAGTTTTTTTGTGCACAAATAGTATTCTCATCACTTCATAACATAGAATTAGAGTAGATTTTTTCTTGAAGGGGGAGTAGCAGCGTATTTTTCAATCTGTGAATAATATTTATACTATACATTGTATATTATTATTACTATTATAGCGTAATGTATATTGTTTAGTGTATGTTTAGTGTATATTGTTTAAAGTATATGTATATTGTAAGTATGTGTATATTGTTTAAAGCTGTGAGAACTAAACTCACATTGTGTAAATTATTTATTGTTTATTGTAGAGTTTACTGTGCTGTGAGTAATTGTGTGCGCATCAGATGTGTAATCTGATGCTGCTTTAAATGTTGTACATGTCATGTCGTGACTGCTATGTTGCTCGGAACTGCACCTAAGAATTTCACCTGCTGTTGCACTTGTGTATATGTAGAGTGACAAATAAAGTGATTTGATTTGATTTGATTTGATTTGATTTGATAAAGGTTGAACAGTCACATGGACTATTTTATGGACTATGTCTTCCTTTCTGGGCCTTGAAAGTGTTCATTAAATTGCTGTCTATGGAGGGTCAGAGAGCTCTCAGATTTCATCAAAAATATCTTCATTTGTGTCATGAAGATGAATGAAGGTCTTACATGTTTGGAACGACATGAGGGTGAGGAATTAATAACAGAATTTAAATTTTTGGGTGAACTAACCCTTTAATGTACAATTGTTTTGTGTAGTTGATTTTAATTACATACTATTAATTATTATTATGCAGTATGTGTAACATAGGCACTAATGTACATCATTCCCACAAAGTTTTATCACAACATGATAATCCCTCAGATCTCTTGTTGGACTCAACAAGCAATTGTTTGGCAGGCTTTGCTCCTTTTAATGAAGCCCCATCAGATAAGCTCTCCATCCATCAATTTACGAGTATCCATCCTGATCCCATTTTGTCCCTTTCTCCATTAATCTCTAAGTCGATTTACCCAAGGTATAAAAACCACCATTCAGAAAAGCACAGAAGATTTTGACTCTTGTGGTCAAGGGCCAATAAGCACTTCTTCCTGGAAGGGATGATCATGGTCTGCTTTGGCTTCAGCATAATTACAGCTTTGAACGGCTACCAATGCGATGCATCATTAAAAGTTTCATGGTGACACTAGGAGGTGAGTGATGAATGATGTAAAGTTGCTTGCTATAGCTTTCATACGTCTCCAGTTGATTTATAATGTTAAAGTCTTGCATTTGTCAAATTCCCCTTCAGGTACAGTACATGGTAACACAACAAGACCACAAGGAGCTTCAAATTCACTGCATGGCATGCTTTGGATGGCGTTGTCTTGGTTTATGGCCATTGACTGTATTGCCACATCATTTACTGGCTGGTCTAGGTGAGCATCTCTTCAATTTTAAAGTCACAATGTTGGCAAATTTTGGCATGCCAAAAGGGTTGTTGTCTATTATCAATAATGTAGACATGTATAAAGCACAGCTCACAATCGCATTTGCCAAATAAATTCTGATGTAGCGAATATTAAACCCACATGAGGGCTCTTTTTAGGGAACCGTATCATTTGGCTCAGCTCTTTCAGCTCCAAACGTCCCTTCATTTAGTACCTGGCTCTTTAAATTCAGTCAAATTTAGTCATGTTTGGCCTGTGAGTGATATGTATGCACATATTTCACTTAAATTATTCAATGTTACCTATCTTGTTTTCTGACGCAATATTAAGGATGATTTATGTTATGTGTACCCTACTGTATGTGCGTGCGTCGAATCGTGAGTGGGTCGGTAATGTTATTACGCGCGATTGTATGCACATACACATCAAAATAACATTCGGCTAGTGACTACTTGACATGTGGCTGAGCAGTGTAGCGAAAGGATAATATTATTCTGTCTTCTGGAAAAACGAAACGAAAACAAAATTCTGGAAAAACGCCTCTCAGACGGGAACCGACCGTTCACTGAAAGGAGCCGGCTCGCACGTTTATAATTTAGGTCTAATCCTGTCTTAATATAAGACTTGTCTGTGAAACCGGTGTGTTGGTGCTCAATGTCCCTGTATATCTCTTCTTACACATTTTCCGAGGGCCTACAGTGCTCATGTGGACTAGATTAGTCTACTACACACTTTTATTCAGTACTAAATCTGATCTACATGTTCATTGGCCACTTTATAAATCATCTTCACTTATGGATTAGGCCTACTTGTATGCAAAGGCAAGGTCAGTAAACTCTACATCCTGCACTCACTCTTATGGTTTTGCATAATGGCTTTTCAATTTTATTTTAATCATAGAGGTTGGTGTCATTCACACTGATCTGATTTGAGAACACTTTTAAACAATTAAATTCACTAGGGAAAACAGAACGCACACAGGCTGTGAAAGGATGTCAGCACACGACACATGACTTGACAGCCCGCAGCACAGAAGCAAGAACATGTCGCTAGGTCCTTCATTTGATAAATCTGATTTCTGTCACTGCAAGAAAAGTGATTAAGGTTTACAGGTTGCAGGGAGTTACTTAAGACAGGGGTTTTCAAACTTTATGATGCCAAGGACCCCCAAATATGATGAACCTTTATGAGGGACCCCCTTCCTAAAATCCAACTATTTTTATGTACGATTTTTTTTTAACTGTTTGTTAAACATATTGTTTCCCAACTTAAATTGGCTATTAATGTTGGATGTATAAACCTGAAGAAGAACATTTTCAATTTAAATTATTCGTATACGCAACTTTCACAATAAATGTATGCAAGCAGCATGCAAGCAGTGTGTCTTACAAACCCAGTGAGTAAAATAAAGGGGACTATAGTGAGTAAAAATTCACTAAAGATACAAAGCAAATATACAAAAAACTATTCTGGAATGTATACAGCAAGAAAGGAGAGAAACATTTAGAAATGAAACAGAATAATCGGTAGACTTTATCCATTTTTGCTTTGTCTTTTTATTCTCTTAAATTTTCTGGGGACCCCTTAGACCAGGGGTGGCGAACTCCGGTCCTGGAGGGCCACTGTCCTGCAGAGTTCAGCTCCAACCCTGATAAAACTCACCTGCCTTTAGCTTTCTAGTAACCCTTCAGACCATGATTAGCTTGTTCAGGTGTGTTTGATTAGGGTTGAAGCAAAACTATGCAGGACAGTGGCCCTCCAGGACCGGAGTTCGCCACCCCTGCCTTAGACCCTTCTGGAGGACCCCTGTTTGAAAACCCCTGACTTAAGATGTGTTGTTGAAAGCAAACTGGCTCCCTCTAGTGGTTTGTCTCTCATATTGTTTACATGAAGTGCGTTATTTGGGATTGTATCCATTTTTAATTTGCATTGTTGTACATTTCTTGGTTTAAACTTGATATTCTCTGATAATCATGTGTCCATGTTGTTTTGGACAGAACCAATTTGGATCTGGAATATGGTCTGACATTACCTCGAGGGTCTGGTCACAGGTACAGTTTGGATAACATGCAATGAGGCCGTTTCAAAATGAATAGTTGACTGCCAAACTTACAATGAATTTATTTGATGGATGACTAAAGTATAATCATACTGAAAAAGTGAAGACAATCTGTGCATTTAGATTCATAATGAATACACAGCAGTGAGATGAAACTATGCATTTTTATTGACCCAAAACCCTTCCACACTTCTGCTGTGAGTAATTTAGTTTTTGTGGCCGCTTTGATCCTGATAGCATGGGTCAGGATTGGGATTCTGGTCCAAAATCAGCATGAGCAACTTTGCAAGAAGAGCCAGATGATGCCCTCTGCTTTCTCTCTCCATCAGGAGTGGTTCTAGGATTTCACCCTTAGGGGGGGCTGATAACACAACAGAGTGGGGTATTTGGGGTTGGTGATTGGCACAAATATCGATTTCGATCTTGATTCAGTATCAATTCATATGTATATAGCCTACTGTACATATAAGGAAAACATTTTTAGCACTGTTTTAAACTTTTCTTGGGTTCAATTATATGTGCTCGCATTCATTAATATTCACTTGTGTGTGCTTATATAAACATTAGGATGTAAGTTATCAACGTTTTAAAATTTCACATTTAAAGAAATCTAGTGTTGGATCATGTCTAAATATGTATTCAAATGCAAAACCTAAAAAAAAGTAAGCAGTTATGAGCAACTAGACACATATATATATATATATGTATATTTATTAAAGAGCCATACAGGCACCTATAGTGGGTAAACCATGGCATTACAAATTAAATGTATTATTTTTCCAGCCACAAAATTACTCTAATTTGCCTCTTTGCATTGGAATTCTCTATTTTATATTACTAATTGTAATATAAATAAGAATAATATTAGAAGAAAAATATTTTAATTAATTGGACCATTAATGGACCATAATTATTGCACAAAGAGTAGGCTAGGCCTATTTAGTACCTAAAGTTATCCTCGAAATATTCAAAAAATATTATTAAACTAAAATAGCCTATAGAACATTTATTTAATTGAAAAATAGTTCAGGTGTATGGTCACATTTGACCATCAATGAGTCTGAGTGTGAGCAATTTGTAAGGAATACCTGAGGGCTAAATACAAGAAAAACAATAATGTTAACAATGTAGCATCTCCATCACTCTCCATAATAAAACGATACTGTAAATATGGTTGACGTAATCAATGCACACTATGCTGTACTGTTTACCAAAAATTGCTGCAAATACCTGTATAGTGAAGCTGTTGTCGTGAACCACGTGACCGCACACGCCACCGGGAGACGAGAGCAGGGGCACGTTCAAAACTCAAACCGGTTTCCGGTTGAACGTTATGTTTCCTGGAAACGGTGCGCAACGGTGTGCAACAGGTTTGAGATGTGTTTTATCTCGTTTGGTGGGTGTGTCAAAAATGTCAGCACAATCAGCAGCAACATGTATATAAAACACGCAGTATTAAAGAGACAGCTCGCACAATGGGTCCAAGTAAAGTTGTTACAAATGTGTCCGCTGCAGCTGAGTTTGTATACGCAACAATTGAATATATTAGAAGACATAATTGTCGTAAAAAAAAATTATACAGTATATCAACATGATGATTAAAAAACGTTTTGCAACGTTTTGTTAGGTCTAAACGCAGCCCAGGTCGCAACTCTGTTTTTCTGGCTATTTATTGTTTGAATTTCGTATTAAAATGTTAAAAGCGACTTGTTTCATATCAAAAGCAGGTTTGGCAATTTGAGAGCGAGAGACACGCGTGAGTAACGGAGACGGAGGGAGAGCAGGGAAAGGAAATGCAGCTGAACAAATTTGGCTGCGTGTTTTAATTAGTGTTAAAAAATTATTAACGACACGCAATATGTGGCGGCTGGTGTTGATTCTGTGATTCTCACTTTCAATAAATTTTGAAAACATGATAGTTGATAGGGGGATGGCATGACAAAAAGGGTCTAGAACCGCCCTTTCTTTTTCACTTACAGTTTTCTATTTGTTTTAGAAATACATGCACTTGTTACCTTAAAAAGCAATTTCCTCATCTGGTCCTTAATTATTTTCATCCAATATAATCGGATGAATTTTATCATGACCAAAGAGAAAGAACAAGAAATTATATTTTGTTTAAAGTGTAGGATTGAAAATAATGAACAAAGACATTTGCTTCACTGTTTTCAACCCCCCATCTTTCTTACTAGAGGGGCCATTTGGATTTCTTAAAGAGAAAGAGATGTCGACAGGCCTGTAGACCAACATGTGTGTCACACCTTTACAGTGGGGTAAGATGTAATTATCTGACTGGTCAGTTTGAATGCCTCACATTTGGGTTTCTGTCACATGGTCAAGGAAAGGATAAAAGAAGATTGTAATGGTTGCTCTGTCTCTTTATTCTCAGGCTCTCTCTTTTCCTGGGGGCTGCTCTTTGGCCCCTCTCTTGATTCTCTGACTCTCTCTTCTTGGGGCCTGCTCATTGGCTCTTCTCTTTCTTTGCCTCCGCTTTTCTTTGTCTCTTTCGCTCTACACTTCCTCTCTCTCTCTCTCT
The DNA here is from genome assembly GCA_023566225.1 of Romanogobio albipinnatus. Classification (NCBI taxonomy): domain Eukaryota; kingdom Metazoa; phylum Chordata; class Actinopteri; order Cypriniformes; family Gobionidae; genus Romanogobio; species Romanogobio albipinnatus. The sequence goes on along the minus strand of CM042247.1, from coordinate 41,700,630 downwards.
CTCTCTCTCTCTCTCTCTCTCTCTCTCTCTCTCTCTCTCTCTCTCTCTCTCTCTCTCTCTCTCTCTCTCTCTCTCTCTCTCTCTCAGGTAACATAAAAATATACGCTGGGTACGATTAATGGTATACGGCTCATACATCTATTTTGTAACTTTTTAAGTGTAACCATAACCAGATTTTGTCATTCAATTCTTTCTATAATAAATACTGTGCTAACTAGTTTGGATTCAGTATTAACTTTGAAGTGCTATCTATTGCAATACAATTTCGTCACACTTATTTTGCAAATTGTAACTGAGCTTATTTCCGTCGTTGGTATAAGTAGCAGTGGGTGGTAATAGATGAGAAATCTTATTCTCATTGCAGTGATATGTCATTGAAATAGTACGTTTTTTAAACTTTATGATAGTATCTGTTGTTCTGTCTAGATATATGCTGACGTACAGTAAAATGTGCTGTATTACAGTAAATGAGAGTATGAATTACAAAAACACAAAACATAACATAGTGAGCTTAACTGTCATCAAAACAGTGTTTAATGCTGTATATGCTAGTCTACATTTGTTGATATTCACATATTGACCTAGCAAATTCTACAACTTTTCTCTTCATTAGAAAGATGCAGTCCATATTCATCCTTTTTCTCAGCAGCATTTGTTTCTCTTTTGAATTCACTTTTTTTTTCTTTCCAGCTTCTCTCCGGCTTTTCTCGGTTGAGCACATTCCCCTTGCAGATGTCTTCTGATCGATAAGGTTATCTGCCTTGTATGTGCTTCAGAGTATGTGAGCGAGAGCGAGAAAGAGCGAGTGCGAATGTATGTATTGATATTTCAGGTAAATTGCATGGCTCTCTTACAACCCACTGAATTTTCAGAGACAGCTTGATGCTCATTGGAGACTGTAATACGTGTTCTAGTTGCATTAATGCAGGAGTCTATGAGCCTCAACACATCGCATCTAATAGACAGACAAAGGAATAGACAATGGGTAGATGTTTCCTCTAATCATGGTGTTTAAAACACACAGACAGTGCTTTATCGGCATGTGTGTCTATCACTATAATGCTAGTCGCTATTGGCATAATGCTGTGAAAAGAAAGATTGTTCCCAAACTAATGTTCACTACATATCATGCATTAGAAAATACATTCAAAGCTACATTCAAAGCCATTGTGAAACGATGTGACTTCACAGTTCAATTCTATATTAGTGCACAAGTAGATGCATTAATATCTACTTAATACCCCCCCGGAAAAGACACTGATTTTACAAATGTTAAGGTGTTTTGAGCCCTAAAACCACCCCTCACACATGTTAAAATCACTGTAATGCATATCTTTGATCATATTATGTTGGATTTTATTAGATTCTGTACGTATTGCATCTTCAACCGGAGCTGTTTTATTTTTAATTACACTTGCATGACTGTTCTAGACATTGGTGGCCTTTCTTAAATCTTCTTTTGTCTTTGCAGAGAGACATTCAACATCTCGCAGACTATAATGGGCTTGACAGAGTAATGTGGACATGAGGAAAAAGAAAGGAAGGTTGCAGCCCATTCTGCGTTCGGTTAATGAGAGGTAGGTGGTCTGTCAGAGAAGAGGAGGCGCCATCATGGCCTTTAGCGTTTGGCAAAAAAATAAAAACCTCTCATGTTTATTCATGTGGGCTTCTCATGGAGCCCAGAGGAATAGGTGTATTGCACCGTAATGAAACCAAGCTACAGGCATGCACGATATGCTCGAGTAGAACTTTAATTGCATTTGGCTTCCACTAATTTATTATTTCTGGATGAGCTTTTAGTTTTTTGTATAATCGTTCTCAAGTTGGCTTTTGTGAATGTTTTAATTGTCTGACGTTCGGATCAACCGAAACAACGCTTTGTTGTATTTTAAATGATTGCGCCAGTGTCAGCTTTGTTTCATGGCAACAAGCAACAAACGTGGCGCTCTCTCTGACTATTCATAGTCGTGATGTGAGTCAGGTTGGCTTCCAGAGGTAATGTAAACATTGATTCATGAGGTGAGATTTGAAATTCAAATTTTAGCCGATGAGACACTGAGCTGTAAATATATATTGGAAGAACCACCTCTGCATGTGTGCGACGGTCTATAGCAAGAGTCTGTGATAATAGGATTCATGTAGATGATGGGGTTCGTATGAGCTTTGCACTGTGGGGGTGGGTCCTCTTTGGATGAATCCGGTGTCTTTGGCTTCGTCTCAGAATCTCTTCGGTGCTGTGGGACAGCAGGACAGCTGTTACCAATGACCAGAGGAAAAACATTGATTCCTTATCTTTCTGCCAGGCTTTTGTCTGAGAAGGAATGGGATGTTGCCAAAACCACTTTTAATTGGCTGAAGGTGCATATAAAGATTTCTTTGTCTAGACAAATAATGGAGGCAATAGGACGGCGTACGGTGCAATAATCTCTGATGAATTCCCAAATTAATCTCGGCCTTATTTATGCAAAAAAAAAAAAAAAGTATATATACATTATTTTCTTTTATTTGTTATTTTTCTAATTTAATTACTTTTGTCATTACAAACTATATTGCAGCATAACAATTTGAGTTGAATTTAGATGCACATGAATAATATGAAATTATTACCTTTGAGTTTAGGGAAAAGCATATATTGAATTAATTAAATTGAGTTCTGAATGGAGGAACATGTTCATCTAATCCTGTCAATCACAACGCAATATAAACTGCAGCGTATACCTGCTACCCCTCCACCACCCCAAATCCTCCTTTATTTCTATTCATTTCTATTATATATTCAGTAATTAAGTAGTCAGGGAGAATTTAGAGCTTGTGAATGAGCATTTAGTATAATACTGTAAGTACACATATGCATGTATATAGATGGAGTGTAAGATTATAATCAGACACAGCAGGCTACAGAATTTAATTACATTTATATTTACATAATAAATAATATTTATAATGATATGTGATTTATATAATATGTACAAACATATTTATATTTATTACGTTTATTTCTCTCGCATTATGTCAACATAATTATGTCAAGAGGATTTATAATTTACAATTTATGCATTAAATTATTATTACTAATATTATAGCCTATACTTTTATTATTAAATTGATATTACATTTAATTTGCCCTGCAACAATTTCATAACGCATCAATGCATAACCGACGCTGCATAATAAAAGATTAGATTACTCGTCCTCATTAAAATTAAATTATTAAAAAACATTTAGGCCGATTATACAATTAATTATAGGCATAGCCTCTAATTAAAATGATTGTCTTTATGTCAGAAGAACACTGCAATAATATCAGTGTCAATGAAAAGTAGCAACTTCAAAAACAACTTGTTTAACAAGAAAGGCCTATTTTTCTTCTCATTTTTATAGTCTATGGGCCACAAGAGAAATATTAAGAAAATAAATTAAGACAGTTAAACATTTTCATTTTGAAGTAGTTTATCTCTTTCTGATAATGTGCCGAGAGCTCGTCAGATTTTGCTTTCACTTTCTGTAGTGAATCCACTGACTTGCCGTCATGATTTAAAATGAAAAAATAAATTTCAATATTGCAACGTGACATTTTTCTGTCAAATGATCAAATGATGTCAATTGTCAAATGATGGACAACAGTTCACATTTTCCCGTGATAATAAAATTAAGTAGATATTAAATAAATGAGTAAATAAAGTGAAAAGTAAAACAAGTAAATTAATGATCAAGCAGCTGAATTAGGCTAATAAAAGAGGCGCTGTAGGCTTCACGATGGTTTGAAAGACTTAGATTATCAATTTTATGACACAAACTGGAGGCACAACAGTTTGTTAAATTTCTGCTATTTGATAGCTGCCTATACAGAACTTAAAGATCTCCCTCTTTTCGTTTTCTTTCTTGCTGCATTAAGGATGAAATGGTTCAACTTCTGCTTTCGCGCAGGCGCAGTGATGAGAAATAGAGCAATCAGTTCGTAGCTCTGCTTCAGCTGTGAGATCACCTCACGAGGGGCGACCAGAATTTCTGACATGCCAGAAATTCATCCGACCATCCGATTGCCGATCGCAAGAGGTTTGTCGTCTCTCGTTTCTCTCTATACACTGCACGAACACCTCACGACAAACGACGCACGACAAACCTGAAAATCGGCCCGACCCAAAAAAAGAGTCACACGAGTCAGAATTCGGCTCGAAATCGGACGAAAATCTCAGTGTATGCCCAGCTTAAAGGAAAAAAAAATTGCCCTAAAGAATGTTTAAACATAAAAATAAAACGCCAGTAGGTGGCGGCAGGTGACCGTCTGAATGAGTGAGTCATTGATTCGATTCGTTCAAACGGCTGATTCGTTCAGTAATGCGGCAGTCGTTTACGAACAGGTCATTGAATCTTTGATTCAACCGATTCATTCAGTTGCGGTGACACGCGTTCTGCTGTGATCTTTGAATTATTTTCGCTGCTGAAATAGAACAAAAACAGTCAATATTGCATCTAAAATGTAAGTGACTTAATGTTAATAATTGTTTATGGAACTGTCATATGAAATCAGTGTCATTTTCAGGTGTGATGTTATTCAGGAAAACAGCACTCTTGGTAATGTGAAGTTGCAACTGTATCATATGTTATAAATAAACTCCACATTTCTACATGTTTACGGCAGTGTGTTAACGGAGCCTCAACAGTTATAGACCAAGGACATAAACGTCAGTTCATTATACATTATATATTTTTATCCACTATCGATCACCACGATATGCAGAATCATTCTTGCATTTTTATGATTCCCTAGTTATTTTTTGTTAATGACGTTTAAAGAAGATATTAGAATAGAATAGATGAGATTCTTAAATATAATAAGGTATAAGATAATATATTCACATAATAGATTTAGATGCTTTTTTAGCCTATAGGGACTATAGGAAAGGTGTTAAGGTTGAGTCCTAACATCTTAACAACAGAGTCAAATATTCGTCTTTCATTTGGTAAAATCAAAACCTCACACTCAGAATGCATGCGCTCATGCCTCAGAAGACTTCACTCTCTCTTTATGTCAATTACTTTTCAGAAAGGACAATAGAGAGCATTAGACTTTTTGTGCCAGCGATTTTCTGTAGGAATACCAATCACAAACAAATCTCACTGTGACATGTGAAAGCAAACCTTAAGCACAAGTCGGCTTCAAAGTGTCTGTCTTTGCTCCAATTAGCTGTCTTACTTTCCTAGCATCCATTGTGTGTCCAAAAGGCTCCATTGACTAACGTTTTTCCTGAAAATAATTGGTAGCAACTGAAATCCTTTTAAAATGTATTTTTATGGAGAGATTCACAGAAGAACACTTGCAAATTTGAGGTCTGTCCCACAAGCTGTCATGTTCCTCTTTTAAGTTGCGAGTCTCAAAAAAGTCAGCAAGACCGATACATCTTGCAGGAATGATCAAGCCAGCACTGGTGGAAGGCTACATTTGCATTGCTTCCAACAAATTATTTCACTGTTTTTGCTCCTGAGACTCCTGCACCAGTGAGAAACGCACATTCATTCATATCAATTAGCCGCGGGTCTGTCACGGCTGTTTACACGGCCAGTGTAGCGTCACAGCATAAACTAATGAAGTGACCATCTGGATCTAGGAGACTGCGAGGAGGTTCTGGAACACCAGCAGCCATGGGCTGGAAGAATTAAACACATTTCTGTTTCAGTCAAACCAACCAGAATATATTTAAACACTTTATGCTCAAAGAGGCATCTTAGAATAACTATCAGATTGTCTCCGTCCATCTCCAGATGGTGACCTTCAACACTTATTAAAATGCACAGTCAGTTGTGTTCGTTCGTATCTTAAAAAGCCATTGGGTTTAATGATGGAGCGCTCACTTCAACATCAACTGCTGACAAAAAGGTCAGTGGAATCCAATGTTACTGCAAATGGTTAAAAAACAACAATTGCATAGCTTTTTATAGATCCCAAGTTTTATTTGATTATTTTAATCTAAAGTTTTTTTTCCCATCAGTCCTGATAAGTCTTGAATGTCCAGATGAAGGTTTCCATTACCCAACTTGCAGAGTAGAGATTACTAGTAATTAAAAACACGCGTGTAAAGCAATGAATATTTCATGACTTGCTTTCAGTTCAAATCCTCAAGCCCTGTAGCCTCTAGGGACAAAGTCCATGTTGAGTAAACGAATAATGTCTTTGCTTAACAATGTAAAAGCCATTTGAATCTCATCATGATGTCATGTTTCCTTAAATTTATAGGCGGTTGCAATAATTGAATGAGGCTTTTAATAGCTTTATGACTGTGATTGTATATAGTCTCCCGATAGTTTAATGAAAAAAGTTAAATGTCTTGTATATGGTGAATCCCATACAGAAATGTAATATATGTGCATATATTAAATATAAATATATCCAGTATATAAAGTAAAAACATATATGACACCTATTAGAAATTGGAACAATTCCATATATTGACATGTACATTTATCCCATATTATATATGTTTATGTATGTATAATACATATTTTGACATGTATGTCTCATATATGAAATATATGCTCATATAGAGTAAAAACATAAATGCACATACATGCACAGCTATCAGAAATGAGAACAATTCCATACATTGAAATAAAACTCTATTCCATATATTATGTTCAAATGATATATGTGACAAATTACTGTCACTGACAAATGTCGTAGAGTCCTAGTAGAAATATTATGTATAAAACAAATTAAATTTAAAATATAAAATAGTTTTAATGTTACTTATATGTAAAATACGTGTCATATTCTTTTGTATTATGTATATGAATTGCATGATTATACAAAGATACTTTATTAAACATCGTCTCATTTATTTGTTAGCCTGTATTTTAATACAAGTTATGAACATTTGTCGTCAACCATATTTTGCAGTTACTCGTGTGATCCAATTTCAAACAAATTAAAAACAGTTTGACAGTGTAGACTGCCCAAAATTAATAAGATAATTCTATGAGCATACAACATGTTTGCATGTTTAAATAAACTTTGTACAAATATATATATATGATTACAAATATATATTGTTTACATATATGATCATATACATCATATATTACATACTGCACAGTACCATATAGAAATTCATTATATAAATGTGTGTAATAAATGCATATTAGTATATTTTACTATAGGTATTTTATATGTGGAATGTGGTAATATTAATATAAATACAAGCATACAGCATCCTATACAAGCATACTGAATGTTTGCATATATGTTGTTTAACTAAACTATACTATATTGTTTACATATATGGCATTAACATACTGTACAATACCATATAAAAAGTCATCATATAAATAATTTTAATATATGTATATATAATAATTCTTCTATGGGTATTTCATACATGGTATAAACCTATATCTTCATATATCATGAGGATGTATTTCTGTGCTAATAATGTATTGCCTTATATGAAACATATATGACAGAACTACTCGGATATAGGGACATATATGTACATATATTACATTTCCGTATGGGACGCAATGTATATGCACAATTTTTATTCACTAATTTTATTTATTTATTCTTTTTTATCTATAGGTATGCGAGGTACAGAAATGCATTGAACATGGAATCGGAAATTGATCTGAGCAATGGACTAGTAATTAGCGTAACCACCTCAGGATTACGGGACAATCCTGCAGAGCTCCCGCATAGCATTATGGTTAAATTATTTGATTATATTATGGTTAAACTGATGTCTTGAGTGCTTGTTATCCTTATAGAAGCTAAAAGCAGCAAATATACTGTGACTTTTTAAAGCCTCACAGAGCCGTTCTAAATGTTTTTATTTACACATGAATTGCGGGAAACAAAATGTCATGCACAATTTTGATAGAAATCAGTACACACATTGCAGAGAAGACTTTGCCAAGCCAAGATGTACACTGCTTGCCGTGTGCAATAATTTTCAATAATTCATCGGTCCATCATTAATTATTTCGTACATAAAGTAATCTAAAAGGGAAGTGTTGTAATATTGCCTGCACAGACAATGTAATTTGAATCTCACCTAATCTGAGCAAGATTTCCTTCAGACAGGCTCTTCTGCAATAACCTATAAAAAACGTCAAACAGTGATTTTGACTCGAGTGGGGAAGCTTTTGAAGCTCCACCTGTGCCCAGTTCCAAAGGTCAACATTGGGGGGCAACCTTGTCAGTCAAACCCCAGGACCACCCCTTAACCAAAACACGAGAGGATTTTCACATGTAAGTTTTAGATGTGCATTTTGGATGAGGCATGTTTGAGCACAGCTTTTGAGGGACCAAATATTGATGTGTGCTTATCTTTATATCAGGCCTGAGATCATATTTAGCTTCCGGACGTTTAGATATCAGGGACAACATTGTTAAAATGCTAATATAGATCTCTTGTATTTGACATGCCATTAATAATCGGCATGATGACCTTTTCAAATTCGGCTTGTTCCTACTGCCTCATCTGCAGTGACTCAGACCACTGGAGCAGTTAAAAGCAGCAGTGCTGTTCTAGATGTGTGAATAACAATATGAGGGCTCACAGTTGTTTTTAGATGTCCACCCGAGCAAAGCGAGAAAATTACCTTACTATTTATCTACGATCACTCCTGTCTGTCTGTAAGTCTGTATGTCTGTAAGTCTGCCTGTCTGTCTGTCCGTCCGTCTATCTATCTGTCTGTCTGTCCGTCCGTCCGTCCGTCCATATATCTGTCTGTCTGTCCATATATCTGTCTGTCCGTCCATCCGTCCATATATCTGTCTGTCTGTCTGTCTGTCTGTCTGTCTGTCCATATATCTGTCTGTCCGTCCATCCGTCCATATATCTGTCTGTCTGTCTGTCTGTCCATATATCTGTCCATCCGTCCATATATCTGTCTGTCCGTCCGTCCGTCCGTCCATATATCTGTCTGTCTGTCCGTCTGTCCATCCGTCCATATATCTGTCTGTCCGTCCGTCCATATATCTGTCTGTCTGTCCGTCTGTCCATCTGTCCATATATCTGTCTGTCCGTCCGTCCGTCCGTCCGTCCGTCCATATATCTGTCTGTCCGTCTGTCCATCCGTCCGTCCATATATCTGTCTGTCTGTCCGTCTGTCCGTCCGTCCATATATCTGTCTGTCCGTCCGTCCATATATCTGTCTGTCTGTCCGTCCGTCCGTCCGTCCATATATCTGTCTGTCTGTCCGTCTGTCCATATATCTGTCTGTCCGTCCGTCCGTCCATATATCTGTCTGTCCGTCCGTCCGTCCATATATCTGTCTGTCTGTCCGTCTGTCCATCCGTCCATATATCTGTCTGTCCGTCCGTCCATATATCTGTCTGTCTGTCTGTCTGTCTGTCTGTCTGTCCGTCTGTCTATATATCTGTCTGTCTGTCTGTCCGTCTGTCTATATATCTGTCTGTTTGTCCGTCTGTCCGTCTGTCCATATATCTGTCTGTCCGTCCGTCCGTCCGTCCATATATCTGTCTGTCTGTCCGTCTGTCCATCCGTCCATATATCTGTCTGTCCGTCCGTCCATATATCTGTCTGTCTGTCTGTCCGTCTGTCTATATATCTGTCTGTCCGTCTGTCTATATATCTGTCTGTTTGTCTGTCTGTCCGTCTGTCTATATATCTGTCTGTCTGTCCGTCTGTCTGTCTGTCTGTCTATATATCTGTCTGTCTGTCTGTCCGTCTGTTTATATATCTGTCTGTCTGTCTGTCTGTCTGTCTGTCTATATATCTCTCTGTCTGTCCGTCTGTCTGTCTGTCCGTCTGTCTGTCTATATATCTTTCTGTCTGTCTGTCTGTCTATATTTCTGTCTGTCTGTCTGTCTATATATCTGTCTGTCCGTCCGTCTGTCCGTCTGTCTGTCTGTCTGTCTGTCTGTCTGTCTGTCTGTCTGTCTATATATTTGTCTGTCTGTCCGTCTGTCTATATATCTGTCTGTCCGTCTGTCTATATATCTGTCTGTCTGTCTGTCTGTCTGTCTGTCTGTCTATATATCTGTCTGTCTGTCTGTCCGTCTGTCTGTCTGTCTATATATCTGTCTGTCTGTCCGTCTGTCCATCCGTCCATATATCTGTCTGTCCGTCCGTCCATATATCTGTCTGTCTGTCTGTCCGTCTGTCTATATATCTGTCTGTCCGTCTGTCTATATATCTGTCTGTTTGTCTGTCTGTCCGTCTGTCTATATATCTGTCTGTCTGTCCGTCTGTCTGTCTGTCTGTCTATATATCTGTCTGTCTGTCTGTCCGTCTGTTTATATATCTGTCTGTCTGTCTGTCTGTCTATATATCTCTCTGTCTGTCCGTCTGTCTGTCTGTCCGTCTGTCTGTCTATATATCTTTCTGTCTGTCTGTCTGTCTATATTTCTGTCTGTCTGTCTGTCTATATATCTGTCTGTCCGTCCGTCTGTCCGTCTGTCTGTCTGTCTGTCTGTCTGTCTGTCTGTCTGTCTATATATTTGTCTGTCTGTCCGTCTGTCTATATATCTGTCTGTCCGTCTGTCTATATATCTGTCTGTCTGTCCGTCTGTCTGTCTGTCTGTCTATATATCTGTCTGTCTGTCTGTCCGTCTGTTTATATATCTGTCTGTCTGTCTGTCTGTCTATATATCTCTCTGTCTGTCCGTCTGTCTGTCTGTCCGTCCGTCTGTCTATATATCTTTCTGTCTGTCTGTCTGTCTATATATCTGTCTGTCCGTCTGTCTATATATCTGTCTGTCCGTCTGTCTGTCCGTCTGTCTGTCTGTCTGTCTGTCTGTCTGTCTGTCTGTCTGTCTGTCTATATATTTGTCTGTCTGTCCGTCTGTCTATATATCTATCTGTCCGTCTGTCTATATAACTGTCTGTGTATATATCTGTCTGTCTGTCTGTCTGTTTGTCCATCTGTCTGTCTGTCTGCCTATCTATCTGTTTGTCTGTCTGTCTTTCTATCTATCGTTCTGACGTTTCATCCATCCATCCATATTAAAATTTAAGTTTTTCATCCTGTTTGCTGCCTTGATTTAATTCAAATTCAGGAACTGCAAGAAAGCCAAACACCACACCCATATTTGCTTGTTGGACACTTAATCGCAAAACCATGTGCAACTCTCCAACAGCTTCCTCTCTTCTAGGAACGATTTCCACTAGATGTTGGAACATGGACACAGGGATTTGCTCCTATTCAGACACCAGAGGATCACCAGGCTTGGCTCAGCAATGCATTTTCAGGACTGAGTTTTGTACAGGCCAGTAAATTACTTCTACACCAGACTAATAATAATAAATAGACTAGTAAATAAGTCCTCCCTTTGTGCATAGGAATTGAAAAGGACAAAGTTGGATGCACACTATTCTCTAGGATTGTCATTGTTAAGATTTGTCTTCACTGGATTATTAAAAGGAGCTGTCTATATATATTTTTGTTATGTACATTATGCGGGGGAAAGTTGTATATTTTTGTTATTAATTCATGTTGTTTTGGCCCATATGAATAGATAATAAACTCTGCAGTGGAATATGATCAATCATTGAAGAGATATGTTGTGGAGAGATGCTAACTAGTGAGTTTCACAAAGTATATTCCCTTTCTCATTCAAAGCACTAAGTTTGTACATTTCCACATCAAAAATGCCCAAAAGCAACAGTATGCTCTCCAAAGACAACGTGCACTTGAATGACAGACACCATAAAATGTAGTGCCTAATTATGTGCCTGGAAGTCAGAAGCATCAGATTTTAAATGCAACCCCCCCCCCCCACCCCCCACCCCAAAAATAATTGTCTTTTGATAATTGTTGTTGTATCAGAAAAACAGATAATTTGCCTTCTATTCTGTCGTTTTTTTATTCACTTGAAACCGGACTTTTTACCCATAGAACATGAAAACTTATTATGCAAATGTAAGAGCTGCTCTTTTACAATGAAAATGCATGTTTATTACTGACAACTTCAGTTGCAGTTTTATTCTGTTTATTAGAAACATCACATTTTGGGATGGATTTTGGTGTTCTTAATATATACTGGAAGAATCACACATTCCCCCATTTTTTGTAATGTCTTATCTCATCTTGAGCAGCAAATGAGCCAGCATTGCCACAGATACTGAAGAAAGTACAGCAGGTGCATTGTGATGATATCCAAGTGCTGGTTGAATTAAAAATAACAATGCATCTCAATGGCAATGCAGCACTCAGCTATGGAAATTGCATGACACTTCCACATTAAATACCATTCATTACTCCATTCATTACCCGGATGTGACTGCAATGACTAGGAAATAATCATGTATTGATATTAATAAAAAGACTATTAGGTGCAATGGACCTCTCCCCTCAAATTAAGGATTTATAGCTTATTGAACCAGATCAAATTTTATAGAGTCTGGTGTGATGACTCAATGTTGCCCTAAACAAGGGCAGTTTAGCTGAGCTGAAAATGCAAAGGATCATTAAGTTTTAAGAAGTGGCTATCATCATTAAACCCATGAAATTCATTAAAGAGAGAGCGAAGCTTCAATCTGGCCTCCCCCAATCCAGCACCACAACATCAGGGCCATTTTCAGGGCGAGCGTGGTGGTTGCCATGCATCCTTGAATCTTATGCCCCTTTTAAGGCCATTTTCTCAATTAACTTTAATGGTCAATTGTGTCCTTTCGTGCTTGTCTCCCCCACAAGTCCATCTCTCACATTGCCTTTGCTCACTTTCTCCCACATCTCAAGCGTCAGCTGTTTAAAACGGATTGCCCATCCAGCCAGTTAACCTTCCTCGGCGATGAGTGCTATAATTGGTTTACTATAGAAATGGAAGGGGATAATCCTTCTGTTTGATTAATGCTCGTCTAATCAATTGGTGTCTGGCAAAACCGCCCCTCTGGTCACATTTTGCAAAAAGGAACAGCTGGTTTTTCAAAAGGTCAGACTGATGCAGGGCAGACTGTGTCACCGAGAGTGATAGATCGAGCGGCGAACGTCAAACCACTCAATGATTTGTAAGAGGATTTTGGCACATTTGCTGTTTTCTGATCCCATTCACGTTTCTGGGTGGGCCAGTGTTTAGCCACACAACATTATAGCAATCTATACAACAAGCACGCCTGCCATTCGGCTTTATTTATGGTGCAGGTGTGATCAACTAGTAATTGACTTTATATATATATACATTTACTTTTATGTAAGTTTTTATTACCACAGCCTGATATTGCAAAACATAGTTTTTGAGGGGTCAATAGATGATGCTTTGAGGGCTTTACTGCAGTTCACAGATCAAGCTTTATCAGGTGGTTTCTGTCAATTCTTTTCGAAGTAGAATATGAGTCTGGTTGTCTTTAGAGTTTGTTTTGAGTGATTTGATCCCAATAGTTTAATGGTAACAAATTGCTGAGCTAACAATGCAAATAATACAGATATTGCATGATATGTTATTTTATTTTTATTAGAGTGTGTCTATTTTATATTATATTATTACATAATATTACATTTATAATCAGTATTTCTGTATTGAATGAAAAATACCTTCTCATGACACCACCATTTTGGCTTATTTGTTTCCACAGGGTTTGTAGCACTGCATGCTGAAATGTTCTGCTCCTCAAAGGATACAGACAGTTTTAGAATCTGGCCAAAAAACAGGTATCTTGTGATTTTAGTTCCATGTGATGCCTTAAAATAGGTTGGTAGATCTTTGGAACAGAGCTATAGTCACGATAAATCAAATCTAATTTGCTTATTGGTGTCATGTTAAACACATTTTACAGTGTTTTTCCAAATAAACACTAAAAGACTTTCTTGGTCTGATTTCATTACGCTATCATTCAGAAGTTTGGGGTCAGTAAGGTCATCAAGATCACCTCTTATGATCACCAAGACAGCTTGAAAACAGTAACAGCTTCATCCTCTTGTTCCTCTTCTTTTTCGTTCTTGCCACAGATGAATCTTAAGAAGGAATCCCATGTTTCTATGTATTATGTATTTAAAGAAAATACAGTACACGCAGAAATGTCCATTTATTCGTCTTTTACCCTCATGCCATCCGAGATGTATATGACTTTAGTTCTTCAGATGAACACAGAAAAATAAATAATCTCTGCTAATGAAAACTCATGAGTTCCTAAAAGTTGAAGCATGAAACAGCACATACAGCAATAACTACAGTAATCCATACAACCCCAATGGATGAATCAATGACTTCTGAAGTGAAACAATAAGTGTTTGTAAGAAAAATAACAATATTTTAATCTGTAGACGCTTCTGACCAACAGTCATCTATGCGTGCATGAGAGAGTTAAGTTCATGCTTCATGCTTGATGTAAGTGCGCCCAGAAACTCTGGTTTAATAAACTCTTTTATTTTATTTTTTTTAATTAATGCTCACAACAGTATACAAACAATAACATAATATATGATGATAGCAATGAGAAACAAACAAGACAGGGAGACAGAGAACATCATGAAAGCTTGAAGCTTCTTTACTCATATTGCACGCACTGGTAACAGTTGGTCAAAAGTGAAACGGTTAGTCAATTATGAGAGCATTTCTGGGTGTACTTTTTCTTTTAATATTAAATAGCAAAAGGGATTCCTTCTTAAGGGCTGTAATCTAAAGCACTACCATACATTCTATATTAGTACTCAATTCAAGCATGTAGAAATTAAAGTATAAACATCAACGTTATAAAATTAAGTAAAACTACTCAACTTTTCTGATACTGGTGTTCCCATCAAGCACTGGGGATTAAATAATTAATAAGGTTGATTTTTGCTTTTTTCTAGCTGTATTTACACTGTTTTATCATTGCTTTTGTTGTTAGGTTTACTTGCCATTTTGCAGAGGTGGACAAAGTACACAACTCCATTACTTGAGTAAAAGTACTACTAATCAAATATTACTCCGTGAAAGTTCTAAAAACAGATTTTTTTTACTTAAGTAAAAGTAAGTATTTGTTTTTAAAAGTACTTAAGTATCAAAAGTAAATTTCATTTAAAAAATGTTATGTCAATGCATTATTTTATTATTATTGCATTGTTGTATAAATGCACATTATGCCACCAAGGTGTTTTAAGCCAGTCAGTGATGCTCCATCCGACATGCTAGCATACAACTAATTTAAATACTTGTATAAAAGTTAAAAAAGCTGCTGTCACTTTAAGGCCAAATGCACGGATCCAATACACTGATACACATCCGATGTTCTCCCAACTGTTTACTCTTCTCTTTCTCCCAGACTTTACATTTTTGAACATTTTATGAGACATGCATCAAGTGTATGCCAAATAAACTAATCTGAAACACACTTTTTAAGTATGGCCATAAGTGCAGGTGCACACACTGCGCAGAGGAACCATCTTCTTCCATTTTGCTATAAACTGATCAGTGTTCAAAAAATGTTGGGAAACTTCATATAACCCTATACAAGAGTGATTACTGATAGGCTGTCTGCAAAAAACAACAACAAAAACCTTTTAAAGAAGAAAAAATTAATCCACTGACTTTCAAAGCTGCTACAGAAACGACTTTCGACTTTGAGGACCTTGAAGGAAGTGTAGTGGAGTAAAAAGTACAATATTTGTCTGTTATTTGAAGTTAAAGTCAAAGTTTCCCGAAAAAATAATACTCAAGTAAAGCACAGATACAAATAAAGTGTACTCAAGTAAATGTACTTAGTTACTGTCCACCTCTGCCATTTTGTGACATTTGGAGTACATTTTCTACTCAAAAGGACACATTTATACTCAAAAGTGATTCATTGAATGTTACCGTCATTGTGTATTGCGTCTCTGTGTTCAGGGGCCGCTTTACTTCTATTATGTGGATATGGTGTCTACACAATATCTATTGTATTATTTACTTCAATGTTTCTAAGTAAAACATACACTTTAAAAGCGTGGTTTAATTCAGTGTTATATTGTTTGAGTAAAAAGTATTTCAAAGGAAACTAGAAATCAAAGTAGAAATGACTTAGTTTCTTTGTTAATTTTACTTAACTTAGTTAAGTAGAGTTTACTTAGTTCCATTTACTGTATGTGAAATTTACTGTAAAAAATATGCATTTTTACTTAGTTTCTTTCAATGTATTTCAGCTGCATTATACTTTATTCGAAACCTCACTAAAGTTCTTCTCTTTTGTAACATTCAACTAAATATTCCCATGCCCCTAGTTCCTTTTTGTGTAATTTCCAATTCTTCCAAGACCAACGGGCAATGGAATTTGATCATTGATATAACCCCTCCCTGACCTGACCTGACCTTTGTCCAGTAGTGTATCCCACATATTGACAAGCAGTCTCATGAATTTGTCTTTGTTTTAAAAGCAAATGAGCAGTTTTGTACAGATTCCCATCTCAAGACATTTATCTCTTTCATTTTTTACTCTTAAAGAAAAGAGTGGCCCTCAAGCACAAATCACCCACCATTTTTCACATGTCGTCCCCATCTATCTTTTTAGAGCTTCTTATTGTTGGCGTGTAAATCAAAAGCGCTGTCCATTTAAGAAGTACGACCACAGTCATTCTTCTTACACAATGCCAGAACAAACATGAAATATATTGTCTGTTTTTATAGATCTTTGAGAGTGCGGAGAAAATCCTCAGTGAACCGTTCCTCATTTCACCGTTGGGTGATCAGCCGTGATGTGAAACATTACAGTTTTTCATTGATTTGTTATTGATTATGATCCTTTGCCTGAAAAATTAAACCGAGTACAGCCCTGCAAATGCTAAAATTCTTTTAAATCCTGGATTAGCCTGAGCCTGTGTGTTATATGAGTTGGCTTTTGATATTACCCAGAGGATATTGACAACCCACTTACAGCTGCGAATAATCGACCATTGAGCACCCAAACAATGCTAAGCGTATCCCATTATTAGAAAAATACAAGCATTCAGCTTCAGACATTAATTCACCCTACACAATTCCCCAACAATAGTTCTCTATCCTCTTACTATCCATACTGGATTAATGTCGCATTCAGGAAAAGGCTACAGTGTGATCTGTTCAGTTTCAATCCTAACAACGCAAGGCTCCAATCTCGACACTCTGCATTGACCCCCTGTCTGCTTTTCCGGCAAGAGAAGGGCTTAGACTTCAGAAATTAAAGCTGTGGAGGGGGCGGCTTGGGTGCAGACGGGATTAGGCTGGAAGTCTTCAAAGACTTCCACTTCCAAGATTCTGCTAAATTCTGGCTTGTCTAAAGAGTCCTTTAATTCTCTTTTTCTCTCAAGTCTACTGTCTTACAGTAGGCGTGAGCTGTGCACTAGACTATCAACTTGGATCACAATTGCCACAGCACTGTAAAGTTGGGTTGGATTGATACCAACATTTTGGCCTCTGGTCGGCCTTTGGTAAGAATAAAAAATCAATACCGTAGGCAACAAATAAACAGTATCAGTCATTTGCTATGAATCTTTAATATTATTTTAAAGTTTTAAAATGAGCAGTTATTTAATTTTATTACAGGTTTTCTCAATCGCTTTGGCACATTTTTCCAAAAACTTAAAAATAAGATAAAAAGTTGCCGGCAACCGCCAGCATTTTTGATCATTTTCACAAAATGTTAATGGCACCCAGAATATGTATTGTATAAATATCTCATTCTCAACATGCAAAGAAATAACAGAGCCTCTGCAACAACAAAACATTTATTCTAGCTTCATGCATTCTTTTTTTATGAACACTTTAATGTAATTTCAATTAAAAAACACAATTTTGAAGAAAAAAAAACTGAAAAAAAAAAGGTTTTATATTTCAAAGATTACAACATGCATAAGCAATGTTTCTATCAAATTTTATTGCTTGTTTTTGGATCCAGAAATTCTGCACTCTTTCAGAAGATGCGTAATAGAGCCCCCTACCGTATAACAGTGAGAACATGGATTGCCATAAAATTTGAGAAGGGTATAGCTGCCGACTGGTGATCTCCAAAACGGGGTGGGAGCTCCAAAATAGGGCGTGGTTTCCTCCCATTGACAAACAGGGACTCCACCCCGCAGCATATTCTAAAGATTTCATTGGTCATGTCAATCACTCCTGATTTCCTACACAATGCTATGCTACAACAAATGCTAACCCTGCTATGCTAAACCTATCCTCCACCCTAACCATAACCAGTGAAATTGACTGCAGGATGGGATTACATTTAAAAAAAAAAAAAAATTATGCATTTGGCAGACACTTTTATCCAAAGCGACTTACAGTGCCCTTATTACAGGGACAATCCCCCTGGAGCAAAATGGAGTAAAGTGCCTTGCTCAAGGACACACTGGTGGTGACCGCTGGGATTGAACCAGCAACCTTCTGCATATCAGTTCCATGGTTTAACCCACTGGACCACCAACTCCACAGATTAGAATATAAATTGGCAGTTTAGGAGATAAGCAGTTAGTAGATCATAGTTTGTAACTCCCCAACTGGACCTCACTGGACAATGGGTCCTTTTTAGTTGCACTCAGCATCCCTACCCCCTCCTACCCTGTGGATCTCAAACCCCGGGACACCCCCGTTGCTTAGAACACTGCGATAGAGTAAAATGTTCCCATGCGCTGGACGGCTTGCAGGATATTCCCGCTTATATCGTTGAGCAGAGGTTTCAACTCCAGTCCGAATGTCACTGGTCACGGGCTCCTCTCTCACAGAGCATATTTATTTATATGGGAATTTTTATTTATATAGCATATTTTATTCATTTTTATTTTAGATCAACTAGAAATGATGTTTGATTGATGAACTTTTATTTTGAAATGTAACTTAATGACAATTGGCTGAAGCCAAAGCCAATGGCGAAAGTTTTTGCACTTGTAGACCCCGTCCCCTTTTGAAGTTTCTGCCCAATTTTGGAGTTTACGCCCCATTTTGGAGATCTCCGGTCTGCAGCTGTACCTAGTTGGACAATTCTTCCAATGGTGGGGAAGCATTGTGTCGTAAATAATGGAATATTCTGTCAATGGCAGGGAAAGATTTAACATTCTCTAAACTAAATGCAATTGTCACAACTGTTTCGTTGGAACATCAGAACTCTAATGCATGTCTACAAAATGTAATAACTCATTCAAAACACTTAATTCACGAGTTCACACTTACAAATAAGTCGGATGGAATGAATGGTATGCGTATTTGGCGTGCTGTCTGAGGAGAAGGCTCCGAGCTCGGTATTTGGCCCAAACCCAGAGTACTCGCCCCATATGTCTGGTTTAGGAAAGTAACCAGGTGAGTGTGAGGACGATGGGGTGGTGGAGGGATGCTTCAAAACTTGTCGAGGAACAGTGGTTGACTGGGTATTTATATGATCCTCCACTTGTGCTGATTGGTAGACATGTTGATTGCTGACAGCTGGTTGGAATGACATGATGATTAGATTGAACGTGCTCCTCCCGAACTTTGTTAATGAAACATCTTTTCGTGCTTCAAAACCTAAATGTAACGGTGTAATGATCTACAACAAAATAAAGCGAGCTTTGGTGACAACTAAGTGAATATTTAAGTACTACAATAGTAATTTCTCACTAGTAATAACATCAAAAGTGATAAATGTTGGTCAAAAACAATCATTTACACACAAATTAACCAGCAACTGCAACTTTCAGATGCCATCTTTCCTTTTTATCTCCAGTGTCACAGAATGGAACGCTCAGGATTGTGGGATATCAAAGACAGCAAAGAATACATCTATGCTGCCTTCAAAAATTGATCAGATGAAGGTATCTCTGGATTCGGACATGCCTTGATGCCTTCATACCTTGGAATGCATCCTCCGAAGGTAGTATTTTTAAGATTTCGGAAGCAGCCATTGTGTCAGTAAGTTGGCCAAAAGTGTTTTTGTCATCGTGTGAGCCACACTGATGTTCTGATTATCTTTTGTTGACCCTGACTGCTTTCTATATACTATACAAGAATGTCAGTTTTGTCTAGCTGAATGCTCTTGTGTATCACACTGAGCCTTTTAGAAACAGATTTCAGTAAAGGTAAACATTTACTGGAAAAAGTCAATTCTGTAGTACACAAATAGAAAATTAACATTCAATACAGTACATTTATTTTTTTGGAAATGTGTTACATGTAAACTGAAAATTGACAGTTGCTCGTTCATCTTTACACAACCTTAATACCACTACCACCATACATTCTTACATATCTTCCTTTTTGCTCTTCAACATCAAGCAATTGTCAATTTTCAGTTTACATGTAACACATTTCTACAAAAATAAACTGTTGTAGCTGCTGCTGTTTAGGGTTGTGATGTTCCTCTATGTTCAAAAATGGTGGTGATTGTGCTGGGCAAACGTCATATACAGTATAAGCTTTCAAACTTGATTGGTAAGATGGTGATTCCTTTTTCATTACATTGGTAGGCCATTTGCCAATTTAGCAGACATTACAAACATGTCAGATATTTATAGAATTTATAGAATGATATTGAATAAATTATTTTGCATGTGATGGCTCACAAGATAAAATAATGTGAAGTTGTGAAGAGTCATGTGCATTTAGTTATTGTGCACATTTTAGACAATTGTACTTACTCTTTTGCACATGAAATAACTAACTGTTCAGCGATCTCAACTATATATATATATATATATATATATATATATATATATATATATATATATATATATATATATATATATATATATATATATATATATACATTGATCAGGCATAACATTATGACTACCGACAGGTGAAGTGAATAACACTGATTATCTTTTATCACGGCACCTGATAGTGGGTGGGATATATTAGGCAGCAAGTGAACATTTTGTCCTCATGTGTTAGAAGCAGGAAAAATGGGCAAGTGTAAGGATTTGAGTGAGTTTGACAAGGGGCAAATTGTGATGGCTAGACGACTGGGTCAGAGCATCTCCAAAACTGCCGCTCTTGTGGGGTGTTTGCGGTCTGAAGTGGTCAGTATCTATCAAAAGTGGTCTGAGGAAGGAACAGTGGTGAACCAGCGACAGGGTCATGGGCGGCCAAGGCTCATTGAGCGAAGGCTGGCCCGTGTGGTCCGATCAAACAGACGAGCTACTGGAGCTCAAATTGCTCAAGAAGTTAATGCTGGTTCTGATACAAAGGTGGCAGAATACACAGTGCATCACAGTTTGTTGCGTATGGGGCTGCATAGCCCAGTCAGGGTGCCCATGCGGACCCCTGTCCACCGCCAAAAGCGGCAACAGTGGGCATGTGAGCATCAGAACTGGACCACGGAGCAATGGAAGAAGGTGGCCTGGTCT
Source organism: Romanogobio albipinnatus (assembly GCA_023566225.1). Lineage (NCBI taxonomy): Eukaryota > Metazoa > Chordata > Actinopteri > Cypriniformes > Gobionidae > Romanogobio > Romanogobio albipinnatus. Next base: position 41,679,429 of record CM042247.1, on the reverse strand, counting down.
GATGAATCACGTTTTCTTTTACATCACATGGATCACCGTGTGCGTCGCTTACCTGGGGAACACATGGCACCAGGATGCAATATGGGAAGAAGGCAAGCCGGCGGAGGCAGTGTGATGCTTTGGGCAATGTTCTGCTGGGAAACCTTGTGTCCTGCAATCCATGTGGATGTTACTTTGACACGTACCACTTACCTAAGCATTGTTGCAGACCATGAACACCCTTTCATGGTATTCCCTCGTGGCTGTGGCTCTTTCAGCAGATAATGCACCTGCCACAAAGCAAAAATTGGTTCCGGAATGGCTTGAGGAGCACAACAAGTTTGAGGTGTTGACTTGGCCTCCAAATTCCCCAGATCTCAATCCAATGGAGCATCTGTGGGGTGTGATGAACAAACAACCCCGATCCATGGAGGCCCCACCACACAACTTACAGGACTTTAAGGATCTGCTGCTAACATCTTGGTGCCAGATACCACAAAACACCTTCAGGGGTCTAGTGGAGTCCATGCCTCAACGGGTCAGGGCTGTTTTGGCAGCAAAAGGGAGACCAACACAATATTAGGTGGTCATAATGTTATGCCTGATTGGTGTATACACATACATACATGCATGCATACATACATACATACATACATACAAAATTGTCTACCTTGAATGCAATGCACATATATTTTATTCGCTTTGGAGAAAAGTAAATTTACTTATCTTCTTTTTTTGTTATTTAATACAACTGATTATTTATATTCATTTTATATAGTGCCTACTGTTAAGATCTTGGTTAATGATGAGAAGTCGATTGCAGAACTGATTTCTTGCTCTTTTTTTATAGGCTACTTTTCTGTACAACAAAACATAAATAACTCTTATTCTAAATCTAACTAATATCTTGCCAAATACTTTATCTACAGGTTCATTTCTTTGAATAACTCCAAATGTCCATTCCACACGCAACACTCTTTTCATAAATTCATTCGTTGGATCAATAGCGGCTGTGAATCATCGGATTATTTGGATTGAAACGCTACAGGAAAGCAGCTACAGGCCAGTATAAGCAGCTTGACAGCTTTATCCTGCACAATCAATTCTCTCTTGACCAGGCATGAGGAATATATGACTTCTCAATAATTCATTATGTTTTGCAGCTTGAAAGCAGGAGAGCAAAGATTCGGTCCAAGTATGTATACAGAACAAGATGTGTGACAGGCAATTAATATCAATTACAGTAAGCAAGGTCACTAGAATGAACACAGTTAATGTGAAATAAACTCACTTCACACTTCAGTGAGACTCTAATGATAGAAGTGAACGAATACATGTGACACACATGACCGGTGCGATAACTGCCTAAAGGGATGATTAAGCCCAAAAAATTAAAGGAGACCTGTTATGATTTTTTGTGATTTTACCATTCCTTTAGTGTGTAATATAGCCGTTTGTGAATCTTAACAATGTACAAAGATGCAAAGCACAAAGTCCTCAGCAAAGAGAGTGAATCTCTCCAACAAAAAACACCTGCCTTAAATGCCTTGTTTGTAGTCCTGCCATTATTTCCATAACATAGCAATACATCACCATGTAACACATAATGCCCGTCTGCTGGCTATACTTTGGCTCGCTCTCAAACAAAAGTAATTGTAAGGCCAGGAAGAGTTTGTCACTATCAAGGAGTTTTAGTTTTTTTGAAAACATCTTTGCATGGATTTCCAAAGGCAGAGGATTTGAAGAATCAGTGGTTAAAATTCAGGCAATGGTTGAAAGTGAAAACAGCATATTTTCTTAGCGATAGATGCTATTTACACTAAGTTAAAATAGCAGCATTTCTTTTGCTATAAATTTGATAATAGTAGTTAGATGCTATTTATACTTATAAATAGTGGCACATACTATTTGCACCTCAGTGTTGCTGTAAATTAAATGGTATGCAATAATAACACAGTGTAATTTATTATATTTATTAAAATGATTAAATGGATATTAACCACTGGACCACAACATCACTGGAGTGCCCAAAAGCACAAGGTGTGCAATACTCAGAGACATGGCCAAGGTAAGAAAGGCAGAAAGTCGACCACCACTGAACAAGACACACAAGCTGAAACGTCAAGACTGGGCCAAGAAATATCTCAAGACTGATTTTTCTAAGGTTTTATGGACTGATGAAATGAGAGTGAGTCTTGATGGGCCAGATGGATGGGCCCGTGGCTGGATTGGTAAAGGGCAGAGAGCTCCAGTCCGACTCAGACGCCAGCAAGGTGGAGGTGGAGTACTGGTTTGGGCTGGTATCATCAAAGATGAGCTTGTGGGGCCTTTTTGGGTTGAGGATGGAGTCAAGCTCAACTCCTAGTCCTACTGCCAGTTTCTGGAAGACACCTTCTTCAAGCAGTGGTACAGGAAGAAGTCTGCATCCTTCAAGAAAAACATGATTTTCATGCAGGACAATGCTCCATCACACGCGTCCAAGTACTCCACAGCGTGGCTGGCAAGAAAGGGTATAAAAGAAGAAAATCTAATGATATGGCCTCCTTGTTCACCTGATCTGAACCCCATTGAGAACCTGTGGTCCATCATCAAATGTGCGATTTACAAGGAGGGAAAACAGTACACCTCTCTGAACAGTGTCTGGGAGGCTGTGGTTGCTGCTGCACGCAATGTTGATGGTGAACAGATCAAAACACTGACAGAATCCATGGATGGCAGGCTTTTGAGTGTCCTTGCAAAGAAAGGTGGCTATATTGGTCACTGATTTGTTTTTGTTTGGTTTTTGAATGTCAGAAATGTATATTTGTGAATGTTGAGATGTTATATTGGTTTCACTGGTAAAAATAAATAATTGAAATGGGTATACATTTGTTTTTTGTTAAGTTGCCTAATAATTATGCACAGTAATAGTCACCTGCACACACAGATATCCCCCTAAAATAGCTAAAACTAAAAACTACTTCCAAAAATATTCAGCTTTGATATTAATGAGTTTTTTGTGTTCATTGAGAACATGGTTGTTGTTTAATTATTAATGTTGTAAAATTAATCCTCAAAAATACAACTTGCCTAATAATTCTGCACTCCCTGTATAATACATGTGTATCACTTTTAGCAGTGGTTCATGTAACTTCAAAGGGTTTCCTGTAAAATTACACCAAAACTGTGTATTTAGAGACCACTGTATGTGGGTATGGGAAGCTTTTAAATTCGGGTAGGCCAAATCCAGACGGAAATCCCAAAAATGGTCCCAGAGCTTAAGAGGTTAAAGCCCTCCCTAAACCTACACCTACCTCTAACTGATAACCACTTTATTATTAAACACGTTAGACACTTTATTTACACTTTTCGAATATTTTCTTATATTTATTGAAAATAAATGCTTTTCCGATCTGATGTAATGGGAAAAGGGAGTAGAGCGAGTTCAGCAAAAGGCGGATTCGAACTTAGGTCGATTTGCTTCAAAACTTTCTGCCACACACCTTACACTATTGCTATTGTTGACAATACAGCGTCTTCTGTAATTATTTCTGGCCCAACCAGATGTCAGTGGGCGGAGTTATTGTAAATAGCCTCTGCACTTACTGTGAATAGACACTCTGTAAAATGTATTTTGGTTTGAGCGAACCTTTTTTCACCATTTTTCTAATGACTTCTTCCTTAACCGTGCAGATCGATGCAGTGATGTAGAGAAATGACACAGTTATAACATCTCAAACTGATATGGTAAAACTGACGCCATAGTTAGAGCAGTGTTTACTGATACCTTATACACTCTATGCGGTAGGCCGATCAAAACAGACCTGGGCCGGCTGACTAATCAGAGCAGACTGTGCTTTATATGAAGGTGGGTATTAAAGAAACTAAAACAAAGCATTCAGACAGAGAGTGAAAACGGGTGCTGCAACAATGCAAATTATAAAAAAAAAAAATCATGTAAACGTATTCTAGTAGACCCCCTTAAACAAAACTATGAACCTGTAAATGAGCATAATAGGGGCCATTTAAAACTCTCATTATTTATGCACTCAAACTGTTTGAAAAATATACAATGTGAAACTTTTTCTGAATGAAACCTCATTTAGTATATGCACCTGGGGAAAAAAACTTCTTGGGGATTAATTGGCAGTTGTTTTGAGCTGGCCAGCAAATAAAAGAGTTATATTTATTTAACCGAAATAATCTTATGTCCCCGAATTTTTCCACACGTGGAATCCACCCTCTCAGGGACAGTAAACAGTAAATGAATTTGCTTTGTGCACCTCGTTTGATAAGCACGTACAATAGAAGGGCAGTGAAGTGGACCATGCAGTGTTATGTAATCAATATCATTGGTCATTTGGAACTAAAGGGGCTGCCAAGCTGCTGACTGAAGCACTGTTTACACGTTTCCTTCCCCCTTTCCTCAGGATGCCGCCAACAGAGAAGAAAGAGACGACGGAGCAAATAAAGAACTAATCTTTGTGGGCCAATGGCGCGGTTTAATCTGAGCCGGCCCGAGTTGATTGAGGATGCTTGCAAAAGCACCTAAGCCCATGACCCATGTCACAGCCCACCAAGGTCAAGGCAAAGTCGCTTATCTCTGTAAATCAAAACTGTCGGCGTGAACAATGGGGGACAATTTCAATTAAAGTGTGTTCGGGGACCGCAGAAACACTGAGGGACAAACTAAACGACTCAAAGTATTGCAGTTCAGGAATCCAGGCGAGGCCAATTAATGAAGGTTTTAATTCACAAATGTGGCACTGTGAGACAAAAGTTCATCTTTGTCTAATTTAATATAGGCTATTCTGAAATTGACTAAGCATTAAAAGTGATTTGTACACTGATATAAATTTGGTTTGAAACAATTTTCACTTTGTTTTACAGTACGTGTACTTACAGTGTACCTAGAAAGTACTGGTAATATGAGGTAACTGCAAGGTTAGGTATAGAGGTAGGTTCAGGGTTAGTACATAGTTATTACCCAGTTATTGTAATAACTATAAGTATATAGTATGTACATGGGGAACAGGACTGTAAAATAAAGTGCTACCCAATTTTCATTTAGATATTATTAGCAACTTTCACAAATAAGTACAAAAAAGGACATATGTGAAATTTGGAAGTAGAAAGACTGAAATAGGTAAACCTATGCTCCAGTAATCTTAGTTTTTTTTAAATCATATTTTTCAGGCCAAATTTTACTCTCATTTTGATTACTCTCTCTGGCAACATCGCAGAACATCTTAGGATCGTGGCGGTGAGTTCTGAGTTTGTTTGTTTTTTCAGAAAATATTAAAATGGAGTTTAATTATCAGCTGTCACTGTAACTTGCCAGATTTGTGCTTTGTGAAACTAGCAATTATTTAGCAACTAGCATGTCGTACTGGCAAAATGAACATTAATTTTGATATTTTGAGCCGGAAAGCATTCCTTCTGTTCAAATTAATGTTATTTGGCTCAGAGGTTTCAAACCTTTTGTTGTTTGTTCAAAGGTTTCGCCTCAGGCGGAGTGATGCGCTCCAGTCTACTGGAGGGGAACGTCAGCGTTTTTGCACTTATCTTTTAATCACGTTTGCCTAAAACCTAATTGGAAAAATAATAGGGCCTCGATTTATTTAATGCAGATCTCAGCATAACTCAAGACGGTAGGTAACAATCTGTATTTGACCCATATCGCGGAACTGATTCAAATGAGAATGTTATGCTAATTAGAATAAAAATAGAATTGGTTCCAAATGATCAAATTGTGCACTATACTATACTATATTTTAAGTATAGTATAGTGCTTGGGATAACAAGACAATCAGATACCTATTGTGTGACTTCACGATAATATTTTGTCTGTGTTTAAAACCCCTTCACCATCTGTTTCTCAAGATTTTTGTTTTGAATTTACAGGAACTAAATGGTGATTGTAATTCATTCAAATGATTTCTTTGCAAATGCCTCATGTGTGAATCATCGTTTTGAGTTCCGTTGAATGCCTGCCAGGAGACGGATAGAAAGGACAAATTGAAAGCTCAAAGAAATGCAATAATTACAGTCTTTGCATTTGATATTCCTCAAACATTCCGGTTTGGGTTTATTCCAAACATCTAACTCTAAGGATTACAATTCGAAAATGTAGTGCACAAGACTTATATGAGCTACTTTTATGCTGCTTCTGTGACCTTTTTGGAGCTTAACAGATTCATCACCATGTAATTTCATTGTCTTTTTTTTTCATGTTTAATCTCCCACAGAACAATAAAAGCATACAAGTTTGGAACGACATGAGGGTGAGTAAATAATGACATAATTTTCTTTTTTAAATGTAATTATTTAAACGGCCTTGCATACATTTAATAGAAAGTTCAGCATTCAAAATGCATCTGACTGAAATATAACATTTCCTTTACATGGAACCAAAGCCTAAAACCTCAGCTTAAGTAAAACCGTAACATTACTTCTTTAGTATATATTACCCCTTTTCCACCAGAATGAACCGGGTGCTAGTTCAGAGCCAGTGCTAGTGCCAGTTCGGAGTTAGTTTGACTGACAAGCCTTCTAAGAACCGTTTTGCCTTTCCACATGCTAGAGAGCCACCACAGAGCCAGGTCTTACGTCACTGTATACGTCTCATCTTTCTCAGCGGGAAACACAAACACACCAGGCTTGTTCGAGATGCATCGGCGCTGCGCAGACCGATCAGTGTATGATATCAAAATATCACATGAGTGAATCAAAATCATAAAGAGTCGTATGCTCTCGTTGTACTCGTTGTCATACGGCGATCAGTCTGCGCAGCGCCGATGCATCTCGAACAAGCTTTCCATCAACAATGGCGAATGTTGCATTACTATTGATGCACATGGCTTTACGATCCTACATCGGCATCAAAACACAGCGAATCCAACGCATTTGTGTAGCTCGCCGTGATTTGTATAGACAGAGATTACAAACGAGCAGCAGCTATTAGCTCGATTAGCGGCTATTTCAAAAATGGAGGTCACAAGTTTGTGTTCGTCTTGTTGGTCAGCCCCTGACACAAGCGGCTCTTGCTTCTAGACCAGCAATGTTTTGGTGCTACTTAAGAGCCACTTTTCCTGGTTCGGAGCTGGTGCTTTGGGTGTGGAAAGACAAAGAAAGAACCGATTTGAAACTAGGCTCTGGCTCCGAACTAGCACCAGCACTGCCTTGGTGGAAAAGGGGTATAAGTATATCTTTCAGGAATTGCAAATCTACTTTCCTTTAGACTAGGGATGCACCGATATGATTTTTTGGGGCCGATACCGATTTTAAAAAACAATTATTGGTCGATACCAATATTTGTCACTTGCCCTCTTATTTGAAATTGTCATTTAAAATAGTGTTTTTAAAGTAAAAAAAAAAAAAAAAACCACATTATTAACTTATAGCCTACTAGCTAGTTTATTGCTGCATTATCAAATCATTTCTATTGAACATACACTGGATCCTTTTAACATTCCCCAGGCCAACATCAATATTATATATATATATATAATATATATAAATATACACACACACACACACAACAGAAAATATGAAATAAACAATGCTTTTTAAGTAGGTTTAATGTTAAATAACACTGCATATTCTTCACTGTATAAATTAAATTAATATATTATTATTACATTGAGACGTAGCTCTTCTGTACAACATTAATCCTGTCACAATTACTTTGTTAAACCAAACTTTTATTTTGACGGGTTGCCATGTGCTTCGAGTTCCTGTGAGTGTGTTTTGATATGACGATAGATTTTGTCGAATAAAACTGTAAAATTCTCATGAAATGGTAAATGGTAAATGGACTGCATTTATATAGCGCTTTTAACAGACCAATGGGCATCCAAAGCGCTTTACACATTGCCTCACATTCACCCATTCACACACCAACGGCGGTGTCTGCCATGCAAGGCGCCATCCAGCTCATCGGGAGCAGCTGGGGTTAGGTGTCTTGCTCATGGACACCTCGACACTTGGGGTGCTTCTCAATTCTTATTTGTGCATCCTTGTTTCCTTTCCTCGTCTCCTTTCCTCGCGTCTTAGCTCCACCCCTTTAGGATGTGAGGGAAGGATGCAAGGAAAAGACGTGAGGACGGAGGAATTGAATGAAGTGAAATGATATATCCTCACTCCCTTTAGCGTCACTTCAAAGCATTGTCAATTAAAGGCGGCATGAAATCAAATTTTACAATTCGTATTTTTATATTTAATATTGTAGTGTTTACTATAACTGATTTATCTGTACACTTCATTATTTAAAAAGTAATAATTTACCCTTATAATCTTTAATCAAATATGTTAACTTTCCCTCCCCCATCGAAACAACCTCTCTTCCATCCCGGTCATGTGCTATGGCGCGAGGGCGGGGTTATCGCCCCATCTCGTTTCTGCACCGCCTCTCAGAAACCTGTCACTGATCGTAGCATGGTGGTTAGGTGCATTTTTCTCGGTGTACACAATACTTTCTTCAAGAAGGACTTGAGGCAAATATAGAGAAATATATGAGAAATAAAAGCTTTTTTTATGTAAAAATTACTCAATATAGTCGGACGAACATCTTGTCGTGACAGCTCGCACTGAGGAATGCAGCGTGTGTGAACGCGATTACGGCGCGCCCCCCTTATAAGGGAGAGCTGAGAAAAAGTTTTACAGAAATAAAGCCATAAAAGACTTAAAATAGGTTAAATCTGTAGCATAAACCAGCGAAAAGTGAGGAAATATGTTCAGTAACATTAACAAAGATTTAAACAAGATTTAGAGAGAAAATACATTTATTTAAGAGATAGATCGAGTTTTTCCTCTACAACTAAGTGCAAACTTCAAATCTGCCTCCATTTTGTTAGCAACGCCCAACTTCCAACGATCCAATCCAACCCCGAAGGACGAAATCAAGCCTCGCCCTACATTTTTTTCTAATTTCAGAAGTTTCACTCGTATTTACGTCACAATAGGGAGAAATAGATGATCTCAACTTCCGTTTCATGCCGACTTTAATGATGACTACACCGCTGGATTTAGTTTGCACATCGGGATTCTTGAACATTAGAGATAACTATTTATATTGTAATAGTTTCAACCCCTACACAATACCACATTTGTCCATATTTTATTTAATATTACCAGTTATTAATAACAACTAATTATTCCCAGTTATTAACTGCTTTTTATTTGTTGTATAGTATTACAGTTTGTTTCTTTAATTTTCTTGTGCTTTGATATAATTCTACAACTGTCAGTTGTTGTTATTTTTACATTCATTTGTGTCTTGTACATGTAAACATAATAATAATAATGAATAAACTGTGGCAAGATGTGAAGGGGGAGGAGAATTTATACATTCGTCACGTTTAGTCGATAAAAAACATCCGCAAAGGATACACCCGTGTATCCTGGCTCATGACTCCTCAGGAAGCCTCCTCACTCCTCGATCCTCACGGTGCAATTAGAGAATTGAGATGTACTACAAGATGGCTAAGCTCAGTCGGTTTCCGGGTCATAGGAGCAAGGAAACGAGGAGGGATATTGAGAAGCACCCATGGTCAGGTGGAACCAGGGATCGAACCACCAACCTTCCGGTTTGTAGACAACATACATGAACCACTGAGCCACTGCCGCCCGCCCCACCAGTTTATTGCTGAAGTGACTGGAGATGCGTTCATGTCTCATATTGAGGTAGCAGAGGTTGAAAAACGCCGTGAGTTTCAGTGTGTGTGTGTGAGAGAGAGAAAGAAAGAGATAACGTTAGGCTAAATGAAACCGCGCGTCTCTCCATTCATTCACAGAGACAGAGAAACATGCAGGATTCATATTTAAAGGTCCCGTTCTTCGTGATCCCATTGTTCAAACTTTAGTTAGTGTGTAATGTTGCTGTTAGAGCATAAATAATACCTGTAAAATTATAAAGCTCAAAGTTCAATGCCAAGCGAGATATTTTATTTAACAGAAGTTCCCTTTCAAAGCCTACAGTGAACGGCCGGCTTGGACTACATCCTGGTACAGCCTGCTTTAATTACGTCAGTAGAACAGTTTGTTGACTAACGTCCGCCCACAAGAATACGCGAAAAAAGGGGCATGGTCTTGTTGCTCTCCCACGTGGAGAAGAGGAAGTGTCGCGTGGAGAAGAGGAAGTGTTGCGTTTGAGTGTGTTTGTCGCCATGTCGTCGAGACGTTGTTATTTTCATCCCGGAGTCAAATCACCTTTGTTTGGCTTTCCCAGGGACGCTGTAGAGATCATTGAGCACATACATCTCCCCGTTAAGAGGCGTGACCTTTCCGTGCAACGTGCGCTAAGCTGCTGTCGAATCACAACACAGGAACCGTGCAACGTGCGCTAAGCTGCTGTCGAATCACAACACAGGAACTGTGCAACTTGCGCTAAGCTGCTGTCGAATCACAATACAGGAACCGTGCAACTTGCGCTAAGCTGCTGTCGAATCACAACACAGGAACCGGGCAACGTGCGCTAAGCTGCTGTCGAATCACAACACAGGAACCGGGCAACGTGCGCTAAGCTGCTGTCGAATCACAACACAGGAACCGTGCAATGTGCGCTAAGCTGCTGTCGAATCACAACACGGGAACCGTGCAAAGTGCGCTAAGCTGCTGTCGAATCACAACACAGGAACCGTGCAATGTGCGCTAAGCTGCTGTCGAATCACAACACAGGAACCGGGCAATGTGCGCTAAGCTGCGGTCAAATCACAACACGGGAACCGTGCAAAGTGCGCTAAGCTGCTGTCGAATCACAACACAGGAACCGTGCAATGTGCGCTAAGCTGCTGTCGAATCACAACACAGGAACCGTGCAATGTGCGCTAAGCTGCTGTCGAATCACAACACAGGAACCGGGCAACGTGCGCTAAGCTGCTGTCGAATCACAACACAGGAACCGGGCAACGTGCGCTAAGCTGCTGTCGAATCACAACACAGGAACCGGGCAATGTGTGCAAAGCTGCGGTCAAATCACAACACGGGAACCGCTGGCACAATCAGAACTCGTTACGTATTTCTGAAGGAGGGACTTCATAGAACAAGGAACTCATCAACCCGTTTTTAGGAGAGGGAAAACAGCGGTATACAGATAATTGTGTGAAAAATACTGTTTTTTTTTTACACGCGAAACATAAACACATGTTATATTGCACACTGTAAACACAATCAAAGCTTAAAAAAAAACACGAAAAACGGGACCTTTAAACTTTTTGGGGCTTAATATTCACAGACACTAGTATATATCGCGATTGATTTAAGTGACTGACCAACGTTTTATTTATTCATCAAAATATTCCGTGCCATTCTGCATTATGCAGTAAATTCCGTTTTTATGGCTGGATTCTGTCTGCGTTGCCCGCATCACGGAAATGAATTCGAAAATTAGTCAAGAGTAGTGAGCGATTTATTTTTTTGTTTGTTGGTCTTTTGTTGTTTGATGAACATTAAAACACAGACAGCAGCGCAGCAGGAATATTACATATAATCTTGGATTATGCAGCAGACATTACACAGCTCAGTGCCTTCACACAGTTCATTAATAAACCATCGGTTTGTTATATCGGCCTTTCTCATGATATAGCCGATGGATGTAAATTGATCTAAAATCGTCCGATAAATATCGGCAGCCGATACATTGGTGCATCCCTACTTTAGACAGATGAATGGCATTTTCAAAGCTATTGGAACATTCAACAGCGATGAGATGTGTATTCAGTGTTTTAAAATGTAGAACTTTTTTGCTTATTGAGCTCTTTACCTTGAGTTAGTTCTTGTGACATACGACCCTAACACTTTAAGTTAAGTTAAATCATTCTACTCTCCTATGTTCTGAAAAGCACATTAAGTAATCCCACACTCATTGAAGTGTTTATTAAATAATGGATTGCACCACCCACTTTTCCCCCTTACATTCTCTCCTTTTCTCATATGACTCCTGCTATCGGAAACGCAGACTCCGCAGTGTCAAGCAAACCTCTGAACCTCAGTCGACGAGAGCAGCGGATGGGCCATGGGACAAAGGATTAAAAGACTCTTCCTGACAAGAGGAACTCTCACGCAGGCCGGCACACGATGAGTCATTCATAGCCTCGGGCAGCTGGTCGTTTGTGGTTTGGGTGATTGAAGAGGAAAGACATGAACTAACAACTGATCTGAAATCCATCAGTAGTTCAGACCGCACTGAGATCTTTTCCAAAGTTTAGATGGATCTCAATGGTGAAGTTTTCCGACCTTCATATGACAGATTACAGCTGCATAATGCTAAAGTACGTCTAGACTTAACTAAAAGTACATTCAATTCCTTGGCAAGGCACAAACATCTGGGCAATTAATAATTCACCTGATGATTAAAATTCTGTTACAAATTTAAAATCTACTTACTCTCATGTCATTCCAAACCTGAATGATTTTTCTTCTCTCATTTAACACAATTTGTGATGGTTGGCAGAGTATACAAACTGCTTTTTTCTGTGCAACAGAAGTGAATACTAGCTACTAGGGTAATCTAACAGGACTGTAAAATAAAGTGCTAACGCTATTTGATTTGTTTATCATAATTTTGAAAATCTGCCATTGCTTCCATATCACATTTCACTTCAGTTGGTCACTTTTTGGTTGACTTTGAGACAATGCAATGTCATACAAGTTTATTTTGCTATGATATCGTCATTTATTTACAAGAAAGATTTCTGTGAATTTCAAGCTTATTATAAAAATAAACAATAATTTTGAATAGAAACATCCAGAAGGCCAGTCACGCTATATGAAATCATTGTTGCAACACAATAAATGCATTGTGGTGACTAATCGTTTTGATTTGTGTTTGGTTAACAGGTTTTCTTAGCCAATGGGGACAGGCGTCATAATCGGAGAGGATGTGTAATTGTACAGCTGTGAAGACAGTGACACGGGCCTCTTCCGCTCCGGTTTGCCTGCAGGGTTCTCGATGATTTAATTCATTTGCAAGTTGGCTGCTGCATTCATGCTGTCCTCCTGTGATGTTTCATTATGTTCTCAAACAGAAGAGCTCTTTGGTATGGAAATAACTTTTCAAATGGGAAAAAATCTTTCTTTCTGCCTCAAACACACACTTTACATGCAAATGGAACATGAAACCTAAAAAAAGCGACTTTTTTGTTATGTTTTTGGAGAAGCTTTGGGAGCATGCTTAGGTGAAAGTAAGACGCAGGAGATTTTGTCAAAGCTGCAACTGTGAAGGATTTTCCCAAGAAAACTAATTAAAGGTGGTAGCGGGTTGCCAAGACTCATTTGACCTGCAGTTTGAAGACAAAACCTTCTATTCAGGAAGTTTTTGCAGTGTAAACCGTGCCATGCTGTTAAACAGTACGTGAGCAACACTACATTGAATGGAAGGTATTTTCTGACAATTTTGAATAAATTATTCAAATGACAAAATGAAAATCAAAGTAGTATTGAAAAGTGCCCGCAAAGTACCCAAATTAAAGGGGTCCTATTATGCCCTTTTAGTTTTTGGGGTGTACTAGAATATGCTTTCATGCTTGATTGTTCAATAAATACAATATTGTTTCACACAATTTACATTACTACAGCACCTCTCTCCCCAGTCTGGCCTGAACGCTCCGTTTAATTCCGGTTTAGATGAACCTCCTCCTTCTGAAATATGAAATGTGCTGTGATTGGTTAGCTGGCCCAGTGTGTTGTGATTTGAACTGCTTAGCGGAGAAGCACACGTTGACTGGTTTTGTGACCACAAAACTATTTATAAGGGTAATATTTTTGAAATTGAGATTTATACATCATCTGAAAGCCGAATAATAATAATTATTCATTATTAATAATTATTCAATAATAAAATAAGCTTTCCATTGATGTATGGTTTGTTAGGATATATAATATTTGGCCGAGATACAACTATTTGAATATCTGGAATCTGAGGGTGCAAAAAAATCTTTTGAGATTTTGATTAAATGAAGTCCTTAGCAATGCATATATAATACATATTGATATATATTTATGGTAGGAAATTTACAAAATATCTTCATGGAGCATGATCTTTACTCAATATCTTACTGATTATTGGCATAAAAGAAAAATCGATAATTTTGACCCACAAATTGTGCAGAACGGATTACATGCTCAGACTTTTCGAGCACGGATTTCACAGGATGTTTCAGAGTGTGTGAAAATTAAAACAAGGGTGTGAAAATTGAACTGAAAAATCAAATGATTTATTCTTGTTTTTAATTTTTGGCACATCCTTTGTGGACAGTTCAATAATGAACTAGTTTATCAGGTTTTTGTTTTCATTTTATGGTTGATTATTTTATTTACAATAGGCAGAAAATGACTTATTTTAATATTTTTCCATCACATAAAGCTATTATATGACTTCAGAATCCCTGCAATATAGCACACGTGTCATATAAACTACTTACACTGTTTTTTGTCAATTTTCTCAACAGCCTCCATCGCCTTTCGTTCTCAAATCTGTTGTCTTCTACGAAAGAAAAAGAAAATGTGTTTGGAACCACATGGTGAGGGTGAATAAATAATGATGGAATTTAGTACTATATTAATTTAATCTCGATCCTTTAATCCATTTGCATAGTGCACCAGGGGGAAAAAATACTGCCTTAAATTTGTAAGTAAAATCAACTTGGCTATTTAAGTCATTTCAACTTAAATTTCATTAAACGGACTTAAAATGAACTTAAAATTTGTTGAATCTTGTATAACTTACAAAAAAAGTTTAAAATTAACTCATCAAAATAAACAAAGTAATGTAAAAATGTGTTGTTATAACTTAATGGTCTTATCATTTTTTACAGTGTGCATGATGATTGGATTATACAGAAATTACAGTGTGTGATATGTCATAATGTGTCCTGAATCATCACTGGTTCGAAGGTCTATAACACTACCTATCAACACCTTTTTGATCTGTAAGTATATCCGCAAATGTCAAGCATTTGTAATACGAAATAATTCCCCATTAGATGAATGAAGATGAAACGGTGCTGTTTACCATCCCCGGTCTTTCTCAGCATGCCTCCAAATCTCACACTTTCAACAGCGTACATTACTGACTGAGCCCATCTGCTGAGGTCAAACCTAAAGTCACAGCGCAGAAAGCTGATGAGAGAATAAATTTGTCCCAGTGGGAAAAAACAGAACTGTGTGTGTGTGCATGAGTATACGGACCCTGAGGTGGGAATGCAGGTACGATAATGCTGAGAGGCAAGACGCCCAGGAGTGAGCCGAGCTCCACGGCAGTCTTATTGATGCTGTTGCCACAGAAACCAGGGTCGAAGGGCTCAAGTGCACACAACACACACACACAGTCATTGTTATTCTCAGGCACTCTCGATCGCCTGCAAAAGGGTTAGTGCTTTTAAACAAGAAGCAGGTTTTTTGAAGAATCCATTTAGATTATAAAAGAAAAACTCCCCTGCTTGCAACAAAGACAGTCAAAAGTGACCTGAAATGAGGGGTCAGATTTTTGTGCCCAACAAATACATTTATAGCACTCATGATTGTGAGACCGACAATCGCTCCCCGCAGTCTAAAACAGAGGGCTGTATGTAGCGGAAGGCAAAACATGAAAGTCCTGGTGGAGAGCTCTCTAAGACTCATCCCGCCTGAAGCTAAAACCTGTCTCAGATACTCCAGCTTTGAGTCCCCCATGAGCCCCTTTTCATGTTGGTGCAGCTAAGAGCCTCATAACCCACAGAAGAAAGCATAAAGCTTCCAGCACGAGAGCCGAGAGGGGCTGGGAAAGAAACACCTTATCAATCACGTCGCTGTTGTACTGGCTCTGCGGATGTAACACTATATCAGTGCTTTAAAACTTCACCGTTTGTCCAGAAACTAGAATCGCTGCCCGATGCTCTTGAGATGCCTGGAAGCTTGGTAAATGCTTGGTGTTGTATTGGGCAGGTTTGTTTACCAATGGTTTGGGTCTCTTAGGTCAAATGATTTCATTTTATTTAACAATTTTGTGTTCACACTTTGTGTTCACTTTTCATTGATAAAATAATCAGATTTTCACTTTTTGCATTCATTATTTTATTTACCGTTATCTGAAAAGGCAGCATTCTTAAAGGGATAGTTCACCCAAAAATGAAAATTCTGTCATCATTTACTCACACTCAAGTTGTTCCAAACCTGTATGAGTTTCTTTGTTCTGCTGAACACAAAAGAAGATATTTTGAAGAATGTTTGTAACCAAGCAGAGAGAGCAACCATTGACTACCATAGTATTTTTTTTCCCTACTATGGTTGCTCTATCTGCTTTATTACAAACATTCTTCAAAATATCTTATCTTGTGTTCAGCAGGTTTGGAACAACTTGAGGGTGAGTTAATGATGACAGAATTTTCATTTTTGGGTGAACTATCCCTTTAACCTGGTGCAGTTAAAGGGATAAGGCCCGTCCACACCAAGAACGATTACTATAAAGTTCTATAACTATATTACTATAAAGTGTATATATATAGTATAGTATATATACTTTATAGTATATATTACTATACTATTAAGATCTATAGAACTATATTAATGTTTATACCAGCGGACAATATCATTCTGTTTATTCTAAGCGCGTGTTTGTCTGTCAGTTTAAATGCTCACGCTCTTTACAGCAGGATTGATTCTGATTTGCTGACAATGTTTTTATCGTTCATCAGCTGGATAAAATCGTTCTGAAAGTGATTCCACCGATATTGTTTCTCTGTTTTGTTATTGGTGTGTGAAGTCTACTATTCTTTTAGCCTGACAAGCTAGACCCATATCAAGATGTTGGGTCTGGGAACACACCATTGGCAGGACTCAAACCGAGGGGCGGGATAAACGGTTGTCTTTCAAAGTCCCTCTGCACGCAATAGAATAGCGCTACAACCAACCAGAGCACTGAAGAAGGTGAAGCGGAGCTAGTTGATGGATTAAACTTTCGCTGTATCTGGTCAGCAAAACTCTGAACACATCTTCCTTTCTTAAAAATGACTTCAGTGCCGTTCTTTGTTCTTTTCTCAAAGAAAAGCTTAACTCCAAGTCTTCCAGAGTCGCGGCCAAAGCCGATTCGAAAGGCCGCTATTCGCCAGCTGCTTTGTTTACGATTGGCATCCGGAACCGCCGCAACTCTGCCATCATTATGTTAAGCCCGCCTACCAACTCTATACACAATGTTATTGGCCTAACCAGAGTTTGGTTTTTCCAGCTCGCAAGCCAACGGAGAGTTGCTAGACGACCCTGGCTGCAAATTACATTTGCTGCCGCTAGGGTGCATCTAGATTTCTAGGCTACTATTCTTTAATATTGAGAACGATTTTTAGAACTATATCGTTATCTTTGTAGTTATCGTCCTTGGTGTGAACGTTTTATTTTCTATACTTTTCTGTTTCACCAAAGTTACACACTTTGGACCAACTTGAACCATCTGTGGGTAAATGTGGTTAAATAAACTTTGACTTTTGACCTCAAGTTTAAAGGCAAAACAAATCAACAAAATATTAGAAAAAAGCAATTAAATATACATTAAAATAAATAATGTAGAAATAATAAAATAATATTATACTAAAAGTGAGAGTCTAAGACAAAAAGTAGTTGCCTAGTCGCCTAGAAATGAATACTTTGAAAAAAATATAAAATCAATCAATTTGACCAAAATCCAAAGTAAATCCTAGTGGTCTGTCTTGTACTTAGATGATGATGGAAATACTTTTGAATAAATATGCAATATTGTGTGTTTAAATATACTAACGTCATAAAATAGCATCTTCTTTTGTGTAGAAAGTAAGAAAGAAGAAAGTCCGTCATAAAGGTTTGGAGTGACATGATGGTGAGTAAATGATGACAGAATTTATATTTACTATACTATCATCCCTTTAATATCTATATTTTTCATATAACTGAAATATTTTTCACAAACGCCTCCTTGTCTATAGTGCAGGAGGTTGTAGGTAATATTAGGCCAAAAAAAAAGCATGCGTGGGTGTGCATGAAAATCCATGGCATGCTATTTTCACCATAGTATGATTCGGGATGCTTTATTTCTATCCTTTAAAGCTTGTAGGACGAATTGGGATGCAGCAACGGTCTAGATATCGTTATTATTCCTTAATAATACACTAATAATGATTGTGAATGTGTTCTCTTGTGTCCAGGTGCGGTCCTTTGGCCAGGTGGTGGGGATGCATATCTCATGAATATGAATAAGTCTATTTAAATGGGATGAATATTTTTACCACGTCGTTTGACGGCACGCGGCTTGGATTTATCGTGAGGGAATGCTGTTTCTCCACTTTGGGAGAAGCAAAACAACAACCGAAAAAAGATATCAATCACAACGTCCAACAGGAGCTGTGCTAGACAAAAAGATTGGAGACGAGGTCGAGTGTATTCAGGAATGTGTTTTGTGTGCGTGACCCTTGAGCTCGCGGGTCTATTCGAGTCCAAGCTTTCGCCAGGCGTCGGCGTGAGGATAAAATTGGATCTTATTTGAATACGGCCACTGGGGAGCACAAGCCGACGTTTGCTCAGGTGTTCCATGAATGTAATTTAGTGTTTCAGAGAACATCCAACTGTGCGGAGGAGACAGCAGCCTCAGCTTAGCGTGCTCGCGCTGAGGAATTGGCACACATCAAAATGACATGGAAGTCTTGAATGATAAACAGGAAGCGAACGTTGTATCACTGCAAAACTCTGCGGTTTGGCAGCTCGGATTTGGCAGAGCGAAATTCCAATATGTTTCTCATCTGTCTCATCTCATTTGAGGGGAGAGAGAAAAGGAGACAGGCCGAGAGAGGGAGAGATGAGGTGCAGGTGTTGAGGAATAAGATCTGAGATGAGATTCTCAAAGGTCACAACCTGTATATCAACTCCACTCGCAGATACATTGAGACACCAAGCTCAGCCTCTCACCCCGGCTGCCCTTCTCTATCCGCTGGAATCCACCGCTGAGAGGAGGCGAAATGAGAAAGGTAGAGAGAAAGAGACTGAAATCGAATGTGTGTGTGCCAGAAATGAGAAGACAAAATCTCCTCTCTTTAGTCCAATGGAAATTAATTTTTAATTTGATGTTTACACACTTTCCAAGTTAAAGGCACAGTGAGCATAATTTTACCTTGCACATGGGACTATCAGCCAGCGACCAACGCTATATTTATATTATAATTAATATTAAAATATTATTTATTTAAAGCAATACACAGCAATGTCTCATGAAGAAATGTTCTCCACCAAAAAATAACAGCTACAGCAATGCAGTGCTGAACATACTAAACAGCTTACCACTGGTTTTTATTTATATATTATTTATAGTCAACTTCTTTTTGGATCATTAGTCATCAAATCCTCTGTAAACACCGCAAGGGGAATGAAGGTCGCGGGTACGGAGGTGTAGCTTTAATTTAGCTGAGAGCTTGCTAAAATCATTCACAGTTCATTTTGATTCAAAATTAACCAAATGTGATATATATATATATATATCGTTAGCCTCATAGCATAATTGCCCAGATCATATTTGGGCAAAAAATTACTTAGGCAATTATGCTATGAGGCTAACGATATATATATATATATATATATATATATATATATATATATATATATATATATATATATATATATATATATATATATATATATATATATATATATATATATATATATATATATATATATATATATATACACACACACACACACTGAACACAATCATAAACGCAACACTTAAGTTTTTGCACCCATTTTTCATGAACTGAACTCAAAGATCTAAGACTTTTTCTCAAATATTGCACACAAATCTGTCTAAATCTGTGTTAGTGAGCACTTCTCCTTTGCCGAGATAATCCATCCACCTCACAGGTATGGCATATCAAGATGCTGATTAGACAGCAGTATCTGGTGTGATTACCATTTGCCTCATGCAGTGCAACACATCTCCTTCAGTTGCTGGATATAGGAACTGGAACACACTGTTATATATGCCGATCCAGAGCATCCCAAACATGCTCAATGGGTGACATGTCCGGTGAGTATGCTGGCCATGCAATAACTGGGATGTTTTCAGCTGCCAGGAATTGTGTACAGATCCTTGCAACATGGAGCCGTGCATTATCATGCTGCAACATGAGGTGATGTTCGTGGATGAATGGCACAACAATGGGCCTCAGGATCTCGTCACTGTATCTCTGTGCATTCAAAATGCCATCAATCAAATGCACCTGTGTTCGTTGTCCATAATATATACCTGCCCATACCATAACCCCACCGCCACCATGGGCCACTCAATCCACAACGTTAACATCAGCAAACCGCTCACCCACACAACGCCATACACGCTGTCTGCCATCTGCCCTATACAGTGAAAATCGGGATTCATCCGTGAAGAGAACACCTCTCCAAAGTGCCAGACACCATCGGATGTGAGCATTTGCCCACTCAAGTCGGTTACGACGACGAACTGCAGTCAGGTCAAGACCCCGATGAGGACGACGAGCATGCAGATGAGCTTTCCTGAGACGGTTTCTGACAGTTTGTGCAGAAACTATTTGGTTATACAAACCGATTGTTGCAGCTGCTGTCCGGGTGGCTGGTCTCAGACGATCTTGAAGGTGAAGATGCTAGATGTGGAGGTCCTGGTGTGGTTACACCTGGTCTGTGGTTGTGAGGCCGGTTGGATGTACTGCCAAATTCTCTGAAACGCCTTTGGAGACGGATTATGGTAGAGAAATGGACATTCAATTCGGCTTTCAATTGGAAAAAGTCTTAGATCTTTGAGTTCAGCTCATGAAAAATGGGGGCAAAAACAAAAGTGTTGCGTTTATAATTTTGTTCATTTTGTATATATGTATATATAAACAGTGAGGAAAATAAGTATTTGAACACCCTGCTATTTTGCAAGTTCTCCCACTTGGAAATCATGGAGGGGTCTGAAATTGTCATCGTAGGTGCATGTCCACTGTGAGAGACATAATCCAAAAAAAAAAAAAAATCCAGAAATCACAATATATGATTTTTTTAAACTATTTATTTGTATGATACAGCTGCAAATAAGTATTTGAACAGCTGTCTATCAGCTAGAATTCTGACCCTCAAAGACCTGTTAGTCTGCCTTTAAAATGTCCACCTCCACTCCATTTATTATCCTAAATTAGATGCACCTGTTTGAGGTCGTTATGGTAAATGATAAATGGACTGCATTTATATAGCGCTTTTAACAGACCAATGGCCATCCAAAGTGCTTTACACATTGCCTCACATTCACCCATTCACACACCGACGGCGGTGTCTGCCATGCAAGGTGCCATCCAGCTCGTCGGGAGCAGCTGGGGTTAGGTGTCTTGCTCATGGACACCTCGACACCTGGTCAGGTGGAAACCTTCCGGTTTGTAGACAACCTACATGAACCACTGCCGCCCCACTGCCGTTAGCTGCATAAAGACACCTGTCCACCCCATACAATCAGTAAGAATCCAACTATTAACATGGCCAAGACCAAATATATATATTAGGGGTGGCACGGTTCACAAAACCCACGGTTCGGTTCGTATCACGGTTTTAGGGTCACGGTTTTCGGTTCTGTACGGTTCTTGTTGTTGTTTTTTTTAATCGTTAACACTCCAGAAATTTACTTCAGCATATGGTATATGGCTTAATCATCCACAATTTAGGATACAGTATTACAAATTGTTATATCAAGTTTCCTAACTGGCTGTCTACCGAGTCCGACACATTGGCGTAACATTTTTCATGTTAATCATATCAATTTTGATCAGAACAATGCACTGTGGCTTTAATTCAGCTGACCTGATTAACACATTTCACCATGAAGTGTCACAATCACCATATGACATTCAGCGCTGTGAAAAAATAAAATACACGAAAACACAACACTCTCAGAAGTTTTTGCCCAAACTTCAAAGGCATATTTAAATTATTAAAACTAGAAGCCTATCTTAACTTTTAAATGTTACATTTATCATGTGAACTACTTATATACAACATATGCATGTGTGTATGAGACAGAGGGGAACACGGTCGCATTTGCAGCAGATATATATATATGTTGTCCATCATAAATCAAAGCACGAGACAGACAGGGGTCGGAGGAGAACACCGGAAAATGTGACAAAATTGACTATATTTGCCTGTATTTGCAATCCACGAGCCGCGGTTCAGCTGCGCGACTCACGAGACAAACACTGCCAGTGTGTGTGTGTATGTGTGTATGCTCCCGTTCTCCGCACTGCATCTGCCCTGCTATACGTTGCTGGCGCATCCTCCAACTCCGGGCAGCCTTCCTTATCTCTCCCACTTTCATTTCTTCATGTGACGTGACCTGCAGCACTCCACTTTTACTTTACTGTATGTCCACACACACCTCTTATTTTGCGCGAAAAGGACACCCGCTGTCTGAGGTAACATACGGGCACGAGGATACATTGCGCATGCGCGAACCGTGCGACGCACACGCTCCGAACCGAGACGAGCAAACCGAACGGTTCGGGTTTTTTCCATGTACCGTGCCACCCCTAATATATATATATATATATTAGTGGTGGGCATAGATTAATTCCAAAATTAATCTAGATTAATCTAGATTAAAATGGCTCATTTGAACTCTGCCGAAGGCATTCAGAATATGTGTGCTCGTAAGTGATCGTTTGTCTTTTTGTAGTTTGAATAATAAATAACTTCTGTCCCTTTAAGACCTGACGCATTCATATCCAAACACTGTTCCTGTGAGCCGGTTACGACTGTGTTTACGTTAAAACTTACCAAGATGGGCATTGAGACATTTTTGAGTGTATTTGACCATTAATAAACTTTATTACGGTATGTGTGTGTGCGCTTCAGATGCGAGCGCGAAATCTGCGGGAATTAGTAGAATTAACGTTATGTGAAACCCCGCGCAAAATTCAGACCGGTCACACCAATACTAACAAAAGTCCAGCAGAACACCCGTTCGCAATGTTCAGAGGATTAAACGGACTGAATGAGAGGATGCGGGTGCGTGTCACTCACTGTCGGTCGGAGAGGAGAGGAGAGCGCAGCTGATATCGATACTGTAGAAAATGAGTATTGTATCGTTTCAGATATTTCAGTATCGATACATAGCGAAATATGGATATTTTTGACAACACTAGTAGGCATACACACAGGTTCGAAGACTCGTTCTCTCGCCCCCTACAGTGCAATTCGGCTAGGT
The DNA here is from genome assembly GCA_023566225.1 of Romanogobio albipinnatus. Classification (NCBI taxonomy): domain Eukaryota; kingdom Metazoa; phylum Chordata; class Actinopteri; order Cypriniformes; family Gobionidae; genus Romanogobio; species Romanogobio albipinnatus. Next base: position 41,656,277 of record CM042247.1, on the reverse strand, counting down.
GTACATCCGTGCTAAAATGAAAGTCATCATAGCTTGCATAGAATAGACCCAGCTCCCAACCCAACTTTGAGAATAGATTAACGGTGATATTTTTTTTATCGCCCGATAAGAGTCTCGCGTTAACGCAGCACGTTAACGCCGATAACGGCCCACCAATAATATATATATATATATATATATATAGAGAGAGAGAGAGAGAGAGAGAGAGAGAGAGAGAGAGAGAGAGATTTTTTTCGAAAAAACTTTATTACAAATAATAACACATTTTCTAGACCAGCGGTCTCAAACTCGCAGCCCGCGGGATTATATTTTGTGGCCCCCTACTTGACATCAAAGTTTAGTGTTAGTGCGGCCCGCGTGTTGTTCTGAAAAGCACCTTTTTGCTGAGTCGTTGCGTGTGCCGCGCTTGCCACTCTTGTTGCCTCCTTTGTGTGTGTGTGTGTGTGTGTGTGTGTGTGTGTGTGTGTGTGTGTGTGTGTGAGAGAGAGAGAGAGCATTGGCTCGCCCTTCCCTCATGCAGTATAAGTGGTTGACACCGCGTGATTGACAGGAATAGAATGTGAGGCTGATTGAGATGTCCAATCAAATAAAAGTAGGCAGGGTTTACGCTCTCTTTTGGCTCGTGCAGTCTACACACAGACGAGCGCGTCAGTCTATCGCTTAATGCCGTTGCGGAGAGAGACTCAATTCTTTCCTGTGAAATCACAAACCAAAATGCACACAAACATGTCCAAGCTCTTAATATTCAATCATTGATGAACATCTTTGTTCATATGTAAAAAAACTATATGAGGGCGGATTAGAACCCGGAACCTTTGACACAGTTAACAAAAATTCTAACAATAGACCACTAGGGAACTCAAATGTTGACAGCTAATATATGTATTTATTCACTCATGCAAAGAATCTCGGGACTAATAATATATTTGACACAAATTAATGCAAATATTGTTTGCAAATTGTCCCAAAAATATTGTTTCCCAACTAGAATTAGACCTAGAATTTCGTTCACTGTTCTGTTTGATCTGGTTACGGCCTCGCTTTGAATTAGTCTATTATTTGAAATAAAATTAAAATCATTCATTATTACATAATGATTTAATTTCTATAGGCTATACTTAAAAAAATAGAGTTGGCAAGAGAAGCCCATGTTCTGAAGAACAGTTCATGTTCAGAAGAAACATTCATGTTGAAGAACTGTTAATAATAAAGATTGAGAAGATTGGATCAGTATCAGTTGGAATACTTGAAACACTTTTATATTTGATGCGCCCAGCCTGACCCAGAGTCTACTTCCAGCGGCCCCTAGGTAAAAATTAGTTTTAGACCCCTGGTCTAGACAATCAAGTCAAAAACATACTTCAAGAAAAAAAGAAAAAAAAAGAAAGAAAAAACGAAAAAAATAAATAAATAAATAAATAAATATATATATATATATATATATATATATATATATATATATATATATATATATATATATATATATATATATATATATATATATATATATATATATATATATATATATATATATATATATATATATATTCCAACATGGGAGCAAAGACCTCAGAATAAGAAATACAAGTTTAAAATGAAGTCTTTTTTTTATTTGAGGTAAAAAAAATCTTCTATAGATGTCAAATCATTCCATAAAAATGCTTTAATTTGAATGTCTTTGAACTGCAATTCAGTAAATTTCTCTTCCTGTCTTTACAGGTCTTTTCTCTATATGTGGCCAATTCAATTCCACTTCCAACTCATGATCAGAGCCACATCTTTTATTCAGAATTGTTCTCAACCCTTCTATGTGCAAAGACTAACAAAACAAATAGCATCTGTCTGCCTCTGCTTTGTGTGTACATGCTAAGAGCTCATGTAAACATCAATACTACATACATATATCATGAGTTGACATTTACACAGCATACGTGAGTGGGCAGAATCAGCTGTGTTTCATGGCTGGGGGAAATATGAGGTGTCTGACTGCTTTGTACTGCTTATTATGACCTTTGCAGGCCGGGTTCAGACTTCTATTGCTCCAGACGATGGGTTTAGACCTGACCTTTAACCAACCACTGTCTCACCAACGCAAATATCAGCTGCCTGGAGAATCATCTATTTGTCCACTGGTCTTTATGATGTGTTATCTGTTTTAAAGAATGTTCCAATCTTACTTTTTACATTTATACATTTGGCAGACACTTTGATCCAGTGCAACATATGTTGCATTGAAGCTATACATTTTTATTAAATTAGTGCATTCCCTGGAAATCAATTTTTGAGTGCAGAAATCTTAACCATTTCATATATGTATGACTGACAGATATGCATCACATTAAGTTTACTAGGTTATGTTAAAACTGTAATTCTAATGGATGAACAATGTACATGCAATTCAAATACACAAATCTTAAATTTAGTCCTAAATATTTGGATATTTGGATTGAAAAGCCTTTTTTGGAATGCAGTTTTAGTTTCAGCTTTGACTTTTATTTTGAAGTTTTGTCTTTTTATCATGGTCTTTTACTTTGTCATTTATTTGTCTTCTGGATGTGACTTATCTAAGTATTCCCATAGATTGCTGATGTGTTTTTAAAGGCTAAAACCTGGAAACAAGTTAGCATTTTAGCACCTCCAGTTCCAGTATCCTGAAGTCAATGGGCTTTTGGTTAAATGCTTGAAATAAGGTCTGTGGTGAACACAAGCTCTTTCCATGTTTTATTCGTTATAATATGAAATGCATCAGTAATACCCTCTTGTGATTTATTTAAAGGTGTCATGAACTGGCTTTTTTTTTTTTTAATTCTGAGGTCAACTTATGACGTCTGTGTGGTTTTTACATTCAAAAACATCATAATGAATAAGTAATAGACTATTTTCTACACTGGTTTTGAGGCTCTTTCAAGAAACACTGGGTTTTGATGGGCGTGCCGCACTGAAGACTTGGAAGTAAACGCCCACAGCTAGGATTGGATAACAGTTTTGCATATTTAATGAGCTTCAGCTCCCCTGTGAGTAATGAGGAATTGTTTTGAAAGCCTGTGAGAAACAGCAAACAAAATTATTTGTCCCACAGTGTTCACAAAATGTCTTTATCAAACAAACAAAAATGATTTATCTCTGATCCACCCGCGATTGATTGGAATGTTATTTTTGTATTACTTGGCCCGTCCGATCGGTGGAAATAAGCACAAACCGTGCATCACACACACACACACACACGCCAAGTACATTACGGTACAGACTGTATGATCAAAACTTCCACAATAGTATTTTTCCTTCAAATATCAAGTCAAGAGAGTGAACACACATCAAGAAAGGAATGTTATTTCACTATTTAAGATAGCCCGTCGGCAGGCTGGGCTTACGTTTTGTAGCCCGTCTGAAAAACACAGCCCTGGGACGTTGGGCTTTGCGAGCCCTAGCCCATACATGTCCGAGTCCGATCCCAAATCGCAATGCACCAAGAACACCACAAATAAAGGATTCTCCAGCCTGTGACAGCGTGCTAAGGTATGTTAAGTTAGACACGTACACATAATCAATAGATATCAAACGAACTGTAACAATGCAATATTATCACATATAAAAAACATTTTACTCACATAAGTGTGGTTAATCTCATCCTGTTAACAAACGCATCCATGGTTAAATGAAGGAACAGACGTGCAATGTCTTCTCCACGTGAGCTGGATCTTCATAAAAAATAAAGTTCATCCATGCATTCGTAATATTGGAATCCGAATGAAGCTTATGCGGTATGTTTAGAAATTCGATGCGGTTTAGCTCCATGTAGGCCTGTGTTATGTTAGGGGCACGAGTCGGTGGGCTGGGCTACAGAATCAGGCGTTGTTCTTCTTCTGTTGAAGCGGTGCTTCACTACACTCTGATGTCATAGCCTGGCACATTCTGAGATTGATCGTTTTCTGGGCCTGGTGTCAATAAAAGCTTTTCTTTGACTAACAAGGAAGTTTTCAGTTCTGAAACTTACAGGATATTCTTATATTACCATGACCTTTTATATATCAAAAGCTCAAGGGAATGTTGATTTCCCAATTCATCACCCCTTAAAGCTTTTAATTGTCTTGAATAAGGTTGTTGCTAACAAGTGTGAAAATGGGACTGCAGAGGCAGCCTCGTTGTGTTTATAACCGTGCTCTTGCAAACTATTATAACTTGAACCTTCAGTGAAAATGTTTTAAACAAAGACTGAAAGAGTTGTGGGAAGCTTAATGACGTTGAAGTCGAGCGACCGTGGTGAAGTTCGTTTATAGCCTACATTTAGCTTTTGCCTTCTGACGATTGTATTTAGGCTTCAAAATTAATAAAAGTTGTATTCATTGGTGAAGATTATCATGATGAACAAAACGTCTAAGAATCGCTTTTGTCAGTCACAGAGCTTATTTTCTGCAATAATCCAAAAGCCAATGGAAAAATCCTATGGGGTTTTGTTGAGGGAACCAAGGTGATGTGAACTTCTGGGTTGGCTTACACAAACACCTCATCACTGCAGCGCTCTATTCATTTCCATGACATGTTGCTCGGCTGGTGAAAGTAATTAAAAATCTGCCATACTCTATTTGCTTAAGGGACCACATACGTTTTAAAGGGGTCCTTGATAGCTATATTGCACTTTTTAACTTTAGTTAGTGTGTAATGTTGCTGTTTGAGCATTAAAAACATCTGCAAATTTATGAAGTTGAATGCAAAGAGAAATATTTTATTTTACAAAAATAACTTTTTAAGGACTACGACAAACGGCTGGGAGGGACTACAATGAGCTTATTCACAGGTTAGTGACATCACTAACCCTAAAATGTACATAAACCCTGCCCCCGGGAACACACAACAAAGGGGGTGAGGCCATGTTGGGCTGCTTTAAAGAGGAAGAGTTGTTTTAGTAGAGCACATTTGAGAGTGCTTAAGCTGTCACATCTGTCTTTTCACATTTATGTGAGCAAGATGAAACTAAACTATGTTCTATCTTTATGCAGCATATATGAAGGCATCTTATAACAGTTCCCACACGGGCGATTTATTGATTATCATGACAGAATATGCTAATCAATGACTTGGAGATAGTTAACTCTTGTCTGGCTATCACCAGACCAAGCTCAATCTTTTAATTGAACATTAGTCTGAGGAGTCTGCTCTGTATTTTCTACTGCACAAGAGGCGTGATCAACGGGCATAGTTCAAATGACTCTGTACGCAATTGGATAGTCCTTCAACCAATCAGACCAACGATCCATCGATTCTCTATCCGTCATCGTGTTAAACCCGCCAATATAACGTCAGGTGGATAAGCCGGTTTATGGTTGGTCCCCGCAATTTTGTAACAGAAGCAGGATAGAAAAATTTACAGGTTTCCAGCCTGAGCTGCAGGGCGCAATCAAATCGCCAGCAGATTGGGCTGGGTTTACCCAGTCTAAGTTAACTCCACATCAGCTACATAAATTCAACTAACCATTTAGAAACATCCTGTTGAATTCTACATGTTTTCACTTATTCTAGTTTCTCCATCATTGTCCGACTCCGGTTTGAACATAAAATGCTGAACAGTTTCTGACATTTTCAGTGCATGTCTGTGTGAGGTAATTGGAGCCGCTAAGCTCTTGAAGCAGGGGCTCATTTGCATATAAAGGGACACACACAAAAACTGTGTTTTTGCTCACCCTCAAAAAGACAATTTTAACATGCTATGAAAAATATATTTTGGCTATTTTGAGCTAAAATTCACATACACACTCTGGGAACATCAGAGACGTATTTTGCATCTTGTAAAAAGGCATTATAGGGCCCTTTTAAGCAAACACACTTTAAGCAATCACAAGTTAATTTCGTGTTTTTAAGATCCAAATGCAAAGAATAATGGACACTGGTTTAAAATGATGAAATATTAGCAATACATATTTTGCATGCAAAACATTTAATTACTTGAGTTTTGAATAGCAAAACAATAGAAAGAAGCCTTTACCAGATGGCGTAGTTCTGCATCAGCGGGAGCCAAATGGGGCCTTGACCCCTTGGTTTTGTCCTTGTTTAGTTACCCTCTCTAGTTACATCCAGCGGTTCTTGTTTTGTTCATTCTGAAGGAAATGCTAAATGTTTCAAAATGGATGCTATATTGTTGTCATATCATTGCAGAAATTACAATTGTTATGCATTGTTAATCTAATTTTGTTGAACAAAAAGTTAATTGATCATTCTTTTTTTAAAGGAATATTTCAGTATGTATTATAAATGATTAAATACATGTGCCCTCATAATCAAAATAACTTCCCATTCCTCTTGCGTCGACATTTCTTCTCTTCTCTGAGAACGTGTTTACTGGTGTGAGGTCGGGATTAGTAGTGGGAAGTTCGGATCATTTTATTGACTCGGATCTTTGAGTCTCGTTCAGCAAAATGAACGAATCTTTTTTCGAGTCATTTCGTTCATTTCAGAAAAATATAATTAAAATGACATGTTAAATAGCCCAACCCATCTAGTACTTATGAAAATGTTGATTACATTTGTAAAACTAAATAAAAATAAACTATAGGGTACTGCAACCAAAGCCAAATGATAAGAAACTGAAAAGTTTAATTAATTGATTAGTTGTTGGGTCAGGCTATTGCAGTCTAACTCTGTTAGTTCACCTCACCTCCTGATCCGAGACATTCTTTCTTTTGCAACTTCATATTTATCACGTTTGTCCTCCGCCTCTCGTGTCTTCGAACTCCTCGAGACGTTAGTTGTCGACTCGTCTGTGTCTGACTTTGATGGGACTGGACCGGGCCATGTGACACAGGTCTGGGAACAGAATGATTAGTTCATCTTTCGAGTCTCGAGTCTCGAGTTTCCGGTTTGAGTCTTTCGTTCTTCCTGTCAGTCCCATAGAGTCTATGCTGTCAGTAGCGGAAACAGAAAAGATTTGTTCTTTCGAGTCTCGAGTTCGGGTTTGAGTCTTTCGTTTTTCTGTCATATTCTCAGTTAATATCAGACATAAACAAATATGGGAAATATATTGACTATTCAAGTCTAACATCACAAATTCAAGTCAATTAGACTATTACTCATTTTGAATCATATAGCGCAAACACACACACACACACACATATATATATATATATATAGTGTGTGTGTGTGTGTGTGTGTGTGTGTGTGTGTGTGTGTAATATGTTTTTGTATAGGTGCTATAGGCCTATAAGCTATAGGTTTAGGTAACATTTTTAAACTGATTTTTATTCATTAATAACACAAGGACAAAAAATAATATAACTCAATAGAGAAAAATAAAATACAGTTGATTCAAAACGAGTAATAGTCTAATTGACTTGATTTTGTGATGTTAGACTTGAATAGTCAATATATTTCCCATATTTGTATATGTCTGATATTAACTGAGAATTATATATAAAAAAATAAAAAAAAATAAAAAAAATAACTACGTGCTTGTTAGTAAAAAGGTTGTGAACTAGTGTTCAATACAGTGACAAAGTCACGTGTCAAAAGAACGACTCAAACGTCAAACCCGAAAGACTCGTAAGAACGAATCTTTTCTGTTTCCGTTACTGACAGCATAGACTCTATGGGACTGACAGGAAGAACGAAAGACTCAAACCCGAACTCGAAAGAACAAATCTTTTCTGTTTCCGCTACTGACAGCATAGACTCTATGGGACTGACAGGAAGAACGAAAGACTCAAACCCGAACTCGAAAGAACAAATCTTTTCTGTTTCCGCTACTGACAGCATAGACTCTATGGGACTGACAGGAAGAACGAAAGACTCAAACCCGAACTCGAGACTCGAGACTCGAAAGATGAACTAATCATTTTTGTTCTTTCCAGTACAGATTCAGCGTAATGCGCATGCGCGGTCAACACAAAATGAACGAATCACTCTCTGAGACAACTCGGTAGTCCCGAGTCATATTAAAGATTCGTTCAAAATGAACGAATCGTTCATGAACGACACATCACTAGTCGGGATAATTCCCAATGGACAAAATCAAGCCCCGTCCAAAATTTGTTCTTGTTCAAGTACCTGTTTCACAATGAGGAAAAAAGGATAGACGCAATTTCCCTTTCATGTTGACTAACTTTTGGCAGTGAGCTAATGCGCAATGCATTGTGTGTAATTAACATATGCAGAACACTGACCTCAAACTAGTTAAAGCAGGTTGTCCAGCATGGTCTTTCTTGTGAAGTTTCTTGCCCAAAATCTTGCTGCATAAGCTGTTGAAGCAGCCAGGTGGGGGCAAACCGCACCACCAGTGTCCCGAACACAACATATGGTGGTCTTTTCAGCAGGGAGAACCTCAATATTAGCTTGATTATACACGACTGCACCTGCACAATAGAGAACAGTGCTGTTATGGATCTCATAAGTCCTTTAACAAAGCCTGTGTTGTGCTTTCTAGTGGCAAAGGGGTTTCTTTTATTTTCAGTCACACACAAACACACACACACACACACACATAATGCAAACGCCTCATGCTTACACTGAGACACTGACCTTGACAAAGAAAAAGAGCTCACTTCAGCAGTTTTATTTTGCTTCTCTCCCCGAGTCTCTCATGATCTGGAGCGTAGCTCATCTCCACACCTCTGCTCTCTTTCTCTCCCTCCACATCTGTTTGTTGTTCTCTACATCCTCCTGACGTACAAGCGCTGCATTTTGCATTGCTGCACGACAGGATTGTGAAACAACACGTTATCATGTTGAATATGAATCACTTTTACTGTGTTTTTTATTATTAGTTACTCATCCTGAAGATGCATGTTGTTATTTGGGCTGTAGAACACAAACAATAATAATTAAAGAACCTTCAGCCAGCGTTTATCTAGAAAACAAGCTGCAAAAAGGAACAAAAAACATAAAAGTAGCCCATAGCCAAGTCTTTTAAGCCATACAATAGGTTTATGTAATACAAATGTCCTGTTCTTTAGCTTCAATAAAAATATGGCATCAGACATCAGACTTGATGTTAATGACATAATGTCACATTGTACGCACATTTTAATATATTTAAATTAGATTATTTTACTGTAGTGGTATATTACAACTATATTTTATTGTATCATTCTATGATGTCATTGTATTGGCATATTTTTAAGGAATATTTTATGGTAACACTTTACAATAAGGTTGTATTAGTTAACATGAACTTACCATGAACAACACCTCTGTTCAGCATTAGTTCATCTTTGTTAACGTTAGTTCATAAAAATCCAGCTGTTCATGGTTTGTTCATGTTCACAGTGCATTAACTAATGTTAACAATATTTTAATAATGCATTAGTAAATGTTGAAATTAACATTAACAAAGATAAATAAATGCTTTATAAGTTGCGTTCATTATTAGTTCATGTTAACTAATGTAGTTACTAATGTTAACTAATGAAACCTTATTGTAAAGTGTTACCTATTTTATTTGAATAAAATTACATAATTTATTATATTAACATACATGTTATCTCGCCATTTTAGGATGTCATATTTTTCGGCATAAATGTATATATATATATATATATATATATATATATATATATATATATATATATATATATATATATAAACTTTTATTTGCGATTAATAGATTTGACAGCACTAATATATAACAATTATGCCCTAAAAATGACATCCTAAAATGACAAAATAACATTTAATGTTATTATAACAACATAACGTAATTTTATTAAAACCTGTTTATACACTCTCAGAAAAAGAGGTACAGTAGAGGTACAGTTTTGTTCCTTGGGGAACAAAACTTATACCTTTAAAGGTACACAATTGGTCCTTAGGGTACAATTATACCATTGTGTTCCTCTACTTAGAGCAGGGGTAGGCAAGGTCGGTCCTAGTGAGCCGCTGTCCTGCAGAGTTTGGCTCCAACCCTGAAAGACGTCTATAGAAGCTCTTATTGAGAATTAACAAAGGTTTAGATGTTGATGTTTTATTCAAAATGTTTGGTCGCCATTATGGTGATCAGTGTTTTCGTTTAGTTGGGCAGTTTGACTCTTGGCTTTTTATGTGAGTTTGTGGTTTTTGTTACGATGTTAACAAAGCACATAATCTGTTCAACTTAAAAGAAGCCATAAACTGGCTAAACTCTGCCCACTGGCTCACTGACTAAAACTATTAATAAATAATATTCACCAACAATACTTTCTTGCCACAGATCAGGCATTCTGAATTTTGATTTTTAGATACATTCCAGGGGGGAAAAAGTTTAGACGCACACAGATATCATGAATCAGCATATGCCTCTCAACAATGGTGACATCCTTAATGCTGCAATGCATGCTGGGAGCCATTAGTTTTATACTGTGGAGGCTTAGTAGGGTTGGAGCTAAACTCTGCAGGACATCAGCTCTCTAGGACCGAACTTGCCTACCCCTGACTTACAGGTACCACCCCAGTGACGGCCACTTGTACCTTAAAAGGTACAATTTTGTACTCTTGTTTTTTTTGAGAGTGTAGTGACCATTGCTGTCAAGCTCCAAACAATAAAAGTAGCATGTTGATGCACTATATTCTAAGTATAATAATAACTGAACAAATATTATTTTAAAATACATTTTATATTATGACTAAAAAATGTTTTGTCTTTTCATAAAAAAACGATTGTGTTACTTCTCTAAACTTAGAATATAGTGCACCACACAGTATCAACACCTACTTTTATTGTTTATTATTGACAGCAATGGTCACTATAAACTGTAATTGTATGACAAAGTTCAGCATCAGGTTTCATAACAATGTGAGGATGAGTAAGTTTTCTTTTCTGGGTCTACTTGAAGTTAGCTGAAGACACCGACACAGGCCCTTGTGCAAACGCAAGCACATGCAAATCTTACAAAAACGCCCTCGTCACTCGAATACTTAACTCGCTCACCACTTTAATGAACCCAAAAGCGCTTCCGGGATACCAATTTAATATTTCACTTCCTAAAAACAGTAAAACGAACAACAAATACCACTCGCCGCCCTGAGCGCTTTCAGAGTATGCAGCCAAGGGTTTGCCGGCAGTCGCATATAAACGATGGAAAGGTTTAGTGAGCTGTAATTAAGAGCTGGCTAGGTGGTGACTTGCAGAACTGAGATAAGAGAGTTTCTGAAGCGCACAGGGTGTAATTAAGTCTATTTGCTGCAGCTATGCTGAAAGCCTGCAGTCTGTAAATACAACACACCACACTCAACTTTCCCCGTGGTGCTAGAAAGCGGAACCAACGGGACCTAACTAAGATTTGGAAAACGCAAATGTTTGGATTTCATAACGTGGAAGTAATACGGTAATCATTCAGTATCAGTGAAGACCTACATCAAAATACACGGTAGACCTACTACCATCACTGTACCATAGTTTTTCTCAGCCTTATGAATGTTTTCTAAGTTTACCCCAGTAATTTACTATTTTAACATGAATGTTTTAGATTCATACTAAATAATCAAATACAAATTAAAGTAGATTCATTTACTTAGCCTATTACAAACATAAAGTACTGTGATGGTACCCTGGTACAGACAGTGATGTATCAGATGGTTCTTTAATGGCACTTTACTTTATGAACATATTCATAAAGTAGACTAAATTTACATATAGGCTACTCCAAGTTACTTTAGCTTTTTTCCATTTTTACACACACACGCGCACACACACACCTTCATGGTGTTTTATGGGGACTTACCATAGACTTTCCATATAAATTATTTTTATACTGCACTGTAAACCCCCCCAAAAAATTGAGGTAATCAGTTGCCTCAAATTTTTTAAGAAATTTAAAGCACAGAACTAACCATACATTTTAATTGCTCTGACCTTGAAATATTTGAGTAAGCTAATTCATACATTTATCTTAAAAATATAATGTAATCTCACATTTTTAGTATTGGGAACTTGATTAGCTTTAACTAGCTAATTCAATAAATGCTGCCTTGCTAATTGGTGGATGAGGACAGCAATATAATACATTTAATAAATATAATCTGTTCTCAATCTAAACTCATGCTCCACTCGTCACCATGATGGCAACCCTACAAAAGAGTGCCATGGCAAAGCATGCTGGGAAATAGACATCCGAGCCCAGTTTCGGTTACATTTAAGTTAGTCTAAATTAAAAGAAACAAGTTCATAAAACTCAGAACAATGAAACAATTCAGATTACTTCAAATGTGTCAGTTTTGTGAACTCAAAAGAAAAAGAAAGTTCTAAATACTCATAAAAGTTCATTTGATTGAACCAGTTTGTTTAATTTGAGTTGGCTCTACTCAAACCAATTCATTATTTTGAGCGTTAGGGTTTACAGTGTGTACAAACTGCATATTATATCCCCTTACCCCAACCTGACTCCTAAACCAACCCTTCACAGAAAACTTTATGCATTTTTACAATTTCAAAAAACATCGCTTTTTTTTCACATGGGGACCAAAAAATGTCCCCACACAGACAAAGATTTCGGATATTGCCATATTTGTGGGGGCATTTTGTCCTAACGTAGGGTTCACCAGGACACACACATACACAGAAACATTTTCAGACGCTGGTTCAAGATGTTATTTTCATAAATACTACAATTTATTTTATTTAGTTAGGCTATATTTGATCTAATAATGTGCAAAAAACTGTAACATTTTCATAAGGGGGATCTGCATGTGAAATCTGTGGCCAAGTGTTGCAAGCATTGATTCATTTCTACTTTGTACTGAAATACAACTCTGAAGCACCTGACACGTCGTGATTGTCAGGCAGACCTTTAATGAAAATGATCGGTATTCACATAAACACAAACACACATCACCAGTCGAGGCAGGCAGCCTTTAAACTGATGCCAATTTGCCTCTTACACACCAGAGATTTATTGAATCTGCAAGGCTGGAAAAAAACACACACAGAAAGAAAAGACCCAGCAGGGGTTAAAATCAATCCGCAGATTAGAGTGAGCCGTAAGCAAGAAAGTGTGAGTGGGAAAAAAGTTTTTCCTCAAGTAAGTTTAACTCCATATAATAACACTGGAAAGTCTCCAGCCCTCAGCAGAGGCCTTTAGCTCGCTGGTGACTCTGCATCTTATTTCTGTAGCAACAATAAATCAGCTCTCATTCAGCATTTCACCCCAGTAGCTCTAATTCATTAGTCTACTTTCTTGTTCCACATCAATACCCACAGTTCATTATCTTCCCCTGGCTGGTCTACATTAGGCAATAGCACGCTAAGGACTCGGAGTGCAGCATGGAGGAAATTGATGCTACACATATACAGCATTCAAACGGAACAACCCGTACCTGTGTAGGACATGTCAAGGAATTAGCCTTCATTGTAAATTGTGCTTTGGAAATAAAAGATTCCCCCGGAATCAAATCATTCCGGAGGGGAAGGACTCGATCAGATCGCAATTTGATCAAAATGCAGAAAATGTGATTCGAAATAAGCAATAATTCAGAGACCGAGCCGCATGAATTGCTTATGTGCATTGTGCAGATTAAAAAAGATGAAAATCTGTCACCCAGCCCTGCATTATCATATAAATAACCACGAAGACACAAGTGAATATGATCAATAAAGTGCATGTTTGTGAGGAAGCAAAGGAGGAAAGAAAGACTTAAACAGAGGGGGAATTGCATATTGATTCTCAGTAATCATTTACAATCGTATTAAATCATCATGGAAACAACAGGACGGACGACTGTTAGGGCATTTGCACAGAAATCTTCTATTTGCATAAGCAAAACCCTTTCTCTCATGACGAACACGCAGCTTATGAATACACAGATGGATTTGGACTGCGACCCGCTCCTTGTTTCAGTTGCATCAGCGGACTCATTCAATCATCCTGAAAGGGTGTTTTAACTAGGTGATTGGATGGCCTTTCCAGGTTGTAGCGCAGGTCTGCAGAGCATGTTTACAGGAGCTGGATCCTCCTCCTCGACAGACCCTCATAAAAACCATAATCCTTTATACTGACAGGGCATTTTGCTGCAGGCCTGACAAATATCTCCCCAATCCATAAAATGCCTGTGCAGGTTTTTCCAGCCGGTACAACAGAAAAGGTCTGTAAACCTGCAGTGCTCCTCGATGCAGCATCCGACAGAAAGCCGCTTGATGTTTAAACCCTTATCTTGCCGCATTTCAAATGTCGTGCGATAGTTTGATGGCATGTAATCTCAGGAGGACGGTGCTATTCTGTGAATATTCTGTTATTTCTTTGTTTGATATTGTTGGGCTTACAATTTAATGCGATATGAATTATGAATGAAATTGTTTCACCTAAACGTGACCTGCAGAAGCAATCTGAGCAAACCTCAGGACTGAAACGGCGGGCGGATCAATGTTTTACCATAAACGCAGGGAAATCCCACTGTGCAGATGTGTGAAACGCTGGGTGTTTTTCGAGCTAAATCGCATCTCCTGCGGAGAGTATTAATCAGTCTGTTTACCGGCATCGTTCATGCAGTTGATTGGGAGACAATAGGATGCAGCTCAATTTACACCTAATTACGGTTTTAATGTGTGTTATTAAATACATTGCCATGTCCCAATTAGTGGAAGCTGGGCTCATACATCACACTAATTGATATCTAGCCTGTGCCATGCTAGTGTCGATATTGCAGAAGAATTCCCAGACCTGTACACATGGCCGCTGTGTGAATGTGTGAAAGGAATAATTGTCATGTTTTTATGTGTGCCACCGAAGCAAGGGATTGCAGAGCAAAAAATAATGACTTTTCCTCTTTAAATCAACACAAATACAGATCGTGGTATATGGGGAGATGCATGTAAAACACAGTAAAATAATTCTGTTATATTTGTAGTACAAAACTTGCAGCCAGAAACACTTGTACACAGTAACAACACGAAGGATGTTTTATATATAGTAGTGAATATTAGTACATTGAAATTGGCCTTTGTATTGACCAGGACTACTGAACATGTAGATCACAGTGTTAAAGAAAAAAAAAAAAAAGATCATCAGGGTAACAAACATGACACTAATGGTATGCAATAAAAATGCATTTAAAAAAATTATGTATCACACACAACCCCCTAATTTGCATAACTTATAAGAAATCAGAGACCACCACATCTATTTAAATAAAACATATTTAAGGGGACAGTGTTGGGCAAGTTACTGAAATGTGTAATTAGTTACAGTTACTAGTTACTTCTTTTAAAAGTAATTGTATTACTTTACCAGTTACTGTAAATCGAAAGTAATTAGTTACTAGGGAAAGTAACTTTTAAGTTACTTTTATGTCTGCTTTGTAAATGTAAATATGAACCGTACTGAACAGTCAAACGCAATTAACATAATTTTTTAGACCTATTTCTTGTAATCAACAGGGCAACAGGCCTTCAAATCAAGCAGTGGTACAAAAGTCCCTTTTAATACTTTAATACGAAATAACAACTGCCTCAGTCATTTTACAGTGTTTTTTTTTAACCACATTAGGCCCAGTGAAATAAAAGTGATTGGCCTACAGTATTAACTAAAAAAGAAGACAAAGGTGCCTTGAGGTGCTGCATACAAATGAATATGTGATTTAACAAAAGCTTAACAAAATGGTTTAACAAACATGCCTCATAAGGCAAAGCTAAATAGAGATAAGAGATGAGATTCTCAATAAACGTTAAAATGGGCTAACAAGTCTCATCTCTCAAAGCTCATCGTTCTGAAAAGCGTGATGTGCTCTGATTGGCCAGCGATCCAGTGCATTGTAATTAGTCTGAATACCTCATGCGTCTCACGCTTCTTACCATATTTGGAACATCAGCTCCCAAAGAAAAACAATGTCAGATGATAATGTCGGTTCTACCTTATCAATTCGAGCCTGAATCTGATCTGGATGATGCAGATGACCAAGCTGATCAATCAACGTTGCCATCGCATTTGCATTTGTTATCGTAGAAACGACAAAGACATAGAAACAGTCTGTGCTCTCCCAGGTGCTAGAAACAGTTCTCCGAAAAATGCGCAGCACACAGTCGAATATTTGGGTTGTACTGTTCTGGAACAGTGTTGTAACTAAAGCTTACCCACTGTTTTCTAATCGTCCCCTCTTTTGGAAGGCCAAACAAAGTAGACATGGTGGCCTGGGCGGCAACAATACTACAGCGAGCTTCTTGTCTGCAAGTGTTCATTTTTCACAAAAGAGAGTAACACGAATAACAAACTCATTTAAATTTCAGTAATTGTAATTGCGTTACTTGATTAAAAAAATATTTAGTTACATGCACGTTAGGCTACCGCTAAAAGTAGTGGAATTACAGTAACACTGGGAATGAATCAGTAATGAATCAATATAAATTCAGATAAATTATTTATACTTTTAAATTCTAAAAAGTAATTTTAGCATAAAATGTCTCGATAAAAGATATTTCCTATTCAAGCAATTTGACCATAAAACATTTTACAATAAAATTACAAGTATTTGATAACTACATCCCTGGACGTGTTCTCAGGGCATGTGCGGAGCAGCTCGCTGGGGTTTTTACAGATATTTTCAACCTGTCTCTTGCCCAAGCAGCTGTACCGACTTGCTTTAAATGCACTTCCATTGTGCCAGTGCCGAAACACTCTAGCCCAGGGTGCCCTAATGACTACCGCCCTGTAGCACTCACACCCATCATTATGAAGTGCTTTGAGCGGCTGGTCCTGGAACACCTAAAGGACTCTCTACCATCCACATTGGACTCACACCAGTTTGCCTACCGCAGCAATAGGAGCACAGAGGATGCAGTTTCCATGGCACTGCACTCTGTGCTCACCCATCTGGACCATAAGAACACTTATGCACGCATGCTGTTTGTTGACTTCAGCTCAGCATTCAACACTGTCATCCCATCCAAGTTAATAGCCAAACTTGGAGACCTGGGAATCAACACCTCAATGTGTAACTGGATTTTGGACTTCCTAACTGACAGACCACAGAATGTTCGATCAGGATCCACCTGCTCCACGTCCATCACACTCAACACTGGTGTACCACAGGGCTGTGTGCTAAGTCCGTTTCTCTACTCCCTCTTCACCTCCGACTGCAAGCCTGTGTATGGAACTAATTCCATCGTCAAGTTTGCGGACGACACTACGGTGATTGGTCTCATCAGCAACAACGATGAGACTGCCTACAGCAGGGGTGTCCAAACTTTTTTTAAAGGGGGCCAGATTCAATGTTGTGGACATACCTGGGGGCCGGTCCCTTTTATATATATATAAATTTAAATATTATTACGGAGTTAGAACTCTATTCTTATTTCAATTTAATAAGTGCTCTATTAGGTAAAACCACACTGCAAAAAAAAACTTTTCTTACTTGGTCTTTTTTCCAGTCCAAATATCTAAAAACTCTTAAATCAAGATGCTATTACTAAGTAAAATTACATATTTTTTTCTTGATTCCCGGGGGAAAAATTGGGTTTTTGATTGAAACAAACAAATATATCTGCCAATGAATTAGAAAAATAATCTTGTTTCTGTTTGGGACAGAAACAAGATTCCAAACAGAAACATTATTTTTCTTACCCCATTGGCAGATATATTTGCTTGTTTTAAACAAAAACTCACTTAAATTTCATTTTATTTTCCAGAAAACAAGAAAAAATAACTAATGTCATTTAACCTAACTAGTAAATACATCTTGATTTAAGAATGTTTAAATATATTTAGACTAGAAACAGGACAAAAATACTAAATGACAGCATTTTTTTGCAGAGCGCACAAGGCAAAAAGTAAAACAAATATATATATTTCTATATCTAGAATGGCTTTAAGGTTGGCTATTTAGTTTATAAACATATAAATACAAATGCACAAAACTGCAAGTTTATGACAAAAATAGTCTTCAATTTGGCCTTTATTACTCATTTAATACATGTCTACATTACAAATTAAATAAAATTAGATATTAACCTACATTTCTGACAAATTACCACGATTACAGGTGTTACCACAGTAAATCCATGATAAATGTTGGCGAATTGTTGTTTGAAAAGTATTTTAATTGAATCGGCTCAGCTGATTTGTACGTTAGTGTTGTTGATTAAGTCAGTGCTGTTTAAATGGATTTAAATTAAATCAAATCACAGAGAGATTCGTAGCTTGTACCGGAGACCTCTGCGCTGAACTCGATCGAGACACTCAGCAGGTAAACACATTTGCTCAGAGTCAGCGCTTGCGAGTTGCGCAGAGCACGAGTAGCGCTGTTTCGTTCCGCTTTGGGCGCTGTTTCCCTGGACTAAAATCTAGCACTGCCACCTTGCGTTGACATTGCACAATTTGTAAATTATCCGTGGCGGGCTACATACATTTTAATAGACACGCAGCGGGCCGTTTGAAATTCATCCCCGGGCCGCATTTGGCCCGCGGGCCGGACTTTGGACACCCCTGGCCTACAGGGAAGAGATCCAGCACCTGGCCACATGGTGCGCTGATAATAACCTGCTCCTCAACACAACCAAAACAAAGGAGCTCATCATGGACTTCAGGAAAGAGTCAAGAGGCACACACGACACCATCCACATCAATGGAATGGCTGTTGAGCGTGTCTCCAGTTTCAAGTTCCTGGGGATTCACATCTCTGCGGACATGTCGTGGACGACCAACACCTCCAGCCTGGTCAAGAAGGCTCACCAGCACCTCTTCTTCCTGAGGACACTGAGGAAGAATCAGCTCTCCTCGGCTATCCTGGTGAACTTCTACCGCTGCGCAATAGAAAGCATCCTGACCAACTGTGTTGCAGTATGGTATGGGAGCTGCTCTGTTGCGGAGCGCAAGGCACTGCAGCGGGTGGTGAAAACTGCCCAGCGCATCACAGGGACTCCACTACCTGCCATCGAGCACATCCAGATGAAACACTGTCTGCAGCGAGCTCGCAGCATCCTCAAGGACTCCTCTCACCCAGCCCACAGACTGTTTTCTCTCCTGCCCTCCGGCAGGCGTCTCAGGATCCTCCGGACCAGGACCAGCAGACTAAAGAACAGTTTTTTCCCCAGAGCTGTCTCTTTACTGAGCTCAAACCCCCGTTGATCCACTTCCCTCATAAACTGCTAACTCTCCTACCTCACATCTGCCTTCACTTTGTTATTTGCACTACCGACTGTTTATTACAGTAACAACTGTTTACTTATGCATTTTGCACCACCATATCTTAACTGGATTATGCTCATTTGCACTGCAGACTGTATTTATAGTACCAATGTTTACATTTGCATTTTGCACCGTACTTCTAACTGTAATATGCAACCACTTTCCACTGCACTTTTACACTTTCTTTTTTTTCTTTTTTTTTTTTCTCGGATAGCTCTGTCCATAATTTATTGCACTACCCTAATCCACTGCTATTCCTCATATTAGCCTAACATATTATTGTATACCTCTATCTGTAAAATTCTGTTTATAGTAATAGCCATCTGTATATTATATTCATAGTACATATTCACCTGTAAATTCAGTTTATAGTAATAGCCATCTGTATATTTATTCACTGTACATATTCACCTGTAAATTCAGTTTATAGTAATAGCCATCTGTATATTTATTCACTGTACATATTCACCTGTAAATTCAGTTTATAGTAATAGCCATCTGTATATTTATTCACTGTACATATTCACCTGTAAATTCAGTTCTGTTTATAGTAATAACCATCTCTCTATTTATACATATTTATATATATTCAGTACATTTCCATGTTCTGCACTTACGCAACCACTGTATGTCCTGCACTTGCTGCTATTGCACTTCTGGTTAGACCTAAACTGCATTTCGTTGCCTTGTACTTGTACTTGTGTAATGACAATAAAGTTGAATCTAATCTAATCTAATCTAATCTATATGATAAGAGAACTGTTATGTTATGATGAGGATGAAGATGCAGAGAAGTGTAGCGGATATAATTGCAGTGTAACTTTATTAAATAACACAAAATAACTAAATCCAAAACTAAAATAAAATAAAACGGTGTGTGCTAAACACAACCAGCACAAGACAATGAACTAAGAGAAGAGAAGGCATTATATACGCAAGATAATTGACTCAATATGAAACAGGTGTGAACTAATAAATAAAACAATGAATCACCATGACAATAACATAATAAATAATGATAACAGACTAAAAGTGCTTAAAGAAAACACCAACATAACATGACATTGAAGGTCCCAGCTGGAGCCAAGGAAGCAAGGAGCCATATTGGAGCCGACTGGTCGACAGGCCAAGGTGGAGCTTTGGGCTTGAAGGTCCAAACAAACAAAAATTTGTAAAGGCAAAAAAATCCAGGGTGCTCAGGGAGTTCAATGAGATGTTTGAAGGTACTCTTTGGGGTCGGGAATTCAAATAAATGTGGAAAAAAGAAAATCCAAGGCACTCTTCTTCAAATTATTAAAAAGCCTTTATTTAACTGGCTATTTCATTATAGAACATTTAAAAGACATGGGGAAAAAAGCAACACACACAGCGGCACACACAGCCTTCTTCAGGGTGTGCTTCCCAGACAAAGGGAAACAAATCATTTGTTTTAAAAAGTAAACATAAAGTTTCAGTGATAACACTCTTGACATAATAGCCCCATTCACACAGCAATCCGGTAAATTACCGTAAAATTACCAGAATTGCTTTACTGATAAATACGCATAAAATATGCTATTCACATAAGCAACGGCGTTCTGGCTTTTTACCGTTAAGAGACCATTCACACATCAGCACCAAAATCCCAGAAAATTCTGTGATGTCAGTCATCAGAAATGATCTTTGAACGTTGCGCCATTGTCTTCATCCGCCCTCATGAGGAGAAGCGCTTTAGTTTCACTATCATTTCAATTTGACAACATTTTTTGATGTTTGAGTGAAAGGGGATGATCAAACGGAACACATTTTTCCAAATGCAGAGCCACATTGTTTTAAAGGCCACAATCATTTACCGGTAATTTACCAGTAAAGACTGTATGTGTGAAAGGGGCTAATGAAGACAATAGAACAATATCATGGACAAATTGTATCTGTCAATTGAATGATCTATTTTTAGTTCATTTTGGGATCGTTCAATGTATCTTCCAATAAAAACAATTTGTCGTAATGTTACATCTGGATCTATATATACATTTTTCTGAAACATATAACATGCATTTAACAAGCCAGCTTGTTAAGATTCCCCACTTCTGATGTGTTATTTTATTTTTCATCGTCACCCGCTGTTTATGGGTTAGATATTTGTTAAGGTCCCCACAGAGTGTTGATAATGGCCTCATAAATTATCTCTAACAGTCTCCATCTTCAGCCATTATGATGTCATAAGGCTGTGAGGAATGGGAGGCAAGAGAGGCCGGACGCTCTATCACGGAAGATAACACAACACAGCTGACGGACACTTGCGAATAAAGTGCCAGTGCCACTCTGAGACCACTTCGCCCACTGTGATTGTGTTCTCTGTTCATCACGGCAGAAGAAGATAGAGAGGGAACCAATCAATAGCCATTTCACATCTGCACCCTTGATGCGATCTTAATCAAAGGGCAGAACCTCTCTTTCACCTGTCATTCCTTCACTGACATCAGACCATCCTCTCACACGGTCTGCTCCGTCTGTTGCCATGGTTGTGAGCGTGCTAGCAGCTCCTGCTGCAAAAATACTAACATAATACTTGACTAAAAACACAATCAATAATGTTAACTGCTTATGTAAATAACAGCAAATATTACAATGCATGAGATGAATGTCTGAAATAGTTTCAGGCTTAAAGGGACAGTGAAAATGTTCTTATCTACTCTCATCGTGTCTTTATTTCTGTTAAACACAAACTCTGTTATTTAACAGATTATCCAGGCTGAATCTCGTACATGCTTCAGCATGTTCAAACATGCTGTGTTTGCGATACCAAGAACCAATAAAGCAAACAGATCTCACTCTAAATGCTCAATGGATGTGCCTACTCTAAGAATATAGAGGCAAAAACTGAATGTGGATAGCTGCTCTGAATATTTAGTCTTGGAATAATTTCATAAGCAATGACCAATTGCTTATTGAAATCTCAGTTGACTGAAGACGGTAACTCTGCACATCTGAGCCCAGTTTAAGACACTGCTGGAACTGTAGAGGGGATGAGAGATTTACATACAAGACTTTTTGGTGACACTTTACAATACAGGTGCATTAATATGCATTAATTCATGCTTAACTAATGCACAGATAATCATGAGTTAATGTATGACTCATGAAGAACTAATCCATTTATTAATGATTACTGCATCAGCAGCTAATTAACATTCTATATGATTAAAGATCCCATGACATGAAAATTTAATTTTAACATTAATATAGCCTGTCTCCGCCTGTATATGGTCCCCCAGTGGTTAGACATGGTGAAAGGTGTAAACCAAGCCCTGGGTGTCCAGCTCTGCTTTTGAGAAAATGAAAGCTGGTCTGGAATCTTCCCTATATGTCGTCATGCGGGGAAAGGTTACATCCCCTTCCTCTGCTTTGCCCGCCCAGAGAATTTGTAGAAAATGGATTCAGTTTATTGTTTACGTTTAATTCAGTCGCAATGTCAGCACAGGCTTTTACGATATGGATTTGACAGCACGGCCACAAACAGTGAGTAACAGGGTTCATTAAAGACTGATCTGTGATCAGTGATTTTTGATGTGTAGCTAATTATTCAAGTTCACTCAGACTTTCTTTCTAAATCGTTTAATACTGTTTATGCATCAGTGAATCAAGCCAGTGATTAAACGATCAACTTAACATTGTTTCTGTTAGTCAGTCCCTCCAGAAAAACACGATTATGCGATCGCATGATTTAATGCATAATCAGCCAAAGTCTGCATATTTATGCGGGGGCCGCATTTTTTCAAATACGCCGCACTTTCGCTGCGTAAATTGCCTATTTCCACGTGCAAAATATGCGGGGCTAGCATGATTTCATAATCCCCGCATTTTCGTTGCAAAAAAGTCATATATATTAGCAGAAAGTTGAAAATTTTTTGTTTACTTCACACAAGAGCCGCCATTTCCCCCTATTGCCATGGGAACGTTTTGAAGTGACGTAATTACCCAACGTGAACATCATCGAAAAGCTGCAAACCCCGTGGCGAAACATAGATATCGGTGAAACCATGATGAAGCACGCAAATTCCCATTTGCCAACAAAAATAACAGCAAAAGACCGCGCAAATTATTGTGTTATGTTAGCATTGTGCACAGTACATACAAGACCAGTACTGCATATTGATAAAATGTATTTCTCTCCACATTGTAAAATCATTCGATTCATTCATGCATTTTCAAGGGCTTGTTTTTTATATCTGCTGAGGTTGGGCTGAAGTCTCTGTCCAGCCTCTCTCAATGTCAACCCATGGGTACTCAGTAGAATCGCATCTGATAAATTTGGTCCCCGTCTTCTTTGGCCACATCCTACTCCAGGTCTGCCTCTTCCTACCCCCCTCTTCCCCTTCCCCTCTCTTCCCCTCTCTACCCCTTCCCCTCTCTACCGCTCTCTTCCCCTTCCCCTCTCTACCCCTCTCTTCCCCTTCCCCTCTCTACCCCTCTCTTCCCCTCTCTACCCCTCTCTTCCCCTTCCCCTCTCTACCCCTCTCTTCCCCTTCCCCTCTCTACCCCTCTCTTCCCCTCTCTACCCCTCTCTCCCCCTCTCTTCCCCTCTCTATCCCTCTCTACCCCTCTCTACCCCTCAACCTCCACGGGCTCCCCTCTCATCCTCACTCTTCCTCTTCCTCAAGCAGGCAGTTGCCCTTGTTCATTTAATTGGCCAGGTGCCTCCCTGTTCAGAAATTGTACTGGTCCTGCATGGTCAAGCTCTTTACATACATGTTTGGCAGCATTCACAGTCATGGACAGCACCTGTCAGGTAACTAAACATATACTGTTTGATTGGTAATCTGAGATGTGTGAAAGTCCTTCATTAGTCAAGTTCTAGTTTCACCTGACTGTCAATTGCTGTAATAAATTTATCAAATTTCCATGGGATTCATATATGGTATTAATGGTATTATGTTCTTGACTAATTTTGACAATTGAACAGACTATTGTGCATGTGATGACTTATACAATGAAATGGCGCTGATACGTTTTGGAGCAAACGACCATTAGACTGAGAATCTAACAATCAGTTTAGATCAACAAGATCTATTCACTTGGAAATTGTGCTAAATGTAGGCTAACTGTACTTAATCATTTGCAAAGATGTACTGAGACATTGAGACATGTACTTAGACATTTGCAATTTGATGAAATGATTGAGAAATGCTATTCTGTTGTGAACAATTGCCAAGTGGTTTGGAGATTTGTCCATGTTGTTTTGAGAATGTCATTTCTGTTTCAAGAAATGAGCCAAACCAATGGAGAAAAACTGTAACTCATGATTACCTGTGCATTAGTTAAGCATGAATTAATGCATATTAGTGAACCCGTATTGTAACGTGTTACCGACTTTCAAAGAAACATCTGAGGAGCAACTTCAGCAAAAGCTTCAGCAAAACTAATTTCATTGCAACAGATGAAATATTCAAAAAAAATCTTATTTGTGACTTTTCTTTCATAGATAGATAGGCAAACAGACGAGTGAACGAACAGAGAGACAAAACTAAATTAACAAACAAATGATAGAATGAAAGGATAGACAGAATAAAAAGGGAAGGATAGATAGAACAAATGAACGACAGACATACAAACTGATAGATAGACAGACAGACAGATAGATAAATAGACAGACTGATATCTATCTATCTATCTATCTATCTATCTATCTATCTATCTATCTAGACAGACAGACAGACAGACAGACAGACAGACAGACAGACAGACAGACAGACAGACAGATAGATAGATAGATAGATAGATAGATAGATAGATAGATAGATAGATAGATAGATAGATAGATAGATAGATAGATAGATAGATAGATAGATAGATAGATAGATAGATAGATAGATAGATAGATAGATAGACAGACAGATAAATAGACAGACAGACTGATATCTATCTATCTATCTATCATCTATCAGACAGACAGACAGACAGACAGACAGACAGACAGATAGATAGATGACAGACAGACAGACAGATAGATAGATAGATAGATAGATAGATAGATAGATAGATAGATAGATAGATGACAGACAGACAGATAGATAGATAGACAGACTGATATCTATCTATCTATCTATCTATCTATCTATCTATCTATCTATCTATCTATCTATCTATCAGACAGACAGACAGACAGACAGACAGACAGACAGACAGACAGACAGACAGACAGACAGACAGACAGACAGATAGATAGATGACAGACAGACAGACAGACAGATAGATAGATAGATAGATAGATAGATAGATAGATAGATAGATAGATAGATAGATAGATAGATAGATAGATAGATAGATAGATAGATAGATAGATAGATAGATAGATAGATAGATAGATAGATAGATAGATAGATAGATAGATAGATAGATAGATAGATAGATGACAGACAGATAGATAGATAGACAGACTGATATCTATCTATCTATCTATCTATCTATCTATCTATCTATCTATCTATCTATCTATCTATCTATCTATCTATCTATCTATCTATCTATCTATCTATCTATCTATCTATCTATTTATCTATCTATCTATCTATCTATCTATCTATCTATCTATCTATCTATCTATCTATCTATCTATCTATCTATCTATCTATCTATCTATCTATCTATCTATCTATCTATCTATCTATCTATCTATCTATCTATCATCTGTCTGTCTGTCTGTCTGTCTGTCTGTCTGTCTGTGTGAATGCATCAGTCTGTTTTTATTTATTTATTCATTAATGTATTTATTTTATATTTTTTCTTTGTGTGGCATAACCAACACAGAGCCTGATTTTAATTTACCCTTAATACATTTTGTAATCAGCATTGTGACATAAAAGCATACGGTGGAGAGGCTGCCCTCGACCCGACCCCAGCACACCCGGAACTTAATCAAACGTATATTAGCTCACACAGGCTCTCCAAAATCAACAGCGGAGGCTTCTCCTTTGATTCCCTAACATCGTTAGATGGGAGACAGAGTAAGCCGTTGACTCGTGTCGGGAGAGGCAGTTCTGCAGCGGTGTGAGTGAGTCAATCCAGGCTCTTCAAAGAACTGCATTAGCTTTGAGCTTCTCCACAGCACAATGAAAGCAATTCAGGAATGCTGGTGTTAAAGGAAACCGGCTCACCTGGGACCGAGCACACGGGAGTCCGCCGTCCCAATTTCCCCGGCTAATAGCTTTTGGTATTGGAAGTTAATTCTGTGTTGGAATTAAATTATAAAGCATGTCAAAACAAATTAATGTCCAGCGGCGAGCAGGTGCTTTTGTTGACAGGCTGAGGGAATTTGTAATCTAGTGTAAAAGCCCTCAAATGCATTAGAATTGTGGTCCCCTGAATGATGCTAATACTGTGGTTTGTCCTCTTCCTGTCCTCTGTGTGTATGCGGCTCTTTGACCTGAAGCACAAACATACACACGAGGACCATTACTCAGCATTCAGGCTAGTTTAAAGCCATCTTTACACAGTGCAGCCTTTAACTTTGCTGTTGTTGTCATGACAGAGTATAAATTTAGTAGCTAATTCATGGTTGCACATTTTTATTTATAATTTCATGTTTCAATATTAATAATGTTCTGCTATTTTAATTTGTGTGTAAATGCATTTCTGTGTCGAAGCAGTCTGTGTATATTATATATATGGCATTTTTAATCATAATCATTCTTGTGTTGTCAGATTTTTGACATCCAGCATAAAGTCTGGTCCTCATTGCAGTTTATTCTGGGTTTAGTTTTCCTCGGTGGAAGAACTGGCATAACAGCTTGCAGCTATTGATTAAGCCTGTGGGACAGCAAGAACAGATTAAGGCTTAAGGTTTTCCATTCAGTGAGCCAGACCTACCAATGGCTCCTGTCTAATATAGATTTATTATTTGCAATAATAAATTAGCTGGTGCTTCTTTTCCTGACAAAAGGTAATTTGGATATTTAAACAAACAGTTCACCTAAAAAAAAAAAAAACATTATTTACAGTGGCACACATTTTTTAAGATTTATTAATGACAGTTCATAGTCTTTCTGGCTCTAAATAGGACTGAAAACACCATTAAACTAGCTTATATAAGTTGTGCACTATATTGTGTGACAGACAGACAGACAGACAGACAGACAGACAGACAGACAGACAGACAGACAGACAGACAGATAGATAGATAGATAGATAGATAGATAGATAGATAAATAGATAGATAGATAGATAGATAGATAGATAGATAGATAGATAGATAGACAGACAGACAGACAGACAGACAGACAGACAGACAGACAGACAGACAGACAGACAGACAGACAGACAGACAAAAAGATAGACAGACAGACAGACAGACAGATGATAGATAGATAGATAGATAGATAGATAGATAGACAGACAGACAGACAGACAGACAGACAGACAGACAGACAGAAAGACAGACATACGATGATAGAGACGATAGACAGACATGCAGACTGATAGATAGACAGACAGACAGAAAAAAAGATAGACAGACAGACAAATAGATAGACAGATAGATAGATAGATAGATAGATAGATAGATAGATAGATAGATAGATAGATAGATAGACAGATAGACAGATAGATAGATAGATAGATAGATAGATAGATAGATAGATAGATAGATAGATAGATAGATAGATAGATAGATAGATAGATAGATAGATAGATAGATAGATAGATAGATAGATAGATTTTGAAGTATCCAAGCTCTTCAAGGAGTCAGTGAGCTAAAGATGCTCTCTCTCGCTCATTACTCACCAATAATCTACTCTGGCTCCCTGATGAAGGTCACAACGAGTCCTCTCCCCTGTATCATATCCTCCGTGTCGGAGTCTGAAGCTTCCCATGCATACTAAACACAGCCTCACTTTAATAGGGGGTACGGAGGGGGGTCGGGGTCACAAGGTCACCATTTGCTCTTTAATTATGCAAACAAAAAAGGCTGATGGTGGAAGGTAAATATAGTCTAATGAAGCTTGGCAGACAGGAAGTAACTATCAGCCTGATGGAATCTGCTCTTTGTGGCTCATCACTGTTGAATGAATTTAAGAGGACTAATGAGGATGTTTAGGGGAGAGAATAATCAGGGAAGGTTGGGAATGAACTGAGAGCAAAGTGAGTAAAGAAACTTTTTTAACTTTAGTTTTTGTCCAAAAAGAGAAATAATTTCTGCATCTGATATACATGTATTTACAGTAGCAACCAAAAGTCTGAGAACACTAGTGAAATGCTGATATTTTGAATTTTTCTTATTTGAAGGTAGGGTAGGCCATTTTCGGAGAGGTTGGAAATAGCGAGCTAGCTTTTAAAGCATAAGATCCCACCCTCCCTTCAGAGCGTCTCCAAAGTTACACCTGAACACAAAACACATGAACGCGTACAGCAGGGAGTAAACAAAAGCGTTAAACTACCTCATGTCTCAAAGCACATAACATTACAATACAACTGAACATAAACAACTTAAAGAGCTCTGACCTGCACCACCTGACAGCTGCAGATTAATTTAGCCATTGATAGTGTTGCTAGACTGACAAGCCAGACCCACATGGAGATGTTGGGTCTGGGAACACACCATTGGCAGGGCTCAATCCGAGGGGCGGGATAAACGGTTGTTTTTCTAATTCCCTCTGCACGCAATAGGATAGCGCTACAACCAACCAGAGCACTGAAGAAGGTGAAGCGGAGCT
The DNA here is from genome assembly GCA_023566225.1 of Romanogobio albipinnatus. Classification (NCBI taxonomy): domain Eukaryota; kingdom Metazoa; phylum Chordata; class Actinopteri; order Cypriniformes; family Gobionidae; genus Romanogobio; species Romanogobio albipinnatus. The sequence goes on along the minus strand of CM042247.1, from coordinate 41,627,518 downwards.
AGTTGATGGATCAAACTCTGAACACATCTTCTTTTCTTAAGAATGACTTCAGTGCCGTTCTTTGTTCTTTTCTCAAAGAAAAGCTTAACTCCAAGTCTTCCAGAGTCGCGGCCAAAGCTGATTCGAAAGGCCGCTGTTCGCCAGCTGCTTTGTTTATGAGTAGCATTCAGAACCGCCGCAACTCTGCCATCATTATGTTAAGCCCGCCCACCGACTCTATACACGATGTTTGTAGGAGCCAAAATGTGTTTGGCTGGGTGATGTTATTCCTGTTTTGACCACTGAGTGGCGCTGTGAACATTACTGAGAGATTAATGTACATAGGTAGCCTTCCTTATGCTGTAGGTAGGTGTTTTGACCCGTAAGGGCAAAAAGGTTTTGACCGCAACAGCGGTAAACGTATGTAAACTTCACTTTGGATGAATGTATCGAATATTCAAATGAACATTACGCACTGTGGTGTTTTTGGAGCCAATAAACTCTGTATAGTGAAGCAACGGAAGAATGGTCTTCTCGTTATTATGGACGAAGTAAACAACGTAACGCCAAAGAAAGTGAGTCAACCTAATTTCTCCGGGACCAAGACAACTCAGTAGCTTAAAATATTAGATTTAGCTCCTACAATGTTATTGGCCTGACCAGAGTTTCGTTTTTTTAGCTCACATGCCAATGGAGAGTTGCTAGACGACCCTGGCTGCAAATTAGATGTGCTGCCGCTAGGGTGCGTCTAACGTTAGATTACTAGGCCATAGTGTTGCCATTAAAACGCATACATTTGAGTCACAAACCGCTCTTAGTATAACGCCATGGGTTTCCATCTCTTCCAAATTACAGTAGTTATGGTGTGAACGCAGCATAGTCTCGTTGTTTTGGTCCAATTTAGGGATTGTAATGATTGGACGAACATTTTATGGTCCTACGCCTTCCACAGACAAGATATATAGAAATAAATACATTTAGACCACTTAACTTAGTGATTGTTATCAGAATGTGAAGAGACTTTTAATCAGCATAACAAAAAATGTTTCTGGAACAAATCGCCTACACTGGCTTTAATACTTTTTCTTTTTTCTAATCAACCTACCACTTTAAGTGAAAATTAGGTTAATGGGGATTTCATATGATTTGAACATGATTTGTTCCAAAAAGCATATTGTGCTTTGATGGAAGTTGTACATTTTTTATAGGTGTAAAATATAGCAAGTAAATGTACTACTTTATTAAAAAAAAGTTTTGGTATAATTTTGCCATGTTTACAATTTGATTGAAAATCCCAATTTTCTATGCGGTCTCAGACTTTTGATCCCTACTGAATGCCAGAATACATTTGCCTGCTCGCTCTAAGCTGTGAATCTAAAGAATATCTCATGGCACAGCTCAGGGGTCAGAGTTCAAACACACAGAGAAGAGACAAAGCATTTACATACATGTTATCATTCAGCTAACATTCACTCAAACTCAGTACAAGACAAGAAATAGAATTAAGGGATAATTCAGCCAAAACTGAATATTCTGAATATATAATTCACCCTCACATCAAACCGGTATGATTTGTTTTTCATACATGGATCACAAAATGAGCGACAAGTTTAGCCTAAAGGTTCATCACAAGTTCAGTTCTCTTAACCTTTAAATGCATGAATGTTTGGCCAATCATTATTACATATTCGGGTCTTTAGCGACCCGGGTCTATATCTAACATGGATCGATCTCTACCTGTCGTGATAATATAAAACTCTCCTGATATTAGAGTAACAATTACAGAATAATAAAATAAAGCATATTTTGTTACTTTTGGAGTTCGGAAGGGTTCAGTTTGAGCAGATGTTTTATACCATCATCACTGTCCTCATCAGAGCTCATTTCACAGTACATTCAGCATCTGCCTCATATTCACCATCTTCAAAATCAATATTTTGATCGCTGACTATGTCTTCTCCAGATCCACCATCAAGTGACAGTGACACTAATATTTGATTGTGTTCAGTTCTTGCTCTGCTGTAAATCTGTCACGATCACAATTGAGAGTGCCTGTGGTTACCACCAGACGGCACTCCATCGCGGACTGTCACTTCATCTAAGGACTACATTTCCCACATCACTCACTACCCGGACTTCCTTCCTGATTACATCCACCTACACCCCATTATCTTGTCAGCACACACTTTATAAACCTGGTCATGTCTATCATTCATTGCGAAGTCTTGTTTTGTGTAACACTGCATTTCTGAGCGTTTTCCCTGGTTTCTTGTCTCTTGGTTTTGGATTTCTTGCCTGTTCCATGGATTACCTGTTTGCCTGTCTCTCCTGTCTTGTTTGACTGATAACCTGCTATGACCTCTTGCCTGTTTGTTGACTATGTGTGGATTACCCTTTAAAATAAAGCTGCATTTGGATCCTCAACCTTCTGTCTCAGAGCAGTACGTTACAAAATCACTGAGCCATTTCAAGTGTTGCTGATGATCCTTCCTATTCTTTTGTTTTCTGCCTGTGGTGACTATGAGTGAAACGTCACTTCATCATTGTGTATCAGACATTGCCATGCTGTGGAATAAAGGTGGATTGCACTTATTCAGTCATCAAAGATTCAATATATACTTAAAGGAACACGCCGACTTTTTGGGACTTTAGCTTATTCACCGTATCCCACAGGGTTAGATAAGTCCATACATACCATTCTCATCTCCATGCGTGCCATAACTCCGTCTGATGCACCCACCGCTAGCCTAGCTTAGCACAAAGACTAGAGGTAAACGGCTCCAGCTAGCCTACAGCTCAATAAGTGACAAAATAACACCAACATTTTCCTATTTACATGTTGTGATGTGTAGGGGAGAGCGGGGCACAACCTAACACTTTTTGACTTTCTCAGTTTGTATAAATCCACTTGGGGTTCAGAGTATTTATTTTTTCCCACATTAATTGAACACATGTCTAGTACAATTATGTGGTTTTGTTTCATTAATACAGTGTATACTTTTTTCTTTGTTTACCCCAAAAGAATGGAAGTGAAATGTGACAACATGCCCCGTAGGTGGGGTACATTGTAACATGTGGTGGGGCACAATGTAACATGACCAAATAACAGCTTAAAATGTTACCTGATATAATCCAAAAATATACAAGACAAACTAAAATATTTAGTCAACAAAATACAATTATTAACTTTTTAAAATAAAATAATGGCATTTTTAATCATTAAAAATATACAAATTTTTGAGTTTGACAACAAACATATCGCTAAATACAGCTAAACAGCAGAGTTCAAAACATAATAATAATGAATAATTTCTGAATATTAACTCTCAGTCATTATTCACCCTTTTCTCATGGTTTCAAAAGAATTAATAAAAGTATAGAATATAATGGCCTATTTCTAATAGGGGCTCATTGTAACGCAGTGTTACAACACACCCCATCTGCGCAACTGGGATTTAAATCGCGGCTCGTGTCTTCTGCTGGTTAGATCAGCATTAAAGAACGATCTGAACTCTTTAATAACAGATATAAGATTAAAATAATATCAATAATATAATTTGTCTTGTTTTAAATAAACACAAAAAACAGAGATGAAAACTAAACTTAAGTAAGAAATTTACTTTTGCTATGGTTAAATACATGTTTAGTAATATCTTCCAGAGATTTTTAATTTTGGCGCTATGTTTTTCTCTAAATAATGTTGATATGGCAACTAGTAAATACACTAAGTTTCGTCATTCTGGCATGTGTGGAAAGTGTTAAACCAAAGTTGTGCCCCGCGCTCCCCTATAGTTACATCGTGTACTAAGACAGACAGAAAATGAAAAGTTGTGATTTTCTAGACCGATATGGCTAGGAACTATTCTCTCAATCCTGCGTAGTGATCAAGGAACTTTGTACCGTACCATGAGTGCAGCGGCGCAATGATATAGTCCCCAGCACGCTCTCTGTGCAAGCAGGTTGTCACGTTGGTTATGTTGACGGAAGTTAGCCTATTTTCAGGCGCAGGAATGAGAGAATAATTCCTAGCCATATCGATCTAGAAAATCGCAACTTTTCATTTTCCGTCAGTCTTAGTCACGCTGTGACTATACACATCACAACATGTAAATAGGAAAATGTTGGCGTTATTTTGTCACTTATTGAGTAGTAGGCTAGCTGGAGCCGTTTACCTCCAGTCTTTGTGCTAAGCTAGGCTAGCGGTGGGTGCGTCAGACAGAGTTATGGCACGCACGGAGATGAGAATGATATGTATGGACTTATCTAACTCTGGGGGATACGGTGAATAAGCTAAAGTCCCAAAAAGTCGGGGTGATCCTTTAAAATATACTTACACTGTTACACACCTCAGGTCATTAGTGATCCTATCCAATTTTTACAAAAATTAATGAGAAAACAGGCCTTCTTTTATAATTTTATGATTTTTTTTCTTGTTATATTGTTTTTAATGAATTAATCGAGGAATATTGAATGAGGAAATTAATGAGGAGGAGGGTAGTAAATGCCCTCCCGGGTTACTAAAGACCTGAGGAATGCGTTTAAGGGTTAAAAAAATTGCTTTATAAAACAACGATGTCATACATCAACAATTGTCTCATTGGTATCTTTAGATTCCTCCCAAGAAAAAGTATTTCTTAAAAAATGTAGCAAAGTTGATCTACAACATAACTAAAAACGCTCTAGAGCTATGCAAAAGCAACCTTTGAGCAAGTTTCATCTGAGTTGAATGAAAGAACAGTAGAGGACAGAAGTCTGTGAAATTGTAAAGGTGTGACGGTCCCCCACCTGCTTCTTACTTTTTTCCTTTCAACCACAGTCGTGCCGTGAGTGGGATTTATCGAGCCTTTGCATGGATCAAAATTCTCGTGAGAGAGAGGAGCCATTACAGTTCCAGTGTGTGAGGTGCTTTTGACTGATCCATTAAGGTTTGATGTGAGATTTAATGAGACCGTCTCTATGTCAGGGTCTGGGCCTTCCAGCAAAAGCACTAGGCGGGGATTAAAAAAGAAATACAAAGCGCTAGAGGCAGAGAAGTTCACACTCGAGATGCAAATTCAACTGGAATGTCTGAATTCGAAAAGCACAATCTCCTAATTTCCAAAGTCTGTCATCTAACTCTCAAGCGGTTCCACGTTTGACTAAGATTTTCCAGTCTTAAAATCAGATCTGACAATATTTCCATCTAATGCCACAGTCTCCATCTCCAGCTGGCAGAAGTGCAGTAAATGAAAGAAAGGCTTCGCATAGTCACATTACACTTTATCTTCAAAGTGCCATAAGAGCCCAGATGGAAGAGATCTTGTGTTTTGATTGAAATCATCTCATCTCGGCCCATCTGTTTGCTTCCAAGCTTCAACCTCCAGCATGTGTTGCCTTATGCTAGAAGGAAACTCAAAAGATTGTTGCAAGATAGTTCAGACTTCATGTTTTGCCAAATTTGAATATTTAAACTGACTCAACAAGGTTACATTTGAGAACCTAAGAATCAAAACACATGGATAGCATGCGTCCAGGTTGTTGTTGATCAAGAACTTGGGAGTCATCTCCATGGACACGCTCGGACGGAAGCCCATCGAGTCAGCTGAAGTGAGAACTTAGCTGTCTCACCCTCTCCCACTAACCAGCTGTCTAACCAACAGCATGAAGCCAGAACGATTCGCTTTTTTTTCCCGTTTTGCAATGCACTACATGAAGTTTGGAAACTTTGTCCCCACAGAAAAGGCCAGGAAATGAGAATTGTGTTCCTGAATAAACTGGGGTATAGCCTGTGCAAATATCAGCAGGGTGACAACATACCCTTTCTCTCCGAGCAATCCATTTAAATAGCTTAGATCTCTGGTTTCGATAGCTATAGGGAGCGTTTCAAAGCCTCAAGGAAAAAAACAAACACTGGGCCAACAAATGTGTGTGGAAGTCCATTCTGACTGCTATTGTAATGCCCTTGACCACTGTTTTTTACCAACTGCTGTCTAGTACACCTGCCCGCTGCTCTGCCAGATTTTCGAATTGTTTACATGCATGCAAATCAGTTTTTATGCAACCTTTTGTTCACTCATAATCACACAACATCAATAACTGTCATCCAAAGCTTGACGAAACAAATCACACAACAGCACATCAAACTTGTCTGCGACGAGTATCGGAATTATTTATTTATTGGGACTTTTATAGTTTTTCTGGCACTCTTTATTAGGTTCATCAAATTTCTCAGGAGAATCTCGCCTTGAGAGACACAGTATTACTGATATTCGCACTCATCCATCATTGTGGCTTGACAACGTGAAAACACAGAGACCTTGAAAGTAATTACTCAATAATGTAGTTACTGCTGCCTAATGTGAGGGACTCAAAACTGAAGCTCAGGGCGCTTCTGATGAAGGTTTTAATCACAGACGAAGGGAGCGGTGCTCGCAGACTGACCTGCCTTTGGGGTCGCCAAACATTAGGCGGGATGGAGTGTCTCTCTATATTGTCAGATGAGGTGAGTGGCAGCACATTGGAAATGACGGGCGTCCCTCCCAGTCCCTTCGGACATGACCCCACTCCTACAACGGTCAGCCCCGGTAAATGTATGGCGTGGGTGGCTGGAGCACAAAGGTCTGTTTCTAATTCTGTGTGGATCGCTTGGTCCTGCCAATGAATGACAGGTCCCTAAATGCCAAGTATCTTTAAATGGGTTGACCATATCACAAATAAACAACTTCACATTTGGAAGTGTGAAATGTTTGAATGGAGATGTATAAAAGCTTAATGTTAATAACTTAAATGTCTGTTCATATTGCATGTTTGATATAGGAATCCCGCATCTAATTTAGGATCCATATACTATGATTAATGACCCTGTACACCCACCTCAAAAGTGAAGGAAATAAAACACTGTACAACCTAAACACTGTAAGAGAAAGAAAGACCACATAATTTAGTATGCAAAACTATAGAAATTCCAATTAATAAATCATGTGGATACTCACGACAGTTCCAAAGAAGACACAATACAAAATCACTGTCAAATCTGGAAGTTGATATTGTACAATTACTACTGACGCTTATGAGTAACTAACAGTCAATGCAAGACTATGGAAATTTTTACTTAACTTGCAATAAAACCCACTTAACTGTTGCAAAATACTTGTATTGTATGGCCTCAAGATTATTTCTTTTATAATATGACAGCAATAGCAATATGACAAACGACACCAATGTTCAACAAATACTGATATTATTGACAATAATACAGTTTATTAGAATAACCGTAGAGTGTTTACGGTTGCCAAGCAATGTAGCAACTTTTATCAAATTCAAATGATGTGAGGTCATGTGCCAATTCTAGCTATTTTACAATGGCTTTGAAAGTGTTTCATTGAATCAGAATCTTTTTGGGGAAAATGCACAACTTCAATCACTTCAATGGATTATGAGGTCAAATGAATGAATGAATGAATTTTAATGCAGAATGTGAATATGCTGGTGGACCTATTTCAACTGTATTACAACTGCAGTCCATAAACAATAACATTGCTTAACCAATCTGAGTTTAAAGTCTGAATGGGTAGCCTACCTGTAATCAATGGTCTTGTTGGCTAAATTTCTACCTTACCTTTGTCGCCGCAGTAAGGCGTAAAGGGAGGAATCACCCAGATGAAATGTTGCCTTCATGTGCTAAATTTCATAATTCTCACTTCTGAAGTCATATTTATGAGAGTGTTCAAGTATTTTGTTGTCAGAAAGAACCGGAGTCATGGGGGACACCAGGTTTATTCTTGCCTATTTGTTTGGAGAAATCTTATTAGGCAAGGCAAGGCAAGTTTTTTTATATAGCACATTTCATACACAATGGTAATTCAAAGTGCTTTACACAGAAAAGGAATAAGATTAAACTATTAAAGCCAAAACAATAGGCCTATTTAGTAGGGGTGTAACGGTACACAAAACTGACGGTTCGGCACGTACCTCGGTTTTGAAGTCCCGGTTCGGTATGGATTCGGTACAGCAGTTTTACAAAATTGCTTTTTATTCATTTTTATTCAACAGTGGTTTAATGAAAAAAATTGTGTCTGTCCTTAAATGAATTAAATTATAACTAAAAGTTTCTTAAAGATAATGCTGTAAACTATATAGGGAGCCCTTACTTACATATAGCTATTAAAGATTAACAACAGAGCCCAAACTTTTAGCCTAAATTCAGTTGCTATTTATTTCTAGATATAATAATCAACACTCATAAGCTTCACATAAGGCAGTTTTTGCATTAACTTCTAAATCTAATTATTTTTATTCGTTGTTGAAATATAATCATTTAGTCGCTGTAATTTTCATGACAGGTTTATTTAAACATACATTAAATAAACAAGACATCACTAACAGGCTAAGTAGTATATAATGAATATATATAGGCTAATATAATGAATATAACGGCTGATATAGTGCATGTATTCAGTGAAAGAGTTGATTTCTCTAGTGAGCTAACAGCTGTGGACACTGAATGACTTCTGAGTAAACGTGATTCTGCATGACATTGTTTACAAGCAGTTTTATTGTCTTTCCGTTGAAACACAGATGGAGCGATTACACGACATATGATACATTTCAGTAAGGTGTAATGTATCCTCAACATACCTTAAGATGTATTAATTTATGTTTATTCTTTAGGAAGAGATGATCGCATTGACTCGCGCGCTGCCGCTTTAAGTTGAACTGATACGCGTCTATCAGTCACGTCACATTAAAGAGCGTTAAAACGGCATTTATCATTTGAATTTCGTGATAAAATGGACTGAATACTTAATATGTTCGTGTGGGAACTCGGATTGAAGTGTGTTCCGCACTTACAACAAGCCGACTGTTAACTGTTAAAGGTTACATTCATAACCGTTTGGTACACGCGTGCACCGAAAGCCCTGTACCGAAACGGTTCAATACGAATAAGTGCCGTTACCCTACTATTTAGTGTCCCATTCATTGACAACCATAAACATTCACCAAGATGTCTAGATAGTCAGTTTGCTTATGATTCTGGAATTTCAGTCAATACAGGCTATTTCCAATCAACACAGACATTGTCCCCTCCAATATTTAAAAATTGTCAAATTGTCCCACCCAATATTTGAAATTCTTGCACTACATTACGTAGCGTTCTGTATGTTGTTGTCGGGATGAAAAAAAGGTTTAAAAGTTGCATTTTAGTCTGGTCTGCCTCAGCGGTCTAACAGCGCTCAATGTCAAAATGATTGAGATGGTCAATCAACTCAAAGTAGGCGGAGTTTAACGGTCACAGAATCAAAGCACGAATTCCAGCTCAAAATATCAGTTTAACGCTGAAAGAAAGTGAGGTAAGCGAAACGTTTAACACATGTGAACTGTTTTGTGATAGAAGTCAGTAGCATCCAGTGATGCAAACTACTCAACTTTTTGTCTCAAATATGGCCGTTTTGAATTGAAAATATGCATTTATGTGATTCATGTCGTTCCTAACTGAGTGTGAAGAGACAAGAAACGTTTCATGTTTTTTAAATTTCAGGCATACAAATAAAAGTACATATGTGCATATTTGAGTGCAAATTAATTAGTGCTGGGCAATCAATTAATCGCGATTAATCGTGTCCAAAATAAAAGTTTGTGTTTACATAATATGTGTTTGTACTGTGTATATGCACGTATATATTTAAGAAAAAATATGTTATACAACATATTTATATTTATATATAAGATAAATTATATATATATATATATATATATATATATATATATATATATATATATATATATATACACATGCAAATATTTCTTAAATATATAATAATTATACACAGTACACACACATATTATGTAAACACAAAGTTTTATTTTGGATGCCCAGCACTAAAATGAATACATTAAAGGTCCCGTTCTTCGTGATCCCATTGTTCAAACTTTAGTTAGTGTGTAATGTTGCTGTTAGAGCATAAATAATACCTGTAAAATTATAAAGCTCAAAGTTCAATGCCAAGCGAGATATTTTATTTAACAGAAGTTCCCTTTCAAAGCCTACAGCGAACGGCCGGCTTGGACTACATCCTGGTACTTCCTTCATTAATTACGTCAGTAGAACAGTAGAACAGACTAACCTCCGCCCACAAGAATACGCGAAAAAGGGGGCGTGGTCTTGTTGCTGTCCCACGTGGAGAAGAGGACGTGTCGCGTGGAGAAAAGGAATTGTTGCGTTTGAGTGTGTTTGTCGCCATGTCGTCGAGACGCTGTTATTTTCATCCCGGAGTCAAATCACCTTTGTTTGGCTTTCCCAGGGACGCTGTAGAGATCATTGAGCGCATACATCTCCCCGTTAAGAGGCGTGACCTTTCCGTGCAAGTTACGTGCGCTAAGCTGCTGTCGAATCACAACACAGGAACCGCTGGCACAATCAGAACTCGTTACGTATTTCTGAAGGAGGGACTTCATAGAACAAGGAACTCATCAGCCGTTTTTAGGACAGTGAAAACAGCGGTATACAGATAAGTAAATTGTGTGAAAAATACTGTGTTTTTTTACACGCGAAACACGTTATATTGCACACTGTAAACACAATCAAAGCTTCAAAAAAACACGAAGAACGGGACCTTTAATAGTTTAAAATGATTAGACTAGAATTAGACCTAGAATGATCCTTCACTGTTCATGTTTATGTAGGCTTTATCAAAAAATTGTGTATAAATGTGTATAAAACATACAATATGCTTCCACTGATGATTCATGTGTGTCAATATGCACTGTTTTAATGAGAAGACAAGATGGTATCAAAATGATCTCTGAACTTCCCAGTGGTTAATACCATTTCACGTGCATGTGCAATTTTTACCTTGGGAAATCGTAATTAATGCTGCCTTCACGTGCTATATGAATTATCGTAAATACAAGTTTCCTAGATAAAATTGCCTTCAAGTTCTCAGGGCAAAATTTTGAATGCGATGAGATCGTATCACGACTTCAGAAGTGGGAAGTAGGAAATTTCCGATAGCACTTGAAGGCAGCATTAGGCACACGACATTAGGGTGTACTAGCCTACAAACAATAACTTCATAAGTTGAAGCAGAGCGTCTGATTGGACACATATCTGTCTAGTGCAAGATGAGTCATCAATATTCTTGTTCTGTTTTCTCTTAAGAGTGAGACTGAGCGTTTAAAATGCATATTCTGCTAAAAAATACTTTAAAAAAAATATATATATATATTTGTAGTATACACTCATATCCTACATTTCCTCAGACCAAAAGAACCAAAAGCATAGGCTACAACTATTATTTAGATTATATTGGTTAGTTAAAATCCGAACCTTTTATTGGATTGTTTTACAGCTTCGAGATTACATTGTATAGCCTTTGACTGAACCTGTCGATTAAAAGTTTGATTGTACTCGAAGATTCGGGTTTATTAATTGTGAAAAGATGGAATGATGAAAACATATTCTGGATGTTATAACGCAAAGCTCGCAGACTCGCAGTGCAGTAACTCAAAGTTCAGTGGCGCTGCGGTTCAGCATTAGGACCCGGGGAGGCAGAGCGCAGTGACAGCGCGTGGACAGGTCTGCTTTACCGCACACGCACCGCATCAGCAGCGCGTGAGAGCGCGGCAAAAAGACACTATCCACCGGTACACTCCGGTGCTCGACTCGCTCTTTTTTTCCTGTGTGGCTGAACTGCCATAAACTAAAGCTCACCTTGTTTCCCAGCGCATCTAAATAAAACCCAGCTGCTGGAAAGTTACGCACGGCTCCTTGGAGAGATGGAAGAGTAGTTGCACTTCTGTTCTTGGAATTATCAAGCATCGTATGCGATCAGGAAAAGTGGGTAAGATATTCTCTTTTCATCATTGCGTTTCACTTTGTGCACTGAAGCCTCTCAGTCAACCAGAAGAATGCCGTGTATTTTGGGTGTTCCGATCTGAAGTTTAATGCAAAGTGTTCGATTCAGTGCATGGACGAACTTTCCATTGGCCATGTATTGCATGCAACAGAGAAACATTTTGAGCGAAAACGCATATTTAACTGAAGCTTGTGAAGTGCTGTAATGTGTTAAAGTATCAGCTTTATGCGAATGGTCTCATGCTGCATTCAAGACAGTTCGTTGCATTGAAAGAAAAGTGTGATTTGAAAGGTTGCATGCAATAGTTTGATCAGAGACAGTTGTGATTCCATTTGAAAGTCATATTGCATCTACAGTGAAAGTGAACCACAGCCTCTTTGGCCCTGAGATCAGAATTTTGCTTAGACTTGCATTGAGCAGAACGGTGGACTGCTGAAACAGCGTACAATCACACAGCTTATTGGTGATCAGCCGTTTAACCCTCATGTTCTGTAATCTTTTCCTCTGGACAAATTAAACCCCAACAGACAGACATTATTGAAGCCTAGGCATGGACTTTTCAGAATAGTGACTGTGTACAATTATTGCAATTTGGGCTTTAATCAATTTTAACCCATTTGAAAATTCCATGTCTGATATATAGCCTAAATATTATGATTTTTTTAAAGCTATTTAAACAGCGTTGCACTCTGTCTTGAGCTTATGAAATGGGGAGCTGACTCTGGTGCTGAAAGCATGCATGTGTTTAACTGATTCAGAGAAAGCCTGCTTTGAGGTTGAAATCTTGTTTATAATCAGCAGATTTGATTTGATTTGATTTGATTTTGCAAGGTAGCAATCTGATATATACGTCAACCTATTTTCGAGCTATTAAAATGGGCTCGGGGTCTGTAAAAGCCCAGACAGAGCATGAGAACAGTCCTCATTGTATGGAAGTAAGAGCTGTCCCCTGCCGAAAGTTTCAAAGAACAGCCAGGTGTGCTCGGAATACATAAACATATTTTTAACGGGTAACGTCCTTCATAAATGTATGAAATGGAGAATACCTCCATGAATTAATCATCTCTCTCAACGTGCCACGTTTGTTTAATCCGGTGATTGTAATATAGTCTTTTGTACTGTGCTGCGCTATGCCCAAGAGAAATCAACCCTGTGGTTTTTCAATAAAGCTGAAAATATTTCAAATTGCAAAATGCATGACCCGGTACAGTTCATTGTATATGTAATCAAGCCTCAATTAAAATCGATGGCGAAGACGTTGAGCTTTGTCATTTGAGAGACTTTTCTAATCACGGAGAATGAAAAGCATCTTCATAAAAGATCAACATTCATTTTCTTTGTAAGAGGATGAAACAATTTGTGCTTTCAGAAAAAAAAGAAGAAAAAAAAAAGAAAAGTGGGACAGATGCCTCCAAAGTGATTGTAAAGCCTCTCATGACATTTGCATGTGTGTGCATGTGTGAACCACGCAAGACATACGGTCTCCGAGGTATCTGGGCTGTCAATTTGATCTCATTTAGCATTGTTATCCAGCCAGGTGCTGTAATTTAAAATTCAGCGTTCCAGCACACTCTTCATTTGATGATAAAGTACTTTTTGGTGCCCCTTTTTTTGGTGCCTCTCTAGGGGTCCTTTGGCAGCCCAGTAAAGTGTGACTAGTTTTAAGTCCTATGAATTGTATTACTCATGGGTTTCCATTAAAAACTGAATTTGAGGGTCCTGAAGGAAGCAGGTGGACCAGTGGTCTGTAAAATACTCTATTTCTTGCTTGTATCTGGGCTCTTTAGGTGGCTGGACCCATGCGTGACCTCCATAATGTCATGTGATTCACCTCAGTGAGTTCTTCTCTGGCATGCCAATTTCTCGACAGCGTTGCACGATAGACAGTTCTGGACCAGAGCCAAAGTCGCTAGATTGCCATCTCTTCTTCTATTTCATTTTTTTTCTGTTTTTAAGTCCGCAGGAGGTCTGACAGGAAATGCGTGACGGAACAGACTTTGCTTGGCTGGTGGTGTTTGGAAATATCATTTTGTAATCTGACATACACTACGTGGGCAAAAGTATGTGGACACGCCCTTATAATTGAACGAGTTCATCTAGGTCCTTTAATTCTAGATAAATCTTAAGGCTATAGTATGCAATAGCCACAGTTGATCTGCTATTTTGTGTAAACCATGAAACTCTTTTAATATTTCCTTAATAAATACTCAAAAGATTCAAAAGAACAGCCTTTAAAATGTATTCAAAATGCATACATTTAGCTTAATTTCTTTAGTAACAATGTAAAAGTCTTTACTGTAACTTCTGATCAATTTAATGTATCTTTGCAGAATAAAAGTATTAATTTATTTTTCAATTTTGAATGGCTGCTGTCATGATCACCATTGGTCAGTCATGACCACTCTCGGGATAGTTTATAAAACATTTTATTAATGTAAATGGAGTGTACATAGGTTTGGTATTGGCGGACAAGAGCTACGCTGCTGCTGCTGCTGCTGCTGCAGAGCAAGTGCAACTTCTGCTAAATGCTCAGAACATAGAAAGAGAAAGAGAGAAAAAGACCCTCCCGTAGCAGATCTAGGCAGGTGGTGCTGGGGAGGTGGAGGGCTAGAATAAGAATTTGCATTGTGAGCAGACTTAAGCTTGGTACGTACTCCACAAGAACAAAGAAATGTGTTTGTTTTCTCAAGGTGGCAAGAACAAGAACAAAGTACAACTTTAAATTTCTGACCAATCACACAATAGTTCTCGGACACCTACAAGAAAAAAGTTCTGCACAGATGATGTGTCGAGAACAAGCTGCAAGAACTCCCAAACCTGGGCTCCGAGAACAAAATTACGTAATTTTGTTCTTGCAGCCTTGGGAGCGAGAACTTTTTTCTCCGTTCTAGCAGAGTATGTAATGGCTTTTGGTGTATTCATTTGGATTTGTCGTGGTTATAAAGGGAAGCATTAATGGGTACGTGAAATCAATTGGCTGTGGAAGTTACATTGAAACAACCAATCATAACACACATTTCTAGTGCTTGAAGGTTTTTCAGGTATTTCTATTTCATTTGTGTGTTTGTTCTATTGTAGTTTGCTTTCTTTTCTATCACAGTTTATTTGTCTTCAGTTAGCTTGAGATATTTTTTTTAAGGCTAGTATTAGTTTTTTAAATGATATTGAAAATGGTGATTAGAATTGCAGGTCCCGTTCTTCGTGTTTTTTTGAAGCTTTGATTGTGTTTACAGTGTGCAATGTAACATGTGTTCATGTTTCGCGTGTAAAAAAAAACAGTATTTTTAACACAATTTACTTATCTGTATACCGCTGTTTTCACTGTCCTAAAAACGGCTGATGACTTCCTTTATTCTATGAAGTCCCTCCTTCAGAAATACGTAACGAGTTCTGATTGTGCCAGCGGTTCCCGTGTTGTGATTTGACCGCAGCTTAGCGAACGTGGCACGGTTCCTGTGTTGTGATTCGACAGCAGCTTAGCGCACGTGGAAAGGTCACGCCTCTTAACGGGGAGATGTATGCGCTCAATGATCTCTACAGCGTCCCTGGGAAAGCCAAACAAAGGTGATTTGACTCCGGGATGAAAATAACAGCGTCTCGACGACATGGCGACAAACACAGTCAAACGCAACAATTCCTTTTCTCCACGCGACACGTCCTCTTCTCCACGTGGGACAGCAACAAGACCACGCCCCCTTTTTTCGCGTATTCTTGTGGGCGGAGGTTAGTCTGTTCTACTGTTCTATTGACGTAATTTATGAAGGAAGTACCAGGATGTAGTCCAAGCCAGCCGTTCGCTGTAGGCTTTGAAAGGGAACTTCTGTTAAATAAAATATCTCGCTTGGCATTGAACTTTGAGCTTTATAATTTTACAGGTATTATTTATGCTCTAACAGCAACATTACACACTAACTAAAGTTTGAACAATGGGATCACGAAGAACGGGACCTTTAAGACATTTCAGTGGTATCAAAAATGTTGATATCACAAAAACCTAAGCAAAAAAAGCAAAAAAAAGCAACAACAAAAAAAGCAAAAAGTACTATATTGTGATTATATTTCGTTATCGTGACATAAAATTACTCATATTGTGATTTTGCCATATCACCCACCCCTACCAACGCTAGCCAAAGAGAGCGAGCAAGCTTCACCAACCGGATGTTGCATGCTTCCATAGCTGAAACTTGGCAGCCACAAACATGCCACGGAAGTGGAGTACTGAGAAAGATCACCTACATTCTTTGTTCTTTCCTTTATTTTTCTTCTCGTAAAACAAAACTCCTTCGCTCAAGGAGTTGTAACATTGGTGAAAATGTTCTGTATTGATTCTATGTATGAAAATAATAATATAACGGTTGAAACGGTGAAAACGCTCAGATGTAAGACGTCTGCTGAGAGAGCCAAATTACAAGGTTTTTGATAACACAATTACTCCATTTACTCGTAAGCTTGTGATACAGGAGTCAAAAAACACAATCGTCTTTGTAGTGACAAGAAATAAGAAAAGAAAATAATGTTGTGGCAAATGATATCACATGTAGATGTAGATGTGTGTATGCTCACTACATGTCGGTGTATGAATGGGTGAATGTGAGACAATATGTAAAGCGCTTTGGATGGCCATGGGTCTGTTGAAAGCGCTATATAAATGCAGTCCATTTACCATATGCTAGCAAAAAGAAGTAAAACGTCTTTGTATGTGGTACTGGAAAAGGTAATCAGGCCATTTTACTGCAATTTGTTGCATTTCATGTGTAAAAGTGGCTAATTATAGAGAATGATAGATAATTGTGTGCAACGTTTCTTTCTGGGTTGACAATGTCCATAAAGAAATCATTTTCTCGTTACATACACATATTCTTTGCACAAAACAAAATCAACCTCTGATGGATGAAAACTGCCAATTTTATGTTAATCTCACGTCCGTAGCATGTGGTTTATGCCCATAAGTAGCTGGTTTGGGGATCAGGGGTCGGAAAGCAAGAGGTGGTTCTTGAGCGAAGGAGTGTGAACATGAATTGTATCATAATTCAACACCTGTCTGCGCTTGCATCCACACCAACACGGCCGCCATGCCCCTTGCCACTTCCGAACCGTTTCTGTTGCCCTTTTCTTGGATAAACGCATGCAATCCAGAGAGGAACGCAACTTCAGCCCTTACTGCAAATCTGAAGCTTATCACTGAAATTGGATTTTAGCCTGCGTGCTGCAGCCAATGGGGACGTGCTGATACGGTCTGGCCCTGGACCGCGGGGGTTAAATATCGTACAGCGCCTAAGGATTTAGAATTGGAAATGGAAATTTTGCAGTTCCACAAAAGCGGTGTGCGCACTGTATGGTCTGTTCTCAGGAAATGACTGGTTATCAGCGGACTTATCGTTGAACAACTGCAGACCTGAATAGCCTATGGCTGTTAATAAATCTCTCTCTGTCTTTCTCTGCTCTTCACTCGCTCTCTGTCTTTGGGGAATTGTGAAGATAGATTATTTGTTGCGCATGTGGTTGTGATCAGATGTCCTCTGGGTAGGTTTGCTTGAATTGTTTCCTGTCTTGTAGTGCTGTCCGCAGGCAGCCCAGTGTGTGTGACAGATGTCAGAGACCTGGTTCCGTGACCCTTGTGTAAGTGTGTAATCTGGTGGGAAGACCTGACAGGTCGTAGCCCTCACACTGCCACAGAGAAGAGTCACACGTTCTATCAAGAACTTAAACAAACAGGGTGTTACCTCAGTGTTCATTGTGAGATTTGGCCAGGGAGTTGTAGTTAAATAATACACGACTACACATTCTCCTACTTTAGGCAGCATTTGCTATGTCCCTGACCCCAACTATTTCCTAAAAATGTATTCCGTCTCATGTCTTTTTTGAAAGAAGTCTCTTATTCTTAATTGAAATGCAGTAATATTGTGAAATATTTTTCTATGTGAGTGTATTTTAAAATGTAATTTATTCCTGTGATGGCAAAGCTGAATTTTCAGCATCACTACTCCAGTCTTCAGTGTCACATGATCCTTCAGAAATCTTTCTAATATGATGATTTGCTGCTCAAGAAACATTTATTATCATCATCAATATTAAAAACAGTTGTGCTGCTTCATATTCTTGTGGATATATTTTTCAGGATTCTCTGATGAATAGAAAGTTCACAAGAACAACATTTTATTTGAAATGTAATGTCTTTACTGTCACTTTTGACAAATGTAATGCATCCTTGCTGAACAAAAGATTTCTTACTTGATCTTACTGATTCCAAAACTTTTGAATGATCTTTTCCATCTAATGGTTCATAGAGTCTGTGAACGCAAAAAAAGAGAATGCATAGAGAAGGCTAAAAAGAAGTATAGTGCTTTTTGTTTGCAATTCTTGAATCACATAGAGTTTATTAGGCAGGTAATGATATCTGGTCATGAGACACATGAGAACCAATGATGCTTAACATTAATAAAGTCAAATATATGGCTCTTATTACTTTTGTAGTCCATTTCAGAGCTTTGAGAGGAAGATCATCAGAATCACACAAATCACAAAAAGCTATTATTTAAAACCAAAGGACTACAGGCCCTATTTTAACGATCTGAGCGAATGGTCGCATGTGCGTCCGAATCCACTTTTGCTAGTTTAATGACGGAAAAAACGGTCGGCGCGCCAGGCACACGGTCCAAAAAGGTTGTACCTAGTCTCTTAATGAGTCATGGGTGTGTTTTGGGTGATAAACCAATCAGAGTCTCATCTCCCATTCCCTTTAAAAGCCGGATTTGCTATTTACATGGCGGAAATTGCGAGCGGAAAGACTGAACGCTTTTCCAGAGAGGAATCCATTTTTTTTTATATTTAGCATGTTTGTGTGCTGCTGGGTGTACCTGTGTGTGTAATAATATGAGTGTACGTGTGTTGTGTGTGCTTTTAAATAACACAAAAAATACTGTGCTATAGACTTTAGACCAGGTTTTTGTTGGTCAATGGCACAGTCATTGTCAGTTGCCTCAAAATAGCAACACACACCTCGTTTTCAGACCCCCCATGGGCGAACAGATGGGCGCGAGTGCATTGGCTATTTAAACAACACACTGGATGTAAAAATTATAACTGCATCTGGCTGAAACTAGCAAAAAACACTTGCATCCGCACCTGGCGTCGCATTGTGCCGGGTGTATGATAGAGCCCTATAAGTCGTATGGGCCACTTCTATGGTGCGTTTTTTTTTATTATTTTCTCCTTTTTTTGAGCATACTCAAATAGTGCCATTTTTGGCAGACATAGTCACTATGAACTGTCACATAGTCACTTTCTATACAAAGGAAAATAGCAGCTTACATGTTTGGAATGACATTGTGGAAATAAATGATGACAAAATTGTAATTATTATGTGAATTATTCCTTTAACCATTAACCATTGTAGAAATGAACATTTTTGAACGTCACATTATGAAATGCAATGCAATTAGTTGTAAATATATACAAATTAATAATGAATGAATTCATAGAAATGCATTTAACAAATGCTCATAAATTTCTCGTTTGAATTCTCTAGCCTGACATATCTTAGTCATTATCCGCTTGGTTTTTATTGTAGCCTTTGACGAGCCCCACAGCATCACCGTGAGGGATGTGACTGCAAAGTCATCACACTAAGCATTGAGAATATCATATCAGCATCAGCGGACACCCTGCAAGCACTAATGATTCAGAAAAAGAAGTCCCTGTTTTTTTCATTTGTATCCTCAGCCGTGTGGTGTTTCATAATTTAGCAGGTTTTAATGTCATAAAACAGCTTGGGGCTCAGCGGGGGATTGGGGAGATAATTGGGGTGTTTTTCATCTTCACTGGTTCTTAAATGTGCTTTTTAAGTCAGGACTTTCCTGTGGCCCATGTGAAGTACTGCCAGCGCTTCTCATGTCGGTCTCTGGAGGTTGAGGCGGGTGGGAAGGGAGGGGGTCTTTTCAGGGGGTCACTTCAGTAGGTGCTTTTCTCTTTCTACAGCCAGGCACAGATTGAAAGAAGCCACTCTCATTCTGTCTGGCATTAAAAATGTCAGTTTTACCATAAAAATGGAGATTATTGTAATGCAGTTTCGGCACAATGAACTGTGCAGTTACGGACTAGTTGTGCATGATGATGTTGAATGTTGCGAATGTGCTTATAATTGCAAATTTCTAGAGTTTTCCCAACTGTTTGTTTGGTCCTGTAAAATTGAGTAGTTTTAAAGAGGTCATGACATGAATTTTTAAAATAATTGTAATGAATTATTATGTTCCTTGAGGTTCACTTATAATGTTAAGTTGAAAAAAAATATATATATATATAGGTGGGAAAAAATTATTCTCATGTTCATTCTGACCCTCAACGCCCACTCACTATTACACGGATGTGTCCATATAAATCGTCACCTGTTCATGTCTACTGTCAGATCAAATATAGTTGACTACTTCATCTTTTAACAAGAGTTTTGTTGCGAACTCTCCTTTGCACTGTGCCTCGTTTACAAATCAAAATGCTCCGAACAAACATAATTCTCAAACGCGATCTGAGACGCCATTAAACAAACTATCCACTTGTTCCAGATCCTTCTGAAGTCTGTACAGAGACGCAAATGAGCTGTGGAAACATTTGTCCTGTTGTCAACAGACCCAAGCGCGTTAAGTATGTCAGAAACCGAATGCGCATCTGTATACTGTATCCAGTGTAGACAGCGTCAGTGATTATAATGGGTTTTATTTGCTTTTGATGCGATGCGACATCAAGTGTAGGCAAGTGTCAGTCATTAAGCAACTGAATGCCAGTGGGCGGGGCCAATGGTGTGTCTTGCTCTGGAGGTAAATGTATTTGCCCCTGTGACGTCACAGGGCACCCAATATCAAAACAAAAAATGCTTCGTTTATAATGAGGAGGACTTTTAAGCTATGAAACTTGAAGGATGTTTTGGTGCAAATATGTAAAAAGAAGGCAAATTTGATTTCTCATGTCATGACCCCTTTAATGAATTGTTAATTGTTAATTAATTGTTGTTGCAAGCGTGTTTCGGTTGTTGCTAGGTGGTTTCTTGCAGGACCACCCCCCAAGTCTCTATGCATTGACGTCACTTTCCCGCCGGAACACGGCCCATCAGCCGGGACTGTGTGGCAAAAGAGCTGCTGCATGAATGGATTTAATAGGGAAAACTGTAAAACAAAAAATTATCAGTTTAAACTAAAGGTTGGACTCGATATAGTGTTCATTACAACTTACCAAATATCCAGTGATCCATGGATATTGACATGCAGCCAGGAATCGTGTTCTCCTGACATTTATATGAGCCTGATTTCAACGCCAGGGAAATACATGAAGCAAATTCGCCTGTGAAAACTTTATATAAATATAATATAAGTAGGTCTAGATCCGGATGATCACTTTATATCAATGTATATCGTCATATCGTCCAGCCTTAAAACTTGTTTATTT
Source organism: Romanogobio albipinnatus (assembly GCA_023566225.1). Classification (NCBI taxonomy): domain Eukaryota; kingdom Metazoa; phylum Chordata; class Actinopteri; order Cypriniformes; family Gobionidae; genus Romanogobio; species Romanogobio albipinnatus. The sequence goes on along the minus strand of CM042247.1, from coordinate 41,606,270 downwards.
AAAAACATCCAATTATGCAGAATATAAGATGGTAAATATTTAATTGACGAGTTGTCTATACAATATATAACAATACAATATAGCCTATAGGGTACGATTTTACCCCAAAATTCAGCATACTGACACAAAATGATAACTGCAAATCCACATTTTGCTGTCTGGAGTTCAGTTGTTTCTGTGAATTGCAGCGATCCATTAGCTTCTCTTTTCTGTAGCTTTCGGCAGTCTGTAAAAATATACTTCAGATTTCATTGTACAGTCAATCTCAAAGCTTTTTCCCATTTTAGATGTGTTTTGTGTTTTTTTTTTGTTGTGAAAACCAATGCTGCCGCTTAGTCTCTCTGCCACTCAGTGCGCACTACCGCAGCTCTGGCTGACGGTGATGTCAAGCGCATACCCTCTATATACGGCTTAAGATGCAAATTTCTGACATTTTGTTCACCCATTTTAGTGAATCTAAAATCTATATTCATAACACAAACAGAGTTTGACAAAACAGTATTTTGCTCATTGTCGCTTCCTGCAGAACACCTTATGTGTTGTTTGTACTGCTATGTGTCATTTATGAGAACACATTGAATGCAAACCCCTTTGTGCATGTGTGCGCCGTCTGCAGTGGTTCGTGCTTCACGCCAAAGTTAATGTGTCAAACGAGGCTAGACAGCATTTCTAGGATGATCACTTTATATCATCCCAGGATTGATACAAATGGTATGGTATATACCAGGACCGTGGTAGAATGCCTTTGAAATTCCAATTCAATTCCTGAATTTGAACTCAGATAGCAGAACTGTGTTTCAATGTAAAGAGGTAGAATTAAAAAGAATGGAATTCAACTGTAATTTTTAACTAGAAAAACAAAGTTTCATTATGGGCTTCATGAAACCATGTTTGAAACTTTAAAATGGCCTCATGCAGACAGACAGACAGACAGACAGACAGACAGACAGACAGATAGATAGATAGATAGATAGATAGATAGATAGACAGACAGACAGACAGACAGACAGACAGACAGACAGACAGACAGACAGACAGACAGACAGATAGATAGACAGACAGACAGACAGACAGACAGACAGACATAGATAGATAGATAGATAGATAGATAGATAGATAGACAGACAGACAGACAGACAGACAGACAGACAGACAGACAGACAGACAGACAGACATAGATATATAGATAGATAGACAGACAGACAGACAGACAGACAGACAGACAGACAGACATAGATAGATAGATAGACAGACAGACAGACAGACAGACAGACAGACAGACAGACAGATAGATAGATAGATAGACAGACAGACAGACAGACAGACAGACAGACAGACAGACAGACAGACAGACATAGATAGATAGACAGACAGACAGACAGACAGACAGACATAGATAGATAGATAGACAGACAGACAGACAGACAGACAGACATAGATAGATAGATAGATAGATAGATAGATAGATAGATAGATAGATAGATAGACAGACAGACAGACAGACAGACAGACAGACAGACATAGATAGATAGATAGATAGATAGATAGACAGACAGACAGACAGACAGACAGACAGACATAGATAGATAGATAGATAGATAGATAGATAGATAGATAGATAGATAGATAGATAGATAGACAGACAGACAGACAGACAGACAGACAGACAGACAGACAGACAGACATAGATATATAGATAGATAGACAGACAGACAGACAGACAGACAGACAGACATAGATAGATAGATAGATAGACAGACAGACAGACAGACAGATAGATAGATAGATAGACAGACAGACAGACAGACAGACAGACAGACATAGATAGATAGATAGACAGACAGACAGACAGACAGACAGACAGACAGACAGACATAGATAGATAGATAGACAGACAGACAGACAGACAGACAGACATAGATAGATAGATAGATAGATAGATAGATAGACAGACAGACAGACAGACAGACAGACAGACAGACAGACATAGATAGATAGATAGATAGATAGACAGACAGACAGACAGACAGACAGACAGACAGACAGACATAGATAGATAGATAGATAGATAGATAGATAGATAGATAGACAGACAGACAGACAGACAGACAGACAGACAGACAGACATAGATAGATAGATAGATAGATAGATAGACAGACAGACAGACAGACAGACAGACAGACAGACAGACAGACAGACAGACAGACAGACAGATAGATAGACAGACAGACAGACAGACAGACAGACAGACAGACATAGATAGATAGATAGATAGATAGATAGATAGATAGATAGATAGATAGATAGATAGATAGACAGACAGACAGACAGACAGACAGACAGACAGACAGACAGACAGACAGATCTCGGTTAGTCATAACTTTGATTGATAGAAATATTGATTTATATAGGCTTATCCATAATAACAGTAGGTTATTATCGGCAGTCCCATAATTTCCAGCCATCCATACCCAAATTCATGCCCATGACATTTTTGTATGCCAGACTTTTTCTCAGAGTAAATATTTGCTTATCAACTTTGCCTTTCTTATAATTAATGGAGAACGCAACGAATACACAATAGCTCTGCCAACTGGCGCTCATGAATGTCCTAACTGCTGCAATAACAATCAACTGTCATAATAGCAATGCACCGAACATTAACTCCGAATTATAATGACAAACACTGTTTTCCAAATCCTAACTAGCCTGCCAGTAGGAGACACTTTGGTTAGTCAATGTGCCAGTTTGTAGTGCAAATGACATAGCGGTCTAGTTCTGTGATTTTTCCAGTTTGTTGTCATGGCAACTGGTTTCTACAAAGCCTTCAAACATTGCATACTGGGTTTTGTGGTCACTTGCTTCTTTATTACTCACTTGCATGTTTTGGTTGGGTACCATTTGCTGTTCACCAATGACTCAGTTCGGGTTCTGGCTGCCAATTGGATCTCCTTGTAAATTTCTGCTCCCAAATCTGATCAAAACTCTGTTAGGCTGCATGTTGCCAGGCTGGCGTTTTTTTTTTAAATTAGCTTTCATCCACCACTCTTCAAGGCACACATGCGCAGTCACATGCTAACACAGCCACGGCAGTGAATCACAGTTTCATTTGAGACAATAGAGTTTGATGTGACAGGTGTACTGTGCAAACCCGTAAGTCATCCATCAAATCCAAACCAGTCAATGCACCCGTTCTTCAAGGTCAGCAATATTTAAAGCACAACCGGCGGTCAGGAGAGAACATTATTATTTAGCTGTTGGGTTTAACAGATACAGCAGTATTAGTAACATAGTGAAGTACTTCATTAACTTGCATACAATTGTCCATGATGTGAATGTCCTTTTTGTGTAATATTCTAGCGAATGATTTGAAATGTTTATGTGATTCATTCAGATTTATACTGCATTATAAGAACAGTTACATTTATATTATTTTTTATAATTACTTATAAGTCATGCATTTGCTTTTTCAATGTGCATGCTCATAATCCATTATACACTGCTACAAGCAGTGCTACAAGCTTGGCACACCTATTTTTGGGCAATTTCTCCCATTCTTCTTTGCAGGACCTCTCAAGCTCCATTAGGTTGGTTGGGAACGTCGGTGTACAGCCAGTTTCAGATCTCTCCAGAGATGTTCAATCGGGTTCAAGTCTGGGCTCTTACTGAGCCACTCGAGGACATTCACAGAGTTGTCCCGTAGACACTCCTTTGTTATCTTGGCTGTATGCTTAGGAACGTTGGCCTATTGGAGGATGAACCTTTGCCCCAGTCTGAGGTCCAGAGCGCTCCTTGATCCTGACTAGTCTCCCAGTTCCTGCCACTGAAAAACATCCCCACAGCACGATGCTGCCACCACAATGCTTCACTGTAGGGATGGTATTGGCCAGGTGATAATCGGTGCCTAGTTTCCTCCAGACATGATGCTTGCCATTCAGGCCAAAGAGTCCTTCAGGTGCCTTTTGGCAAACTCCAGGTGGGCTGTCATGTGCCTTTTACTGAGGAGTGGCTTCCGTCTGGCCACTCTATACCATACAGGCCTGATTGGTGGAATGCTGCAGAGATTGTTGTTCTTCTGGAAGGTTCTCCTCTCTCCACAGAGAAACGCTGGAGCTCTATCAGAGTGACCATCGGGTTCTTGGTCACCTCCCTGACTAAGGCCCTTCTCCCCCGATCGCTCAGTTTATCTGGTCGGCCAGCTCTAGGGAAGTCCTGGTGGTTCCAAACTTCTTCCATTTACGGATGATGGAGGCCACTGTGCTCACTGGGACCTTCAATGGGGTATTGTTTATAGAATTTTGAGGAAAATAATTAATTTAATCCATTTTAAAATAAGGCTGTAACATAACAAAATGTGGAGTGAAGCGCTGTGAATACTTTCCGGATGCACTGTAAATAAGTATAAATGGGGCTGTAATTCATTATAAGCATGAGCTTCATAGAAAGTGTTACCAAAGAGTTTTAATGGGGAAATACTTGATCCTGATTGGTCAAATGCAACATTCTGATCAAATATTTTTTAACTCGGCAAGGATGCATTTAAAATGGATCAAAACAAAAGTGACAGTAAACACATTACAATGTTACTAAAGGTTTTTGTTTTAAAATAAATGCTGCTTTCTATTAATTAAAGAATCCTGAAAAATGCATGATGGTTTCCACAAGAAAATATTAAGCAGCACAATGGTTTTCAACATTGATAAGAATCAGAAATGTTTCTTGAGCATAAAATCATCATATTAGAAGGATCATCTGACTGAAGAATGATGTAATGATGCTGAAAATACAGCTTTGATCACAGGAATAAATTACACTTCAAAATTCAAATAGACAATGGTCTTTTTGTCAGAGAGAAAGATCACTAGCTTGCTTTAGAAGAACGCTTCGGCTTTTGAGATTTAGTGCTTTGTAAAAGACCAAGCATAAGACAAGAGGAGATGAATTGAGGAGCATGCATTGAGATCACAGCGAATATGGGTCCTTAGGTTATTGATGCGACGTGTCAATAGCACACGCGAGTGACCGATTGACTTGGAAATTGTTCTCTGGCCATTTGCATGCGAGTTTAAATCAGAGACCAACAAAGAACAAAGGTTTGGGTTAAAGGTCAGGTGAGGATTGTGGGTGAAATTGTTATTCTATCCATCTTTTTCTCAGGCACAAAGATACTTGATTGTGTCCCGGACACTTCCAATATTTTGCCTTTCTGACTTAATGGCATATCATATGACACTTGCTACTCAAAATTTGTCATTATAATGAACGTTCTACTGTCTGACAAATAGTTCACTGCCCTGAGGTTCTGGACAGACGTCAATTTCTGTTTGTTAATGGTTGGTTTTAATGTCCCCCCTCTGTCTCTCTCCTCTCAGAGTGAGTTGATGGGACCATCCTGCCATTTGTCTGTAATTACCCCTGGTGTACATCACCCAACCTATCCCGGCAGGCTCTGGCAGGGATGCTATCATTTTACTACTGGCCTCGAGACAGCGCTGTGTTTTTGAGTGACACCTCTGTAAACAGTCCAGTAGTGTCACTTAGCCAGACCTTTTGACATTTAGTCTGGCCCTGTTTGTAGCTTATTCGGGCCAAGAGACTGTCTGGCCGGCATATAAAGTGGTCGCTTTGCTTTTACAACCCATTTAGAGGCAGGTTTATTCCAAATAGATTATACTGCAAAAACAGGCCAGCATTGAAAAAATGAATTCTTTAGTAGTCTTCAGGAACAGCTGTGAAGTAAATACAGACTATCTATTTCATAGATTTTATTTGGTGATTGCTGCAAAGTGATCTCATGAGTATTCATAAGTATTTTTACATAAAGTGTGGTTTTACTACACGTGCAATCACTTACATAGACACTGAAACGTACAATATTAACGCATTGACAGTAATCCAAAGTAAATTTCTTGCATATGAACAACTTTACAGACGGCCAAATGTGTACAAATCCTTATTTATGAGTACTAAAAATGTAGTATTAATATTTTGATTCTATTGTATTCAATTATCTACGTTTTCAGGCTCATTTATTAAACACTGTTTACTCATCTACTTAATATGCTCAGTGTGACTTCTGCTGCAAACTCGTAATGTTAAACAGGACTACACTTTAAAACCTTAAAATGAATACAATTTCTGTCATCTTCTAACCATTATTCATGTAATATTTATATTTATCATGTAATATTTATTTTCTTTGCCGTGGGACACAAAAGGCGTTTTCTCAGTATAGACTGACAATAGAACCACAAAATACACCAAAAACGCAACATTCACAAAAGCAATCAATTTGATTCTCTTTAGAATTCATACATTTGCGAGGGATATACCTACATTTAGCAATCTTCATCTCCATTCTCAGCAGCGGCCGTAAACGTCAAATCTCGCGATTGTTACAAATTCAAAAATTGCTGCCTCAAATTCAAAATGCTTTACGATTTATGGCAGTGATATCAAACGCTCATTGGCTCTCACCTGCTTCGTCACAGCTTTTGACATGCCATATTTTGGGTGTTGTGTGCATTTAAATGAGAAATGCAACTGCAACACATCCTCATTTGGATGACTTTTGATACTGCTTTTTAAAATAAATTATTGTGGTTACACTTGTCTGTCACTTGTTCTTTATAACTACATATTTTTAAGAAATGGTTATGGGTAGATAGAAGTGGGTTTAGTGGCTCAAAATATCCTTTTTATGCTACAGTATATTTTTTTGTAAAATTGTCACTTCCTAAACATTTCTGTACGTTTTATATATTATTTTCTCTATAAAATACTTATGTTTGGGTTTGGGGGTAGGGTTAAGGGTCTAAAATTGATCTGTAAAATGTTAAAGGGCAAACAAGTATCTTTATTATCTAAAAGATTCATAAATATTTGTGTTTCTTTAGCTGTAAATACGTAATAGAGTTTATGTTTAAATTTTGTCAATACGTCCATATTGTACGTTTCAGCTTCAACATACATACATACATATTAATACCTACATGTTCTCCTGTTGGTTTGTTGAATTCATGGTTTTTGGTCCCTCTTTTAATTTTGCAAAGTATATACACTCACCTAAAGGATTATTAGGAACATGGCAGTTGCTTCAATACATTTAGGGGTGTGTTCCTGGTCAAGACAATCTCCTGAACTCCAAACTGAATGTCAGAATGGGAAAGAAAGGTGATTTAAGCAATTTTGAGCGTGGCATGGTTGTTGATGCCAGACGGGCCGGTCTGAGTATTTCACAATCTGCTCAGTTACTGGGATTTTCACGCACAACCATTTCTAGGGTTTACAAAGAATGGTGTTAAAAGAGAAAAACATCCAGTATGCAGCAGTCCTGTGGGCGAAAATGTCTTGTTGATGCTAGAGGTCAGAGGAGAATGGGCCGACTGATTCAAGCTGATAGAAGAGCAACTTTGACTGAAATAACCACTCGTTACAAACCAGTGTTGGGCACGTTACTTAAAAAAAGTAATTAGTTATAGTTACTTCTTACAAATAGTAACTGAGTTAGTAACTGAGTTACATCATTATAAATGTAATGTGTGTTACTCTTTTTTTTTTTCTTCAAATGTTCAAATGTGTCAATAACTTGGATACCCCCAATATTAGATATGTTAAATGAATGAATTGGACACTAAATTATAAATTATAAAACATTGTACATTAATGTACACTATTGTAATGTTGCTGTGGGACAATGTGAGAGACACCAATCAAATTCAATACATTATTGTAAATATTATCAGTACTATACTACTCCTTTGGTAGTGGAGCTCACGTTATCACTTCGGTTTTTAGCCACTAATTTTGTGGCGGCATATGATGTGAGGCTTCATTAGATTAGAATTACTTGCCACCGACGTGGAGAGACTCTTTCTTCCTGGGCATAAGTTACACGTTACATAAACATTCTTACCTTTCATCTCAACGAGGGAAAAGTAGCGCTTATACTTCCAGTAAGCAAAAGCTACCTTTGAAGTCGTTGGACTTGCCATCGCTGACTGTGCATATGCATGTGCGTCGTAGGTGTGTGTGTGTGTGTGTGTGAACATAGACCGTAAAAAAATAGGTGTGAACTCAACCTATCAACCTCAACCTTGTCTCCCACCCACCAATCATCATCAGTTATGTCTATGGTACCACCCAACCCACTCCCCAACACGCATTGCTGGCGCACACGCACACACACACGTTGCAGGTCCGACTAACAGAGAGCCTGTTCCGATGAAAACCGCTTCAGTGAGCTCAATTATAGTAACGCCGCATTTTTTTTTTCAGTAATGCTCAGAGGTGGACAAAGTACACAACTCTATTACTTGAGTAAAAGTAAAAGTACTACTGGTAAAATATTACTCCGTTACAAGTGAAAGTTCTAAAAACAGATTTTTACTTAAGTAAATGTACAGAAGTACTTGTTTTTAAAAGTACTTAAGTATCAAAAGTAAATTTCCTTTTTTATGTCAATGCATTATTTTATTATTGTTGCTTTGTTGTATAAATGCACTCTATGCCATCATGGTGGTTTAAGCCAGTCAGTGATGCTCCATCCGACATGCTAGCATACGACTACCTTAAACTAATTTCTTTACATTTGTATAGAGTGTTGTAACTTTTTTTATTTCACGTATTGAAATTTTCAATTTCTTGTATAAAAGTTACAAAGCTCTTTACAAAGCTGCTGTCACTTTAAGGCTGAATGCATGGACCCTATACTCTGATACGCATCCGATATTCTCCCAACTGTTTACTCTTCTCTTTCTCCCAGACATTTACATTTTTGAACATTTTATGAGACATGCATCAAAGTGTATGCCAACTAAACTAATCTTTAATCTTTTGAGAAAACTGAAACATACTTTTTAAGTATAGCCATGGGTGCACACACTGTGCCAAGGAGAACCGTCTTCTTCCATTTTGCTATAAACTGATCAGGGTTCAAAAAATGTTGGGAAACTTCACATGACCCTATACAAGAGTGATTACTTACAGGCTGTGTGCAAAAAAAAAAACTTTTAAAGAAGAAAAAAATCATCCACTGACTTTTAAAGCTGCTACAGAAACGACTTTCGACTTGGAGGACCTTGATAGAAATGTAGTGGAGTAAAAAGTACGATATTTGTCTTTCAAATGTAGTGAAGTTAAAGTAAAAGTATCCCTAAAAAATAATACTCCAGTAAAGTACAGATACTCAAAAAGTGTACTTAAGTACAGTACTCAAGTAAATGTACTTAGTTACTGTCCACCTCTGGTAATGCTAACAGCATTGTAACGGGAGAAACAGTAATTCGTTTGATTACTCGTTACTGAAAAAAATAATTCCGTTAGTAACGCCATTTATCTATAACGCCTTTAGGAAAAAGAGGCTACAATTTGCACAAGCTCACCAAAATTGGACAGTTGAAGACTGGAAAAATGTTGCCTGGTCTGATGAGTCTCGATTTCTGTTAAGACATTCAGATGGTAGAGTCAGAATTTGGTGTAAACAGAATGAGAACATGGATCCATCATGCCTTGTTACCACTGTGCAGGCTGGTGGTGGTGGTGTAATGGTGTGGTTGATGTTTTCTTGGCCCCTTAGTGCCAATTGGGCATCGTTTAAATGCCACGGCCTACCTGAGCATTGTTTCTGACCATGTCCATCCCTTTATGACCACACCATCCTCTGATGGCTACTTCCAGCAGGATAATGCACCATGTCACAAAGCTTGAATCATTTCAAATTGGTTTCTTGAACATGACAATGAGTTCACTGTACTAAAATGGCCCCCACAGTTACCAGATCACAACCCAATAGAGCATCTTTGGGATGTGGTGGAATGGGAGCTTCGTGCCCTGGATGTGCATCCCACAAATCTCCATCAACTGCAAGATGCTATCCTATCAATATGGGCCAACATTTCTAAAGAATGCTTTCAGCACCTTGTTGAATCAATGCCACGTAGAATTAAGGCAGTTCTGAAGGCGAAAGGGGGTCAAACACAGTATTAGTATGGTGTTCCTAATAATCCTTTAGGTGAGTGTGTATATATATATATATATATATATATATATATATATATATATATATATATATATATATATATATATTCATCTTGACTTTAGTCTGAAGCTTTTTTCAGTGTGTAGACCATAATTTATATTTTTATTATTTGAATTTGTTCTGACATCAGTGTTATTTTATACTTTTTTGAATTTACTTAGATTTTTATATTTTCAGTTTTAAGGTTTAGTAATTGTTTTATGAGCTTTTGTCATTTTTATTTTTTTTCTATAATTTATTCATATTATTTTTCATTTTTTAAGTTTAAGTTTTATTTTATTTTGTTTTAGTATTATTATAATTAATGAAAGTTATTTTTAATAGTATTAGTTTTTACTGCTTGACATCTGGTGATTAGTTCATCTTCGAGTTTGTTTTTGCAAAAAGTTAGTACATTTTTCCATGCGTTATGCAGTTGTGGGTGGCGTATGAAATGAGGCCATGTCTTTGTCCAAACCACGCCCCCAAAGCCACACCCTCCACCTGTTTTCCAAAGAAAATGGCCCGCCGTAGCATTCCCAAGGTCAGCATTCACCTTGAAGCCATTATCGATGTCCCTCCCCCAGGTTCTTTACAACAAAAAGATTCCTTTCATCCACAACATATTTTAGCAAAGTCCTCCGCCTCCTGTGATGCTTGCAATATTTCCTGACATGCTCTATTAGGCCCCTTAATGTAGTATTATAACAAACACAACTGAGATTGGCTACACCAGACCCCCATCCGTCTGCCTGCGTGTCAGCGAGTCAGAGTCAAACTAAGACGGATGGAGGCCTGCCTCCACCCCAGCTCCTGACCAATGCCTTGGGGCCTCTCCACTTATTGAAATGACCTAATGTAGATTCAGACTCAACGGGGAGGGAAATCTATCTATATCAACCTGCAGGAGACAGAAATGTGAGTGTGTTTGGCGGCTTGTTGAGGAAAGAGTTGGGCTGCTGCTGTGTCTTTGTAATTGAAAGCAAAAGAGAAATAACCCGGTGGAACATTAAGCAGGACGCTCGCCTCTGGACACGTCAAATGCACTCATTGAGAGCTGGACGTGAGGAGAGATGTGAAGAATGAAGGGGGCAGAGGTCATACAATGTATATCTGTAACACTATGGGTCATTTCATTCCATATCTTTTATATATTTGATATATTATGCTCATGTCATTTGGAGACTCTTTTTCAATAGTTTTTGTCCTGTTTTGTATTGCCGATGGTGATTGGAGATGTTTGTTTTGTTGTGTTTTTCATTGAACGGTTGTTGACTGTCTGAAAGAAAGGTATAATAATATTAACAGCAGTAGCAGCAATAACAAAAGTCTTGCAGTTTGCAGTGTGTCTTATAGGAAATCGAGGTGCATTGATCTGTGGTGGCGTTTTTAATCGTGTTTCAAATTGATTGTTTCATTCATTTTGCATCAATTCAATGTGATCCTCTAAGGTTGCATTTGGAAATATGTCATAACGAAGTTTCCTGAAGATATAGATATATTTGACTTTGTATTAAGGCCTTTTTCAAGCATTTGATGCAGCAATGAAGTATACGTAATGTTAAATGTTTAATTAATGGCCTTTTTTATTATTAAAGCAAATACACCAGCAAAACAGTGAATATTTGGGGCTGTGATTTGGAATCCGTGCTGAGAAATGAATTGAAAACCCAAAAGGAGATCCAAATTGATTTTTAAAAAAGGGAATTTAAGTCACAAATTGGTTGTCGGAAAACCACAGTTGGCCAGGTGAAAACATTTGCTTTAACCAAACCTTAAATTTAACGAAAGTTATGTAATTTATTCCAAACCCGTGTTTTCTTTCTTCCGTGGAGATGTTTTGCAGAATGCTACAGGCTGTTTTTCACACAGTAAAAGCATACTGTGACCAGAAAAGGGACCAAAAAAGGGACAACCCCCCCCCCCCCCCCCATCTCATACACTATATGTTTAAGTCTTCTGAAGCAGATCAGATCAGAACTTAACTTGTAGAAGTCACATTGTATACTTTATCTTGTTTGCTTATAACAAGTACAAAATAAAGGTTCTTTATTATCATGAATGGTTTCATAGGGGCTTTCGCACCGCACCGGAGGAACTATTGGCGGTAGTACCCACTTTTTGGCGTGTTTGAGTGATTTTAGTTCTAGGGACTCTTTTTGGTGGACTAAATAAGATCCTATTTTAGAGTAGGGTCTAACCCAGCACAATAGGAACTACCAGTGATGTAAGTGTATGTTGATTGGCCGAACACATGCAATAGGAAACACCAGCACTCACCATTTTTAAAACGCTGTGTAAACACACAGTTTATATATACTTACTCCACAAACTAACTACACGAACAAAAACAGAGAAAACAGCGATAGATGAACGGAAGTCTAGGCACTTCTCAACCTTTACGCTACGGAGTTGTTAGCATTGTTGAATGTCGTGTTTAACCCTTAAATGCATATCTCGGGATGCCATTCCCTCCTCCTCATTCAAGTACTAACCTTCTTAGTATTCCTCAATCAATTCATTATAAATAATATAAAAATGACAAAAGATTGTCTGTTTTCCAAATTTTATAGGGACGACCCGAGGTGTGTAACAGCATAAGTATATTTTTTCTGCTCAACAATAATTGAATCTTTGATGACTGAATAAGTGCAATCCACCTTTATTCCACAAGGTGGCAACGTCTGATACACAATAATGAAGTGACGTTTCACTCATAGTCACCGCAGGCAGAAAACAAAAGAATAGGAAGAATCATCAGCAACACTTGAAATGGCTCAGTGATTTACAGCACAGCAAGAACTGAACACAATCAGATATTACTGTCACTATCACTTGATGGTGGATCTGGAGAAGAAACTGTCAGCGATCAAAATATTGATTTTGAAGATGTTGAAATTGATAGTTTTGAGAATGTTTGAGATGGTGAATATGAGGCAGATGCTGAATGGGAAATGAGCTCTGATGAGGACAGTGATGATGGTATAAAAAATCTGCTCAAACTGAACTCTTACAAGCTCCAAAAGATAACAAAATATGCTTTATTTTATTCTGTAATTGTTACTCTAATATCAGGAGAGTTCTAATATCACGACAGGTAGAGATCCATCCGTGTTAGATATATACCCGGGTCGCTAAAGACCCGAATATGTAATAATGATTGGCCAAACATTCATGCATTTAAGGGTTGAATTAAGATGTTTTGGTCGATCGGATCACAAGTGGACTATGCTAAATACAGGTGTAAACGGGGTCTAAACCGTTTTTGAGGTAGTCGAAAATGCATTCGACTGGATTGCTTTCGTAGTGTAGACACTAGTGTGGTCAAAGGTGTTCGAACAGCCACAAAAGACTGTCTTCTCTCTGCTTACTCACTTAGGGCCTCATTCATGAAACACGAGCGGAACGAATATGTGTGTAAATTGTTCATAAAGCCGCTCTGACGTAAATTTTCGGATTCACGAAAATCCTTTATTTTCAAAATGTTAGTTGGTACGAAAGAAATGTACACCTGCTCCCTACCACATGTAAATGGTGCGTAAAACATTTGAACGTTCTGTGTTCTAATTTAGGCAAACTGACGACATTGCATTTTAATGAACTATGTACCATAATAATATTTCAAGAGTTGATTTGCCCCGTTTTTTGTTTGTTTTTGTTTTGTTTTTTCTGTTCAACGTTGGGTAATAGGCAGCGCTCGTCACTGTCACTTTTTACCCGGCCGTCCAATCACAGTGGAGGAGGGGCGGGACAAAAACTACACCGACCAATCATCCCACTTGTACACCGACTGAACAACAATAATGGAGAAGTTAATACTGCTTTTTACTGCATTTTTTATATTCTGTAATATTCTTCAAAATGAGATACTAGTAACACATTACTGCCATGGATATTCTGTATCATATTCATAGAAATCAAAGTATCTCAGATGGAAAAATGCTGCCCTTGCAAAACGCTTTCAAGCGCCATCAGCTGGCCGTTTTCAGGAGAGCACCAGGCATTTTTAGCTGGCTAAAATGCTTTGATGGACACATGATAATTTAATATTTATTTCTAGGCATATGGCCAATTAGTCTCTTTAGCATTGATGCAATATACTGGAGCCAAACCTGAGAAAGAAGTCCAAAAGATTCCACAGCGTTTCTGCAAATGTCATGGGCGGGGATTATGCAAATGATGAATGATCGTGCACGCGCATCCTATTTACGAATGTTTGGAATTCATTAATATACACACAACTACCAAATCCGTGGTATACTATGTCTGTGAATCTGGAGGAGAGTTTTCGTAAATGTCCATTTAATGTGCAAATTACTCAGAATTTGCTTATATATTTACGAAAGTTTCATGAATAAGGCCCAATTATGCGTAAACATTATGGGAAGCGCGCTGGCCAGACGGGATTTAAACTTTGTCGCTGAAGACCCAAGTTTGGTTTGAAGATGAAAAGCACAAACGTTCTCTTGCATTGCTACTGCGCTTCGTATGTTTTTCCATCGTCTCTGGTCGCTTTCATATGTAAATTGCTTATTTCGTCCATTAGATCGAAAGATCTGAAAAAGCCCATACATTTTCCCCTCGAAGAAATCAGCACACAACAAAACACATCTTAATAGCAGGTGTAAACAGAGCCTTTGTATCATTTGTCATGAAAGGATGTACTTCATCTGCAGTTTTTATTCCAAGCCAACTAGGCTCTCTCTACATGAATTATGTACAACAAATGGTCTCAAAAAGAGGAAAAAAGTGCACGTGTAGGCTCAAATATCCTTGACCCTTGCTCCCAGATCTCTTCTTCCATACTAATCTCGTTTTCTTGGCCCTGCTCTGTGACCTAAACCTTGCAGTGCGTCCTCATACAACTTTTATTATTATCATCAGCGCTTTGAAATCTATTTCTAAAAACCCCACAGCCGCATGAAAGACCATGGTCATGATTTCATACAAATAATTTAAATATACAATAGAGAATGAAATCTTGAAATTTTTATTACCCTCTCTTGACTTCTAGCTTTTCATTTTACTCCAGTTTTTCCGTTGGCCTTCTCAAAAAAGCAGTCACATCCATGGGCGTTCTCCTCTGATTAATCTTCGAATCTCGAAAGCGCATTAAGACGTGATTCATTTCCCACACAAATGCGGCGAGTTACACACTATCTTGGCTCAATAACCTGCAACTAATAAGCCAATTTATGATAATATACCATCAGTGAACACCAGCGGAAAGTTAATGTTGCCCTTGGAGCGAAATAGCGAGAGTTCAGGTGTGACTGCGGGCTTTGTTTATAAACGCAGATATGCAAATCAGGCTGTTGTTTTCCTTTGTATTATTGCTCGTCAGGAATGATTATGTGGGAGACTAGAATGGCAAGTACCCTCTTCCTCTCTCAGGTGCTTTTAATGAGGATGCAACACTTGATCTGATAGAGAGTGTTTAATTTAGGAAAGGGCTGTTGAGATGTTTCAAGCTGTTTGCAAGCTGACTGAATGGGGTTTTAAAAGATGGATATCACATTTTTTGAAGCCAAAAAGCAAGTCAATATAACCAAAGCCGTTCTGTTCTCTGTTTGTCTATAGCTGCTAAAATGATTGTATGTTTGTCAGCTGTACATCAGCTTTCTAATTAGCTGAGGCTTATGGGAGGTGTAATCTAAATATCTGGTGTTATTAAAATGCATTAGCTTTAATTAAGCTTGTGTGATACTGCTTACTGATACCGATAGTGCGATGTCATTTATTGTGAATAATCCGGCGAATTCATTTGAGGAGATTAGAGAATCAGTCTGTCTGTGGTAATTACAGTGTATGTATGATATGTTTAATTGTCGGGGCTGAGCTGATGTTTACTGTGACATTTCCCTTAGGATTAAGAAATGGTTCTGGCGTCAGGGCGTGGGGTTCAGCTCTGGCAATCAAGCAAAATTGACAGACAACCAAAGACTGTACATGCATAAAAGTGTCTGTTAGGAATCTGATGGTATTCAGGGTGTTGAAGTACTCTGACAGTGAAGGGAGGCTGGAATAGTGAAAATTCTGTCCTCATTCACTGACACTCATGTCTTTTCAAACCTGTACGGCTTTCTTTCTTCAGTGAAACACAAAAGCAGACATTTTGCATTATGTCCTTTTTCAAAAAGGACACAAAAGCTCTATAAAACACCATGGAGGTAGTCCATATAACTCAGGTGTTTGCAAAGACTCGAATCAGAAGACTTAAAATATAGTCATATAGACTTCTTTTATGGTGCTTTTTTTGTCATCGCTGAGCTGAAACGCATCCATCCCCATTCAGTTTAATGGGAAATTGAAGAAAAAAAATCACAAGGTTTTGATGATGTGTAAATGATGATCAAATTTTGATTTCTTTTCTGTGCTATTTCTTTATAGCCATGTCTGAATGTTTTATATTTCAAAAGCACAAAGTGCAGTAAGCGATTTCTGAGAAACGCTGTTGAAAGTGGTTCAGACCGAGCACCACAACACACTAGTTGCTAATCAGCAGTAGAGGGTAGGGGGTGTGTCCACTCATGATGGGGGAGGAGAGAATGAACCAATCAGCAGTAGGTGGCATGTCCACTCATGATTGGGGAGGAGAGAGACTGAGCCAATCAGCGTAGGGGGCATGTCCACTCATTATGGGGGAGGAGAGAGAGAGTGAGCGAGCGAGCGAGCCAATCAGCAGTAGAGGGTGTGTCCACTCATGATGCGGGAGGAGAGAGAGTGAGCCAATCAGCGGGGCTCGACATTAAGCCTGTTACCAAGTAAATCGGTCATTCGCTTGTCCAAGTAAAAGATTTGATTGTCCGGAATTTGTTTTTTTTTTGTAAATATAATTTATTCTGAAACAATATTCTCACCAGTGTTCAATCAGCTTTGACATATTTAAATCTGCATATTTGTGATATTTTTACCTTATAAAGGGCATTTTCCCTAATCTTAATCTTAATATTAAATATAGGCTATGCTTCAGCTAATGCTTCATTTTATATTCTTAAATATTAGCAATACATTTAATTAGAATAAGACACTATAGGGCTGTTACCAATCAAATTAAATAATTTACACTGAAAAATTACAACTGCGTTAAATAATGTTATGAGATTGTTTTAAATATTTTTTTAATATACAAATAAGAAATGTTGGAAAGAATGTTCAAACATGAAACTAAACCACCAGTAGGTGGCGGCAGGTGACCGTCTTAATGAGTGAGCAACTGAGTCGATTCAGTGAAACGGCTGATTCCTTCAAGAATGAGGCAGTTATTTATGAACAGGTAATTGAATCTTTGATTAAACCGATTTATTCAAAACGCAGAATCATTCACTAACACACCGTTGCTGTGAGATGCGTTATGGTTCTGCTGTGATCTTTGTTTTTGTTTTGTCTACTGCTAAAAGTTAACTGTTTCTTTGTGTGAGCGGCGCTAATTTGTTTCCATTTCTCCTTGAGAGGCTGCGCGAGCCTCAACAGCACAACCTTGTTACCGTCAGTAGCCTACATTATATATTGTTATCCACTATCGATTGCCACTTACACTAAATTAATGCAGAATCATTCTTGCATTTTGGTGATTACCTAGTTATTTTTTTGTTTTTGTCGTTTTTAATCAGGCTATTTGTCCGGTCGAGCAAGTAAAATTCTCTTTCACTTGCCCCTTCAAAACATCCAGTTGTCCCGGACAAGCGTTAATGTCGAGTTCTGACTCATTATGGGGGAGGAGAGAGAGAGTGAGCGAGCGAGCCAATCAGCAGTAGGGAGCATGTCCACTCATGATGGGGAAGGAGAGATTGAGCAAGAGAAAATTTTGAATAAATACTGTAGAAAGAGAGATGGCTGAGAGACATTACAAAAGAGCAAAGGTCAGAGAAATATCACTGGGTTATGATCAGCCCAGCACTTTAGGACCTGCATTAATATCAGAAAAGCTTTCCACTGCTGGAGAGCCCTAAGCTGGAAGGCCTGAAAATGGACACCAAGGTTGCGTTGCTTCTGCTCCAGACGTGAGTAACATTGGCAACTAACAACAAACCATTGCTTGTACTCTTGTGTACTGTATGTTCATGTTTTGTTCTTCCTTGTCATTCATTCATCATCTTCGCTTTATTTTTTGCAAAGCATTATTTTACTTAGCTTCAGCAATCAGCTATAAAGAAACATCCACATCCATCCAGGGATTCTTTGGTGAATAAAAAGTCAAAAATGACACCATTTAATTGAAACAGAAATCTTTTGTAATATTCTAAATATAGATTTTAATTTATTGCAATAAACGTACTGACCTCAAACTTTTGAACAATAGTGTATAATATTAGCTGGAGATCTGCACGTTTTTTATGCGCACCTTTTGTTAATTCAGTTACAATCTTCCAGAATCAAGAATGAAGAAAAATTGTTTCTTATACATTTGGCAGACGCTTTTATCCAAAACGTCTTACATTGCATTCAAGGCACACATTTTACATTTTGTCAGTTCTTGCTTTCCCTGGGAATCGAACCCATGACCTTGGCGTTGCTAGCGCCATGCTCTACTGTTTGAGCTTCAGGAAAGCTTATACAGACTTGATACCATTTTCAAAATATTTCCTGGATGATGCCTGGCATTTCTTGCACCTCATAGTGAACTTTGTATCAACTCTGACAACAAGTCAGCTTCTCCTTGTATGCAAATTAAACTGTATATTTTTAGTGACAGTCAGTTGTTTTAAATCATAACATGTCATCCTCCGGTGAGCGTCAGCGTGCCTGAGACGTCCTGCGTGTTTTTGTGGCGGGACTGTGACAAGTACCAGCGCAGAACAATGACAAGTGGCATTTAGGGATGTGTTCGCAGCGCTGTGCTCTGGTAATTAACATCGTGCAACCTTCGTGCTTACAAAGCATCGCTCTTAATTAGAGTTATGATTGCAGTAGGGCAAAACCAGCGATCCTTGCTCAGGATAATGACTGCCGTAGTCACTGTGGCAGAAGCTTTATTGTTTGCATGCTGGACTTCTGACATCTGGGATACAAAGAGGCACAATAGAAAGCTGAGCGTTCTTTGTTCTTTCTCCTGCTGATCCAATCAGAACGGGCAAATAGAGCCCAGGCGTCTTCCAAATGAGACCCGCTCTCAGCCTGAGCGGCGCAGACACTTTCAGATTGAGCAATATTGTGGAAAACATCCTTTCACTTGAAGGATAACACACGTGTCCTACATCAAGATAAGCATGTGTGCTGTAGCGAATGCCGCTTTTGAAGGTCGTCTGTCCCACAATGCATCTGTCTGTAGCTCATTATATAGGGATAGCGACAAATTACTGGTTTGGCTTGTGTTTCGAAATGTATTGTGGATCTCAAATATGCATCTCTGACTTACAGCCGTAAATCAAAAGTCATTTATAAACATTCCGTGGGCTTTAAAGTTACGAAATGTTGTTCCTGGAGCTTTTAGTCAAATTAATTGTCCAGTAGCATCTGTCTTGATGGAGGATGCCTCTTAACTCTGTCATGTTTCTCCCCCTCCTTCTTCTTGGCAGACAGTTGGGACTAATTCATCAAATTTAGCTTGCAGACCAGGGGGGCCCATGGCCTTCCTCTTCTCTCCGCAGGATATAATCAGCTTTTAATTTCTCCACGATCCTGCAGACCAAATGACGGATAACTGCGGTGAGCGGGCCTGTCTGCCTCCTCCTCGTCGGCCAGGAACGCTCTGTTGCTTTTCTAGAAAATTAATCGTAATTTTGGCTCGGCCTGCAGCTTCTAATAAGAGGCTTGCATGCACAGACGCCGTCATGTCTTAAACGTAATTTCCCCAAACGGTTCCACCAGGGATACCCAGTGTGTCTTGTTAACCAGGCTTAACAAATTTTGGAATAAATGATGTTATTGTATGTGCTTTAAATATATATGAAGAGGTTGATGGCTGTTTTTGGTGCAATGCAAAAACAGCTTATGATTCATATTACCATCTCTAAAGATCGTGGTGTAAAATAAAGTTAAATAATGTGTTGTTGGAGCTGTGGTGCCATGGGTAGCGCTCATGCTTGTGACACATAAGGGCTGTTGACTCGAGTTTGAATGTCATTTCTGTCTATTCTCTACTAAATAAGGTATGGATGCACTGATATTAAAACTGTTTACCAATATTTGTTTAACGAGAGATGGATAATTAATGGATGATTCTGTACCAGTTTGTGTAAATAAATTTAAACACCAAAAAACAATTTAAATTATACAAATTAATATTGTACAGCATGAAAAATGGATATTCATTTGGAGATTGGCAGTTTTATTATATTATGAATCTTTTAATAGTGTAATGGTGCCATATCAGTTATTATTATTATAATAATAACTGAAATAGTACCAATATAGTGTGTATCCCCAAAATAAATGTAAGAAATTCAGAAATAAATGTAAATATTCACTACCATATGGGGTCAATAATATTTTTTCCATTAACGTTTTTGAAAGAAGTCTCTTATGCTCATCAAAAGCCATGTTTATTTGATCAACAATAGGGTTAAATCAGTGTTTTCTATTTGAATATATTTTAAAATGTAATTTATTCCTGTGATGACAAAGCTGAATCAGGCTTAAAACACCTGCACCTGAAACAAATCAAATTACAATTTGGAAAAATGGCTAACTTTGAGCTGAATCTCTATATATGTTATGCTTTCTGCACTTTGTTCCAAACGTTAACATACGCAGTTATCTAGCCATACAAGTTCATACATTTTTGACACTCATCATCAATTAAACAGCCGAAAAGATCAGCACTTATTTGGAATGGAATGTTGTTGTTTTTTGCAATAAAAATGTTTTAACTTGATAATTTTGAAGGAGTCATGACTCATGACATGACAAATCACATTTGCCTTGATCTTTTGACATATAAGAGGCATTTGTACCATTAAAAGTAGGGATGCACCGAAAGTTTGGCCACTGAAAAAGGCATTTTCCCTAGCCGTTATCACTCCGATATGGTGACGCTGATAAATATTCCACTCTATGCCAAGTAGTGCTCGCAGAGCATCTGGAGCTCAAGGGTGGAGCTTAACCTGTTTAATGGGTGGAGAGATTTATATAGGTAGGGTTAGGGTATGGTTAGGGGATGCAGCTCCACCCATCTAGGGGTGCACGATATATCGAATCAATACCGTTATCGCGATATCACGTTGCCCGATATTATATCGCAAGTCTTGCGATAATTATGCAATATTTTGTTTATGACAAAATGAGTAGCGTTTCACTGTATATACATTCTTTATCGGATCTATTTTTTTTTAAACCGGGTCCCTCCTACTCGCTCCAAAGCTAACCGTCACTCTCTCACTTCTCCCTCGCTCTACACACACACACCCTTGGCGGGCCGGCTCGACGCACACACCAGCGCACAACAAAACGAAGTGACAGAAAAGAAAGGACCTAAAGGGAGAGCGAAGAGAACAGATTTCTCTGTTTATTTCGGCTCTGTTTGAGTGTGCCTGTCAGTCTATGCACTGATATGAGCAGATATCCGATCACTATGCTCAAGTTAGGGGGTGTTTAGCCACGCTTGCAATGCTGGTGTCAGGGAGTTATACTCACGGAACACTATAGTTATTCACAATCACGAAAGTTTATTATTTGAATGCGTTTTAAAGCATTACGTTACTGGTTAAACATTTCATTCGCGTGCTCATACACTGTTTTAACATGCGCTGAGCACGCGCACTAAAAGCCTGTCAAACACGTGATTACTGGACTAAGTAGTCTTATTGCGCTAATTCTGTCAAATACACACAAGGTTAACATAAACACAGTCAGTTATGTATAAAGTTAAAGTAAAATTGCGTGTGTCTGTATTTTAGATGTGTAGAGGTCTTACATTGACAGCAGCGCAGCCTAGTGAACACGCTGCCACTTGTCCGCTTGTCCTTAAAGGGACAGTTCACCTCTAAAATAATTCATTATTTACTCATCTAATGTTGTTCAAACCTGTATTAATTTCTTCTGTTGAACACAGACAGTTTAATACCAGACAGTTAATGGTAGCCATTGACTACCATTCCTAGCCATTCCTACAATGGGGACCAGCAACTGTTTGATTTCCAACATTCTTCAAAATATATTTTATGTCCAACAGAAGAAAGAACTTTATTCAGTTTTAAAACAACAAATTGATGACAGAACCGTGGACTAACTGTATCCCTACTGTACAACCAGACATGATTATTATTTATTTATTAATGTTGTACCAGTCCAATATGACTGTCAGTTGAAATAAACCTTATGTTGTAAGAACTTGTTTTATTTGTTATTAATCTATTTTGATGCGTTTTCCGTAACTTTTTACATCGTAAATCGTACATTTGTAATTTTACATCGATTGCCAAATTAATATCGATATCGCAATATCACATTTTTGTGAATATCGTGCACCCCTACACCCATCATGCCCACAGTAGGTCAAGAGAGGGATGGAGCTGGAGCTCCAGAGAGCGGGGGGGGGTTCGTTTTCAGTAGGCTTGGTGGGGTATAGCTGTGCTGGGCAACGCTGGTAAAATTACGCTACCCTCTCACCTTCACTGATCATTTACTGATCTGCTCACATGCTCTGATAATATTAGCTTTGTAGGACTATACATTATTTGGATAATTGGTCCAAAAATAAATCTGTTAAATCTGATTCTATTAATAATAATAATAATTTGTTACATTTATATAGCGCTTTTCTGGGTACTCAAAGTGCTTTACATGGAAGAGGGGGGGATCTCCTCAACCACCACCAATGTGCAGCATCCACCTGGACGATGCAACGGCAGACATATTGATCCGGAACGCCCACCACACAGCAGCTGATTGGTGGAGAAGGAGACCTTCTATTGCATAGAACTGAATAAAGAATAATATATTGATATTTAATACTAATTTTAGTTTGTTAATTTCAATAAGAGTGTGGTTATTTTATTTTATTGATTTGTATTTTTTTAAATTAAGAATTATTAAAATGATTTAATTTAATTAAAAAGTCTAATATTAATACAATTATTTAAAGAATGCTCATTTAAAATAATACATAAATAATTATTAAAAAGCATTTTCGGTTTTGGCCCAGAATTCAATCCCTAATTAAAACATCCTGCAAGTTTCATAGCTTAATCCTCCTCATTATAAACAAAGCATTTCTTTAATAAAGCTCCAAAATGGCTTGTTTTGATATTGGGAGACTTGGGATGTCACACAGGAAAATATATTATCATATAGAGACAGAGCGACACGCGTCATAATCTGAAGACCACGCCCATCGGGGGGGGGAAACAATTCAGCACTCTCCATTGACTTTGCATTGCGCGAGGCTGCCTCCTGGTCATTTGGGACTTATAACAACAAACAGAACAATGTCTAAAAGCTGCTATGTGACAAAGTGTACAGCAAACAAGCTAAACAGAACCAAAAATCCAGAAGTTTTAATAAGCCGTTGACCCAAAAAAACGTGCGTTTAAGGACTAAAAAGTGGATACAGACAATTGAGACAGGAAATATGATATATAAAACTGACATTTGGATATTTGACTTAACAGTGACAAAATGTTTACTGCACACATAGGCAAACTGAGACATACTGAGTGTAAGGATCCTAAAATCCATCCTATCAATTTTTGTCTCCTTAAACGCTGTTTTTTTTTGGGTCGACAGCTTATAAAAACTTATTTCTGTGTTTTTAGCATGTCTGCTGTACACCTTGTCACATATCAGCTTTTAGACATCTGTCCGAAATGACAAGGAGGCAGCCTCACGCAATACAAAGTCAATGGAGAGCGTTGGATTGAATTTGGGCGTGGCCTAAATATGTCTCTATGACGAATCATCGCCCCATAGGCCCCACCCACTGGCATTTAGTTGCTTAATGGCTGACATTTGCCTACACTAGATGTGAACGTCGCTTTTTGTCAAAAGCACTGACTATGTGTATAACTACACTGGATACAGTATACAGATGCGCATTCAGTTTATGACATATTCCGACAACAGGACAAATGGAAAAGTGAAAGAACGTTAGCTTGTTTAAACAGCTCAGACTTCCCAGCATCGGAAACAAGTGGACCGTTTATTTGAATGGAGTCCCGGATTGCTAGGTAAACGACAAGTCTGATTGCTTAAATAATAGCATACCTTCTCTGAACAAGTAGCACAATATGAGCCGTCATTCTTTTCTGTAACATTAGTTCGAACAATAAGAGTAGATGCTTTCCTTAGCAAAAACACTGAAAACATTTCCATAGCTTGAACACTAGTTAAAACTCTCGCAGCTAGTTTGACATCTCCGACCTTGGTTTTGTAAGCAAAGGCCTGTCACCGTGTTAGGTTGCACTCAAGATTCATAGCGCATTGCCCTTGTTCCATCTTTCTCTGCACAGTCCTGAGAGAGTGTGAGAAATGGGTGCTAGAGAATGAGAATGAGTGTGTGTGTGTGCGCGTGTGTTCGCATAGCATGTGCAAGCACATCATGATTAGTGTGTGCTCTCCTGCTGGCCGACAGGAGGTAATATACACTAAGAGGAAGAGGCGGTGTGGCGTTCCTGCGAGGCGAAGCTGCAGGTTAATCCTTTTATTGTAATGAAGTGGCAGAAATATGAATGCACTGTAAACACAGGACGTTTAAACTCTGTCCGTCATCTTTACGAGGGTGGAGCTGCGTGTAGGAAGCCGAACGGCGCTATCCATAACAAACATGATATTGACTCTGCAAAACAGCTGAGCAGTCACTTAAGGAGATTGTCCTCACGTCTGCGGCAAAGCCTCATTCTTTCCCTTTCCATTTCTTTTTCACCTGACTGCGCTCTCACAATGGATACCGGCGGCCTGTTTGTTGTATGTAATGAAGCACACTATCCGAATTCGTCTATTCGACAATTCAGGAGGCTTTTTGAGGGGCAATTTTGCCACAAGACTAGTTGTGGCACATGATTCAGCACCTTTAGTGCAGAAGCTTCTCCCCCCACCTTTAAACTCATCTTCATGCCCCACGAGCCGCACGCTGCGGCGCGAGCTTCACTAGCCTCACATGCTGATAACGGATTACAATAATCGAAAGGCTGAATGTCTGAGCATGAAATTGTGTTTGTTCGAACAGTTTGATATTTATTCAGAGGGCTTGTTGAAGAGTGTGCATGGAAATTTAATGCCAACGTCTTGTTTAAGAGTTTTACTGCATCGTAGCACTTTTCAGATATACGAATCGATATTACAGAGCTTGCTAATTAAATACATTCAAAATAAGTTATACTATAGTTAAGACAGGATAAGAAACATCAAATAGTAAATTACCAATGCTGCTCGTTTCAGGGTTGGGCAAAATTAAGAATTGACACCCTGTCAATTTATTTATGTGACTTTAAATCAAATTGCCGGAATTACAGGAATTTACTGAATTTAAATTCAAATAATTTTAGTACAGTATTTGTAGTAACTCTGCGTGTTTTGTATATGTTTCCATCTTGTAAGCCTACTTAATTTTTTTGTGACCCCCACAGCAACATCCATCAATGTAATTCTTCTTCTGCTCTGGAAGTCTATGGCAGGCCATAGAAATGCTTGCGGGAAAGTGATGACATTTGGCAGAAAGTGGACACTCTGAACTGTCACCATAGCAAATTTGGAGTCTCTAACTCAATCCCTCTATCTCCACCAACTGTCCAAAGTTGCACCCACGTTTATGTTAATAACTTTTGAACCATAAGGGCTAGAACATTCTTTTTTCCTCTGATTCCTTGGCTCAAGCCGATTTACCCTATGACGTAATTTTTCCGCCATTTTGAATTTTCCAAAGAACATACTTTTTCGAATTCCTAGGCCATTGCTCCAGTTTTCATGAAAAATGAACCAGATCATCTTCATACCTTGCAGACTAAATGTTATGGAATTCAAGTCATACCGTTCTCGAATAACGAATTTGACGAAGACCATGCAAAAATAAACGCGAGCCAATATCTCTGCAACGCTTTAGCGTATTCTGACCAAACTTGGTGTGTTATGACAGCCATGGCCTGAGGCTACCTGTACAGTTTCGGCGCAGTGCCACCTAGTGGTCAGGAGATATGATTTTTTTTTATTTTTGCTTATAACTTCTGAACAGTTTGGCCAAAAATGACAAAACTGGGATCTTTACGTTCTGTGAAGTGTGCCGAATCAAACGATAACCAATTTTCCCATTTTGGGCAGCAACCATTTTTAATTCTATATTTTACGAACACATTGGTGTATCATTACGAATCTCGGTATGTGTCTACAAGACCGTGCCCTGACGGGACTCAAAAAGTTTCTAGGAAGCGCCACCTTGTGATCAAAAGTTTGAATCAACTTTTAAAAAAATGCTAATTTAACTTTTGATTAAATTAGCCTATTGTAGTGACTAGTCTTAATAGATTCATTGGGTCATGCCACGAACATAGATACCAATTTTGCCATAGTCAGCCAAACTCCATTTTGATTTTCTTTAAAAACCTACTTTTTCTAACTCCTCCCAGACAGTTTGTCCGATTTGCACCAAAATCGAATCGTATCATTTTTAAACCATTTTTCTTGTCGATAGACGAAACCGTATTTTGTATACCGCATCAACGAATTTGATGTCGTCATGCCAAAACAACTCTGAGGCTGTATCTCTGCAATGCTTTGGCACATTGACATCAAAGTTTGATTTGTCATTATCACCTCACTCTGACCACACCACATCAGTTTTTGTAAAAGCTGCACCAATTGGTCAAGCGTGATAAACCATTAAATAACATTACTAGTGATTGTACTGTATTATATTTTTCAGGCATTTTGTCTAAAACCATCTTAATATGGTTTTAATTGCTCATTGTTGCAGTTGGTCTGATGCTCCCAGCCATGCAGTCATAATTTGTTGTGCCTTCTTTTTGCTTGGTCCCTTAATGGCTGCTTGCAGCTATAGTGGTGCAGAAATGACAGATTTTGCCTTTAAAATACATATAATTCTTTATCCTGAATATGTCAATTCAAATTCAGTAATATTAAAAGCCTTCCCAATTAAAGTGCCCAACCTTGGTTGTTCTGGAGCGCTACCTCTAGGCCATGACTCCAATATGTGATTAAATGGTTTCCAATCCACACAGAATGCTTTCAGATTAATGAACCAAGAGGAGGAACGGCCAGTGGAAATGCAGTGCTGGAGGTTTTGCTGAAATGCCTGGAAATCATGAACAATAGGCGAATATGTGTTTACTCACTGTCCTGGCTGTAGTCCCAGGGGACGGCATCTGCGTCGTCCAGATAGTGCACAATGTAGCTCTAGAGCATGAACAAGGAATGAATACGTAAGTGTGCGACTGTAGAATGCTCTGCTTCTTATGGCTTGCACAGTCACTGTCGGAGCATTGCATTATTCCCTCAAAAAAGGTCTTGGTCAGGCTAATTGAACCACCAGCCACCTTCCCAGTAGGCCTGGTGGACTATGGGGAAAAGTCAGCATTAGGCAAAGATAATGATAGAGAAATAATGCATCTCTGTTTCCTCGCCCAAATCATTCTACCTTCCCATTTGGACCATAAAGGATATAGAGAATAATTTTGGTTTTTCTTTAGCTTAACAATCGCAGACCATTGTATTAGTCGTCTGCGACGCAATATCAGCCTCCTGCCCATCTCTTCCTTATCTTTCTTTGTTCTCCCTCTCTCTGTGTCTCTTTCCTTCCCCTCCCCAGCTCTCGTAGCATCTGGCTCCCCGGGCTGAAGTTACGGGGAGCTCCAAAGACAGAAATTGGAAGATGAAAGGCGAGAGATTAAGCTGAAAGGAACAGTGGGTGTTGTCAGAGGTAATTTGAAGTGCATTTGATTTCTCCGAACCCTCTGAACACTTTCCTGCAATAATTTACCTGCTATATGCCTCCACCTTTAACATGCCAGACGCCCCTCGTGAGATGTGAGGAGACCTATTCATGTGGAAATGGTGTCATGTCATGTTCGAAATGAAAGCAGTGTGTAAAGGAAATGACAGTTTAGTCAGAGTCTGCCAAACCTCAAAACAGTACATGAAGGGTTGGGATGGGTGTTTGACTTTGTTCACGTCGCCCACCACAACAAAGAAACTCCAAAAGCAGAGGAAGAAATGAGACGGGAACACCAAAAGACATGAATTTTCCCTCAGAATGCACTTGTTGTGGAAACGGAAATGTCTTCATCTTTTTCTTGTACCTTTCTCTGTTTTTGTTTTGTTTTGTTTTTTCAATTTGAGCACAGTTTTACAGTGAATCAGTGTGGTATGGGCCTGGTTGTGGACTAGTGATTGACAGATAAGGATTTTATTACAATGAATAACAGGGTTGTTGTAATGATTAGACAAACAGGATGTTCTGACTAATATTTTGTTCTATTTTAAACTCTCTAAGTTAACTGAAAAGTTCATGGTTCAATATTGTGTTGATCCCCCTTTTGCTGCCAAAACAGCCCTGATCTGTCGGAGCATGAACTCCACTAGTCCCCTGAAGGTATGCTGTGGTATCTGGTACCAAAATGTTGTCCTGTAATGTTGTCCACCAAGTCCTGTAAGTTGTGAGGTGGGGCCTCCATGGATCGGCACATCCCACAGATGTTCGATTGGATTGAGATCTGGGGAATTTGGAGGCAAAGTCAACACCGTCGTTGTGCTCCTCAAACCACTCCTAAACCATTTTTGCTTTGTGGCAGGACACATTATCTGCTGAAAGAGGCCAAAGCCACCAAGGAATACCGTTTCCATGAAAGGGTGTACATGGTCTGCAACAATGCTTAGGTAGGTGGTACGTGTCAAAGTAACATCCACATGGATGGCAGGATCCAAGGTTTCCCAGAACATTGCCCAAAGCGTCACACTGCCTCCAGCGGTTTGCCTTCATCCCATAGTGCATCCTGGTGCCATGTGTTCCCCAGGGATTCATCAGACCAGGCCACCTTCTTCCATTGCTCCGTGGTCCAGTTCTGATGCTCACATGCCACTGTTGGCGCTTTCCTGACTGGTCTGCGGCTATGCAGCCCAATACGCAACAAACTGATGCATTCTTTCATAAAATAAATTTCACTCAAAAATATGTTTATATGAAAATAGGAAATTCTAATATATTATTTATAATATAATATAGTATGTTACATGCTATCATTATCATTATCCTATCATGTATTTTTCTCGTGAACTTTAAATGTTGATCCATAATGATCACATATTATCAAACATGATTCATATTATATTGATGACACTTAGAGTATGTATGCATAAAAAAGATGTACTAAAAACAGACGTGTACAGGCGTTATCAAAACGATCCCCATTCACAACTTAAAACACGCAACTTACACAACAACGGCATTTTGAAGGCCTGAACGCAAACATTTGAAAACAGGTTTCAAAGTGCAAGTTTTTGAAAATGATACCATCATTGCCTCCATGTAAACTACAAAAACACAAATTTAGCGTAGTGTTTCTTTACATAGTGAAATCGGCAACAACAGGCCTGGCATGAATAATACTGAGTTTTTTGTCTTTTTTCTGGGATCTTTGTGAATGGGGATTGTTTTGACAATGCTGTCGCCTGTACGCAAAAAACACAAAGGAAAAAACGTTTCCATTTTTAGTACATTATTGTTGTGTAAACATACTCTCATTCACGCTGGAATCTGACACTGCATGTTTCTTTGAAACATTTCTGATTTCACCTGTGTTTCACATTTTGCATACATGTGCATGCAACATCTTGCTCATGTTTGCAAAGATAAACTGAAGAAAACTCCGGTCTGTTGGCCGCTGATTGGCCCAATCCATGTGCATGTAATTTGGAAAGAGGAGGTGCTACACATAAATCTTCCATTATCTTCAGTGGTTGTATTCATTAATCAACAGAATTGAATAATTACTCTCAGCTGTCTTCTCTGCCTAAATCCATTGCTGTAGAGTGTCAGGTGAGGAGGCCATCTCGGTGCGGCGCACCTCCTCTGCCCTGCCGACAGTGGCATCTCACCGCTGGTAATTGGGTGTTTATCTGATCGCTTGTGAAAGCCGCTTTTGGCTGCCTATCTGACACAATTATCTGGAAGAATTCAATCCGACCCTCCTGTGTCCACCACAGAATACTTGGAGGAAGCGGACCTGAGTGTTTTATGAATGAGGGATTGAGAAAAAAAGCCAAGAGTGGAAAATAAATGCAACTCGTCCGGTTTGTAGCGAATACGTCTGTCATCATGGCATGCAAATTATGCAATTGTTAGGCACAATAATTCCATCAGGCTGCCAGAACACTACGGGAAATAAAGGATGATAAGGTACGAGTGTGAGAATGAGACGGCCGGTTGCTCCAATCAGATAGCAGAGCTCTCCGCTTCGGTTTCGGCTCTGTGGCCAGGAAATGGTCCAAATGGAGACAGGGAGAATGTTTGCTGTGCGTCCTACGATAAGAGTAGAATAAAGCCTTTCAGTCAACAAGCTTACAGAGTCTACCACAAACAAGCCATTATGGTTGAACTGAATTAGGAAGTGTCTTAGTAAAGTAGAGATGTATAACCATTGTACGTGTGTGTGTCTGTCTGTATACAGTATATTGTTTATTTTAGAATACATTTAATTGTACATTTATAAATTTATATTACAATTTAATTTATTAATATATAATTTTCATTTCATTCATTGCCAAGCTGTAATGAATAGTGCTGAGTGTTTTGTTTAAACATTTTTTAAAGGTTTTCAATATTAAATCTAAATTGATTTTATTTTATTTGCAACACTTTATTTTAGGGTTCAATTCTCGCTATTAACTAGTTGCTTATCAGCATGCATATTACTAGGATATTGGCTGTTTATAAAGCACATAATGCCTTATTCTGCATGACCATATTCTTCATCCCTTAATCCTACCCAATACCTAAACTTAACAACTATCTTACTAACTATTAATAAGCAGTAAATAGCAGTTTATTGAGGCAAAAGTCATAGTTAATAGTGAATGTGTTCTAAAGTGTTACCATTTATTTATTTTATTTTATTTTATTTATTTTAATTTGTGTGCAAAAGGGTTAAAAGTAGTTTGGGTTGAGCAAGAGAAATCTCAAAATCGTGTGACCAAAATTACCTATGTAAATTTGCAAATGTTTACCCCTTAAGTTATTTTATAATTCTAGATCAGATACTTTACTGTGTTTTGTCATGCATTTTTGACAAAACTGTTTGATTTTGGGTTTCAGACAGGGCTGGGCTGGTCAAAATCTCTTGTGTGCACTTGTGCACTTGTATTCTGCTTGAGTTACAGTACATTTTTTCATTTGTACAGGCAATATTCCTACTGGGAATGAGATCTCAAATCAGCCTTGAGCATTGATCCAAATAAGTCTGGTGCATGAGAGGATTTTAATCTTTCAGTCTTCAGGACCACAAAATGCACTTCTCTAAATCAGATTATTATTCATTTATGGTATATTTTCACTGAATTGTCAGGTATTTCATCCAAAAATGTTAAGTTCCCACCATTTAATTCCTTCTTCTTCTCTTTATCTGTCTAGATTAATCTTGGAGACGACCAGGGATGCCATCTCTGTAAGAATCATGCAGGTCACATGGTCAGGCGCCACAGTCCTCATCATTTTCACCTTGCTGCAGTTTGTCCAGTCGGAGCTGTCGGAGGGTCCTTTGGTTCCAGGTAAGCGTGCATGAGCCTTGTGTTGTGTGCTTTTTATACCCAGGTGCTGATGTGGATTCCCATCTTATTTCCAAGCTATGTGGAATAGACATATAAGCCTACTAATTGCACCTGGACTTTCAAAAACACAATTATTTTAATGGGAGCACTTGCAAAAAACCCCCCACCCAAAAACCATTACTCTTATATTTTGCAGTGTAGGCTTATGTGCTTTTCCCACATGGCTCTGGTGTGTTATCCCCGTCTCGCCTGTCTTTCCAGTCATATGATGAACTGTCTGTTTGTGTGATGGACACCATTCAAGGGATTGTCAGATCAACTGGTTCTCTATTTCAGGCGAATGATGAATAATGTTAAACGAAAGGAGGATTTCAAGATAAACGACAGACATCAGTCAGGAGTGACTGCTATCTTCTGCCTATGTGCCTTTTATCATGAGTTTGAGAATTGAAGCGGAAACATTAAATAATTTGAGACTACATAAAACTACTGAGCATTTAAAGAGGCAGTTCACCCCAAAATCATTTAGTTAGACTCATGTTGACTTGAAAGATTATTTTTTATCCTGGCTTTTTCATATACAGAAATTAAATTGGGACTGGGTCTGTCAGTCTCCAAAATGATGAAAATGCATCACAACATCTGTGAAAAATAGTCCATGTGACTTGTGTCTTATGTAGTTAAATTGGTAACACTTTATAATAACGTTTCAATTGTTAATGTATTAACTAACATGAACTAACCTGAGTTTTTTTATCTTTGTTAGCGTTAGTTAATAAAAATACAGATGTTCATTGTTCATGTTACTTCATAGTGCATTAACTAATGTTAACAAATACATATTTTGGTTTTAATCATATATTAATAAATGTTGAAATTAACAAAGATTGATAAATGCTGTAGAAGTGCAGTTCATTATTAGTTCATGTTAACTAATGTATTTAACTAATGAAACCATATTGTAAAGTGTTACTGTTAAAGTTGTATGGAATCAAATGACCCACTTTTGTGCTTTACCCCCCATTTTGGAGTTACACTCACTAAACCCTCATACACACTGGGACGATTATCACAAGCGCTTATCGCCAGCATTTTCAAGACGTTTTTCAACACGTCTTTGTGTTCAAGCGATTTTCACTGCCGATGCAAATTCACTCCCTGATAGTAGATGGCGCTTATTGAAAAATGTCTTAAGTGAAATTAAACTCCCCATCGAATCCTATTTGTTCTGCAATTCCTCTCCATAACAACTCCCTTTTATCAAGATTTTTGTAGTCGCTGTGGCGTTCTTACCACGAGACCAGCAGCTCTACATCTTGCCTCGTTGCATCTTCTTCTACGTCTACTCACTTCCTCTTTGTCGTCTTCTTCTTAGGTATCAATGTGTGCTCGGCAAGACTGCTTTGTGCTTGAGCACCACCAAGTCTTGTTTTACTATAACTTCAGCAGTTCCAGGCAATCTCATTGGTTGGCCAGT
Organism: Romanogobio albipinnatus; assembly: GCA_023566225.1. NCBI lineage: Eukaryota > Metazoa > Chordata > Actinopteri > Cypriniformes > Gobionidae > Romanogobio > Romanogobio albipinnatus. The sequence goes on along the minus strand of CM042247.1, from coordinate 41,573,126 downwards.
TTTTAACGTGTTTAAACGGTCCTTTTGCATATTCACAGATGCTAACAGAATAAACTTAGCCTACCACAATCAGCTGCTGAATCCATTGCTCTGAACAGAAAATGAACAGCTTTCCATGAGTAGAATTATTCCAGGATTATTCCTCAACGCGTCTCAAAATGATGTAGCTGAAGTGTAGCGCTTCACTTGAAGTGTTTGTTTGGGTTGATGTGTGGGCGTTGACACATGGTATTTGAATATCAAAGAGCGCGTGCTTCGTGGGCATGGTCGCATTACCGGATAATAAAGAGGCACGCAAACGACTGACATCTCTCTGTTTTCAAACAGATTACATAAACACAGAATATTTGTTTTCGGTTTGATTTGCATTATTTAAAACCTGACATTTTAACGTTTCTTTAGACATATGTCTCATGTTTGTGTGATAAGTCTTCACTAAGCTACAGGTCATTTTCTGAAGAGAATCAGATTAGACATCATTAACAGAGAGGCTGCAGTGAAAAAACTCACAAAAAAGTGAGTCGATCGCGCCGGCGCGATCACCGACTCGAGGGGGTTAACCAAACCAAAACCAAAAACAAACCCGAGGTGCTTTTTAAAAAAATATGCTTTTACACCGGCCGTTTTGCGCACATTGGCACCCTTTGTTTAGTCACGAGCCGTTAAACTTTGGGGATAAACGCACACGATAATTGTCCCGGTGTGCACGAGGCTTAAGGCTGCATTTATTTTAAACAGAAAAAGAAGAACCTTTTTACAAGATGTAATATAAGTCTCAGGTGTCCCCAGAATGTGTATGTGAAGTTTCATCTCAAAATACCCCAGAGATCATTTATTACACCATGCTGTAAATGCCCATTTTTGAGTTGAAGCAAAAAAATGCTGTTTTCGTGCAGTTATCTTAAAATGCAATGAGCTGCGCTGTGCCTTTACAGCTCGTTCCTTGGATACGTGGAACTTGAATTACTCCTCTAAAGCGTCACTTAATTTAAAACCCTTTTTTCATTTCGTATAGTTTTATCTAAGGACACCTGAGTGAGCGTGTCATTATTTTCTTCATTGCTAGCAGCATATTGTACATTCCCTGTAAAGCATAGTTTATTCCCACAATTCATCATGACTGACTTCTGCAAGGAGCTCTCGCTTTGGCCCTCTGTATCTCGTTTCTAGACTTTCTCTCCCTAATTCACCTCAGCCAGGATGATACCTCCCCAAATCACCCCCTTATTCAACCATTTTCCTCTTTATTACCTCACACTCCTGTCCGTTATGATTCCTTCTCCTCACTTGTTTACTTTCCCTCCTTTCATTCCTCTTCCATTCCTCGTATTCCTTTGCCCGCTGCTTCAGAAACAATTTACTTGTCAGCTAGGTCTGTTGGTGCGCGTCTCTCTGGGCTTAATGTTCTTTTCTGGTGTGCCGTTGGAGGCGGCTGTAATTTCAGTAGCGAGCAGGCGTGCGGTGATGCAGAGTCTGCATTGATAGCTGGAGCCCGATATAGCAGCCTTAATGAAGAGGGCTGAGCCAGGTGCTTCCTTCCCGAAGTCCAATTCACCCCACCTGACGCGTCACACAGGAACCGCCGCTGAGCTGAAAACAGATGCTGCAGCCGCACAATGAACAGTGGGTTGCATTCTCTAACCACCTGACAAAGTTACTTTGATGGAACTGGTTTTGTGCTGTGTTATAGACTAGATATAGACACACATTAATGCATCAATGTATGATATCAATTCCTCTGACATTACTGACCTTATACTGACCAATTTGGAATGAAAATGGACCCTTAATACACATTTCTGGTCAATTCTGAATGATTTATTGGTGCACAGTACATTAAAGGAAAAAGTTACATTTGTAATTTTTTATGAAAATATAAGGATTTTCTCTTCCTCTGACACAACTCTCCATTTTCTGTTGACGTCACTTAGGCTGTTTGTGTTATTTGGTAATGTTAACCAATAGGCTAATAGCTATTTATGATTATTTTATTCGGTCTGGCTTTTCTCACTTTTGTTCAATCCTAGCAAGTCCTGATGGATATAATCATGTCCTGATATACACTATCATTCAAAAGTTAGAGGTTGGCAAGATATTATTAATGTATTTGAAAGAAGTATCTTGTGCTCAAGGCTGCACTTATTTGATAAAATACAGTAAAAACAGTAATATTGTGACATATTATTACAATTTAAAATAACTGTTTGAATAATATTCTAATATTCTATTTGAATATATTTGAAAATGTCATTTATTCCTGTGATGTAAAGCTGTATTTTCAGCATCATTACTCAGTCCTTAGTTTCACATGATCCTCCAGAAATCATTCTAATATGATAAGTTGCTGCTCAAGAAAGATTACCAATGTTGAAAAATTTATATTTTTGTGGAAGCCATGACATATTTTCCAGGTTTCTTTGATGAATAGGAGGTTCAAAAGAATTCAATACAAATCTTTTGTAACATTATAGTCTTTACTGTGACTTTTGATCAATTGAATGTGTGCTTGCTCAAAAAAGTATTAATTCCTTTCAAAAAACCTTTTTGAATGGTAGTTTTGGTAACACTTTATTTTATGGTTTAATTCTTCCTATTTACTAGTTGCTTATTAGCATGCATAATACTAGGACATTGGGTGTTTATTAGTAATTATAAAGCACACATTAATGCCTTAGTCTGCATGACCATATTCTACATCCCTTTTACCTAAACTTAAACGCTATAAAAACTATTAATAAGCAGTAAATTAGGAGTTTATTGAGGCAAAAGATGTAGTTAATAGTGAATGTGTTCCCCATACTACTCATTACTGAAGTAAATGGGTTGTACATTTTTCACTCTTGATGACTTAGTATGAAGTAGAAACAGGAGTATAAAATTACAATTAAAGGATTACTTCACTTTAAAATGAAAATCACCCCAAGATTTTCTCACCCTCAAGCCATCCACAATCATAAACGTACTCCACACAGCTCTTGGGGGTTAATAAAAACCTTCTGAAGCGAATCAATGAGTTTGTGTAAGAAAAATTAATTTTCATTTTAAAATGAACTAATCCTTTAAAGGTCCCAATTTTCATTTTATGAGGTTTTTCAACATTAATATGAGTTCCCCTAGCCTGAATATTGTCCCCAAGTGGCTAGAAATTTCGATCGGTGTAAACCGAGTTCTGGATGTCTTTCTCTGCCTTTGAGAAAATGACAGCTCAGACGAGCTGATCTTGAATTTTCCTGTTATGACGTCATAACAGGAACGTTACCTCCCTTTCCTCCGCCCAGAGAATTTGGCACGCCCATGCGAGCGCCATATTTGTTTGTCCTCGAGAGATCATGGCTTATGAACGAGTGAATGCTGGCAGTTTCTCAGTGTTTGGATGTACAAATGAAAACAGAAGTCTTTTTTCAGTTCCTTCTGATCTGTGATCAGTGATTTCTGATGTGTAGCTAATTATTCAAGTTCACACAGAACTTTATTATTCGTGCTGCGGCTTCTCTCTCGCCCGACAGAACGGTGTTTTCTATCTTGTGAGTCAGTGTTTTTGTACGTCCTCGTCGCGTCTATCTGTTCTAAAATGTGCATACAGTCGTGAGTTTCTGCTCAACATCGGCAAAGCCACATCTTTAGAGATAAACCTCATGCACACAGTACTGCATCTCGTCCACAGCGGAGGCGCCATACGCGGCGTGAGATTAAGCAGAAGGGGGGTAAGCGTGAGCGTATCCGGGCTAGGCTAGCCAGCTATCCCCACAATAAACTGGATTACATTCGATTACTGCGCTGTTGTGTCTTTGTTTGCGCTGTGTACTCAATGCGCATCACTGACCCTTTTCGTATGATAGGAAAATATCTAAAAATAATGCTATAATCAACACTTACTCGTAACTCGTTCATCTCGACAGCGGTAATGGTACATTACATGTGTTACAAAGTTGGTAGAATAAGGAGGAAGACGGGTCGGCGTGACTGGGACTCGTGTTTATTCAGAACTCTCCGATACAAACAAAATAAACTCGCGCTGACAGCGCTCTCATAACTCAGTAGTTAAAATATCACTTTGTTCGCAATCGCTCCGTCTTTGGTCCATTGATGTCCGGTTCACGAACAAATTGATCTTTTGAACCGGTTCTTTTTAGTGAACCGGTCGAACCAGTTCACCAAATCGGACTGAATCGTTCTAAACGGTTCGCGTCTCGAGTCAGCGCTGATCCATAATTTACCAAAGTTACTAACTTTCTGACATGAGTGACAGTCCCTCCGACTAGAAATAAACTAATAACCTGAAGTATATGCTAGTAACTACAACAGTTCACTAAACTGAGTCGTGCTGAGAGAACTGATGAGAAGTGACATCCGTCTCTCTGGCAGGCTTGTGCCTCGTAGAGCTCGTTAAACCAGCCCCCTCCGCTCATTTCAAATGCAAAGATGTCAGCCAATCACACCAGTGGGCATTTTTACTGAAGTCTCACAGCAGGCACGCCCCTTGAAACAGGGCATTCAGCCAGAGGGCAAACATCAGTATAGAAAAAATGCCTTTTATTTCTAAATTATGACATTTTATGATGTAAAAATCATACTAACAATATAAGTACACCTCAGAATACATTATAAAATTAAATAAAAAATCCATGCCGTGGGACCTTTAAGTATAAATGTTCACTCAACCATATTTTTGAAAGCATATTTTTGTTCAATTCTACTCCAGATACTTTTGCTACTTTTACTATTGTAAACATCACTGTAAATGCAAGTTGAATAAGTAGATCTTGATAGCGATTTGTGAACTATTTGTTCTTTATAATCAGTCGAAATGGTTCACTTGACTCGATTGTGAATGAGTTATTGTTCTGAACCACTACTTGGATTATTTTGGATTAGCTTGCATAGACGTGTTAGCCTGGTCTTACCAGACTCTCGTACATTTCATTTGTACATAGAGTCTGGCCACTCTCTATTGACAAGCGTTTACTTCCTTGAAGGCGGGTTCTCTGTTGAAGTTGAAAACTATTGGATCTGCCAAGAGTCACTCTGGATCTGCCTAACCAATCGCTAACGTTTGGTCGTGACGGATGTCACGCGCCGTTCGCCTTTGATTCTCACATTAAATGTGCACACCACCTCAGTGTCAATGATAAAACCTCGTGCATTCGGATTGTGATTTATTCACGGTGGAGAGGAGAGTTTTGTGATCGGACCTCGCTGCTCTCGTGGTGCATATCTTGTGCATCCATAACATGATTGTATATGCTGTAAATAAAATGTCATATGCTTGGTATGATAAGAATAAATGCTGCCATAAATAACAGCCCAATTCAAATGTTTACGTGCTTTTCTTCTTTTATTTTTTGAGCGGTAATGAAATATTTTGCTCTTGTAAACACTTGCCAGCATTTAAAGAAATACAAGTCTAGAAATGCAAATTACAGTGAAGCGCAGCGCAGCGCACGGTGCTCTGCAGTGGTCAAAAAAGGATATAAACAGTGAATTTTGAAGTGATATATTCTTGAAAACTCAGAGATGTGGATCTTTTACACATTTTACACATGCAATTACATTACCACACGACCTTGGTGTTTGTAAGAAGCAGTCGATAATTCAGCCTGGGTTTTTTTCGCGGGTGGTGGGAGACGGACGGCTTCAGCCAACTCCTTCATCACTAACTGTGCGAGCTGAAAAATACTTTTCCCCGACCACAACATTATGGCCACCAACAAAACTCAGCAGGGATTGTTCTTGCTCCGTGTAACAGAGTTTGTTTGTTCAGGGAAGAAGGAGGCGGGAACCAGCGAACGTTTAACAACTTTTAATCAAATAATAATCACAAAATGAAATTAAATGAGGCAGCCCCTCACGGACGACTGCCGCGCACATACATAACAAAACACAACTTAAAATCCAGGCCAGGTCCTCTCTCGTCCTTCACCGGTGTCGCTCGTCCTTATATGCCTCCGTGCTCCCTCATGAGAGGACTTGAGACCGGTGTGTCTCATTCTCAATCACGCACACTGATCTCACTCGCTCGTCCACCTCGCCACACTCCGGCTTTAACTTCTGGACATTCAGCGGTGCCACACACTCGCATCTTTCACCGCCGCCATTACTGAACTACAACTCAAACTAGCGCACGACATCAACGTCATCGCTCTCAGCCACTCCCTCTGTTCGCTGATTGGACCGGTAAAAAATTGTTCGGGAGAAAACCTAAGCATATACAGCAGTACCAGACGTAGTACTGAAGGAAAATGAAAATTGAGCGGAAGTACGTAGGAGGGCGGAGCCAGGCTATAGACGTGTGCCATTCGCTCACATTTTTGATAGGAACTGGCCTAGTGGCACAGGTCTCAGACAAGCAGCACAAGTTTGCATTCAGGTCATGTTACATCTCAATCCAATTCCCATCTCTTCCCTGCCCCGTTTTCTTGCTTCTCTCTGCTGTGTCAAACTATAAAAGTAGCAAAAAGTTGGTTATGTTATACAAACCTGCTTTGTATCTGTATTTAGTAACACTTTAGACATTCTGTTGACTATATAATTAACGTTGCACCTACATGTCAACTAACTCTCATTAGCGTATTAGTAGATTGTCTGCTTAATATCTGCTAACAATTTATTGTAATGGTTCCCCAACAGACATTCTACCGACTATTAGTAACTTTTCAAATCCTAACCCTAACCCTACCAGTCAAATAATGCTTAATTAATTCACTAAAGAGAGTTATAGAGAGCATTATAGTCAGCAGAATGTCAAAATAAAGTGTAGCCCTGTATTTATCACACAGCTCTGTGGTGAACTTGATTCTAATTGGTCATTTGCTGTATTTTGCGGTCAGATATGTGTATATAATTATGCTAATTTCACTGAAATAAACAATTTCCTACATATAGTAGCTGTGCCATACACAGATGTAGAAATGTAATTTCTCGTATCACTCTGTTGACTCTTTCTTTTCAGTTAATTTGACCTCAAATCAATTTTTTATTTTAATGTATTTATTTATTTGGTAAGTAACAGTGAAAAATGTGGGATAAAGTACAATTTTGGTCATTATTTCAAAATAACCCCCTTTAGGGTGATACAAAACCTTTTCGCTAGGCATTCTGATAATCCTGTCTGCAAAATATTCCTTATATATTGGCCTATAATCTGATTTCTATTTATGTACATCTATATCTATAATATCTACACCTCTATGTGAGTCAATGAGGAAAGGGGGCTTAAAGGAGGAAAAGATACAGGTGGACTACGGGTCATAGCTGGATATCTGACCAAACGTATAACGCAGCAGATTTGGTAGCTGTGCATCATGGGACCAGGCTCTTGAAGGAGGCGCATGCTCATCCCTCATGTGCTGCTGACAGCAGCACTTTGGTCCGCATATGTTCCGTTGCCCTGCCACACCAAGACGCTCCGTCAGTGTTCTACTCGCAGTGATTAAATATGTAGTTAATACAGCAGCACTATAAGAATATTGAATTATGCCACAGCCGCTATGACCTTTTTTGAAATTAGAGGGCCAATTGCGCGAGACGAGCGCTGCACTTTATAACAGGTGCTGGCTTGAACACAGCCTGAAGGAGAATACATTCACACTGCCGATGACCGGCTCGTACTCACTGAATGCCACTGAAGCACTAAATAGCAACAAATAGCTCCATACTGTACTTTCCTCCATACCTGTTTGTCACTATTTATTGCATCATTATTTCATATCATGATAGACTCTATATCTACACAATATCACTGTAGCTCTCATGGGCTTTTTACCCAAGGCTTATTGGTTTTTTCCACTACTGTTATGTTAAAATGCTCCTGTTTACCCGATTTTTAACCCTTAAATGCATGAATGTTTCACCAATCATTATTACATATTTGGGTCTTTAGCGACCCGGATCTACTGTATATCTAACACAGATGGATCTCTACCTGTCGCGATAATATAAAACTCTCCTGATATTAGAGTAACAATTATAGAAGAATAAAATAAAGCATATTTTGTTACCTTTTGGAGCTTGGAAGGGTTCAGTTTGAGCAGATGTTTTATACCATCATCACTGTCCTCATCAGAGCTCATTTCATAGTACATTCAGCATCTGCCTCATATTCACCATCTCAAACATATTTTATCATTTTCAACATCTTCAAAGTCAATATTTTTACTTACTTGATTACTTCACCAGATCCACCATCAAGTGACAGTAATATTTGACTGTGTTCAGTTCTTGCTCTGCAGTAAATCGATACTTCCTATTCAGTTGTTTTCTGCCTGCGGTGACTATGAGTGAAACGTCACTTCATCATTGTGTTTCAAACATTGCCACCTTGTGGAATAAAGCTGAATTGCACTTATTCAGTCATCAAAGATTAAATTATTCTTGTGCAGAAAAAATATACTTTAACTGTTACACACCTCAGGTCGATAGAGACCCTATACAATTTTTACAAAAAATGAATGGGAAAACAGGCCACCTTTTATCATTTTATAATTTTTATATATTTTTTCTTGTTATATTGTTTATAATGAATTGATTGAGGAATACTACAAATGTTGATGTCTAACTTTAAAAAAATGAATGAGGAGGAGGGTAGTGAATATTGTCCCAGGTCACTAAAGACCCGAGGTATACGTTGAAGTGTTAATCAAAACGTTTTATTATGTACTTTTTCACACATTATGTTGCTTCACCAGAAATAAGTGTTCTGATGTTTGGAGTTGTTAAGATTTAAAATATTTTTTACAGTTTAAAATACATTTTCTATTGGGTGTTTAAAGGTACGCTATGTAACTTTTTTTGTTCAAAATTAACTAAATTAAAGTCAATACATCCTCAATCCTTCTTCCAAAACATGTTTTTGTCTTAGCCTGATTCACTGTGGTGAGCCTATTATAAGCATATTATATATTTTAGATATATGTCGGGATGATTTTGCTGGAAATTGCGTAAATACGTCACTCACCCATGTGTGCCTTGTCATATCCATAAGTAGAGAAATGCTGCTCCGTCTATTTTTAAGGTGGGAGTGGTCTGATGTGGGAGTGGCAGAGGTTAATTGCTACAATGAGCAAGAAAGATTGATAAAGGACATAAATCTCAAACCTTCGGGGAATCACTTGTTGTAAACAAATGCCGAACAGAGGAGAGCTCGTAATAAAACAAGAATCAACATTGGCTTGGCTTTTCAGAGATGGCGAGAAATGAAGGATTTGAAATGTTGAAAAAATTACTTTTTTATTACTCAGCAGGTGATTTAAGGTATTTTATTGAACATAAATTGGCAGATGTATCTCTCTAACACGAGTTTATGTAAAGCATTATCTATTGTGAAGGCTCATATTCATACGCACAGTAACGTAGAGCCGAAGCACAACCAAAACAACGTTCTTCTGCAATTTAAAAAAATATATATTTATATGATTTTTTTTTTTTTTTTTGCTTTTCTTCTGATTGTCATACACTTTAGGGTGGCTTTAGTCAGGTTTTGTTGTGCTGGTGAGAAGGTGAAATGTTCTGGTTGGTTTATAGATATGTATGTTTTGAACATTAGTTTTTATAAGTGATGTTACTGAAGTGAGACATTTTTTTATTATGTTTGCAATAGAAAGGAATTTCTTGCAGGATCTTTATGTGTTGCAGACCAGATTTGAACATGTGTCCCCTACTTGAACACCATGGCTCAATTTATTAGGAGCACAAATGAGCTCGGACTTGTTTTTGTTTTCCTTTAAAATGGCTTATGGTATTTTTATTTGCTCTAAAAAAACAGTGGTAAACAAAGTGAAACTTGTTAACTATTCAGTAAACAGTTCAGACATACCTGAATTTAGTCATTAACGTGTATTATATTATGTTGTTGTTTTTTACACCAGTATTGTTTTGAATCCATATATAAGGTTGCCTAATGGTCTCTGTTTTAGTTTTAGCTTATTCAATCACAACAACTGTTTTTAGGCCCTTTAAATAATTTTCGTCAATGTTCTGTTCCACTCCCTATTTTTAGCAAACCATTTCCCCCCAAGGGCTGTATAAACCTATCACCTCAAAGAAGCAGAGTTTGTCCGATTTCATCCAAGCCATCATCTCCACTTGTTCAGATACACCATTCACCTAAATGATGTGCAATTTAACTGGTAATGTGCGCTCTTGGCACACGGCACAGGAAAGCTTTTTACCAATGAGACGGGTACAAATCACACGGCTATGGGAACGCTTCTCGCAAGGCCTTCACCTCTGGAGAAGAGCAATTGAACATTACTTTGCACAGCACTTTACAAATTGCCTTGTAATTGTGTTTGTTTGAAAAACGTTCATTTCAGTGCCATATTTTCATTTCTCTTTTGTCGGGGACAGGGCCATTATTGAAACACATTGGAGTGGACCGGGATTGATATAGACAAATATAGAGGGAACAAATGGAAAGTTCGACGAAAGTCATTTAGCACTGAAATGCAGAGGCAAGTGCCTCTGTAATTTAGTGAGAAAAATGTCTGATATAGAAGATATTTACAGGTTGGCAGGTTTATTTAGAAAATTCTGCGATTTGCACGTATACACTTTGTCCTAACCAGACATGACTCGATACAACTTTTCCATGTAAATCAGGATGTATCGTTTTGTGAATTCAATAAACAGCTACACTATTTTTCATCTCAAAAAAGCATGTATTTGACTAGTTAAATGATTTTAACCAGTAGTTTGCAGTTTAATCTAGTGCTGAATAATGCATATTTAAATGAAAGGGGTCCTGTTATGCTTTATTTGTTTACATTTTCATTTTCCTTTAGTGTGTAATGTTGCTGTTTGTGAATAAATAAGTTATGCAAAGTCACAAAGCACAAAGTCACTCCAAAGGGAGTTATTCTCTATATCAGTAAGCACTATTTCTGGACTCCCTGAAACGCTTCCATTGTAGTCTTTTTGGGAACAAACACGTCACAACATCCCTCATTTAAATAATTACTGCCGAAGACATACGCAGAAAAAGGGGGGTGTGCGACCTGGTTGAGTTAGTGTTAGTAATGTGTTGAAACCCATGGTAGGGATGTGAGGTTTCTGAAACACGCTAGAAACGGTTGACCAATCACAACACACTGGTCCAGCCAACCAATCAAAGCACTTTGTGCTTTTCAGAAGGAGGGGCTTCAGAGACAGCAACTAAACTGTGTTACTGACAGACTGGGAAGAGAGGTGCTGCATTAATATAAAATGTGTGAAAAATAATGTTTTTAGAGCCCAAAAACAAAACCAAGACTTTGTAAAAGGGCATAATAGGTCCCCTTCATGTCATTACCATTGTTTTCAGTGCAAACGTGCCCATTTTTGTGTAAATTAGGCTTATTTTAGATTGTGCCTTATTCTAAATGTACATAATTTAGTTTGAAAGAAACATTTGTGTACTTTTTCAATCACAACATGAGCAGTAATTCATCAAATTAGGGTCAGATGATGAAAAAGCTATGTGTGGTGTAGTATTTTAAAAAGCTAATACAGGTCAATCTGAGTTTAGCACAGATTGTGTTGTTACCAGATTTGCGTAAATCTAATGAATCAGAGCAAAAACAATGCAACAGCTTATGCAAAAACGGTGCTATTAGCGGCCGCTGTTCATTTTTATTGCCCTAAAAAAGCCCTACATTAGATATGTCAGATGTTCTATATAAAAAAGGCAAATGAGCAGCTGTGATGCTTGTGTTGAGAGGTGTGTTTAATGCCAAAGGGCCTTCGTGAACTAGCCTTTCTTAACAGTATGGACCCCATGTCACTAGCTATGTTTCCATTTAAAGTTGAGATTTTAACTAGGCCTGTCGCGATTGGTGGATACAATCGACTGCATTGGTGCTGTTAATTAGTCGATGTCAATATTTTTAGTCGACTGGGTAAGTTTGGTATGATATGAAATTGTATTAGTATCGGTACTTAAAAAATGACAGCACTCTAATAAGAGCAGTATTTCTTAATTTGCGTCGATGTGTGACAGCAGGAGTGAGGACGTGTGTGTGAGCTCTGCTTCCACCGTTGACTAAACAATGTAAGCAGAACAGATAAATATATACGTGCAGCTCAGGAAAAAGAAAGCAACAGAAATGCTTGAATTAAGTGCGGAGTGGCATTCGCGCACACACCTTTCACTCTGTGTGAAGCAAGGCAGAGTTTTTAGGGTTTTTTAAACTCTAAAACAATGAATAGTAAGTTCTGTCATATTCAATTACTTTTACAGTTTTTTGCCATGGTATCGATTCAGTATCGGTATTGAGGTATTTTAGTCTGGTATCTTATCGAAGTCATAATTTTGGTATTGTGACAACACTATTCTATATAAAAAGTATTTGCTGATATTCTCTTTTTTTTGTTATGTTGGTTTACAAATTTGTACCTATTTACATTTTTACTCTTTTATTTTTACATTTTGTCAAGGGCTTGTTTACATTTATACTTTTTTATAATACACTACTGAAGGCCAATGTTGCAAGTTAGATTAAATGTTTTTAAGTAAAATTGTTGAAAATTATTGTGATGAATTAGTCGATAGATTAATCGATTAATTGATCAATTAGTCGATAGATTAATCGATATAAAAATTGTCGTTAGTGGCAGCCCTCATTTTAACTTGTGTACAAAATTGGAATATTGCATAAAACATTTGCAAATAAAGCAACATTTCCATCTAGTGAGTCGAAGAGAACAAAATCGTAACTTGATAAACTGGCGGCAAATATCACAAAAAAACACGGTCATGTTATCTTGCTGTCATAGGAGGATGCCAGTTTGGGAACGCAATCGTGTAACAGAGTTCTGGCAGGTGATTTTTCTGAACCACTATGACGACAGACTTTGGCTAAGGCATCTCAGAATGACCAAAACAACATTTCAGATGTTGTGCAATAAACTCGGTCCATTGGTTAATCAAGTTATGCCGTCCCATCGTGCAAAGTCACATGACGTTTTTTGATGCACATTGAGTAATTTATTCTGTAAATGAGTTACCATTGTAGTTATCTTGCCATTTCCATCCAATGTTTTTTATGGAATATCCCATAATTTGCATTAAAATAGGTGGATGGAAGCACAGCTAATGACTGAATAGATTAGGATCGTGTAATCTCTGTACCATAACAAAGGGGTTTGAAGTGCACACCTGTGTTGACAGTAATGAACATTAAGATCAACCCAACACAGCCTTACGATGTGATCAGTGCAAATCAGGAGCGGGAAAGCAAACGAATAGTGCTCGATTCATGTGAGGTAATCTCTCTGTGAGAGCCAGTGAGTTTCCTGTAATTGAGAAAAGGATGAAAAGATGAAGGAATATGAGCCGCCGTTACGTTTCCAAAGTGCTGACAGAACAAACATTTGCAGCCCACACATTGAGTTATCTTGGGAAATCCTAATAATTTTCTCGATGATAAAGAAAGATGCCTTGTATGCGTTCTTTGCTGGAATTATATTCTGTTTGTAATCGGTTGAGGAAATCTGATGCGGAAAACAGATTTAGATTCGATAGAACATTGATAAAATTAGATTTTTTTTGATCTCATACATATAAATGACACCAACTGGGAATGTATACATACAAATGACAATATTCAACAGAATCCAGTGTTTGGTTAATATTTGTGTAACACTAAATTGAACTGGGAGTCTTTTTGGTTTTAGTTTGTTTCGTGGATATTTAAAACTATAAATCGATCTATAACAGATATACACTACCATTCAAAACTTTTTTTTGACAATTAATAATTAATACTTTTATTCAGCTTGTCACAATTACGTTTGTCTTGTCTTCACCTGTTCTCGTTTATCCCTGATTAGTTTATCAACTCCACCTGTGTCTAACTAGTTCCCTCCATTACCTTGTGTATTTATACTCCCTGTTCTGTTCAGTCCTTTGTCGGTTATTGTTTGTCTACACATGCTTGTGTTAACGTAGAACTCTCTCTGCATGTTATTGAGATTAAAGACGTTTTTGTTACCCTCATCTCCTTCGTTGAGCGCTTTCTACAGCCAGATTGTAACAGAATAACCGACCACTCTATGTGAGTATAAAGATGGACTCACCTGTACTGCGCCTGCTCCTTCGCCCAGAGAGCCGTCCATATCTGGGATACCTGGCGATGATGCTCCGGAACGGCGACCTCGCTCACGTCACCGACAAGCCCGAAGCACCTACCAGGAAAGTCCCAGAGAAGCGGAGATCTTCAGAGCCCCGGAGGTGATGCAGGCAGAACAGTCCAACACAGAGCCAGGAGCGGACTTAGACCTGATTGATCTGTGGTCCGCGGATCCATTACCCACCCAAATCCCCACACTCTCTTTGTCACCTTCTTCGCCAGTCCCGTCTGGAAATCTTCTGCCCGTATCCATGCCTCTCCTCATCCCGTCTCCATCGCTGGCTGCGGCCAGCCCCCTGGATCCGTCAGCACCACTGGTGTTGTCCAGCTCCTCGGCTCTAACCCCGCCGCTCACTCCGTGCGGCCCATCATCTGCGCCTCGGGCTTCCCTGCCACCAGCTCAGCTAGAGGCCGAGTCCCCGGCTACACCTCGGGCCTCCAGCGTGCTCCTCCCTTCCTCTAGCCTCCCCGTCGGCCTCACTCGCCATATCGTCGTTCCGGTCATCCTAGTCCCCGTCGCCGCCTCAGTCCCATGAGCCAGCGGCTCAGTGCCAGGCTTCCAGGCTACTTCATGGACTCTGTTGTCTTCACGGCGCGATGCTTGCCTTTCCGAGGGGGGGCGTAATGTCACAATTACGTTTGTCTTGTTTTCACCTGTTCGCGTTTATCCCTGATTAGTTTATCAATTCCACCTGTGTCTAACTAGTTCCCTCCATTACCTTGTGTATTTATACTCCCTGTTCTGTTCAGTCCTTTGTCGGTTATTGTTTGTTTACACATGCTTGTGTTAACGTGTCCTGAACTCTCTCTGCATGTTAATGAGATTAAAGACGTTTTTGTTACCCTCATCTCCTTCATTGAGCGCTTTCTACAGCCAGATTGTAACACAGCTAGGGTGATTGTTTAAATTTTAAACAAATTCTTTTGAGCTTTCTATTCATCAAAGAATCCCGTTCAATGCATCAAGTAGTAAAAATAGTATATGTAAATATTAATAAATTAGAAAAAGATGGACAAAATATTCATATCCCCCTTTGGGTTGAAATTCTGTTTTTATGTTACAGGTTCATTCAATCAGTCTCAATTTATGTGTTTCTGTGCAAATAGAAGTCTTTTAAAATAATTTGTTATTGGACGGCTTCATCTGTCAACATTTTTTTCCCCCTCTGTGGCAGTTTGCCCTATCGAGCGCTTGATGAAAATCATCTCTGGATGTGATATGACACATATCAGCCAAAAGCAGCAGCCACGCACTCATCTCGCTATGGAAGCTGATATTCAGCCATCACACAATTTATTTTCTCTTCTCATCTCCATCTTTCCATCGACGTACACCCTGCGGACTCTCACCGTCGCTGTCGACTCCCAGCAGGCTCTATGCCGAGCGATGAGAACTTATTCCTCATAGCATTTGTTGTGTCTACAGCAATGACATGCTTGTTAAATCCTGAAACATGTTCGCCACAAATGTACGGTTTGTGATCGTTCTTGAAATATCAAGGCAAAGTGACTAAAATTTCCTCGTTTAACTTCTCGGCTTCGGCGAAACGTTCCTGCCAAGCCAGTCAGCGTGAGTCAGCTCCATATGTCTGGGAATAATATCTGAAAATAGAGCATGTATTGCTGGTTTGAAAGCGTCAGAGATTCTGTGTCTGGATGGTTTATCTGTTTTGTTCTCAGAGCCTTCAAAAATAATACATTTGAAGGGATAGTTCACCCAAAAATTATGCTTTTGTCAAGTCAAGTCAACTTTATTTATATAGCGCTTTTAACAATGCAGATTGTTTCAAAGCAGCTTCACAGTTTTAAACCGGAAAATAATGCAACAGAATTGTATTCAGCCGTATAGCCGTTCTGGAGAAAACTGTGATGTCATCAGCTCATTTCAATTATCATACAATGACAATGTGGGCATTAGAACAGTAATTAGATCAGTAATTTAGTTTATATGGTTAATTTAGTTTAATAATTAGATTTATTTGGACATTTAGTGTCCCCAACTGAGCAAGCCAAGCAAGAGGTGAAAGTGGCAAGGAAACCAAAACCCCATCAGGTGACCTAATGGAGAAAAATAAACCTTGGGAGAAACCAGGCTCAGTCGGGGTGCCAGTTCTCTTCTGGCCAATTAACAAACAGTGTATGATTATTATTCTGACGGGAGATGGGTTTATTGAGGATGCCGTGTCGATGAGGCAATTTTAGGGGGAGTCTAATTGCTAATTATTCCTTTAACCCTTCAACGCATACCTCATGCCTTTAGCGACCCGGGACGTCATTCACTACAATCTTTTTTTAATTTAGACATCAACCTTCTTAGTATTCCTCAATCAATTAATTATAAACAATATACCAAGAAAAAAATTATACAATTATAAATTAATGCCTGTTTTCCCATTAATTTTTTGTAAAAATTGTATAGGGTTGCTAATGACCCAAGGTGTGTAACAGTGTAAGTATATTTTTTTCTGCACAAGAATAATTGAATCTTTGATGACTGAATAAGTGCAATCCACCTTTATTCCACAAGGTAGCAATTTCTGATACACATGATGAAGTAACATTTCACTTACAGTCACCGCAGGCAGAAAACAAAAGAATAGGAAGAATCATCAGCAACACTTGAAATGGCTCAGCGATTTACAGCAGAGCAAGAACTGAACGCAATCAAATATTACTGTCAAATATCACTTGGTGGTGGATCTGATGAAGACACAGTCAGCGATCAAAATATTGATTCTGAAGAAATTGAAAATGATAAAATATGTTTGAGATGGCGAATATGAGGCAGATGCTGAATGTACTGTGAAATGAGCTCTGATGAGGACAGTGATGATGGTATAAAACATCTGCTCAAACTGAACCCTTCCAAGCTCCAAACGATAACAAAATATGCTTTATTTTATTCTTCTGTAATTGTTATTCTAATATCAGGAGAGTTTTATATTATCGCGACAGGTAGAGATCCATCCGTGTTAGATATAGACCCGGGTCGCTAATGACCCGAATATGTAATAATGATTGGCCAAACATTCATGCATTTAAAGGTTAAGAGAACTGAAAGCTGGTTTTCACTAGCGTTTCTCTCTTTTTGACCCTGTGTCTTTCTCTTCCATCAAACTCACCTGGTTCAAACAAAAGGCGGACAGGTTAGACAGGACTCTCTACTGGGCTGTGATAGGAAATCTATGAGGCTACGTGCCAAGGTGGAAAATGAGATTCGCTGTCTTTACAAGCCATTCGGCCTCATCCAAATATCATGTTTGAGAACACTTACACCTGTTTATTTGGTGTGAGATGTGGGTGTTCTGTTTCAATCATTGCTGAAGGTTTAGTTTGTGTGTGTGTGTGTGTGTGTGGTCTAAGATTGCTGTAATTTGCGTTTTGCTGAAGAGGCCAACTCCTGTAGTCCCCCTTGCTGTTTCACAGCATGCATTAATCCTCCTATGCATTCAAAAGACTATGGCTGTGTCCAAAATCGCCACCTATACCCTTAAATAGGCTCATTTAGACTGGTTTATGCTGGTTAGTACTGGTCTAACTGAACCCAAAATGATTTTTTTTAAAGAATGTCCTGGCCCCACTTTTCAATATAATAACAGTAAATAAGGACTTGGGCTGTCAAGATCCAAAAAGTCCATGTGAATCATGCTCTATATTTCAAATTGTGTGAGTAACAATAAACAGTCATCAGTAGCTGATAATCAGCAGCATAGGCTGTAAATGAATCATTTTTTCAGTTCAATCTTTTCAATGAATCAGTTGATCCAGTTCACACTGGAACCAGATCATGAAATCATGGAGATGAACTTTGTGAACTAAATCAAGATTCACTGCAATGATTCACTGCAATGATCTAACTCATAAGAATGATTTGTTAACTAATCAGATATTTTCTTCTTATTTAATGAATTTCAGTGAATAAATTTAGTTTTTTTCTTATTATTTCACTTCAGAAGAAACATAGAAACATAGAATTCATGTCCCAAGGAATGCTTTATGTCTCTATTCTCTATTCACTTTAATAATATGGCAAAGACTGGCAATAAAACATTAGAATGAAAATCATGTGGGTTTGAAAACACATAAAATGTTATAAATATATACTAAATGCCTCTTATAATCTGTTCGTTTAGACAGCTATTATCCTGGGATCGTTTGAATGAAATAGTTTGTCCTTTTAAAGGGTTTCGTGATGTTCAGACTTTCTTAATTATTGGTTTTATTGACTTAGCAAGAAGGACTAAGGTGCCGCCCATGCAACCGCCTGGCCATGTGATCGTGCAGTTATAGAGTTTTGCATCTTTTCCCATTAGCTGATGAGCGAAGCGCATTGATTCCTCTGCGAGTGTATTCATGAATATGTAGTGTTATTTCAGTGCGGCTTGACGCAGCCTCTTTCTTAAGTGCGACATTTATCGCTGCTTTTGAAAGGATTGAATGATGCCAGTTTCCATTTCTATCCGTCTTTCTCCTCCCCTCCCGGGTGAGATATTAAAGATGATCTCCGATTTGGCAGCTCTCTTCCTTTTTAAAAGAGAAGCTATTTCAATCTTTTCATTTGTCAATCACAGCTCCGCCACATCCAGGCCAGGAAATAATTGTCCGCGTCTCTCCTCTTCCCTGGAGTGGCCGAGCGCTTTTGCATGAGAAAAGAGAGTGAGCGGAGGAGGAGGAGAGGAGAGGTGAGGCTGGAATAGATGCGTGGCTGCATTGTTTTCATCACTAGGTTTTTGTTTACCATGCCAGGAGAGTCGCGGTCCGCCGAGGCAATCAGTGAGAATGTCTTCTTACATTTACAAGAGGGTTTCTGTATGTGAGGCTGAAGCTTCTGGCAAGAGAAGACACTCACTTCAGCACATTCGCTGTTAGATTTCAGCTCGCATCTTAGCCGCTACTATTTTTCATGTTGTTATTGGCTTAATATAGACGAGTTTTAGTGATCTAGACATTATGCCACATTTTCATACATTTCAATATTCATGTAATTAAGATGAATCATGGTGCTGTAAAACTCTCCTCGCTCTCTTGACTGGCCATTACCGGAAAACACACATACATCACAATAATAATTTACATGCTGACGTGCAAATCTCGCACATGCATTTGATCTTTAATGTCCTGTTAATGCATGCTATTCCATTTGGGGTAACATTTTACTTTAGGGTCCAATTCTCACTATTAACTAGGTGCTTATTAGCAATGATATTACTAGGATATTGGCTATTTATTAGTACTTATAAAGCACATATTAATGTCTTATTCTGCATGATCATATTCTACATCCCCTAATCCTACCCATTACCTAAACTTATCAACTACCTTAATAACTAATAACAAGCAGTAATTAGGAGTTTATTGAGGCAAAAGTCATAGTTAATAGTTCGTTAATAGCGAGAATTGGACCCTAATCTAAAGTGTGACCCCATTTGGTGATTAAATAAGTGGAAATGACACACTTATTTAAGCATTTTCATGTTCAATTTAGAGGCAAGAACATACTGAGCCCCTAAAGGGATATGTTGAAGAAAAAAATTCTTGCGTTTTGCGTTGCCCCGAGAAACTTTGCGTCCAAAGTCCAAAGGAACGCAAAGTTTCTTGGGTGAGCGCAAAACATTTGCGAGAGAACGCAAACGAATTGACTTATTTTTCCTCCCATCTCATATTATTTCCCACCACCATGTCCCTTTAGGTGCTCCGTAGTAACAAGATATGTTGTTGCTAGCAAATCTGCTCCGACAGTTGCTGGATTTCGTCAGAAAAGTTCTGTTATTGATGCTAATATGTGAACAAGATGTAGGCTACTGTTCAAAAGTTTGCGGTCAGTAAGGTTTGTTTAAAATAAATGAATACTTTTATGTATCAAAGCCTTATTAAATTAATCAAAAGTTACAGTGAAGTACAGAGCCCCCCAAATGACCTGCGGGAAAAAATATATCATAGCAACTAATTAACATCATTCCCAAGACTTACTTATACGTCAGCACATTTGACTAATTAATTCCCTTGTTTTACTAAATCAAAATGAGGGAACAAATAGTATAACGTGTCCAAGATTTACTAAATCAAGGGAACAAGTTTTATATTGTGCACACAATTTACTTAAAATGAAGGGATTAATAAGTAAATCGTGGCCATAATGTATATATATATATTATATAGCAATTTTCTTTTCTTTTTTTTTTAAAGTCCGATTTAAGTTAAAATGACTTAAACATCCAAGTTGGTTGTACATAAAAATGTAAGGCAGCATCTTTTGTTTAAACTTCCTACTCATCAAAGAATCCTGGAAAAAATAGTTTTTCACAAAATTTAAAGAAAATTAAGTTAGGTTTACTTAATTTTAACCAAGTTGTACTGCTAGTTGATGTCACTTAGGTTTTTTTCATTTACTTTATGCATACACTTATGTTCACCTTTTAATTTACATTTTTGTGTTGCATACACTAGAATATGTTAAGTAGAGCTTGCAATGTTCTATGTATATATATATAAAAGTAATGGATGTTGAGCCAACAAATCGTTTTTTTCAGTGTGTGAATTTTCAGCATCATTACTTCAGAAATCATTTTAATATGCTGATTTGTGCTCAGGAAACATTTCTTATAATTGTCTACGTTGAAAACTTAAATTATTTGAGTTCATTCAACATTCTCTACTTAAAAATATATGCAACATGCACGTATGTGCAAGTTGTGTTAACTTGACATTACTTAGTAGATTCTATCGTGTTACATATATTTTTAAGTAAAGAATGTTGAGTGAACTAAAATATTTAAGTACATATAACAAAGGTTGTCTTGTTAATTTTAAGTAAAATTATTCCAAGTTGGGTTTACTTAAAAAGTGTGATGCAAAAATGGTGCATATATATTTTAAGTAAATCCAACACATCATTTTTACCAGTGCAATAATAAATGACATTTTAATATATATTTTGGTAACACTTTACAGTAAGGTTCATTAGTTAACATTAGTAACTACATTAGTTATTAACTTAAAATGAACTGCACTTATAAAGCATTTATTTATCTTTGTTAATGTTAATTTCAACATTTACTAATGCATTATTAAAATCTTGTTAACATTAGTTAATGCACTGTGAACTAACATGAGCAAACCATGAACAGGAGTAACAAATGTATTTATCATAGTTAGTTCATGTTAACTAATGCATTAACTAATGTAAACTAATACAACCTTATTGTAAAATGTTACCTATATTAAAGATAGAATATAGAAAGATGCAATACTATTTCACAACATCTTACTGACCCCAAACTTGTGAATGTTAGTGAAACCTATAGCAAATTGAGGCACAAATGAAATGATGCAAATGAAATGCTCTCAAAAGGTTTTAAGCTAATCACAAAGTTTGGAAAGAGTTGACGCAATCTACACTCACCTAAAGGATTATTAGGAACACCTGTTCAATTTCTCATTAATGCAATTATCTAATCAACCAATCACATGGCAGTTGCTTCAATAAATTTAATTTAGGGGTGTGGTCCTGGTCAAGACAATCTCCTGAACTCCAAACTAAATGTCAGAATGGGAAAGAAAGGTGATTTAAGCAATTTTGAGCGTGGCATGGTTGTTGGTGCCAGACGGGCTGGTCTGAGTATTTCACAATCTGCTCAGTTACTGGGATTTTCACGCACAACCATTTCTAGGGTTTACAAAGAATGGTGTGAAAAGGGAAAAACATCCAGTATGCAGCAGTCCTGTGGGCGAAAATGCCTTGTTGATGCTAGAGGTCAGAGGAGAATGGGCCGACTGATTCAAGCTGATAGAAGAGCAACTTTGACTGAAATAACCACTCGTTACAACCGAGGTATGCAGCAAAGCATTTGTGAAGCCACAACACGCACAACCTTGAGGCGGATGGGCTACAACAGCAGAAGACCCCACCGGGTACCACTCATCTCCACTACAAATAGGAAAAAGAGGCTACAATTTGCACGAGCAGACCAAAATTGGACAGTTGAAGACTGGAAAAATGTTGCCTGGTCTGATGAGTCTCGATTTCTGTTGAGACATTCAGTTGAGACCAGTGTTAATTTTGACAGCAAATTTTAATTTAGTGTTAGTCATAGTCTTTTGACTAAAATGCCATTTAGTTTTAGTCATATTTTAGTTACCTGAATTGTTTTTAGTTTTAGTCTAGTTTTAGTCGACTAAATATCATAAGATTTTAGTCGACTAAATCTACAGTAGATTTAGTCTCCTAAAATCTAATGAGTTTAGTTAAATTGTAATACATTAAGCATTTAAGCATTACATAACAGACTGTCACTTGAACTGACATTTTGACATAATTTTGTTTTTGATATTAAAAATACACGAAAGAGAGCTTAATTCAAAAACATCTCTATAGTTTTTATAACTTTGTATTTCTGTTTTAGTTAGTAGGCCATATCAGGTTAAGCTAAAGCTTCAAATAAGTTTGTTTATTTTTTTTATTTCAGTTAACATTTATTTAATTTCAAGTAATGAAGATTTTTTTAAATGGTTTTAGTGAACTATTATAACCCTGACACTTTATTTAATATGTGTCAAATACTGGTCTTTCCTCCTGAATATGAATTAAATGGGAATGAAATTAAATACAGTTTATTGTGTAACCAAAAACTAATATATAATGCGTGACTTTTAATGATAAACAAGCTTGAAATACACCCGGACTCTTATTTTGAAATGTCTACGCCACTGTAGCAGTGGCAGCTGCTTATTCAAGTTCAGATGAGGAGATAAAATATGCATTGTTACAACCGTCTAAAACATATTACTATATAAACATCGTAAAGTAAACATTGTCATTATTCATCAGCATTAGTTCATAAACAATTGCCTGGCATAAATGTGTGTTATTCATTGATTGTGAGCCGCTCTGGAGCGCTGGATTGGGGATGAGCCTGTAGAAGCGCAACAGCGTCGTGTTTTCCAGCGGTTAGATCAGCACGTTCAAATCAAATGTGTGGATCTGTGACAGGACATCAGCTCTGACTGGATCTCTTCCCTAATCGTCCCTCCCTAACATTTTCGTCTCGTTTTTATTTGTTGACGAAAATGACAGTTGCTTTTCGTCATATTTTTTGTCATCCAACACTAGTTTTTATTTAGTTATCATCTCGTTTTCGTCAGTGAAAAAAGGTTGTTGACGAAAATTATGACGAAAATTATTCGTCAACGAAATTAACACTGGTTGAGACAGAGTCAGAATTTGGCGTAAACAGAATGAGAACATGGATCCATCATGCCTTGTTACCACTGTGCAGGCTGGTGGTGGTGGTGTAATGGTGTGGGGGATGTTTTCTTGGCACACTTTAGGCCCCTTAGTGCCAATTGGGCATCGTTTAAATGCCACGGCCTACCTGGGCATTGTTTCTGACCATGTCCATCCCTTTATGACCACCATGTACCCATCCTCTGATGGCTACTTCCAGCAGGATAATGCACCATGTCACAAAGCTCAAATAATTTCAAATTGGTTTCTTGAACATGACAATGAGTTCACTGTACTAAAATGGCCCCCACAGTCACCAGATCTCAACCCAATAAGAGCATCTTTGGGATGTGGTGGAGCTTCGTGCCCTGGATGTGCATCCCACAAATCTCCATCAACTGCAAGATGCTATCCTATCAATATGGGCAAACATTTCTAAAGAATGCTTTCAGCACCTTGTTGAATCAATGCCACGTAGAATTAAGGCAGTTCTGAAGGCGAAAGGGGGTCAAACACAGTATTAGTATGGTGTTCTAATAATCCTTTAGGTGAGTGTATATCAATATATATAAACATGATATAAGTGTAGAAAGCAATGTAGAAATTAAATTCTCAGACATTTCTCAAACTATAGCAATGGTTTGATTTGTTTCAGATGTTGCTGTTTACAGCTTAATTTAAGATACTGATTAAGTTGCTTATGAGTGGTCTCTAGCTTAAGTTTCAGGTGTTTTCTACAC
Organism: Romanogobio albipinnatus; assembly: GCA_023566225.1. Lineage (NCBI taxonomy): Eukaryota > Metazoa > Chordata > Actinopteri > Cypriniformes > Gobionidae > Romanogobio > Romanogobio albipinnatus. The sequence goes on along the minus strand of CM042247.1, from coordinate 41,549,061 downwards.
AAGTGCTAACGTTTCATTTTTGTGAGATGTACACTGCATTTCCCTCCCTCGACAGCATCTCAGAGCCGCTTTTATAATTCCAAACCAGCACGCAGCTGTTTCTAAAACACACAAACATGTTGGATTAATCAGCGCTGTTATATTCACAAGCATGCCGAGCTCTCTTAATTCTATGCAAGTGTCTATCCCGATGAGTCTGTGTGTAATGTTAAGCACCTGTACGCATGCTATGAAATATTGATGTGCATTGTGTTGATATCTGTTTAATGAGCAGCTCAGGGGTTTGTTTAGTAGCCTGAAGGCTATAGATGCTGTACTGATGAACAGAATTGGAAACCTTCGCCATCAGCCCTCCTCTCTTCTGATCCGTTCTTAGAGTTAATCTAGAGGGGTGCAACTTTATGAGTCGTGAGACTTGAGCGAGCTCTCGAGACCCCTGCTGATGTCTGTTGGCTCCCAAACGCTTGAGCTGCGAGCAGCGGTTCTTCATATCGGCCTCTGTTTATTTCCTACGTAACATGAGTGATATTGTGCTGTTCCGAGGCAAAGGCTCATAACATCTTTTAGGAAATGAAAAATAGAGAGTGTATTATCTGGCTTTATCAGCACTGTGCTGTTGCCTGGCCTTGAACCAACTTATCTCCAATGTGCTGCTTGCTGAGGTCATGTTTACGAGGTTTTCGGTAACTCTGAGGGAAACATTTATTTCTGATTCTTACAGAGTTTTACTAGACCATTATATCTAGTTAACTTTGATAAGAAAGCATTTATGGATTTACAGTAGAACCAGATAATAGGATATTTCAATGTTTGGTTTAAGGGTGTTTCTTCAACGATGAGCACTTTTATGTCCCAAGGGATGATTTATTTTTATTAAATGATGGCCACATTAAAGTGTAACTTTGCAGATTTTCAACTCACTATATTGTTACAATGTTGGTAGTATATACAAATAAACAATATTTACTTGTTTTCCATGTTAACTGGTAATTTTTCAGCAAAAGTCCGGCATATGATGCGTTTTGCGGTTTCTCTGACTTTTGACAGCTCCAGGGATTCTGTGAAAACTACAAATCCCTGCAAGCAATTTTGTGTGTAATAGACGTCTAATAGCCGTCCAAACACAGCCCTGACATTAAAACAAGAAATTTGGGCCGTCAGTGAAAATTTTATAGACGTTTGACCATATAGCCCACACGGTAAACCCTAACGCTCAAAATAATGAATTGGTTTGAGTAGAGCCAACTCAAATTAAACAAATTGGTTCAATCAAATGAACTTTTATGAGTATTTAAAACATTAGTTTTCTTTTGAGAACTGACACATTTTAAGTAATCTGAATTGTTTCATTGTTTTGATTTTTATAAACTTGTTTTCTTTTAATTTAGACTTAAATTTAACTGAAACTGGGTTTTTACTCTTTGAATTGCACCGGGAACAACACAAGTCAACACCGTTATGACAAAATGTTTGCTTAGAAGCATTTCCTACTAAAGCAAGACGATATTCATATAGCAGTATCCATAGCAGACTTGTGGGAGGGGTCTTGGATGACTTCATGCTCAGTGCATTATGGGTGTTGACGTTTTCCTGCCTATTTGGCAAAAGGAAGAAAACAGCCTTTTTTTCTCTGTTTTCACTAGTCAGATAGCATTGATTTCAAAAATAATTTTGTCTTTATACCACATAGTTTTATTGAAAGCCCATTTTGCCTGCAGTGCCCCTTGAAACATTTTCATTAGGGCATTGTTATTATTTTTACAAATTATTATTATATGTTATTACTTTTCAAATGCCTTGTATTAGAGCTGCACGATTAATCGTTAAAAGATCGCGATCTCGATTCAAACACCCACGCAATCTCATTCCTTAAAGACAACGATTTGCCTGTCTATTAAACCTTTGACAAAATCACAGCAGAACATTCAGATCTGTGTTGATGCTGTTCTGTGTTACAAATATTAATATTATCATAGGAGATCTGAACTAAAATGAAAATTAAAACTATTTTAATTCATTGAAATTAAGCCGAAATAACATAAATATGATTAAAAGAAATATGCAAATAAAAATATTGCATGAAAAACTTAAATCTAAAAAACATTATTTCAGTCTGTTGCCAAGCAACATTTCAAATTTCCATTGTTGAAGTACTAAAATTACAAATAGCTAAATAGACCCTCGAAAAGAGACACAATGTCCGATAGCCATATTCGGCCCGGCCAGAACGGGGCTATTAGTAACAGACGGACCCCGTCCCGGCGTACTCTCTCTAGCACTCCTGGTAGCAACGCCAGAGGGGGAAAGGTGTACAGACGCAGCCTCGGCCACGTCTCCAATTCCCCGGCACCACTCCCTGCCTCGACAGGGAGTCTGTCATCGTGTTCAAGTACCCTGGGATGTACACAGGCCGAATGGAGGAACCCGATATTGGAATGCCTCGCCCCCGAAAGCAAACCTGAGGAACTTCAAATCAAATCAAATCAAATCAAATCAAATCACTTTATTGTCACACAGCCATGTACACAAGTGCAACAGCAGGTGAAATTCTTGGTGCAGTTCCGAGCAACATAGTAGTCACGACATGACATGTACAACATTTAAAGCAGCATCAGATTACACATCTGATGCGCCCACAATTACTCACAGCACAGTAAACTCTACAATAAACAATAAATAATTTACACAATGTGAGTGTAGTTCTCACAGCTTTAACCAATATACACATACTTACAATATACATATACTTTAAACAATATACACTAAACATACATTAAACAGTATACATTAAGCTATAGTAATAATAATATACAATGTACAGTATACATTATTATTCACAGTAGAGATCCAATGTACAATAGGTGCTATATGATAAATAATAAATGATAAATAAATGTGTATATAATGTGTGTGTATCTACAGTGGGTTGTGCTGAGTGATATTCTGTCCAGTGTGTGTTATGATCCTGATGGATCAGGAGTTAAGTAGTCTGATTGCTTGTGGGAAGAAGCTGTTCTGGAGTCGGCTGGTGCGTGTTCTAATGCTGCGGTACCGTCTGCCTGATGGCAGCAGTGAGAGCAGCCCATGGTTCGGGTGGCTAGAGTCTCTGATGATCCTCTGAGCTCTCTTCACACACCGCCTGGTGTAAATGTCCTGGACGGAGGGAAGCTCACCTCCGATGATGCAGCTGGCCGTGCGCACTACCCTTTGCAGGGCTTTGCGGCTGCGGGCGGTACTGTTGCTGTACCAGGTGGTGATGCAGCCAGTCAGCAGGCTCTCTATGGTGCAGGTGTAGAAGCGTGTGAGGATGTGGCGGTTCATTCCAAACCTCCTCAGCCGTCGCAGAAAGAAAAGGCGCTGATGAGCCTTCTTCACAACGGCCTTGGAGTGGACGGACCATGAGAGTTCCTCTGTGATGTGGACACCAAGGAACTTGAAGCTGCTGACTCTCTCCACCGGTGCTCCATCGATGGTGATGGGGCGGTGTTCTCTCTCATTCCTCCTGAAGTCGACCACCAGCTCCTTGGTCTTGCTGACGTTGAGGGAGAGGTTGTGCTCCTGACACCACCGTGTCAGAGTGTGCACCTCCTCTCTGTAGGCAGTTTCATCATTGTCAGTGATGAGACCTACCACCGTCGTATCGTCAGCAAACTTGATGATGGTGTTGGAGCTGTGGGTTGCCACACAGTCATGTGTGTACAGGGAGTACAGGAGTGGGCTGAGAACACAGCCCTGAGGGGCTCCAGTGTTGAGAGTCAGTGGTGAGGAGATGTTACTGCCCATTCTGACCACCTGGCGTCTGTTTGACAGGAAGTCCAGGATCCAGCTGCATAACAAGCTGTTTAAGCCTAGAGCCCGGAGTTTAATGTCAAGTATGGAGGGCACAATGGTGTTGAATGGTGTCTGTGTTGAGGAACGATGGAGACATGGAAATATACGTCTTTCAGGTCTATTGTGACACACCAGTCCCTGGACCTGATCTGACACACGATCTGTTTTAGCGTGAGCATCTTGAACTTTAGCTTATTTACCGCCCAATTTAACTAGCGCAGATCCAGAATAGGACACAGTCCTCCATCCTTCTTTGGAACTATGAAGTACCGGCTGTAAAACCCTGACTCTCTGCTGTGGGGAGGAACCCTTTCTATAGCCTTTTTTCGCAGAAGAGTCTGTACTCTTGCTCCATTACCCGAGCCTGCTCAGAGTTTACTAATGTGGATAGTACCCCGTTGAACTTGGGCGGGTGTGACGCAAATTGTATTCTGTACCCTTTTTCTATTGTACGCAGGACCCAATCTGAGATATTTGGCAGAAGTTTCCACGCTGCCAGAAAATCTACTAAGGGAACCAGCCTCTCGAGGCTGGCCTCTGGATTTTGTTGCGAGCCGGCAGGAAGCAACCGAACTGACCCACTTTGAACCCTCCTTGGAGGGAGCGAGCATCCCCGCGCCGCTACGTTTCCGGGCGGACGTGAAGATTTGCGCTCGTCGAGGACCGCTGCGCCCTGAAGCACCCAAGGTGGCAGGGTTGGCAGAACGGCCCCCTGATGGCACCGAGAGGAGACTGTGCTCCGACACCTCAGTGTGGAGATCGGGAAAAAACTGCAAGCCCCGCTTTGGAGGTTGTGATCTAGATGGAAGGAAGCGCTCGTCTAATTTAATGGCCTGACGGGCTTCCTGCGCCTCGGCTGGCCAATCGATCTGCAACCTGGCAACAGCGCGAGTCACAACCTCCAAAAGCTCCTCTTGAGCGTGTGAATGAGGCGGCGAAACCTCATCTAAATAATCCAGGCTCACAACATCCAATTCCTCAGAACTGGAATGCTGCTGCACCTGCGCTTCAGTGCGAGCAGAAGAAACCGCAGAGCGTGCTTCTAACTCGGCAACTGAAGCGTCGGATCTAGCGGGTAAGGGCAGAGATAGGGGATCACCCGTCTCTAACCCCGCCGTTAGATCCATCTGCGAACCCCAGGACGCAAGCCTTCGCTGTGCCTCTGCAGCAGCGGGAACCGGCACCCTGGGGAACGCGAGCCGAAGCGTCATCCTCGAAGAGCGCTCAGCGGGACCGGAGAGTTTTCATAGGGAGTTTCTCACAATGCTCGCAGCCAGCTCCCTCGAGAGCTGACTGTGCATGCTCCGGTCCCAAATACATCACACAGAGCAGATGTGTATCCCCACCTGTGATGAAACGAGGGCAGGGAGTAACACACTGTCTGAATTGTGGATTCGCCATTATATAGAGAGACACACACACTTGTATTTTCACTTCGGACAAACGATTTCACATAGAGCGCTTCTGAAGACACAGAAGCTGACAATGTTTGGTTCAGGGGTGCTTTATAGTTTCCTGGTCGATGACGTCACCCGCCTATGACATCCCGTCACGCCATTGGACTGATTTTACGAGTGCTTCATGATGCGTTCACGCAGAGGCGTTCACACAGAGGCGTTCACACAGAGGCGTTCCCGCAGCGCTTGACGCAGCGCGAGCTCCCTTGAAAAGGAACAGCATTGTCAGTGAAGTGCTTGAGATGAAATGAGACATGAAATGTGTCAAGAAAACAAAGAAGAAAATAAGTCAATATAAACTGAAATTAATATTTTTTAATAGAATGTCATCTCCAATCAAGCTGTATTTTTGTCATGTTATGCAAAAGCATGAAAAATTATCTAAATTGTGTGTATTTAAGATGTATTAAAAAGCTGCTTATGAAATTAGCCTTAGGGAGACAAAGGAGGTGGCCATTTTATTCTAAATGAAGATGAATAGTGAAATGTAAGATGTAAATGGTGGAAATTACATTTGCTTATGCCCGAATTCTCCTGTGATGTCCACCGTTTGACATCGTTAGTAAGTGAAGTAAATAATCTAGTGTGAAAAGTGTGTTTTAAGAGCCTTTTCTCCCACAGAGCCCAATGTGCGTAGTTGAAGAAACACCCTGAAACATAATCCCTGCTACTTACTCTTCCGACTCCCTCGACTGTTTCTTTTGAACATCAGCTAATGCATTTTGCGGTAAATTAATCTTATTGTAATCATTGTTGTCATCGCTTTTGTGGAGTCTCGGGACTCACATTGCCGTCTGAAAGATTATCTTGATTTGCAGTCTTACCTCTGCCGGTGTAGCCGCCCGCAGAATCTTTAATTAAAGGAGATGTTCCCAATGCACCCAACACAACTTTTCTTGATCAATGACTCAAGTGCAAACACATTAAAATGCAGCCAGAAAACACATTCTCACTATCTCACCTCTTATCTATATCTCATTTGATGTCTTGTTGTCTCTCTCGCTCCCTCTCTCTCAGAAACTCTCACAAATAACCATAGATGCTCTGGAGCAAACATTGTCCAACCGAGAAAGCAAAAAGGCTTCTTTCTGATAATTCTGTCCAGTACAGCATGATATTTAAATTGGCGGTCATCTGTATGATAGCACTTCTGTACACTGTAAACCCTAACGCTCAAAATAATGAATTGGTTTGAGTAGAGCCAACTCAAATTAAACAAATTGGTTCAATCAAATGAACTTTTATGAGTATTTAGAACTTTCTTTTTCTTTTGAGTTCACAAAACTGACACATTTTAAAGGTCCCGTTTTTCCTGTTTTTTTTTTAAGCTTTGATTGTGTTTACAGTGTGCAATATAGTATTATAGCACACTATGTAGTCCTAATCGGCCATTCGCTGTAGGCTTTGAAAGGGGACCTCTGTTAAATAAAATATCTCGCTTGGCATTGAACTTTGAGCTTTATAATTTTACAGGTATTATTTATGCTCTAACAGCAACATTACACACTAACTAAAGTTTGAAAAATGGGATCAGCGTGGTCATAGATATATCGATCGTAGATTCCTCATTCTACTGATCAGTGCAAGCCATAATGAGGTATCTACGTATACATCTATGACCACGCTCGTATTTTGACCTCACTTAGCGGAAGTTATGGCTGAGCTCAGAGATGATCACGTTCGTCTGATACGAGGTAAAATAATAGCATAAATACTGCTCGTTTTCTCGCAGAAACGGATCGTTTCACTAGATAAGACCCTTATTCATCGTTTGGTATTGTTTAAAGCCCTTTGAAGCTGCACTGAAACTGTCATTTGGACCTTGAACCGTTTGGAGCCCATTGAAGTTCATTATATGGAGAAAAATCCTGGAATGTTTTCATCAAAAACCTTAATTTCTTTTCGACTGCAGAAATAAAGACATGGACATCTTGGATGACATGGGGGTGAGTAAATTATCAGCAAAAGTTTATTTAAAAGTGAACTAATCCTTTAAGTTTACTTTTTTGAGTTAAGTCAACTGATCACTTTTTACAGTGTAAGGCTGTACATTAAATATTTGTGTTTGTTTTGCTGCAATTATAAAACATTATGGGCCCTATTTTAACTATCTTAGTGCATGGTCTGAAGCGTATGGCACACTTAGGGCGTGTTCGAATCCACTTTTGCTAGTTTAACGACAGGAAAAACAGTCGGTGCGCCAGCCGCATGGTCCAAAAGGGTTGTACCTATCTCTTAATGAGTCATGGGTGTGTTTTGGGCATAACGTGCAAGAAATCAGAGACTTATCTCCCATTCCCTTTAAAAGCTAGTTGTGTTTGCGCCATGGCGGATGCGTCGTGCCTGGCATCACATTGCACCAGGTGTATGATAGGGCCCTTCAAGTAATTATTTTAATGTGCTTTTTATTCGTCCATTAAGTTTCCCAAAGGCCCTAAATAAAAAAAGTTTTTTAAATTAATATTTTTGCTCTAAGTTTGTTATATATAATTTAAAAATATTGCGATTGATTTTTGTTCATTTAGTGAGATAACAATCTACATTTTTATTATACTTTAGTCTTTATATTAAACATTTTAAATTGACTTATAATGGTATTACAAATGATGGTTCCTCTGACTGAAAAACAAAAGCCATTCAGAGCAAATACATAAATATTAATATATTTTTAGCTATATATCGACCAGCCCAACTTCATAGCCCTCTTAAAACACACTTCATGATTTGAACTTCAGGACGACATTGGCTTTATAGCAGCAGAGATGCAGTGCTGACAGAGACAAAATAGTGCCGAAACGTTATTGGCCCGCATCCCGAATCAGAAGGTCTGAAGGATGTTGAGGATGAGAAACTCCTCACAGATCAGAAAGATGAGATTCAGCAGAGGTTACAGTAGACGTCACCATAATACTGCAATTATATTTGAGATCTGGCTTTCATGCACATGCCAAACACACACACACACACGCATGCCACATGTCAAGATGTGAATTTTATTGTGTGCCATCTTTACAGCACAGTTAAAATGCGGTAAAAGCACTCATCAGCATACAAGCTCACACAGTTCACTACACACTTGTTCACTACACACTTTTGGTGTATTATATACGGCTATGTATATATGGCCAAGCACCAAATGTGAGTAGAAATCGGTGTTGGCGAGTATATGAAAGTCGCCATTTGGCCAGTAACATTTTTTTTTAATTCTAACAATGCAGTGTTTTGAGATCATGAGAAGCACTTTACAACAACTGAGTAACTTAATTATCAAAGTTTTTGTTTCGCTTTTGTAAGTTGTATACAAAATGAATTTGCCTCATCAAGCGCAGGCTTGTCAGTTTGAATGGGAGTGACGCTTGTGACTTTGAGGCAGTAAATGGCATCTCAGATGTGTGTGTGTGTCACATGTGTGTCAGTATCAGACAGGCTCCTCATGCTTCTATCTGTCCTTCACATTAATGTCACGCTGTCATCTCACTGACGGGCCGCAGTGACAGAGAGACAGACAGAGATAGAGAGATAACACAGGTCATCTGTCCGTCCCTGTGTGCCAAACAATGTGACCGATGCTTTCAGAACTTTTGCCTATTATAGTTGTTTCTGTGTATCTATGTCACTTTAATTTAAAGGAATAAAGCAGTAAAAGGTTTTTTTATGGTCTCCCACAAATGTATGTATATAGCCTGCTTTATGGGATGACAGGGGAATTAGTTCACGTCTGTTAACCGATACAAAGATTGATTCTGCTGAAATACCATCTGACTGAGCTGATGGTTTGAATGTTTGTTCACTAATGAGGCAGAGAATCTTTAGAGCTGCTGTATGATGAGTAATGTTCAATAATACACGCTCTACTGAGTGTCTCTCAGCACAGGACTTCAGCCTACACACTGAAACCCTTATTGGCTACTCCACAGAAGATCAGATAAATACTTATATGTGTGTATACCCTGCTGAAAGGAGCAGCATATGTGGCGATTAGGATGTTGGGCTCATATGAGATGCTCATGTGCTCCTCTTGACTTTTTAAAGGAATACAAACAAAAGCTTAAAGGGTTAGTTCACCCAAAAATGATCAAAAATCATGAATTACTCACCCTCATGTCATTCCAAACCCGTAAGACCTTTGTTCATCTTCAGAACACATTTTTTGTTGAAATCCGAGAGCTCTCTGATCCCCCCCATACACTTTCAAGGCCCAGAAAGGTATAGACATTGTTAAAATAGTCCATGTGACTCCACCTTAATGTTATGAAGCGACAAGAATACTTTTTACGTGCAAAAACGAACAAAAATAATGACTTTATTAAACAATTTCTCCTATGCAGTTTACCTTGTAAACACAGTGCAGCTCTTCTGTGTTCTACCACAGAACGCCAGCTCACCATTGGCCGACGCTGTTATGTGAGCACCACGATGCATACTCAAAAAGTATTCTCGTCGCTTCATAACATTAAGGTGGAGTCACATGGACTATTTTAACAATGTCTTTACTACCTTTCTGGGCCTTGAAAATGTTAATTAAATTGCTGTCTATGGAGGGATCAGAGAGCTCTCGGATTTCATCAAAAATATCTTAATTTGTGTTCTGAGAGGAACGAAGGTTTTCATTTTTGGCTGAACTAAAGGCCTGTTCACACCAAGGACGATAACTATAAAGATATAGTTCAAAAAAATTTCCTCAAAATTAAATAATAGCAGAGTTCACACACCACAGCTAGAGAAAACGATATTGTTGGAATCACTTTCAGAACGATTTTATCCATCTGATGAACGATTAAAAACATTGTCAGCCAATCAGAATCAATCCTGCTCTAACGAGCTCAACCATTTAAAGTGACAGACAAGCACGCACAGAATTAACAGAATGATATCGTCCGCTGGTGTGGATGCTAATATAACCATATTCGTAGTTATCTTTATAGTTATCATCCTTGGTGTGAACACACTCACATATGCATGCACAGACATGCCTTCAATCTCAAGTATGCATTAATGTTGCAAAACCATATTCACACAAAGGCATTTCCAATTTGTTTTTATTTTATTCACATTATTGAATTTACTTAAAAGTTTTAGTTTCTGCAGTGGCTTCGATAGTTACATAATTTATTTCTATGGAAAAACTTAAGTATTTTTGAATTTATTAGTATTTAAATTTTTAGTTTCTGTTTACTTTATGCTGCTGAAGTTGCTGAAGTAAAGGCAAATATATGTAATGGAAAATTACCTTGCATACAGTATGTCACTGATACCACACCTGGCTGTTATGTTAGAATTTTTTCTTTTTGCTTGTCAATCATTTTGCAAGTTCGCAGGAAAGCATGTAGGCTATATGAGAAGTAGAATGCTATGAGCATCAGTTTTGTGTACATTGGTTTTGTCAATCGTTTTCATGCAATAATATTACAGTATGAACACACATATGCATATTTCTGAACTGTGGCATAGTGGTGTAGGCTATCGTCATGTATGAAGGAAGCCATAGACACTCTTTCCGTCTTCCTGCTGTGGTATCAGATGAACTGTGGGAGGGTCAGGCATTGATTGGCCCGTTGATTCTTTCAGCCCAAGCAGGGCTTCGATCTGTATGGATTGTGGGTAGGTTGTGTGGATTGTGGGAGGGGCGGGGGGGGGGGGGGTCTCTTATCGGGTGGAGAGCTACGGTCTTTTGTGTTTCTGATCATTAATCACGCTGTCACCAGGGTGTCATCCTGTCCGGCTCTCTCCACACACACACACACACACACACACACACACACACACACACACACACACACACACACACACACACACACACACACACACACACACACACACACACACACACACACACACACACACACACTCACAGGTGTTATCCAGCAAAACTTGTGCGACACTCTTTCTCTTTGGCAGAACATTCTCTTTCCTTTTTGGCAGACCACACACATAAGCCTTGTGTAATCACTTCATCTGTCCTTGGAGTATATCAGATAGTGAACAGAGGAGGGCCAACCCACCCTGTTGCAAACATCTCGAAATCTCGGGAGTGGATGGCACTTAACACTGTCCACAAGAAAAATATAGAATACAGGGTCAGACAGTCTTAAAGTGGTAGTGCAGTAAAAAAGAAAGTTCTGTCATCATTTATTCATTTTTATGTTGTCTTTCTTATGTGGAACTCAAAAGGAGATGTTTAGCTGAATGGCCAAGCTGCACTTTTGCATGCAATGAAATTATATGGTGACCATGACTGTCAATCTCCAATAAAGAACCGTAAAATTACAACAAACTGGGTTTGTATGTTCTTGAAAACTTTTAAATGTCAGGACATTCCAATTGTGTGATTTCCCAGCCTGGGGACGTCATGGTCAATAATTACATCTTAAAAGGTCATGGAAAATGGTGGACATTTCTATAGACAGTATACATTTCTCTAGTTCTATAACTCAGGTGTATATTTTTTTTTGTGGACACATTTCTTTTTTGTTTTCATTTATTTTAGATTCAGTTTTAGTGTTTGTCAATAATGAATCAGTTGATTGTTGTACAATGCCAGAGATTAGATTTAATAAATACATTTATTTAAATTCATTATTTACCTAAATAGAAATTTGAATGATTAATTATTTTTACTTTTTAGCTTTCTGTTTAATTTACATTGATGCTGTTGTATTTGTCATATAAGGGCCAATATATGTAGTGGAAAATTACATACAGTATATTTATGCGATGGAAAATATATCCATTAATATAATAAATATATTATGATTATTATGAATATATTATTACAATTCTGAAATTTCTTTGGCTTTGGCTAGGAATACTCTTTGCAAGTGTGATTTGAAATAAAATGTTTCATCCCAAATATGGCTAGAAAAGTTGTTAATTCATTGGTCAGAAATTGTATGTTAGCTTTATTTGAGGAAAAGATTGAAATAGTTTGCTCAGAAATGTGACATTTGGTCTATTGTTGCCCCTGCTTAAAAATGTCATACAGATTTGAAACGGCCTGAAAGTAAGCGAATGATGACATAATCTTTACACTCTTTACCAAGACATTATTCACTGAAAGCCATCCATCATTCCTTCATGGCTCATATGAGAATGTCTTTGTTTACAATGACAGACTTTTCATTTTTGGGATGAACTACCTCTTTAAGAGCAAATTTATCCAACAATTCATTGTTACTGTCATTTCTGTTGCGGTGAAAGAATTACTATAGTCAGTCTTTTGCCGAGATGTAATATTCCACTCCTGTGGTCATGTGACCAGAGTATATCACTTTAATTGGAACTGTAAGCCAACGTGGCATTTTGAGGCATTTGTGTACTATTTTGTCTGTGTGTGTGTAAGCCTCCACAGCTGTTGAGAGGTAAAGGGCAGCCGTCTTCACCCTCACGGTGAAAACACTGACGGTGCATGTGTCACAGAGTCAAGGTTACACGTCTGTGCGTGTGCTGGCATCACCCATTTCTCAAGCAGAGCATTACTTATTTATAATACCTATTTATTTGTCTAATAGGTTTTTATTCCTCAGTGATCGTCTGGAATCCCTCGGAGACTCTGAGATCAATAACTAGACAGAAGACAAAGACAAGGGCTGTATGGCACATGTCTTAACTCAGCACACATTTGTGTGTGTGTGTGCAAAAACTAGAATTGTTTTAAGTGATCGTCATTTTAAAGATTTTATTGCTCAGATGTTGCTCTCTTATAACTCAGGAGACTTGGAGTTCTCAGTTTTGTTTCGTTTAAGCACTGACTTTGCTCCAACTCTGATAAAGGTCACCTGACTGTAGCTTTCTATCAATCCTGAAGAGCGTGATTAGGTATGTTTCATTAGGGTTGGAGCTAAACCTTGCAGGAAAGTGGATCTCGAGGGCCAGAGTTGCCTAGCCCAGGTCTATAGGGTGTCCCATTTATCATTTTTTGATTCTAAAGGGTGATCGTGATCACCTCATTTGTGGACGTTATGGATGCACACTTTTTCCAAGCCGCAATGATACAGGCCTTTCTGGCGTGAACTTGTTAGACTACTAAAATGACTTCATCGTATTCTTTGTGTAAAACCTTTTTTAATGAGGAAGAAAATCACTGTGTGTAACGTTAATCTTACTATCTAGGAAAAACAATTGAGATATTGTAAAGAGATCTCACCTGTGTTTTTTTAGTTTCTCTGTGTAACTCTCATTTACACGCTGGTGTGTGAATAGAAGACTCTTTCACACTTCTCACTCCGTCACGCTCTTATCACATCTTCATTTCTCCGCTGACAAGCGGTTTTCTATCCCAATCTCTGACATCATACGAGTCTCCTCTCTTCCCACAGCACTTCTGAGAATTCGGCCCTTCCGTATTGATTTCCCATCAGTCAGTGGGCCACTTTGGGGTTCGGCCCAAAAGAATAATCCCTGTGTCGAGGGCCAGAATAAGTAGCGAAATTGATGGCAGAGAAGGATCGATTGTCTAGCGCTGGCCTTTGTCCGCGCTCGTCTGTAGATCCTGTAGCTTCAGGAGCCCGTAATGAATCCCTGTTCTGAGAATTTCAATACTGATGAAGATGTTTCTGCTGACGGCAGATTTGTCATTCACATGTTCCCTGAGGTCTGCATTGGACCGAATACATTTTAGGCTTCTGTAATAAATAACCAGGTATTAGATGTTAAAACATATTTCGTGGAGTAATTATCTGTGTTTCTGATTATGATAGTAATGTGAGAAATAGTTAAAAAAGTAAGCATAAGTTGACTTTGACACAAGTCTAGTTTTTCATGGTGTCTTGTCTTTCAAAGTTGTGTGTGTCATTGTTCTTAAAGTGCCCCAATTACGTCATACAGAGTGTAATATAGATATTTGTGAATGTAAAAGGTCTGCAAAGTTTTAAAGATCAAAGTGCATGACAAATCAAGTTATTGTCTCCTAAAAGAAAGAATCGATTATGAGCTTGTCAACAATTCTAGTCTCACTTCCTGTTAAAAAAAACTATGTGAAAATGTAACACATTTGCATATTTCCAGCCTATGGTCTTCATTGGCTGCCCTCACACACAACATCTACTTTGACCCTTTGAATATGCGTTTAATTTCCTACATGCGCTGTAAGCAGTAGACCAATCACAACAGAAAGGGCCATCTGACCAATCGGAGCAGAGTAGACCAATCATAACAGACTGGACCATCTTACCAATCAGGGTAGAGTAGACCAATCACAACAGACTGGGCCTTGTGACCAATTAGAGCAGAGTAGACTGATCACAACAGACTGGACCATCTGACCAATCAGGGTAGAGTAGACCAATCACAATAGACTGGGCCACCTGACCAATTAGAGCAGAGTAGGCCAATCACAACAGACTGGGCCATCTGACCAATTAGAGAAGAGTAGACCAATCACAACAGACTGGGCATTGTGACCAATCAGAGCAGAGTAGACCAATCACAACAGACTGGACCATCTTACCAATCAGGGTAGAGTAGACCAATCACAACGGACTGGGCCATCTGACCAATCAGGGTAGAGTAGACCAATCACAACAGGCTGGGCCATCTGACCAATTAGAGCAGAGTAGACCAATCACAACAGACTGGGCCATCTGACCAATTAGAGCAGAGTAGACCAATCACAATAGAGTGGGCCATCTCTAAACTATTATTAAAGAGTATAACCAACAGGTGCTGTAGTCTGATGGTCAGCACTCTACCTAATGTGACCAGGTTTAGTGTCATAAAAGCGTATTTGCTGCAGTGCCCTTGCTAAAGGAATCAAAAGATATTTAAGGAATAGGTTAAATACAAGTTAAACTGTATTGATCTGTGTCAATTACCACAGAAAAGAAACATAAATGTTTTTTTGCGGTAAAATACGTACAGTAGAAGTGTACGTTTGCCCCACACACATTCATTATCAAGGTTTTTTGTACTAGTTGATATTTTCATCTTCAAATGCTGTCGATAGAGCTTAACTTGTATTTAACCCAGAATATTCCTCATTTTAATGCTGACATGGTGTATTTCTCATCATACCTTACACTATAAGTCCAGTACAATTAGACTTGACAACTAATTTAATCTGGATCCATTGGGCTGACACAGACCTTGGACCAAAGCTGACACATGTGATGATTTACCGCCAGCGATCCGCAGGCCCAGACAGACAGGGGGCTTTTAGTGTATTAACACACATTAGCACATACCTCAACGCAGCGTCTTACTTTAGCCCTGAGCTGCCAACACTACATATTGAGCAGCGTAGCCCTTAGTTTTTTAAAGCGATTGACCTGTCGATTCAGCAAGTTATGGGGAATTTTATTATACCTTACAGGCCTTTCAAACAATGCAGATTCTGATTTGCACCATTTTGGTCTAGACGAATTAGGCTAATCGAATGGCACCAATAGCTGGCAGCTTCAAGAAGACAAATGAACACAGACATTCAAACCAGGTCTCTCTCCGCATGGAGAAGGTGTCCCAAGACATCTGATAAGACCTTTAGCTACAAAAATAATGATCACTTCAGTTTTAAAGGTGGAGATTTGGAGGGACTTTCTCTATTTTTAAAATGAAGTCAATTATTCAGCCTTAAACCGACCGTCTGGCCTGGGTCTTTCAGTTAAGCATGTGCTTGTACCAATGTCATGGGTATCCAATTAAGCTAGCCGGGGGAGACAGGTGCTCTCTGCTGCTTTCTCACTCCCTTGCTTCCCCATTACGGCGTAAAAAAAGTCAGAGAGGGGGACGTCTCGGGTGGACTGACCTTCCGACCTGGTGAGGAAGGGGAAGTGTGCTTTCATGAGTCCTGGAGCTCACATGTACCTGTGGGTTTTGAATTGAGTGTGTGCAGTAGAGAGAGGAACATTACGAGAGGTAAAGAGAGAGAGAGAGAGAGAGAGAGAGAGAGAGAGAGAGAGAGAGAGAGAGAGAGGCAAATCACAGGGGAGAAAAGAGAGAAAAAAGAGGCCAATTCAGTGACTTGAGTTTTCCTATTTTTATATTTATAGGGTGCACACTGGGGCCAGACATTAATCAGTATATTGTCATTTACACTTTTATCTTGCCTGTATGTCAAATATCAGTAGCCACATACACACTGAAATGTTTTGTTTGTAACTAACACATTTAAATCTGTGAGTGAATCTAAAATATACACAGTATACAGGTCATATTCATAAGCTATATAAAAGCTAATTTAAAATCTAGTGGGTAATACATTCGCGACTCGTTGCATCATGGTGTTGGGTAATCATATCTTTATAGTGCACACATTTGTTTCCTTGAACAATGAACACATCGTGAACTCAGTTGTCTGATCTGAAAACAGTTCTTTGTAAGGAGTTAGCCATAAAGTCTTGAACTTGCTCGAGTTAACAGTTTGAATCAGATTCACTCGAGTCGCGTTCACAAACGACTCCCTCATTGAACTGTGAGTCATTTTCCAGTTATGTCCAATTCCAAATGAACCATGAACTGTTACTGTGATGTACTTTAGATTCGTGTTACATTGTTGACAATGTGTAATTAAAGGTACATATTCACAACAGTTTTTTTGCATTAAATTAATTGCTTGGGCGAAATTATACAGGCCTGAGTTATGCAGTACACTTTAATTCATTAGATTCATTAACACCATTAACTCCCGCCATTGATATTTCCGGCTTTCTTTGTTTTCACTGTTATGCGGTAGGGGGCGCTGTTACACAACTTATGAAAGAGTACTGAATCGCCTGATCAAAACACAGGTGAAGAAGAAACAGAAACAAGCGATATCATATGTAAGCAGATGCATATGTAAAATTATGTGATAACAGCATTTAAATCAAAACTGCCTAACGTAACTGTATGAAATGTCGACCCAGGACGAGCTATAAGATTGTGAAGTTTTGGGGGGTTGATGGACTTGATCTACTCCATCTACAGTGCATCCGGAAAGTATTTACAGCGCTTCATTTTTTCCACATTTTGTTGTGTTACAGCCTATTCTGGGCAGTTTCTTCCATTCTTCTTTGCAGGAACCCTCAAGCTCCATCAGGTTGGATGGGGAGCATCGGTGCACAGCCATTTTCAGATCTCTCCAGAGATGTTCAATCGGGTTCAAGTCTGGGCTCTGGCTGGGCCACTCGAGGACATTCACAGAGTTGTCCCGTAGACACTCTTTTGTTATCTTGGCTGTGTGCTTTTTACCTTTTATAAAGGGCATTTTCCCTAATCTTATTAAATATAGGCTATGCTTAAGCTTTCATTCTATATTCTTAAATTTGATTAAATTAAATAATTTACACTGCATTAAATAATGTTATGAGATTGCTTTAAATATTTTTTGAATATACAAATAAGAAATGTTGGAAAGAATGTTCAAAGATGAAACTAAACTGCCAGTAGGTGGCGGCAGGTGACCGTCTTAATGAGTGAGTCATTGAGTCGATTCAGTTGAAACGGCTGATTCCTTCAAGGCAGTCGTTTATGAACAGGTCATTGAATTTTTGATTCAACCGATTCTTTCAAAAGGCAGAATCATTCAGTAAACCACAGTTGCTATGAGATGCGCTGTGGTTCTGCTGTGATCTTTGTTTGGAATTATTTTCGCTGCTGAAATAGAACAAAAACAGTCAATATTGCATCTAAAATGTAAGTGACTTAATGTTAATTAATTATTTATGGAACTGTCATGAAATCAGTGTCACATTTTCAATTGTGATGGTATTCAAGAAAACAGCACTGGTTAATATGTATCATAAGCTATAAATCCACATTTCGAATTTTAACTGCAGTATTTCTGTGTGAGCTGTGCTCATTTGTTTTCGATTTCTCCTCGAGAGGCTGTGTGAGCGTCAACAGCACAAACCGTCAGTTCATTATACATTATATATTATTATCCACTATCGATTGCCACTTACACTAAATTAATGCAGAATCATTCTTGCATTTTGATGATTACCTAGTTATTTTTTGTTATTGGCGTTTTAATCAGGCTACTTGTCCAGTCGGGCAAGTAAAATTCTCTTTCACTTGCCTCTTCAAAAAATATGCTTGTCCCGGACAAGCGCTAATGTTGAGCCCTGCTGTAGGTATTCACTGATGGTATTGGCCAGATGATGAGCGGTGCCTGGTTTCCTCCAGACATGACGCTTGCCATTCAGGCCAAAGAGTTCAATATTTGTTTCATCAGACCAGAACATTTAGTTTCTCAAGGTCTGAGAATCCTTCAGGTGCCTTTTGGCAAACCCCAGGCTGGCTGTCATGTGCCTTTTACTGAGGAGTGGCTTCCATCTGGCCGCTCTACCATACAGGCCTGATTGGTGGAGTGCTGCAGAGATTGTTGTTCTTCTGGAAGGTTCTCCTGTCTCCACAGAGAAACGCTGGAGCTCTATCAGAGTGACCATCGGGTTCTTGGTCACCTCCCTGACTATGGCCCTTCTCCCCGGATCGCTCAGTTTAGCCGGTTGGCCAGCT